>CM060945.1:971901276-972561178 GCA_030765085.1 Allium cepa | reverse complement strand
TCTTTGAAAACATTTGCAAATAAACTTATTAATCTTGTCCGAAATTGTTGCCATTATTAAATTCCAGCATACTAGGCTCTACAAACAAAATCATAGGTTCTTATTAGAGAATGGATTTCCATGCAAATGACCAGGAGAAGGATCTACCTTCCCAATGGGTACACCTCTAGATGGATGTCCCGAGGCACAGAACATTTGCCCTCTACCAACACAAGATTGGCCTACCTCTGTAACTAGGTAGTACCTAATATGTCATCCACCGGTCACTACCGACCTTTAACCGAGCGTACGTTTCCGTACACCACATTAATTTACATCCCGAATGTCATAGCAGTAAGAAATATATCTTGAAGGGGATGATCATACCCTACTTGAGAATGACCGACTTAGCTTTACGGCATCGAACCTGTCTCGGTCATTTCTGGTTTGGTGAGGCTTGAGGCTACGATTACCTTTTCACATAGTTCATATCACATCTCTGAATGCCACATTGCCATTTCCGTTGACTACTAATTTCCTTCCATAAAAATACAACCCTTGAGCTCGTACGTCTGAAGGAGGGTGTTAAGGTAAAAGAAGTTGCCTTCTCCATCATCACTAATGTACGTTTGTAAAAACCAATGTATGTAATATTTAGAAATGCAATGTCAGACAAATGTCCATACAAGTTGTCTAGGAACAGGACAAACCAGACACTTCCCTATTACCACTAGTAGCGAGTAGTCCTTGCAATTCAAAAAATCTCCACAACGAGGAGACCGCTGCTATATATAACTCTATAATGTTTGCGACCCGGAGTAAGTCAACAAGCAGTCCTCACGCGCTGAAGATCCACATTCATCTTTATAATCATCATCTTCCAAATGTCTTCACATTCAAACATATACATTGGTTCGAAGTGGTTTTTGGGATAAGAATCACCTAAATCCGACCCTGGTTCCTTCGAAATCTAATTATCGATAAAAAAAAAGTGAATATGAGTATACATGATTTATTAAGTCTCCTTACACTTTAATTCTTTTCGGATGATGTCGAAATCTCTTTCTTTTGACTTAGAATAATTCTAAGTAATTCATTCTTTCATTTCGAATAATATCTCAAATTTTCTTACTTAACTCTCAATCCAAATTTTTTAACTTTTAGATGAGTCAAAAATAATGTTATTTGAGACATCGTTTACGATAAACCCTAAAATAAATATTAGCTAACATTTTTGAGTAAATAGGGTCATAGAAATCATTCGTTTTGGAAATTGCTTAAATTTTGGATTATACCAATCCTCTTTTATTTTGGAAAACTTAATACGATCTTTTCTTAAGAGCATCCGGGCTTTCCTTTCAATCTATCCCACCCCTCTCCTAAGAAAAGAAAACATAGGCTAGGTGAATTCAAGGCACTGTTGACTCCATCTCTAACCTTAGTTAAACACCTTGTTTATTTTTCAGATCTCACAGGCATGACAAATGTACTAGTCGTTTCCCTATACTCAGTTATCAACTTAATTTTGGAATTGATTACAAATATTCCAAATTTTCTTTTAAAACTTAGTTTTCCTTTTAAAAACATTCAACATTGAATTCGGAAAAAATCATTACATTTAAACTCACATTCAAACAGTTATACAATTTGCAGCATAAAAGTGCTACGGAAAATGCTATATAAGCTTATTGACTAAATCAACTTTTAAACATTCGATGATTCATATTTTCCAATCCAAATCTCTTTTAAACTATTTAAATGGATTTATAAAATTTATCCCATTTTTTTCATAATTAAAAACGTTCACTTAAACAGATTTCCTGTTATGGTCACTTAACTGCACTAGCGCGATTTTTCTAGAAAATTGATTTGGACTTGATTCAAAATCTACTCAACAAAATTTTGATTTTCTTTCTTCATTTAGAATATATGGATATAATAGTCCGGAATTTTTTTATCTCGAGGAATTCCGAGCTATATTCCAGTCTATATATTCATTTGAACTTTTTGGTGCGAAATCGCGAACTACCGTTGCGTGACGCCCTATTTGAAATAATTTGTTCAAATTGAATTCTATTACTTATAAAATTATTATAAAACATTTTAAATCAATATTTTCACTTTTTAAAGTATTCAAAATGAATTTTTACTATTACCATATTATAATATCATTTTATTCCTATTATTTTAATATTAAATTTTAAATTCCAATTTCAATTCGATTTCGATTCTAACTTCAAATTAAACTAATTTAAAACTTAGATTTCAAATATACTTTCAATTTAAACTTCAATTAAACCTTAATTTCAACTTCAATTTTCAAAATTGATTTCAATTTCAATTTTACTATTCATCTCAAATTCAATTTCAATCTAACTATCCTTTTTAAACCCGCTTCACTTCAAATTTCAAATTTTGTTTTAGTTTTACTTTAATTTCACTTCTAATAGAAAAGCGACTTATTTTTCCAAAGCATATCATATCAAAAAAATTAGGTCTTATTAAAAAAGGGGTCATTTAATCAAAAATGAACATAACCAATATCCATATTTCTCACTAACATGATATCCATTCAACCGATCACATAACATATGATTTCAAATCCAACATTCACTATTAATAGCATAACTGAATATATTCTCATAATTCAATTATCTAACTAAACTATCAATCGCCCATATTAAAAATCAATTTGGTGTAAACATTCATATGGCATAAGGATATATAAGTGATTATTTTAACATAACCAAATTATGAATTCAAAAGCGATGAGCATTTCTCACCTTTATGTCCACTCTGTTAAACTTTAACGTGAGATACGTGTCTCTCGCTAACATGCTATTTCCAACGTCTCGACATTTGCCGTTTCATTTCCTTCTCTCTTTTTTCTTTCTTTTCTTTTTTTTAATTTAGGTCATGGGCTTAAGAGGGGCTTTGGAGTGTACACCCTAGGCTATGGGTTGTGTGTGGCTTTGGGTAGGCGGGTAGGTGGGGTGTGCATAAGTTTTGAGGTGGGTACGTGGTTTGGAGGGCTCGGCCTTGGTGGTATGGAGGGTGTACGGCCTTGTAGGTGGAAGTGGATTTTAGTCTTGGTTTGGGTGATGGCGTGGTTAGTGTTTTGGTGATGTGGAGGTGGTGTGGCCAAGAGAAGAGGGGGTTTAGATTGTGGTGGAGCTTGGTGGAAGAGAATGGAGAGGTGGGAAGCCATGAAAGTGGAGGAAGAATGAGGAAGTAATGGAAGAGGAAGAGATTGGAGTTCGGAAATTTCGTAGACTGAAAATGTAGTGAAGAAAGAAGAGTTTAGTCTTGTACTTATAAGTGGAGTTTGAGTGGCTAATGTCATAAATACCCTTGCCTTACTTTTTGACTTTTGCTTAACATGATAAGAAGTGTATTAATGGTAAAATGATGGTAGGATGTAAGTTTGTACTTCATGAAATAATGCTTGCCTCTTTTTTTTAAGCTTTAAAATGTTAAATAATTATTTTTCTCCTTTTCCATAAGTGATATGACTTAAGCATTAATGGTGATGGAAATGAGTGTAATGATGTTGTTTGTAAAGATTTAAAATAAAATTTAATTAGTCAAATCATGTCTTTTCAACTTTAAATTTATTTAAAATTTTCAAAAGTAAACTCCTTTTGTCTTTTAGTGCTAAATGTGAAGTGTTTAAAAAAATTTATAAAGTCGTATTTATATGTTAGAAAATGTATCAAGTTGCAACAACTTGACGACAACTTGTTTTGGTTGAAAATGGTTTTTTGTCGATAAATTTTACTGTCAAAATTTGATGTTTTTGTTAAGTTATATATTGATGTAAACCAAACTTTAAAATGAACTTTTTGCTTCATTTAAAACATGTCACTTGTATTTAAAAATCATATTTAATCAATACCAAAATCTCTAATTTTAAATTGTGTGTAAAACTGGCAAAATGTGACAAATTTAGGTTATTTTGAAAAACGATTATTAACGTATTTTAGAATATACTAAAACACTTTTATTATCTTTATTAGATGTTTTAAATAAGATTTAACTTTTCAAATAAATATTTAAACCTATTTATTTATGCCTTTATTTATTATTAATGAAACTTAACTTTTGTTGATTTGTTTTAAAATCCAAATTTATACTTTTAATAATTAACTATAAGAATAGATAAATATTTATTATATATAACATATTTATCTAAGTTTTAAATTTCTTTTAAATTTAAAACGAACGAAATCTCTCATTTGTGAAGTAGCGAAATTACGGGTCGTTACATTCTCCCCTACTTAAAAGCATTTCGTCCTCGAAATCAAAGTTAGGTAAAGGAATCTATCTCCTACTCATCTTCTCAAACATTTTGGCTTAATTATACTGATGATAGAAAAGAAGAAGTTTGATATCATAACAACACTAAAACGAATGATATCAATCAAACATATAGAGATTCAATACACTAACCCGAGTACTTATCACATACTTAAGGTTATATATACATACATCAAATCAGACTTTTATCGTACCCATCCCAGTGCATACTGCACACTTAAGATAATATATACAACAACCAAACAAGATTGTACACCCAAAAACAACCAAACTGATACTATATCAATATAAATGAATACATCCACATAACTCAATCCCTGACCTGAGCATGTACTATACATACACACATATCAAAATATAAGTCCAACCACTATATCTTAGTTCCTACTATTTAAGATAACAATCCAACTACTATGTAGACATACCAAAAATATGTGATGTTTGATTCGATCTATTATTCGAATCCACAACTTTACTTCCGTACTAGTATCGATCCTCCGATTTTCTACTGCGGACTTTGATCAGACTTCTTGATCACAAACCCTTTCTTTCGTTGCATAGCTCTCAACTTTGATAGAAAACTTGAGTATATAATCACAAACTCTCATCAATGCTCGCCATCAAGAAACGAGTGATAAATCCTTTTTTTGGATTGGAGTGAACGCCTCGAAGTTCTGTACTCAAATTTTAGATCAAAATTTATGTGCCGCAATGATCTACATTTAACATATGTACTTATTCACATTCATCTTTACCTAATACACTTTTTCAAAATTCCTATAATTCCAAGTTTTTTTTCCACAACCATTTACTTTCTACTAAATACATTATTACTTAAGCATACAAATATGACTTAAACTTGTATAATATACCTTTGCTTCCTAAGAGTATATATACATATGCCCAAACATTAAATTGTTATTACATCAATTAGGGGGGTTTAATAAATGTGGAATTCAACTATTATCTCAAATTAATAAGTTGTAAAAGTTATTCCTTAGTTTTATTTACCTAAGTCTTAATTTAGCTAATATTATTTATCCAATCCCTATAATATTAAGACAACTTTATTAAGCGTACATCTTTTTCTTACTAATCTTATAATTATCAACTTAACTCATTTACCTATCCATTTTCTAAATCAAATTTCTTAACCTTAAATCCATCAAATATCTTATAGTCAAATTCTGAAACTTAATTCATATGATATTTGTTATTTAAACATTTTCATCTAACAATCAACCTACTAACCATATTATTCAAAACTACCCACTTCTAATCTTACTTTATCATAAATTACAAATATTACCCTAAATGTATCACTAATTCAAAGTTTTATATTAGGATGATATTTTTTGTATCTCCTATTCTTAAATTTCACTTTGATTCTAACCTAAACAAAGAGTCTAAATTTCAAATTATCTTATCTCTTTTATAAGTTATAGAACTTACCCTTTTGTATTATATTTACCTAAACTCCCAGTTTAGGCTTATATTTTTCTATCTTGTTGATAAGAATTTTCCTAAGTATGCATTTTCTATTTACTTTCTTCGATTACAACTTCTAGCTTTAATATTATCATCAAAAATCTTATAGTCAAATCATGAATTTTACTTCACAAGATATAAGTACTTAGCTTTTAAATCCATCAATTTTGATAATCATTAAACCATTATTTCTTAATAACTAATTGTCTAGGGGTATATGATAAATGTTCTAAATTCTAGCTTTCAACTAATTGATTCTATATGGAATATCTTATAGTCAAATTGCGCAATTCTAATCACAAGATTCATATTTTAGATTTACTAAGCTAAATTATAATCAATCCTTAATTTCTAACCAGAAATAATAATATCCTCTTTGTATATTTGAAATATAAACCCATGGTAAAATTATTTTATTTACCAACTATTTTTGAAACAAAATCACTTTTATAAAATTAACAAATACGCACTAATATGTATATATAATACTCTCATAACTCTTTTTAGGGTATTACTAACCCTATCTCTAATGAGCTACTCATCCTGGGATATTATTAATCCTATCTCTAATGAGACTTTACCCATAACAAAGCCAAGGTTCTTGGTTAACCTTCAGCTCTGATACTAAATGTGACGATCCACAATTTTGCACCCCTTGAGCCGATAATAAAACATTCATGTCCGACCCAAGTTGCATGGAAGAATGGATGATCGAGGGTAATAAAGGAAAATAGACGGAACAGAATCTCACACGAATGGAATAACATATAATATTAAAAAAAAAATTCACAACGGAAAAACTTTTAAATACATATATCAGAGTCTAACCTGAATTTGGCTTGGACAGTTATAAATATCTGTCCTTACAATTGCTGATAAACATCAAACTAAAACAAACTAAGTATAGAATATAATAGAATAATTCCATACGTAGATGAATATCTGCAGCTCTCCTCTGGAAACTCCAACCATCTTCGTCTAGCCTGAAACTACTAGGATCTGACCCGGGTATTGAAAATACCCAAATGGGGCTTAATAAACCAACGTGAGAAAAACTCAATAATAAACGACAGTGTCATATTTAAGCCTTTGAATGAAATCCTTTGAAAAGAAAGAGTATCTCATAAGACCACGCCCACACATAAGCATGGACGGGTTTTTACCTTATGATAACTAAAACACTTTTATATATCAAAACATTCGATATTATTTTTAACGACATTCTCTTTGAAAACATCTGCAAATAAACTTATTATCCTAGCCGAAATTGTTACCCTTATTAAATTCCATAGTTGATTAGAATGATTTGGCTTATGCAAGCGGAAACTACTATAGGCATGAAGAAAGGTTTTGAAGATTGGGGGAGTTTTCAATTCCAAGCCGGGCAAGTATTGGGTGAAAGAGGTTGGATCAGAGCTTGAGGAAACTGGATACAAAGTGGTGGTGAGGAGTTCATGTCTTTAAGAGCAGAGAGAAAATGGACAGTCATTGTAGAAGTGAAATAATAAGTCAATTAAGTGAGAGATGGGAATGTTTGGATGGAGTTAATTTGCTCGGTCATATTTAATGCACCTAAAGAGGAAAAATCACGAAGTAGAGTAGGAAACATGGTCTATTATTGTTTTTGAGTGGTTTTTCTTTGATTTTTATTAAATTTAAATTCATTTACTACTTTACTCAAGTATGGGTGAATTTTGAGGCCCATATATCATGTGTTTTGGTAAGTAGTAATGATTTTTTATACTACATTTTAATATATGAATATAATATATAATCTTTTTTTCGGTTAGATACCAGGTTAGGTGGGTTGTAAGGTTTGATGAGACAAATTACTAAAGTATATGAATTTGTAGCAATAATGTATCGGTTTTCTATAAAAAATTAATTGAAATTATCCCTCTACTCGATTTTGTACAAGAGAAAAGCAGGTTAGTATGCATGATTGTTCATTTGTTTTATTTATGTTATTTTTATTAGCCGATGCATCCGGTTAAAATGAAGGGTTAAAGAAAGAAATGTCTCGAAAAGTAATACGAAATTTTAAATATGATGAACGTTCGAAGATATTTTACTTATAATAAATAAATACACATTAGTTATAAAAGAAGTTGCAATCTCATCAACATCTAATAGTTATGCATTTCTAAAAGATGGAAAGTTGGATTTGTCCCTTATTTTTCAAATTTAGTACCAAAAATCATTCTCAAATCTAAGTTTCAAGAAACATTTGTATTATTATTTTCAGAAAAAATATGCAGTCTTTACTATAAATATTTGTAATTAAACAGAAAATATTTGTAGTAAATGCTACAAATACTAATAGTTATACCTACAAATGTTTGTATGGTTGAAACATCAAATATTTGCAATTCATACTACAAATATTTATAGTTCTAACTGAAATTTTTTGTAAAATAAATAACTGCAGTGTAGATAGTAATTTTTCGCTAAAAATAATTACAATTTTTCTTGAAAAATCGATTTTAGGAAAGGGAGGAAGTTTTCAAAAAAAAACCTTACATGGATATGTAGTATAAACATGACTTGAAATAGGTTAACTCTGATGAATTAGAAGGGCGATACATCTAACATTGACTGAAAAAATAAAAACAACAGAATAACTCCTTCAATGTACAATATATGTACAAACACATATTTTATTAAACACGGTGAATGTGATTTTGGATTTTACGTAAACTAATAAATTTCAGAACAAATCAGTCTTCCAGTTTAAATTTTAAATTCAGTTTCTATGTTTTTTAGATTACACCAATTCACAAGAAAAAGTAGAATTTTAGTTTAGATTTAGGCTTTGTTGCGAATGTTGATTTGGATTTTAAGATGGTTAGCTAGTTATAGAAGAAGACTACTGAAGAAATATTTGAAGTACTTTAAGAATAAAAAATCAACTGGTGAGGGAATTTATACATTTTAGCTTGTTTCAAATAAAATTTATCCTAATTATAATTTCAAAATTTCGCAATATCCATCGGTATCATATTTGTAGTAACATCTATATTAAAAGGAAAGAGGTAAGATGAATGGGGTCAACATTTGATTTTCTTCAATCACGGTAGTCCCTCATCTTATTAAATAGCTATGTATAGTATAATAATAGTAATAATAAGAAGATGAGAAAATAATATAACCGATGTGTAGTGCCGGTCTGAAGAATTGGTAAAACTCAACTTGAATTCTTATTAATCACCAACATCCATATTTATAATACATACCCAAGACTCTATCTTATGGTAACTCTAAAACTGCGAAAACAGTAGGAAATCTTCTAAAGATATATCCCCTATAACATACCACTTGTAAAGGCCCATTTTCCTATACCCTTTGAGTCGACAATAAACCATACATGTCCAACTCAAATTGTACGAAAAGACGGATCTTTAAGGGTGATAAAGAAAAGTAGACAGAACAGAATCTCTTACGAATGGAATAACACATAATATTGAACAAATATTTTTACAGCGGAAACTTTTAAATACATACATCAAAGTCTAACCTAAATTCAGCTTGGACAGCTATAAAACCTGCCATATGTTGACTGAAAAAACAAATACATGTATCAAAGTCTAACCTAAATGCTGACAAACATCAAACAAAATTCACTAAGTATAGCAGATAATAGAATATGTCCATATGTCGATGAATATCTCCAGCTCTCCTCTGGAAACTCCAACCACCTTCGACTAAACCTGAAACGACTAGGATCTGACCTGAGTATTGAAAATATCCGGATCAGGATTGATAAACCAGCGTGAGAAAAACTCAATAATAAATGACAGTGTCATATATTAGCCTTTGGATAAAAATCCTTTGAAAAGAGAGAGTATCTCGTAAGACAAGTCCACACATAAACAAGGACATGTTTTACCTTACGATAGCTAAAACACTTTTATATCAAAACATTTGATATTATTTCTAATGACATTCTTTGAAAACCTTTGCAAATAAACTTACTAATCTTAGCCGAAATTATTACATTGATTAAATTCAAGCATACTAGGCTCTATAAACAAAACCGTAGGTTCTTATTGGAGAATGGATTTTCGTACAAGTTCTCTAGGAACAGGACAAACCGAAGGTGCTTTCCTCGGCCATTAATAGGCGAGAAGCCCTTGCAATCCGCAAAATCTCCATCACGAAGAGACCGCTGCTATAAATAACTCTATAATGGGGGCCAACCAGAGCATGTTCAACAAGCAGTCTTCACGCTAGGAAGATCCACGGTCTTCAATCACCATCTTCGACATGTGTTCACGTTCGAATGTATACATTGGTTCGAAGTGGTTTTCGGATAGGAATTAACCAAATCCGACTCCGGTTCCTTCGAAATCCAATTATCGATAAAGTGAATATGAGTATATAGGATTTATTAAGTCTCTTTTCACTTTAATTCTTTTTGGATGATTTCGAAATCTCTTTCTTTTAACTTAGGACAATTCTAAGTAATTCATTCTTTTGCTTTTGGAACATATCTCAAATTTCCTTACTTAATTCTTGATCCAAATTCCTTAACTTTTAAGTGGGTCAAAATCAATGTTATTGAAGACATCATTTATGACAAACCCTAAATCAATCTTAGCAAACATTTTTGAGTCAACGGGATCATAGAAATCATTCATTTTGGAAATTGATTAATTTTTGGAAAATATCAATTTCCTTTTAATTCAAAAACTTAATATACAATCTTTTTATTTAAGAGCATCCGGGCTTTCCTTTCGATCTGTTCCACCCCTCGCCTAAGAAAAGAAAACATAGGCCAGGTAAGTTTAGGGCACTGGTTGTTCCATCCCTAACCTTAGTTAAACACCTTGTTTTATCTTCCTAGATCTCATGGATGGGATAAATATACTAGTCGTTTCCGCATACTCAGATTTTTCAACTTATTTTGGAATTGCTTATAAATATTCCAAATTATCTTTCAAAATGCTTAATTATCCTTTTTTAAAATATTCACAATTGATTCTGGAAAACGTCATTACATTAAAACTCATATTACAAAAGTTATACAATTCACAGCATAAAAGTGCTGCGGAAAGTGTCGTGTAAGCTTGTTTGATTAAAACAACTTTTAAACATGCGATAATTCTTATTTTCCAATCCAAATCTCTTTTAAATCATTTAAATAGATTTATCAAATTTATTTCATATTTTTTCATAATTAAAAATGTTCATTTAAATATATTTTCTGTTATGGTCACTAAACTGCACTAGCGTGATTTTTCTGAAAAATTGATTTGGACTTATTTCAAATCTACTTATCGAAACTTTGATTTTCTATCATACTTTAGAAGATATGGATATAATAGTCCGGAATTTTCTTATCTCGAAGAATTCCGAGCCATATTTCACTCTATACATTCATTTGAACTTTTTGGCGTGAAATCGCGAACTACCATTGCGCGACGCGTCTAGTTTTAACTTATTTTTCAATATTTGAAATAATCTATTCAAATTAGATTTCAACACTTATAAAATCATTACGAATCATTTTCAATCAATAATTTCACTTTTTTAAAGTATTTAAAATATATTTTCACTATTACCGTATTATAATATTATTATATTCCCATTATTTTAATATTAAATTTTAAATTCCAATTTCAATTCAATTTTAATTCTAACTTCAAATTAAGAACATTTAAAACTTAGATTTAAATCTAATTTCAATTTAAACTTCCATTCAACCTCAAATTAAACTTCACTTTTTCAAAATCAATTTCAATTTCACTATTCATCTTAATTTCAATTTCTAATTAACAAACCTTTTCAAATCCGTTTCAATTTAAATTTCAAATTGTCTTTCATTTTAACTTCAATTTCACTTCTAAATGAAAAGAGACTTATTTTTCCATAATATCTCATATTACTAAAAATATGGTCTTTTTAGACAAAGGGATTACTAAATTAATAGAAATTTGATGTCCAAATTATCATCACAACCATATAACAATCATATAACATTAGCATATTCAATAAGATAAATGTCATAACATTACTACAGATTATCCAACATATCCAAACAATCAACCAAACATCCATATCACCGAATAGTGATTATCTAACATAACAATTAAGCATAATAATCAATATAATTCAAAACGCGGTGAGAATTTCTCATCTTTATATCCACTCCGTCAAACTTTAACGTAAGATTTCCGTCTCTCGCTATCATGCTATTTCCAACGCCTTACCTTTTGCCGTTTTCTTTCCGAACGCTTTTGTTTTCCTTTCTTTTTCTTTCCTTCTTTCTCTCTTTTTCTTTTGTTTTTTTAAATATATGGAAGAGAAGAGGGGTTATGGACTTGGTGTGAGGGAGGTTGTGGGGTGTCTGGTGCTCGGCCTAGGGGTTTAGGGAGGTAGGTATGGCTTTGTGGAGGTGGGTATGGGTGTGTAGGGCTCGGCCGTGAGTGTAAGAGGTGGGTAGGTGGAAGCTAGGCTTGGTTTTGGTGGTGAAAAGTGATGGTGTGGTGATGTGGAGATGATAGCTTGAAGTAGAAGAGAATGGTGGTGGAAGAGAAGTTGGATGTCATGGAAATGGAGGTGAAGAATAATGAGAAAGTGAAGAAGAAGGAAGGAATGAAATGTGAGAAAGTGGAAAGTATGGATGCTTATTTATATTTGAGCTTTGGATGGCAAATGACTAAAATACCCTTCTCTACTTTTTGACTTTTTAATTTACCTTTCTACCTTTGATTTAACCCTTTAAGGACATGCATTTAAGAAAGGAAAGGGTGGCTCATTAATGTGATTTGAATTTGTAAAATGATTACTCTTTTTTTCTTAAACTTTGTGTTAAAATGAAAGAAGGCTTTTCCTTGATTTGATTTGCATTAATGGTGGAAATGATGTTTACCTCTTTTTCTTAAACTTTAAAATATTAAAAGAATATTTGCTCCTTTTTCATAATTGATATGACTAAAGCATTAATGGTGATGAAAAGTATGTGTAAGGAGATGAAAGGTGATGGTAAGTTTGCTTTTTTATTACTTAACTTTTAAGTATGCTTATTTAATTATTTTATGAAAATATCTTAGATATTTTCTTATCTTTTGATGTGACTAATTGTAAAGTGTTTTAAAAGTTTGTATTTATAAGTTAGAAAATGTATTAAGTTGCAACAACTTGTCGACAACTTGTTTTGATTGAAAATGGTGTTTTTTTGACGACAAATTTTACAGTCAAAATTTGACGTTTTTATTAAGCTATATATTGAAGTAAATCAAACTTTAAAACGAACTTTTTTACTTCTTTAAATAAATTAAAACATGTCTCTTTATATTTTAAAAACATATTTAATTAGTATCAAAATCTCGAATTTTACAGTGTGTGTACAACTGTCAAAATGTGACAAATTTGGTTATTTTTGTAAAACGATTATTAACAAACTTTTAAATCTTTCAACATACTTTTATTATCTTTATTAGATGTTTTAAATAAGATTTACCTATTTAAATAGATATTTAAATTCATTTATTTAAGCCTTTATTTATTTGAACTTTTGTCGATTTGTTCAAAAATCCAAATTTATACTCTTTAATATATTAACTATAAGAATAGATAATTATTTATTATATATAACATATTATTTAAGATTTAAACTCCTTTTTAAATTTAATCGAATCAAACCTTTCATTTTCGAAGTAGCGAAATTACGGGTTGTTATATTCTTCCTTACCTAAAAGCATTTCGTCCTCGAAATGAAATCAAAGATATAGAACTATAAAGGTCAACAATATATGTCAAAGGAAATACTATCACTAAATACCGATCATAAAGTACAATCGTTCATCCTGGTCCTAACCTGAGTGCGTACTACACACTTGAGGTAAGTCAGCTATCTATATTATTCAACCCAAAATATCATACAAAAAAGACTACATCCCATATCTTAGCGCGTACTACGTGCTTAAGATAATCACAACTGCTATAATACAACAACCCCAAAATATCCCAAAGTGAAACACTAATCATCGGATGAACCCTCTGATGGTGCTTCTAAGTATATCTCTTCTGGTTCCTTATCTTCCTCAACCGGCTCCTCCTCATCTATCTCTGGAACTATGTCCTACCCTAATGGCTGCCACTGCTGGCCTCTTGGGAACCATGGCTCATGCTGCTCTATCTCAATATCCTTTAAACCAATATCCTCAGCTACCGTCGGAATGGAGATCCTATCTCCTGAATGGGCGTACACATATCCCAAATAATCTGCTCATCGTCTTCTGAATCATCTTCCTCGTAAAACCTCGCATCGTAAGTCCCTGAGACTTCCGTCCCTATCTCCATGGGCTCTTCGATCAGTGGCTCGATCTCCATGGGCTCCTCCATAGGTTCCTCTTCCTCTGGTTCCTCATCATCACTCAAGGGATCTAAAATCCAGTCATTCGCCTCATCCTTTGCCTCGTCATCTGCCTGCAATCCTGCATCGATCTCTATGTCTACGAGCAACACATCCTCAATATCTGAACAACTATCAACTCCTTATCATCGGAGTTATCTATCGGGTGGTCAAATGATCCCGGTACTATACCTGAGGGTCCTCCCACTGGTACATCTTCCTCATCACTTGTGATCGGCATATCAACAACTTCCAAGTCTCCGTATTTAACTAAGGCTTCCCTAAATCTTTGCCAAAGTGCTAGTCTTTCGGCCTTGGTTGGTTTCTACAATTTTATATATGAAAACTCAAAATTAGTTATCATTTTTTATCAAAGGTTCATTTTTAGCTTATTTTTATTTTATTAAGTGCTTCTTACTTAATTATTATCATCATCGTCATTTTTTTTTTCTAATGGGTTCTAGCAGAATTTGGACATTGATAAAATAGCAAAATGATAGCTTATATACTGATTCCAAAATACATTCATATCAAGTGACTTCTAAGAAGTAAACTCAAAAAGTTTTACAAAAAGTCCTACCGTTAAAAATACTTAGATAAGGCTTACTTAAACATGCTTAACTAACTTAAACTTTCACTATCCCTTTTTCTACAGCAGGTGGTGGATGAGTAAGGGTAACAAAAGGCCTCGGTTGTTCTGTCGCCGTGAGCATTGGACAGTCTCTGGCGATATGTCCTAAAATGTGGCAGTAATAACAACTCTTGGGGACAGTTTTCTTAAAGGTCTTGACGTTTGCTCCTAATTTACATTCTTTGACTATATGTCCTAATACTTTGCACTGATAATAACACTTGTCCTTCCCTTTTGGGGCTTTGGGTTTCTTCTTTGTTCTAGGGCAATCATGTAGAAAATGTCCTTGCTTCTTACACTTAAAGCAGCGTATATCTTTTCGAACAGGTTTTTCTTCCTTCTGTTTCCTTATTTTCTTAGCTGGTGCTTCAGTAGTCGGCTGTAGAAGAACATCTTCGAATTTTAGGGCATTGCTTATCATTTCCCTAAACGATCCATGGATGAAGCTTACCATGCTACACTGGAGCTCATCACATTTGCTTAACCAATTCTTAACTTCTATAATCTTTTCTTATCCCGAGAACTTCCTTTGTCTTAAGAACTCAAACTTCCAACAAAGTGAAGTGAAGTTCAGTGGGTTTGGTATTTCCTGAAAAGAATATTATTTCTCTACACATTATCATCAAATATCTTATAGTCAAATTGTGAAATTTAATTCACGAGGTATTTTTTCTTATTTACCCATTTCATACTTATCAAATCATTTATCATTTCTTAAGGCTGAATATCTAGGGTTATGAAAGTTCTATAGTTTTTAACAATTGATTTTTTTTATAGGAATATCTTATAGTCAAATTGTGCAACTCTAATCACAAGATATTCATATTTTAGTATTACTAAGCAAAAATCACAATCAATCCTTAATTTCTAACCTAAAAGGTAATAATGTCCCCTTTAATATTTATAATATAAACCCAAGGTAAATTATTTCATTTATCAATTTCTTTGAAACAAAATCACTTTTATAAAATTAACAAATACGCGCTCATATATAATACTCTCATAACTCATTCTAGGGTGTTACTAGCCCTATCTCCAATGAGTTACTCATCCTAGGATATTACTAATCCATTCTCTGATGAGACTTTTACCCATAACAGAGCCAAGGTTCTCGCTTAACCTTCAGCTCTGATACCAAAAGTAAAGGCCTGTTTTTTCGTACCCTTTGAATCAACAATAAACCATACATGTCCAACTCAAATTGTACGAAAAGACGGATCTTTAAGGGTGATAAAGAAAAGTAGACAGAACAGAATCTCTTACGAATAGAATAACATATAATATTAAACAAATATTTTTACAGCGGAAAACTTTTACATACATTTATCAGAGTCTAACATAAATTCAGCTTGGACAGTTACAAAACCTGCCCTTACAAATGCTGACAAACGTCAAACAAAATTCACTAAGTACAACGGATAGTAGAATATATCCATATGTCGATGAATATCTTCAGCTCTCCTCTGAAACTCCAACCATCTTCGACTAAACATGAAACCACTCGGATCTGACCCGAGTATTGAAAATACCCAGATCAGGCTTGATAAACCAGCGTGAGAAAAACTCAATAATAAATGACAGTGTCATATATTAGGCTTTGGATAAAAATCATTTGAAAAGAAAGAGTATCTCGTAAGAGAAGTCCACACATAAACACGGACATGCTTTTACCTTACGATAACTAAAACACTTTTGTATCAAAACCTTTGATATTATTTCTAATGACATTCTTTGAAAACCTTTGTAAATAAACTTATTAATCTTAGCCGAAATTGTTACATTGATTAAATTCCAGCATACTAGGCTCTACAAACAAAACCGTAGGTTCTTATTGGAGAATGGATTTCCATACAAGTTGTCTAGGAATAGGACAAACCGTAGGCGCTTTCCTTGGCCATTACTAGGCGAGAAGCCTTGCAATCCGCAAAATCTCCATCACGAAGAGACCACTGCTATAAATAACTTTATAATGGAGGCCAATCAGAGCATGTTCAACAAGCAGTCTTCACGCTAGGAAGATCCACGGTCTTCAATCACCATCCTCAACACGTCTTCACGTTCGAACGTATGCATTGGTTCGAAGTGGTTTTCGGATAGGAATTAACCAAATCCGACTCTGGCTCCTTCGAAATCCAATTATCGATAAAAGTGAATATGAGTATATAAGATTTATTAAGTCTCTTTTCACTTTAATTCTTTTCAGATGATTCCGAAATCTCTTTATTTTAACTTAGGATAATTCTAAGTAATTCATTCTTTTGCTTTTGGAAAATATCTCAAATTTCCTTACTTAATTTTTGGTCCAAATTCCTTAACTTTTAAGCGAGTCAAAAACAATGTTATTGAAGACATCGTTTACGACAAACCCTAAATCAATCTTAGCAAACATTTTTGAGTCAACAGGATCATAGAAATAATTCATTTTGGAAATTGCTTAACTTTTGGATAATACCAATCTTCTTTTAATTCGAAAACTTAATACATAATCTTTTTATTTAAGAGCATCCGGGCTTTCCTTTCGATCTGTTCCACCCCTCACCTAAGAAAAAAAAACATAGGCCAGGTAAGTTCAGGGCACTGGTTGCTCCATCCCTAACCTTAGTTAAACACCTTGTTTTATCTTTCCAGATCTCACAGGCGGGGCAAATGTACTAGTCGTTTCCGCATACTCAGATTTTTCAACTTATTTTGGAATTGCTTATAAATATTCCAAATTATCTTTAAAACGCTTAATTATCCTTTTTTAAAATATTCACAATTGAGTCTGGGAAACATCATTACATTTAAACACATATTCCAAAAGTCATACAATTCACAGCATAAAAGTGCTGTGGAAAGTGTCGTATAAGCTTATTTGATTAAAACAACTTTTAAACATTCAATAATTCATATTTTCCAATCCAAATCTCTTTTAAATCATTTAAATAGATTTATCAAATTTATTTCATATTTTTTCATAATTAAAAATGTTCATTTAAACAGATTTCCTGTTATGGTCACTAAAATGCACTAGCGTGATTTTTTGGGAAAATTAATTTGGACATATTTCAAAATCTACTTATCGAAAATTTGATTTTCTTTCTTCGTTTAGAAGATATGCATATAATAGTCCGGAATTTTCTTATCTCGAAAAATTCCGAGCCATATTTCACTATATACATTCATTTGAACTTTTTGGCGCGAAATCGCGAACTACAGTTGCACGACGCGTCTAGTTTTAACTTATTTTTCAATATTTGAAATAATCTATTCAAATTGGATTTCAACACTTATAAAATCATTAAAAATCATTTTAAATCAATAATTTCACTTTTTAAAGTATTTAAAATATATTTTCACTATTACTATATTATAATATTATTGTATTCTCAATATTTTAATATTAAATTTTAAATTTCAATTTCAATTCAATTTTAATTCCAACTTCAAATTAAACACATTTAAAACTTAGATTTAAATCTAGTTTCAATTTAAACTTCCATTCAACCTCAAATTAAACTTCACTTTTTCAAAGTCGATTTCAATTTCACTATTCATCTTAATTTCAATTTGTAATTAACTATGCTTTTCAAATCCATCTCATTTCAAATTTCAAATTCTCTTTCCTTTTAACTTTAATTTCACTTCTAAATGAAAAGTGACTTATTTTTCCACAACATCTCATATTACTAAAATATGGTCTTTTTAAACAAAGGGATTACTAAATTAATAGAAATTTGATGTCCAAATTATCATCACAATCATACAACAATCATATAATATTAACATATTCAATATGGTAAATGTCATAACATTACTACAAATTATGCAACATATCCAAACAATCAACCAAACATCCACATCACCAAATAGTGATTATCTAACATAACAATTAAGTATGATAATCAATATAATTCAAAAAGCAGTGAGAATTTATCACCTTCATATCCACTCCGTCAAACTTTAACAGAAGATTTCCGTCTCTCGCTATCGTGCTATTTCCAACGCTTTGCCTTTTGTCGTTTCCTTTCCGAACGCTTTTGTTTTCTTTTTCTTTTTCTTTTTCTTTCCTTTTTTTTAATATATGGAAGAGAAGAGGATGTACGGACTTAGTGTGGAGGAGGGTGTGGGGTGTGTGGTGGTCGGCCTAGGGATGTAGGGAGGTGGGTACGGCTTTGTGGAGGTGGGTATGGGTGTGTAGGGCTCGACCGTGGGTGCAAGAGGTGGGTAGGTGGAATCTAGGCTTGGTTTTGGTGGTGAAAACTGATGGTGTGGTGATGTGGAGGTGATAGCTTGAAGGTAGAAGAGAATGGAGGTGGAAGAGTGATTGGATGCCATGGAAATGGAGGTGAAGAAGAAGGAGAAAGTGAAGAAGAAGGAAGGAAATGTGAGAAAGTGGAAGGTATGCATGCTTATTTATATTTGAGCTTTGGATGGCAAATGACTAAAATACCTTTCTCTACTTTTTGACTTTTTAATTTACCTTTCTATCCTTGATTTAACCCTTTAAGGACATGCATTTAAGAAAGGAAAGGATGGCTCATTAATGTAATTTGAATTTGTAAAATGATTACTCTTTTTTTTCTTAAACTTTGTGTTAAAATGAAAGAAGGCTTTTCCTTGATTTGATTTGCATTAATGGTGGAAATGATGTTTACCTCTTTTTCTTACACTTTAAAATGTTAAAATAACATTTGCTCATTTTCCGTAAGTGATATGACTTAAGCATTAATGGTGATGGAAAGTATGTGTAAGGAGATGAAAGGTGATGGTAAGTTTGCTTTTTTATTACTTAACTTTTAAGTATGCTTATTTAATTATTTTATGAAAATATCTTAGATATTTTCTTACCTTTTGATGTGACTAATTGTAAAGTGTTTTAAAATTTTGTATTTATAAGTTATACAAGGTATTAAGTTGCAACAACTTGTCGACAGCTCATTTTGGTTGGAAACAGTGTTTTTTTGACGACAAATTTTACAGTCAAAATTTGACGTTTTTATTAAGCTATATATTGAAGTAAATCAAAATTTAAAACGAAATTTTTACTTCTTTAAATAAATTAAAACATGTCTCTTTATATTTTAAAAACATATTTAATTAGTATCGAAATCTCTAATTTTACAGTGCATGTAAAACTGTCAAAATGCGACAAATTTTAGTTATTTTTGTAAAACGACTATTAACAAACTTTTAAATATTTTAACATACTTTTATTATCCTTATTAGATGTTTTAAATAAGATTTACCTATTTAAATAGATATTTAAATTCATTTATTTAAGCCTTTATTTATTTTTAACTTTTGTCGATTTGTTCAAAAATCCAAATTTATACTTTTTAATTTATTAACTATAAGAATAGATAATTATTTATTATATATAACATATTATTTATGATTTAAACTCCTTTTTAAATTTAAATCGAACAAAATCTCTCATTTTCGAAGTAGCGAAATTACGGGTCGTTACACCACTCATAACATCTAATCATACATTGCGGAAACAGCAGTAAATCTTTCGAAGATATATCCCCTATTACATACCACTCATAACTTCTAATCATATATTTCTAAATATATTATAATATCTTAATCGTATATTCTAAATATATCATAATATCTAATCATATATTCTAAATATGTCTCAGTACCCCCCTCAAGTTGGAGCACGAGATTCAAAAATGTCCAACTTGGAGAGAAGAAAATCAAATTGAGCCTTGCCGAAAGCCTTTGTAAATATGTCCGCCAACTGTGACGATGTCGAGACATGAGTAGGAGATATCAATCCTTCATTGATCGCATCACGAACAGAGTGACAATCAACCTCGATGTGTTTCGTCCGCTCATGAAAAATAGGATTCTTTACCATATGTAACGCCGATTCACTATCACAAAATAATTTAATAGCTTTAGGATGATGCACACCCAAACTCAACAACAACTCTTTTAGCCACTTCAACTCGTAGGTATTTGCAGCCACAGACCTATATTCGGCTTCCACGGAAGACCGAGATACTATATGTTGTTTCTTTGTCTGCCAAAAAATAGGAGATTGACCAAGAAACACAATCCAACCTGTCAATGAGCGACGAGTAAGAGGACAAGCCGCCCAATCCGAATCACACCATCCTTTCAAGGTCAACTCACTGTCAGCACGGAGCCAAATACCCTTACCCGGAGTCCCTTCCAAATAACGCACAACCCGGTAAGCCACTTCTCAATGTTCAATTCGAGGTGCTTGCATAAATTGAGACAAAATATGAACAGAATGAGCCAGGTCCGGTCGAGTAACGGCAGGATAAATCAAACGACCCACAAGTCGTCGGTATGATTCAGAATCTGCTAGAAACTCTCCAATTGCAAGACCTAGCTTATGATTTTGTTCTATAGGAAAGCCAATCTGTTTTGCCCCCAATAAGCCTGCTTCAGAAATAATATCTAAAGTATATTTGCGTTGACATAAAAACAAGCCTGATGAACTATGGGCGACCTCAATCCCCAAAAAATATTTGAGATTTCCAAGATCTTTCATTTTAAAACAATCGCTAAGATAAGCTTTGAATATGGTAAGCGCAGCGGAATCATTCCCATAAATAACAAGATCATCAACATAAACTAAGACATTAATCTGAACACCGCCTTTAGTAAATGTAAAAGAGAATAATCTGAACAAGACTGAAGAAAGCCATACCCTTTCAAAGCCGACACCAATTTTGGAAACCAACATCTTGGAGCTTGCTTTAAACCATACAATGACTTACGTAATCGACACACCAAAGTTGTATTCGAACTCCCAAAACCGGGAGGTAATTTCGTGTATACCACCTCATCAAGATCACCATGTAGGAAAGCATTATGAACATCCATTTGATGTTGTTTCCAATTCTTGGATGTCGCTATGGCTAGAAAAGCATGAACTGTAGTCATCTTGGCAACAGGAGCAAAAGTTTCGTTGTAGTCAATTCTTTCTTGTTGGTGATTACCCAACACTACTAATCTGGATTTGAGGCGCTCAACATCTCAATTTGACAAATATTTAGTCCTGTACACTCATTGACTAACAAAAGCACATTTTCCCGGAGGAAGATGCTATAAGGTCCATATGCCATTGTCTTCTAGAGCCTGTATCTCATCCTTCATGGAACGACGTCACTCATCGGATTTCATGGCTTTCTTAAATGATTTAGGGTCCTTACCCTTAATTATATGTACAAGAAATCTCCGATAATTTACAGAAAAATTGCCACAATTTATGTAATGTGCTTGAGGATATGGAGTACCTAAGGAGTGATTGGAAGGAGGAGAATCAGAAGATGGACCATTAGAAAAAACCGTATTTGTCACAAAATCTCGATACAGAACATTTGAGAACTTTTCCCGAAGACCATGACCCATTTCCTGTGGACCAGTAGACTGATCCGAAGCAGAACCATGCGCAGACCTGGTAGACCTATCTAAAGACTGATCATCAATATGCATAGTGGGTCGTAGTTCCGACCTAGCTGCCGCTGTTCTGGAACAATGGCCAGTGCGTCAATTTGAACTTCGTCCATGTGATTTTGAGCATTATACCCATTATCATTAATCAAAAGATCAACATCCTCATCTTCATAAATTATTTCAGCAAAATCTTGATGAATATCACGACCATTATTCTCACTAAATATTATATTAACATCTTTCGAATACTCAAACGGGAACACCTCCTCTACAAATTTCATATCTCTAGACATGAAAAATTCCTTTGTATCAAGATCAAATAATTTCCACCCCTTCTTACCGAACGGGTAACCCAAAAAAATACACTTTCGACTCTGACTTGCAAATTTATCTCCCTTAGTCTTTTGATTATGAGCAAAGCACAAGCATCCAAAGATTCAAATAGAATCAAAATAGGGTGATTTACCAAAAAGTATCTCAAAAGGTGTTTTATTTGTAACATGGAAGAGGGTGTACGATTAATTAAATGAGCGGCAGCAAGAACACATTCACCCCAAAAATAAATAGGCAAGTTTGCTTGAAAGCGTAATGCCCTACCCACATTCAAAATATGTTTATGTTTCCTTTCAACTCTCCCATTTTGTTGTGGAGTACCCACACACGAAATTTGAAACTTCCGGTTGCATTAAAATAATCAATCAAACAATTAAACTCAGTTCCATTATCACTTTGAACGACCTTAATTATTTGATAAAATTGCATATCGACCATAGCAACAAAAGACATAAACATTTGAAACACCTCTAATTTGTCAACCAACGAATAAATCCAAAATGCTCTCAAAAAATCAACAACTATCGTCAAAAAATAACGGGCCCCACACGACGAAACGCGTCGATATGGACCCCACAAATCACAATGTATTTTCTCAAAAATTCTAGAAGCTTTATTGTCACTTAAAGGAAACTTGTCTCTAGGATGTTTAGCATGCATATATTCACACCCTTTATCTAAACTATCTTTATTATTTTTGACGTGAGGAATTTACTTAACTACTTTTTCAAAAGGATGCCCGAACTGACAATGCCACAACTCCAAATTTGATGTTGATTCAACTGTTCACACAAATTCTGGTTTGCTAAAGTAGACAGTCCATCTCTCCTAACTCCCGTTCTATTCAGCTCATTTGTTTTGTCCTGTATAGCACAAATATGATAATCAAATTGGACAATAGTTCGTAAATCATCATTAAGTTGGGAAACAGAAATTAAATTGCAACTCAAATTTGGAACATAAAATACTCCAGTAAGGGTAATTTTGTCCGACACACATATGCATCCCACCGAAGTAGCAATCATTTTTTCACCATTCGGCAAACCAACAGAACACTCAAGATTTTGTGTGTCAAATAACCATGAACGTTGCCCTGTAACATGATGGGTTGCTCCGGTATCGATAATCCATGAAGTATTATCAAACCTACCATTTAATCGATTTTTGAGAATTTTACTATTACCAATCACGCCTGGAATAGCTTTCCACTGCTCACTTGTGAACAATTGATCTTCACCATCAGCCATGGCAAATTATTCTTGAAGAAAAAAATCGTTCTTTGGCTTCGATACCATGAAGAATTGGTAAAACTCGGCTTGAATTCTTATTAATCACCAACAACCATATTTATAATACATACCCAAGACTCTATCTTATGGTAACTCTAGAATTGCGGAAACAGCAGGAAATCTTCTGAAGATATATCCCATGTTACATACCACTCATAACATCTAATCATACATTGCGGAAACAGCAATAAATCTTCCGAAGATATATCCTCTATTACATACCACTCATAAAATTTAATCATATATTCTAAATATATTATAATATATTAATAATATATTCTAAATATATCATAATATCTAATCATATAATCTAAATATATCTCAATACGGTCCAACTGTCTGGGTTACCTAGACAAAATGAAAAGAATGTACTAAAAAACTTACTTTTAAGGAGATAAACATTGAACTAGGGTTCTGTACACTAGTGTTAAGAAATCAACCAGTACAATAGAGCTTAGTTGCTGTTATCTCGCTTTTTGGCAAAACCGTGATACCAAAAGATCGGTCAAAAACAAAAGACAGTTCGTCTCAGAGATTGGTTGTACTTCACTTCGCTATGGATATCGATGAATTTTGTCCGAGTCCGGATTGTGCCAGAATTGACAAGACGTGACAAGCAAAGCCACGAGAGCCAACGTTTCAAGTTTCAAGTCAATCCAAGTTCATACACGCAAGATATGATCGATTCAAGATGGAGGAGATAGCCCTTGTTCGAATCCATAAGATGTACCCTAGTTCGAATCCATGGCCAGAAATCATGTTCGCATCCATCGGTTCGTACCCATCTACTTCGAATCCATCAAGTTTGAAAGTCCTTCGAATCCATAAGCCCAACCTTCCTTCGAATCCATCAGGTGGCCAGGCTTCGTATCCATCCCATTACCTTCCTTCGAATCCATCGCTGTAACACATGATGGAATCCATCATGTTCCCCCTGCTTCGAATCCATAGATGTTGCTGACCTTCGAATCCATGAAGACACCTCTCTTCGAATCCAACCAGTGTTGTCGTTTCGTATCGATCAGCTGAAGCGAGATATGATCGATACGAACGAGTCTCAGTTCGAATCCATGCATAAGTAAAGCCTTCGAATCGATTAAGTCAAAGCGACGAAATTCAAGCGACGACTCTATCAACTCGGTGAAAAATGTGGATCGACTCGAAGAATGCGCGCCACGTCAACCTACTAGCGCGTGCTTGGATCGATTCGAACGGAGCGAAAAGTCCAGGAAACGCTAATTCGAATCGATGATATCTCGTGATCTACAAGTCCAAATGCTATGAAATTTTCATAGGAGCTTGTATACATGTTGAAGAATGTCCACGCCAAGTTTCGCCTCGATTAGATGAATTCTTGATCAATTCGAACGTACTTCGAATCGATCCCAAAGTGGGCCCAAATTCCCTGAGGTTGGACTCGTGGGCCCCCTCACGTGCCAGAAGTGGTCTCCCTAAATTTAGGCGAAATATCAGCCTCCTACATCTATAAATAGAGCCCCAGGTCATTCAGAAAAGGGGATCAGAATTCTGAAGCGCCAAGACTACCAGATTCAATTCTACACTTTATCATCATTGTTGCATTCGTGTTTCAGAGCTATAATCCATTGTAACGCGCTGTAACCACTGTAATCACCAAGAGAATAATCAATAAAGATAGAAAACTTCAAAGTGGACGTAGGCAAGATCGTCGAACCACTATAAATCCGGTGTCGTTTACTTGTTTTCTGTTGTTTCTATTGAATGTTCATCATTTTTGTTATCTACAAATTTGTTATTTGTGACTGCGAACGGGTGCTCTCACGACTATTGGGTGTTTGTGGTCAATTTTGACGCAAACATTTTGGTGCTTTCACTGAGAACTGCTAATTCAGGATAATTTGAATTTGAAGGCTTAAAGATTTAGATCTAAGAACCATGACGAGACAATCGAGCAGAAGGCCGAGGCCAGAGAGAAGTGAACACCAAGGAAGTCAAGAGGCTTCTTCAGGAGCGAATCAAGCATCGATCTTCATCACTAGGGACGGGATGGAGATAATGATGAAGAAACAGGAGGAGCTGATCCAAAGTTTGTTCCAACAGATAGGACAACTTGGAGCACAGAATAGAGAAGCGAATGGAGTTCAAAACGGAGCAGGACCATCCGGCGTAGCACCTGAACTAGGGGACGCGCACATGTTGAATGTTGATCCAATCCCTGAGAGAGAGAGAGATGCATCTACCCAAGCTAGGAGTAGCAGAGGAGTGAACGCTCAGTGAAGGGGGCAAATCCCAGAATTCCCTCGTGGACTCGGGGGGTAGGTTGAAAGTAATGAACGAAGGTTGCATCTCGGTGACAACGACAGATTGGCGAAGATGGTTAGAAGAGCTATGAGAGGCGGTTTGGTAAACAAAGATTTAGAGGATGTTAATAGGAGTCCTTTTACTCCAGCAATCAGACGAGCTAGGAACCCACCGGATTTCAAGTTACCATCATTAGACATGTATGACGGGAGAACAAACCCCACGGTTCATCTAATGAAGTATATGAAACATATGGAAGTGCTGGGGGCATCAGAGGAGGTTATGGCCCGGTGCTTTCCATTGTACTTGGCGGATATTACAGCATTGTGGTTTAGACAATTGGAGAATGGATCCATCGGAACATGGAATGGTTTAATTGAGAGATTTATGAGGCAATTCAGGGTTCACATTACAAGACCCAAGAATGTGATGACTTTGGCAACCCTAAAGCAGAAAGCCGGAGAGACCTTGAGGAGTTATCTAACGCGATTCAATGCAGCAGCAGCTTCGGTGGATCGAGCAGATCTATCTATGGTGGTGATGGCGGCTGGGTCCGGAGTACCTGAAGGTACAGAGTTCAAAAATTCATTGACTAAAGATCCACCCGTGGATCTAGAGGAATTCTACAACGAGGCAGAAAAGTTTTTACGATTAGAGGAAGCGAATGCAGAAAGAGAAGAAGGAGAGGGAATAGAAGTTTATGTGCTTAAAGACAAAAAGCCTTTCGAAAAGGACTCGGACAAGGATAAAGAAAAACGAAAGGCTGAGGATTATAATGACAAGTCAAAGCGGCAACGGAGGGAGCCACGATTCACCATTTACACCGAGCTGAATGAGAGTTTGGAGCGAATCTACAGAGATACGCAAGGGCAAGTTCCATACCGTAGGCCAATACGAAGGGACCCCACTGCTGACGAGAGAAAATCAGACAAATATTGCTTATTCCACGAGTTGAACGGTCATAACACAAGCGACTGTAGGCATCTAAAGGATGAGGTAGAAGGACACATCAAGAATGGTATGCTGCTTCAGTATGTGAGGAGACGATCCCCAGTGGTAGAGTCAGAGCGGCTACCGTCTACATCAGCTAGGGGCGACCATGAACCAGGACATCGTTTGGTTATCAATTAATTAAAATAACGATGAACAAGTCGCAAGCTTCCACTAACACAATTAAATCATTTACACATGTACGATATCGCGAACGTTCTCCAAGCATGCTCTGAATGATCATTGATTGTTTCATAGTGGGAACTTACACTTTGACATCTTTGCTTTTGCTTTTGCTTTTGTTTCATGTTGATTTGGACATTTGAACTTGGTTTGTTTGGACATTTATGTTTTAAAATTCATTTGTTGAATAGATATTTGATCCTGATAATTCTGAAATGGCTAAGCTACTTACACATGTACGGGGTCGCGAACGGTCCTTAGGCATGCTCTAAGATGGCGATAAACCGCCCTGACAAACGATCTAGGGACCCACGCGAATGTGAGCCTGGTATCGATAATACCAAGCCCTCCCGGGCACACTTTCTCGCCCCGAACGGCACCCGACTTCGAACAGTCACAACTCGCCACGAACGGCACACGATCGCGAACGGTCACAACTCGCCTCGAACAGGCAACCCTCGCCTCGAACAGGCACGACTCGCCCCGAACGGCACAACTCATCTCACCTCAAATGGCTCAATCGCGAACGGCCGTCATTTGAGGTCCACCACTTGACCGCGCACGGTCGCACTTCACCTCAAATGGGTCGATCCTGAACGATCGTCATTTGAAGTTAGGCACTTGACCATGAACGGTCGCACTTCATCTCAAATATCTTGATCCCGAACGGTCGTTATTTGAGGTCACATAAAACTATTACTTCCTTTGCAGGACATCAACAGGATATGAACGTCCAGCTCATGGCATTACAAAACACGCCTTCCTACCGCAAGGCATGTTTCGGGGGGCAAATGTTATCCCGCTTTTTGGCAAAACCGTGATGCCAAAAGATCGGTCAAAAACAAAAGACAGTTCGTCTCAGAGATTGGTTGTACTTCACTTCGCTATGGATATCGATGAATTTTGTCCGAATCCGAATTGTGCCAGAATTGACAAGACATGACAAGCAAAGCCGCGAGAGCCCACGTTTCAAGTTTCAAGTCAATCCAAGTTCATACACGCAAGATATGATCGATTCAAGATGGAGGAGATAGCCCTTGTTCGAATCCATAAGATGTACCCTATTTCGAATCCATGGCCAGAAATCATGTTCGCATCCATCGGATCGTACCCATCTACTTCGAATCCATCAAGTTTGAAAGTCCTTCGAATCCATCAGCCCAACCTTCCTTCGAATCCATCAGGTGGCCAGGCTTCGTATCCATCCCATTACCTTCCTTCGAATCCATCGCTGTAACACATGATGGAATCCATCATGTTCCCCGTGCTTCGAATCCATAGATGTTGCTGACCTTCGAATCCATGAAGACACCTCTCTTCGAATCCAACCAGTGTTGTCGTTTCGTATCGATCAGCTGAAGCGAGATATGATCGATACGAACGAGTCTCAGTTCGAATCCATGCATAAGTAAAGCCTTCGAATCGATTAAGTCAAAGCGGCGAAATTCAAGCGACGACTCTATCAACTCGGCGAAAAATGTGGATCGACTCGAAGAATGCGCGCCACGTCAACCTACTAGCGCGTGCTTGGATCGATTCGAATCAATCGATTCGAACGGAGCGAAAAGTCCAGGAAACGCTAATTCGAATCGATGATATCTCGCGATCTACAAGTCCAAATGCTATGAAATTTTCACAGGAGCTTGTATACATGTTGAAGAATGTCCATGCCAAGTTTCGCCTCGATTGGATGAATTCTTGATCGATTCGAACGTACTTCGAATCGATCCCAAAGTGGGCCCAAATTCCCTGAGGTTGGACTCGTGGGCCCCCTCACGTGACAGAAGTGGTCTCCCTAAATTTAGGCGAAATATCAGCCTCCTACATCTATAAATAGAGCCCCAGGTCATTCAGAAAAGGGGATCAGAATTCTGAAGCGCCAAGACTCTACCAGATTCAATTCTACACTTTATCATCGTTGTTGCATTCGAGTTTCAGAGCTATAATCCATTGTAACTCGCTGTAACCACTGTAATCACCAAGATAATAATCAATAAAGATAGAAAACTTCAAAGTGGACGTAGGCAAGATCGCCGAACCACTATAAATCCTGTGTCGTTTACTTGTTTTCTGCTGTTTCTGTTGAATGTTCATCATTTTTGTTATCTACAAATTTGTTATTTGTGACTGCGAACGGGTGCTTTCACGACTATTGGGTGTTTGTGGTCAATTTTGACGCAAACAGTTGCCAAATCATTTGTGAGCATTATAGAAAAATTATTTCCAAATATATTTTAGATATAATTTTTTTTAGATTATTTCCCTTTCAAGTCGCTTGCCCTAGACGGCGGTTTTGTTTGCCTTAGGGTCGATCCTGTCGATGTGTAATAGGTAAGGAATACATGATGCGTTCTTACGCAAACGAATGCGACACGAATGCGGAAAGTGGAATGCATTTAGTTTATATGAATTTGCATATTTTTTAATTTTAAATATTTTTGAATATGTTAATAAATCATATTAAATTATAAAATCAAGTGAAAATTGGGATATTAAAAAACATATAGGTCAAAAGAAAGAAATGTATACACCGTGGTTGGAAAAATATGCAATAGATATAAAACAAAAATACGAAAGAAAACACAAGAATGAAAATATCAGAACTGAAAAGAAGTTATGATTTTTTAAGAAAATGTTTGTCATTACGTAGTTTGCCACCTCGGAGAGGGGCTTAGGGTGGATGGCAGAACCCCTAGGTGGGGATGCAAAGGCAACGGCTCTTTAGATGGCGGTCGTCATGACCAGTCAGATCGCAAGGATTTAGGGACGGTATCACTTAGCTGGATGCATGACAACGCGCTATTGAATATACAAATGTTTATGTTATCAGTGCAATTTTTTATTTTTACACATATCATAAATATTGTTTTATTTATCACAGAATATGTTTGGATTTATTGTGATTTTTATACTAAAACTAAACACAGTTGCAAATTATAAATAATTTTAACTTTTTAATTTATTATTATTACTACTTATCATTATATAATATTTAAATTTAAATTTATTTCATATTATCATTATAAATTTTATTATGTAATAAAAAATAATTGTGGACCTACAACGCTTCATCCGTCAATCTAAAAGCATTCCCAACAGAGGGTCGGATGACTGAGCCCCAACTAAGGGTTCGTGAGTCCAAAAATGGATTCGTCATTGACCGTCAAGATCGTTTTGGTAACCCTAGCAGTTCATGAGTTATACTGCATTATTAATGTCGAATAAGTATGTGGTCAAGATTAACAGTTTTTCACGTGGATTGAAATTCTAACCATATATATTTACCCGGCATTATAATGCCGGATAAAGATGTTTGCTATTGAAGTGAGTTAGCGTCATTCAGCGAAAAGTAACATTTATTTAATGTATTGACTGACTTTTGCGTTCGGAAACTTTTAATGCATTCCCAACCACGAATGCGATGGATTCATTTTGGGTTGCGTTGGCAACTCGTAAGGTTGCCAAAGCAACCCTGGAGGTTATGGTCTTAGCCGGCCTTTTTTTAGCTGGCTAAGCATGTTTTACCTTAGCATGTTAAAACAAAGCCGACTAAATTCTCTGTTTTAAATATTTTATCTTTGCCGGTTAAAAGAAAACCGGCTAAAATGGTTCATTTTTTGCCTACTGGGGAGAATTAAGTAGAATGGATGTTTTGCGTTGGAGGTCTGTGGATGTCGTGAGAAGGAGAATCGATATTCGGGTGTTGTATCGGTTGGGAATGCGATAAGAAGGTCCAATTTTCCTGAGTGCAGCAACGAAAGCTTTGCCACATTCAGGGTTTTGACGCATAGGAGATGCATGAAAAATTGAAACGTCAGCTCATGTCTGAAAACGCACTATGGAGAGGAAGCAGGCAATTAGGTAAAGCTGTCAAATGGAGTAGCAGGGGAGTCAAAATTGGTTCAAACAAATGAACGTCATGCCAGCATGATGCTTGTATCATCATTGGACCCCTCATCTTTTCAGTTCGCTTTTAGTGTCGGATGTTGATTTTGGTGCTGGTCGCGTCATTTTATTCCTTCATCAACATCACAGCGATATTTAATATACCTGATAATCATATATTTTGATGGCATGCCCAGTTGCCCACCGAGCAATCTTTAAAAAATAGATCACCTACCCTATGGCGTGCACCATATGTTCGTTAATAATAAAAAAATGGCTTTGAAATTTTGCCAAGCCAATGGAAGTGAATGCGCCCACCTGCAACATGAAATGGAAAATCAACCCCTTGAACTTGGAGATGAGCACTTGGTTTTATTACGCTAGAATGCTCACCATAAGTAATTTCAGTATTGTGCATCGTTTGATGAATAATGATGGTTCCAATTGTCTTTATAATTAAAATTTGTTGCTGTTACCCCAGGTTTTACCGATGGCGTACCATGACATTTTATTATAATCCTTTCAGCCCTAAAGCATTATAGGTGATCGGGTAACCTAAGCCTTGGTATCAAATTTTACCACCCGCCATTTGTAACACCCCAAATCCATGTACCAATGCACTTGGATTCCACAAATATCATGGAAGATATAATAACACTAAGGGTGTAATTTGCATTATTGAAAAAAAGACCAAAATAGCAACGGACATTTCCGACGGCCGTCGAAAACTCCATCATTACATTTTTCGACATCTTTCGATGGCTTCTTATTTTTAATATTTTAATTTATCATATTATTATACCTTATTGATTATAAAAATTTGAAATCCGTCTAAAAATATTAATTTAATTTATAAAAATTAAAGAAGCTACATTTGTTCAATTATTCAACTTTAAGACGGTTTTGTGATTAATTAAGTTAGTGTTTTCGATAATATTTTATTGTGCACTTCGATATTTAACTTCATTGAAAATCAAACTCAAACAATCAATCTATGTAACTTTCAGGCCGTCCATTATAAACTTCGGTAAAATTTATGATGTGTAACAGTTTTATGAATTTTAATATAATTTTTCACCGTTGTGTAACTAATTATGAATTTCTAGATACATTTAACATCATAAATTCATATAAAAGAAAATATTCGAGAGAAAAATAATTTTTTTTAATATCTTATGTCAATCCAAACTATTTTCGACCTACTTTCAAAATATGAAAAAGAAAAGGTAGATAAACTTAGGATGCCGGTCTTGATTCTCAAATTTATAGTCGTCCTACATTCGGAGTAAAAACCTTTCGTTCAAAGGTCAAACAATCTTCAAATGAGACGAATTCAGGTCGCATATATTTATAATATATTTATCCAATTTGTACAACGAGAATCGAAAAAACACAGAAGAAAATTAGATTCAAAATATATCATTTTTCAAGGAGTTGTATAACAATTATATATATTATTAGACCAATTTCTATGAAAATTACTTGTTTGAAGTCTAAATTTTTTTCTATCTGTTTTTTTAAATCCAACCATATGGATTGGATAAATACATAATATAGAATATATGGTTTGAATTTTGTCTCGTTTGAAGATCGTTTGATCTTCGAACGAAAGATTTTAAATCTAAATAAACATCTACGAACGGCTATAAATTTGAAAATAAAGATTGATACCTTGAACCTGTTAATTGTCCTTCCATATTTCGACTGTATACCCAAAATGCCTTGTATCGACATAAGATTCAACAAACTTAATTTTTACAAAATATTTTATTTTATATGAATTTCTTATGTTGAATAAATTTAAAATTCACAATTAATTATCAAATCATTAAAAAAGTTATTAGGTAGCATATAAAAATAAACTTTTAATATTTAGAAACAAAAGTGGGTTATTGCAAAAAAATTAATTTTTTTATAACAAATTAAATTTTTTTTTTGAGAAAAATGTGTGATCCTCTATATGATAGAGGAGAGCACACATGCAAATATATATATATATATATATATATATATATATATATAACACTAAAGCAAGGAACTGCCAACATGCCTGGCAGGTAACAAAAACTAAAAACAAAGAAACAAAAAGTGAAAGATGCTCAATACATCTCAATAGCTCCAAGCAACAAAAAGAGAAGAAAAACTCTGTGCATCTGGACCGGAATGATGCTCCAAAAAACTCGGAAGCTCTAAGCAACACATATAGCAGAAAAACTCTATGCATCTGGATCTAAAGGACAGCAGAAGCCTCTACTCTGAAGTGAAAATAAACGAGATGCTGGATATGATAGTCTGCACTGGAATCTCTGAACAGGGGAAGTAATGCCAAGCTGTAGCAAGGAACCTCTCTAAAAGTCTCTCAATCAAACCAAAACATGCGCTCTGAAGATAAGGGGACCTGAAAACCTCTCACTCATATCTGCATCTGAGGGGAAACTAAGGAAAGAGTAAGAATTATGCATATATATGTATATTAATATAATTAATATACATATATGTGTATAAATAAAGAGAGCAGAAAAACAAAAAGGAGACAAGACTAGTAACAAGCAGGATAAAAATATTTCAAAACAATTTCACCAAAAAAGAGACAAAAATAAAAACCAAAAAAAGAAAACTAAGAATCTGTATTCATTAGCAGGATATGATTAACCGATAGATCTTGGTATGAATTTGAAAAAATATTCATATTAGTACAGATGTCATTAAAAAGACAATTGTTTTTAAAATAATTAATATTGTAGCTAACCATCTTAAGATACCCTTTAAACGAATTATTCTTAGCTAATTTATATTTGGGATTAGAAATCCAATGAAAACAGAAAGAAGAAATTGTATAAATCAATTTATTAATATGACTATTATTATTATTAAAAATTCTTTGATTTCTTTCAAACCATATATACAAACTATTCAATTAGAGATCTAATATTCTTTTTAAACCTAAATCTAAAAATATTCCAGTAAAAGTCACAATCCGAAATTTTACTTATGATATTAAAATTGAAAATTTTGAGAACATTATTAAGAATGTAACAAGAGTCCATGCAATCATAGTATAAATGCTTAATGTCTTCAAGATGTAGATTACAAAAATAACATTTATTATCATTATGAATGTTCTTTCTGTTTAAATTTTTAATTGTATTAAGTTTACCATGCAATATTAAGCACATGTGAATTTTAGATTTAGGAGGAGCATTTGATTTCCAAATAAATTTGAACGAATTGTTTATAGTACCCGAAAAATTAATAAATCTATAAAAAGAGTTAGAAGTATAATTCTTGCTTCTATCCCATTCCCAACAAATTAAATTTTTATAACAAATTAAATTAAACTTAATTTATTTTAAATAGAGACAGTCATCAAAAGCCGACGTATTTATGCCGTCGACGGCCATAGGAAGCCACTAGAAAATCGCAAATATTGCTTCAGTCGAACATGTTTTCTTCCTCATTCTCATTTTCCTAAACCTTAAACCCAATTCCCAAACCCCCAATTCGATCTAAATCCATACCTATCCGCCTTAATTCGCCACAATCCATTGCATTCTTCGTCAAATTGGAACCTCCAAGCTTCTACGCCTTCAATCCACTGAAAATTAGGTGTATTCTTCCCCTAAACTAATTATTTCGAATTGTGATAAAACTAGTACTAATTTATATTTAGGTTTGTTGATAATAGCCTATTGATTGGTTACAATTGTATATTGGCTGATTTGGAAATGTTAATTATGGTTATTAGTGTTTAAATCCAAAAATTAATATTTAATTAGGGCTAATTTGTGTTGATTGGTCTGTGAATACTAGTGTAAAATTTAGTGTTAATTAGTGTATGTATTAGCTAAAATGTTGGTAAAAGCAATTTATTTAGTCCCTTTTTTAGTATATATTATTAATTACATATTAATTTAATTTACGTGTATGTGGTATGTGGTAAATATACAAATTAGTGCATAATGTTAACTTTTTATTAATGTGTAATAAAAAATAATTAGTGTTAACAAAAATGTTGAAAATAATAATTTATAATTACCTTTTAATCGTTATGGATTCAAGAATTGAATTAGAGATAAAGCTAATTTATACAAATCAGTGTATAATCGCAAACATATGGGAAGCTTGGATTGATTACTGAAAAATTCTAAAAGCGATTGTAAGTTTACTAGTCTCGTATATTTATTAAAATTTAGTAGAATTAGTATAATAATTGCATCAATTTACATGTGTGAAATATAATGTTCATGTCAAATTTACAGGCCGAATCTTCATGAAATTGTGCAAATAGAAATAAAAATTCCATCACACACCGTGGGGTTCCCAGTCATTCCACTATTGCCGTCAAGAGAAGGTAAATTTATTTCGATTATAAATGCCTATTACACTATATAATTATATATGTATATATATTGATAATAATAATACATAATAAATATTTTAGGGAAGAGAGCATGGTCTTGTCGTCTCCTACTTGGAAGTGTTTACTCGTACTCATGTCATCGAGCATGTCAATGAAAGTGGCTCAATAACATACACATGACATGACACGAAATCACAAGTGGTCGTGGTAAGTATATTTTTAGTTATAAGTTATTAATAATCACTTTAAATTATAAGTTATAAATAATTAAAATAATGTAGTATGAATTTTAATTGTAATTTTATTTGTAATTGCAGGATAAATTCATGGAAGAACGAGAGAAACTGCTCGAGGGAACGGGTTGAGAATGAATTGAACACTGAAGTGGAGGACCAGATTTTTGACGCTGTCATGGAACTACCAACGCAGAATATGCATTTTAGTTCTGGGAACCAAGGGGTGATGCTTATGTATAATATATTTATGAATAACCTATAACATAATGATTTTATTAATCATAGTATATGAAAGTCATACACTTTGATAAATAATGTTACAGCTAAACGTAGGCAAAGCAGCTATAAAAGAGCTCAGGACAATCATGAGATTGTAGAGTTGAGAGATCTAATTGCTGACTTAGAGGAACAGGATAGGCTTCGGTCTACGGAGATGGACCAGATATTAGATTAGCACATTGTTGTGTATATGCAACAACACGACACATTTCCTTCATCGGTGGGATCTGGAGGATCAATAGGTATGATTTTTTTGTGTTTGTTGAAACATTGTACATATATGAACTTTGAGATGGATGAGATAGTTTGACTATGTTGCGAGATAATTTGAGAGTTATATATACTTTGAGATGGGTGGGGTTGATATGATTTGATATTTATGATAATTTTGAGATGTTGTTGGATGGGTGAGGTTGATTTGATGTGATGTTTGATATATTTTGAGATTTTGATGGATGTTTGTGATTTTTGATATATTTATGGATGTTTTAGTTTGGTTTATTATATATATTGATGTTTTTTTACTATCGATATGATATATTTTGTGATATATGTGATTTGGGTTTCGACATTTATATTTGTGAAATTGAGCTACAATATATATTATTATATATGTATTATTTGGGGATGAAGTACTACTGGAATAAAAGAATCTTCAAATTTCTGACTCTAGTGACAGCTTTGAGGGTTGCAAGTTTCCTGATGGCTTATGGCGACCAATGACAACAAATTGGTAAAGGTGCAACCTTCCATGCATACATGATAGGGCATTGAAAGCCATCGAAGAGTCAATGATGGTCGTCAAAATGATGTCGACGGAGCCGTCGAAAAGTCCGTCGAAGAACGGTTGTTCGACAACCAATATGTTGATGTCTATTTTCATTGGATTCTGAAGCCTTTTTACGGTCGCCGATGGTAGATAGCCATTGGAATAATTGTTGTCTCTTGTAGTGTTGAAACTTATATCATACACACCCCTTTGAAGTTAAAGTGCTTAGCGGTTCTATAGTGGTGGAGGTGCAAAAAGTTATAGCGGAGATAAAGCGGAGATATTGCGGAAAATAGCGGAGGTGCAAAAAGCTTCATTAGATATAAAACCAAATATTTACAATTAATTTATTCTCATTATCACAGCATTTGTGTAGGAAAAATATTTTTTAATTTTGTATAACAAAACTGAAGAATATCATGAATTATGCAGACTAGATTTGATTATAATAAACTTCTAGCGTATATTGAGCACTTATGTGTTAAAATTAGGTTTTGCACTAAATTTCTTGATTTATTTTAAAAGAGAAACAGTCAAATCAACTACTGTACATTAATGTTACTAAAGCGGGTGCTAAAAAGCCTTGATTTAACAGGTTTATTGAAAAATAGCAAGGCTTAAAGAGGATCTACTATTTAATAATGCTAAATTGAAATAACGTTGCGGCCGAAGAGCGCTATGCATTATAACAGAGATTTTGCGGAGCTTTAACTGGGATTTAACTGCACAAACTCAAAGAGAGAGAGTGCATCCCATGGCAGAAGGAATGCTACAGTATCAACATAAGCATGCAACATACTAAGTACATATAATTTCAAAGAGACATAAGATTCAGAATCATAATGCACATGCAAATGATACGTCAAATCTCTTATACAATATGTATCAAAATACAAAATCGTCTACTGATCAATATCCTTGAAAAAATATGTTATGCCTCTATAACTCACCTCAAATTTACGAAATCCTCATCTCCAAGTCAACACGCTCAAAGAACAGATAACAAAAGAGAAAAAAATTATTATTTCATAATAACATCTTTTCCTTAATGGCGGCTGGGCTAACCTTAAGCCTAGGTAGCTAAATTTTCTTCTTTTCTTGATTTATTCTATCTTCTCTCAATTTCTAGTCAAACCAAACCTTAGTTCAGTGTGTATGATTCCAGATGAGTTGGGATGGGCGGAAATAAATTGAAGGAAGGGTTGAACAGGGGATGATTCCAGGCTAGAAGGTAACAATAGATCAGGATTATGGAGTGAAAATAATAGATTTGGGTGGGATGGGGGAGATGCGAACAGATCTGGCATTGGAGGGCCTAGCGGTAATAGTGGAAAAGGAGTCAGGGCAGAAAGTTTCAACGTAGGAGAAGATGAGTACTTTTAAAATAAGCAGTGAAAGAGGCAGAAGATGGCTTGGCGAATTATGCACTACTATTTGTAGTAGGTCAAAGACCATACTACAAAACCTTTGAAGCTTATGCTAAGAGGGTCTTGAAAACCAAGAAAAGTTTCGAAGTATAAACAATGGAAAATGAATTCGATTTGGGAATGATGTAGACTGTATGAAGGCGATAGAGTCAGGGCCATGATTTTTATGATATAAATCTAATTATTATGAAAAAACCAAACTCATCTATGTGAACCGACCTTGATTTTCTTACTACAATGGCGGTATGGGTCAGACTGTAATGTATATGCTTTAGACTATGGGGCCCGATAGATATTAGCGCTTTGGTAAATACTATTGGGATTCCAATAAAGATGGATGATGTAACTAAAAACAAATCAATAATATCATTTGTGAGAGTTCTAGTTGAAATTAATGCACGGATAGGATTTCAAAATAAAATAGAAGTAATTTACGAACTTGGTGAAGTTGTTATACAAGTGGTAGAGTATGAAAATCCATCCCCAAATTGTGAAAACTGCTATTGTTTTTGGGAATATGTAGCAGCAATGTCATCTGAGCAAGACTTGGATCCTGTAGTCAAAAGAGAAAGATGAAGTAAACATTTATGGAGACATGGGAAAAAAGTGAGAGCGGAAACTCTATGGAAGAAGACAGCAAACTTCAAAAGTGTATAAAGAATAACAAGGGCTTAGTGCCTGACTCAAGCATAGGAAAGGTAGAGGCATAATAATCTAAAAAGGCTAATGAGAAAACAGAGGCAAGGGACAAGGAGAGTAGACTGAAAGAAAATCAAAAATCCCTAGACGAGATTGATGCTATGATTCAGCAATTAATGTTAGCAAATCAAACTTTCCTAATGGATGCGAATAAGAGACTAAAAGATGAAAAGAAAAGGTGTAATGTAAGGATAGAGAGGGAGCACTGTAAGTAGGTGAATAGGTCCTTAGACAGGCGTTCGGAGGAGGAAACAAATCAACCAACTGTATTAACATATGCTATTTAACAATGTGTGAGGGAGCCATATAATCAATACAGCTGAAGGAAAAATCGCAAATAGCCCCAGATGTTATTTTAAAACACCGGCATTTATCATTGGACGTTGATCTAATTAAGGAGAACCCCAAAAATCTTTGTTTTCTTACGAAACTTTTCCATAAATGTCTTTTCTCAATATCTGGATTCATGTTATTAAAAATGTTAATTTGTGCGGGTTTCAGAACCATCACCAATAACAAAAAGGGAGGTCGCAATTGTGAGGAAAGAGTTGGAACTACACTAGCCCGGAGCGGAAGTTATGGGTGAATTTCAAATTTTTTACCCTATTGGATCTTTAATTAGGCCTACGAAGTCTAACTGAATTAGAACATTTCTAAATTTCATTTAAATAAAATCATTTATTTTATTTAAATTCAAATATATTAAAATATGAAATTAATTTTATTTGATTTAGTTTATACATAAATGTATCATATATATATTTGTGTGAGTGCATGTGTAACATAATAATCCATGAAAGATATAATATGTCCATATGTAGATGTTGGGATTTACATCGCAATAGACGTATTGGCTTATTTTGTACATCATGTATGTTGTCCAAATATGTGCATGTATATGTGTTACAAAATATATATATACACACACATACGCATATGTATGTATAAATATATTATATATAATATATGAATAAAAAACATTTATATATAATTAAATAAATATATAGAAAGTGAGAGAACAATTATTAAAAATTATTTATAATTCAAATTAACTTTGTTTTGCAAACATAATAATTTTAGTATTTTAATTTATATATATTATGAATAAAATAATGTTTCCATCCATAAATAATTAAGATAAATAATCTAGTGATGAAAATTCAAATTTTACAATTTTCAAATATCTAGGATCATAAAATAGAGCTTAGAAAAAATCTAGAGATTTTTTAAAGTTGAAATATTGTTTTTTAAAACAAATACATTGGTTTCAAAAAAAATATTTAATATAAAATAATATATTATTAAAATTTTAAAATTTAAAATTTTAAAAATTCTTGGATCATGAATGAAAGGTTGCGAAAAAGATTAATGAATTTTTCAACTAAATTACTATTTTTAATAAATCATAAACATTTTTTTCGAAATAATATTAATTATTAAAAATAATAAACTTTATTGAAAAATTCTTTAAATTTTTCTATATGTTTCTGAAAAGATATAATATTTTTAAAAATATAAAATTCAATTTTTAATGTTATAATTATTTTATGTGTAATAAACAATTCAAAAATGCAATAAACGTTAATTTAAAAATATGAATATATGTATGATAATTAATTTTTGAATTTTTAAATTCATATTATATATAAATAATTGTACTAAATTTTCTAAATCATATATATATATATATATATATATATCTTATATATGCATATATGTTATAATGAGAGAGAAATATACACTAATATATATATATATATGTATATGTATATGTATATGTATATGTATGTGTATGTGTATGTGTATGTGTATGTGTATGAATTTATTAATAAATACATATAAAACAATTATTAATAACAAAATTAATTTTGTACAGTAAACAACATTTGTCTATACATAAATCAAATAGTATAATAAATAAATTATACAAATAACCAAACTGATTTGTGACAATCACATCTACTTACAAAAATCTCACCTAACTAAACATATAGTATCAATATATTTAAACAGATATGAAATTTCTCATTATAGGATCATAGAATATAATTTAATTACTGTAATATGTATTAAAATTACCAATTTAATGATGCCTTTAAATTCACGTTGAAGCAATGACTTTCCTTCCTTTTACTGTTCTTAATTCGTCGGATTGCAAGTCTGGAATCACTGACCTCTAATTATCGAATAGTGTTATTTTAATTTGAAATATATTTGAGAATTTTGAAGTGGATTGAGAGCTATGTTTTAGTCAGCAATGTAGAAGGCAATGGCAGGCCAAAAAAATTTATCATTATTTCAGAGGTTATATATATATATATATATATATATATATATATATATATATATATATATACATACACACACATATATATATAGGGTTGTATTAGAGAGAAACAAGGAAAACCCTTTTACCCACTCTCACTTGATCTCAATCCATTATCTCCAAGCCAATTCCCTACGTTTTAGCCAACCCTAGACCTTTCCATAACCGAAATTTTACATCTCTAATGATGGGTCTTAAACCCATCTAAGCCCAAACCAAAATACTCTGCAATTAAATCTAATTTAATCGCTTGTGAATATTGTATATCGATCGATATATTTATAACTCTTATGAATATATATAACATTATTTATTTCTCAAATCATGATCAAATTTTATAATTAATATTTCATAAATATTAATTAATTTAATTAATTTATAACAATTATAAAATAATTAAATCGTTCGGTCTTAAGGGAATTCATCATTTCGGTTGTGTAACTCTTAGGTGTAAATTTGGTCAACGATTAACATCGAAATGTTCTAATGTTAACGTTTACACGTCACTTAGCAGGTGGTGTGACATTGTGGTCAAATTTATCACTTACTCATTTTCGGTAAAAATCCAATTTTAGTTTAATAAGCATCACCTAGTTATGACATTTGTTTACACCAGTTCTCTTCGTCAAAACTATATCACTTTGGACTTATGAAATTTGGTAGTGCTCAAAATTCCAACCTCATCCACACTCAACTTTATAGTCCAAATACAAAGTCCTTGGTTCAATAATAACAATTATTATTAAATGAAATGCTCTGGCCAGATATTTTGACTTTGAGTTGACTTGAGTTGACTGTGATACTAACCGCATATAACCGAGGAGACGAATCCTCTCTTGAATAATGTTTCACTTCCAATACTTCCACTCGACCCAAGTGTAGTCACTCGATGGACGCCATGCCATGATTTGGCTATAATTAAAGCGGAGTTTTCATATTGAAGATCCACAGTATTATCAAGTCGAGAGAACTGTGTAAATCAATCACATCGATATTTTCTGTTTGATCTTAGTTATATTAACCAACAAAAAACTACTGAGTGAGTCTTTTCATAGTTATCAAATAACTATTAATACGTAAAACCTAGATGTCCCCGGCATTCATGAGTAATACGCTGCCAAACATTTGGAGAGCCTTACGTACTCCAGTCTCAATGGTTACAATACTTTGTAACTATTATTTCAAAATAAACCATTTATGGATTTTTCTATTAAATATACTTTTAATTAAGTTAATTAATTAATATGATCATGTTATATCAAGTATATAATAGGAAGAAAATACCTTTTATTTTGAACAAGATTGGTCAATGAGTTAGATATATGTAAAAATTACATAATTGCCCCTAGGGCATACCCCTAACTCTATCAATCTCCACTTGCACTTGGGGTCAATTACACAATCTAATTCCAACTTCTCTAGTTAGTATTATCAAAACCAATTAGGTCAGTCCCTTAGGGAATGGATATGCTATTGTGTTTTAATTATCTACTTTGTCGATTAACTCTCTCTAACACAAATAAACTGCATTTATCTTGTGGCACGATTCGAAGTATGTCTTTCAACTTCTAGTGAGCTTTAAGTTCTATCATGAAAAATTTCATGACATTTTTATCTTATAACAATATAATGGGATTCTCAACATTTGGAATCGCTTTTGGCTCAATTATAAATTTGTGAATTTATATCTATATATTGGATTATTGTAGCGCTATTCAAGTTAATATTCTCAATATTTCATTGAATCGACCACACTCACTTTTATTTTGAAAAAATTTCAAATTAAAGATTTAACTTGAGTTTTATCATTGACAAGTTATATTCAATGCCACTTATAAAAGTTTGTGTCCAAACGTTCCATTATAACGAATTCGTTGTTTCATTAAACAATTCTCTAGAATTTCATAAATACGCGAGAATACCTCAAACAACCATTTAGTGATATCAACTTGGATTTTATATTTTCTCCATGTATCAAATACATAAACAAAACACAATATCATACACAATATTATCTGTATGGTAATTCATATTGCTAATGCATAAGAAATCCAACTTACATGTTCTCTTTTTAATAGAGTGCACTTGTATGTCGATTTGGGACAATTCCTATATCTTTTATACTCGCCATAAAAGACATCATTTACAGTCCAAAATTGAGTATAAAAACAACTAAAGTTGATTTTAATACAAGCATATTGTTAAAATCAACAACATGTTGTTTACCTATAGTTTAGAAATATCAATGTACCTTTTAACGTTCTTTCTTATGAACACACGTTTCCTCTACACTTTGATTGAAACTATTTGATATTTCTATCAAAATACTTATCCAGTCTTGATGCTTATAAAATGGTACATTCGTAACATTTCCTGGATCATATCCAAAGACTCACAAACCCAATATCGCTTCCACTGACTTTGAGGCATTTTTGGTTAATATGTGTAAACGGCTTACTCTAAATCATTATTTAGAATTTTCTATTTCAATACTGTGTACCAAATGCTAAGTCTTATCGAGCGAAAATTTAGTGAGTAAATTTGAATTAATTTGAGCATAGTGAATACTGAATCTGTTAAGCTAATTTCAACAACTGAAATTTGCGATATTATTCTTATCAACATTGCCCATTAATTCCAACCACATTAATAAAGACATAATCTCGGCCGATAGATCATATCTCTTTGGTTACGACCACCAAAATCATATTTTGATAGCGTGCTTGGAATTCTTTAAAATTTGCACATCATACCATATAGGTTCAACTATCTTAATGGTTTAATTGAACAACTGAGGGTAATGTATATTTTCGACATTAATAAGAAACTCGTAGTTTCTCTTCGATGTACGAGAATACTTATTAGACATTCTAATGCAATGTGTTCATTTGGTTAGTTAAATACACTTCATCTCATATAATCAGTTCTATCTTTGGATCGAATCCAATTCCATTTAACTACCAAAAAATTTTCAAAGAAATTCCTTCACAATGAAGTTGATATATCTTGAAACAACAATTGTTTCTTAGTGCAAATAGAATAGGGATTCATAAACGCTTTATGAACCTTTTTATTTATAAAAAAGATTTTAGTTTACAAAAGTTATGTTTAAAACATAAATATGTCATTTGATGACAGGCCTTTCCAAAAAACTTTTTGGAGATTTATAAAAGATCCCTCATGAACAATTATTACGTGCAATCTTTCGAATCACACAATCTGCCAACTCCCTGGCCTAGGATATGTTGGTATTTCTTACAAACCCTTACCTCGTATGATTTTGTAAATTGTTGTTTAGATGAAATAATATCAACCTTGTGTATTACTCTTAAGTACATGACCTTTTAGAAAGAAACTAACTCAATTCACTGACAATTCATCATAAATTATCCAACAATGTCTGATTACTTCTTATCGATGCATCATTATGTATCACATGGATGAGTGACTTATGAGATTGAATCTATGTTTATTTTTAGGTATATTTGGAACTCTTTCCAATACACTCACTTATTCGACCAAATCAAATCATTTTATTCAATTGCATGTTATTTTATTTACTTTTCTTTTATATTCTATAATTTTATCATCAACTTACTACATGTGTATGTAATATACATGTTCATGTTGGTAATAAATCAGCGATGAATATAACAAAGTATGTGGACCTTTTTGGTATTAATAGACTTATGATTGCATACATCAGTGTGTATTAATTCAAAGAGCTCATCAACTCTTATGATGCTCTCACTGAATGGGTGCATAGCCACTAATTGTTTGAAATATAATTAACCTATATCATATGATTCATAATCATATAATGAAATTATTTCTCCAAATTACGGCTTAGTCTATAATTACAAAACAACTATAAATAATATTAGACACGTATGTATTTTTTTGCATCACTTTTACTATGAAAACAAATTCGGTAATATAGTTCTATTTCATAATGAATATTCATAATACTCATATTGAAATATAGTTATATCTATTTTTCAGTCAATACCACAAATAAACATTATTTCACAAATAATATTCGGTACATTTTATGAATTTTTTTTCGTAATTTGATTCAATATTAGGTGTTATATGGCATGCTCCAACTATTTCCGCCATTACTATAATAGCGTACTAAATTTAGAGGTCCACCATTCACTTAATATTGTTTACTTATTTCATATGCTGCAACTAGTTTATAATGGAGAGTTCTTTGATCAAATATCTTGAATTCAAAGAAATAAATGTCATAGAAAACAATTTTCTATATGAAAATACATTTCGGAATAAAAATCATGTTTTATAATCCAATATTAAGTATCAATTATTATTACAATTCTTATTTTCAATGTTTCTCTATGAAGCAGAAGTGGTTATTCATTCTCTTCATTCCAACCTTACCTTAAATTACACCTATTCTTATGCATTCGTTTTTCTTTCAAATGGTCAAACTATTCGAAAGAAAACCTTACTCAGTATCATAACAAACATTTTACAAAAGCAAATTTGATTATTCTTAACATTTAAGACATCAAATATGTTGCACTTTATGTAAACCGATTAAGATGACATTTCAACGATCGAGTTCATAAATGTATCTCGTAGTTTATGGTCTTGCGTTATATTAACACAATATAATCCTTTTGAAATAATTCAAGTTGAATACATGATCTTAAAATACTGTTTATTGGCTTACTTCGAATGCACTAACTTCATCGAAATATTGTACCACACAAACTATGACTGTTCACCATATAACATTTATATGTGAAAGTACATGGATCAAACATCCATAGTCTTGAATTGCATTTGGAGTTCAAAAACTCATAAAATGCAATACATGGTCTAAACCAAATAAACATATAAGTGACCAACTTACGAATGTATTAAGTAGTTGAAATAAAGGACTTACATGGGTATAGAAACATTATATAACATGCAATTAGAATTATTAGTAAATATATATTGTATTTCTATTTGTCAACTTTCAATTAAGTTTACTTATATATGTTAATTGACAAACATTTTATCAATCGTATTAAATGCACAAATTTATCATTGTTGATAATTATAACATTATATAGCATATGTTCTTACAAAATTAGAAAGGTTAAATATTTCTATTTCATTGTTCTAATAAGGCTCCCATTAGTCTTTTATGTTTCTCCAAACGCTAAGATGAAACATAGAAGTCTTAAAACTTCACTAACGGGTGTTAGGAATCGTTTGTTTTGGTATTCTAACATTGAGTTTGCTCAACAAATCAGAGCCCCACAAATGATGGATAACTCCTTATCGGTTGTATCATATACAACTCCTAATCCATTTTTCCTTGTACTAATCTCATTTCGACCTTGAGATTGCTCAACAAATCGAAAGAGATTATTCACTCATACCTGCCATATCGTGATGGCCTTAGTATAGTATATGTTCCTTGAGTTTGCTCAACAAATATATATAGTTATCTTACCTCATCTGTTCAGTATATTAATAATAATGCGCATAACATCCCTAGCTTGAGTTTTCTGAACAACTAAGGAGTATGTAAGTAATTTATTAATATAAATATATATGGTAGATGACAACATTATAGTGAAGATTCATAATCTTCAATATATATAATGATTGATATCGACTTATATAATAATATATTTTTTATGAAATACACCAACGGTTCAAATGTCAAACACATTAGAAATAATGGTATATATGTACATTTACATATGTATTTATTTCTTAAGTCTATTTGAGTTTCTTTAATGTTCCACATTTAGTTTATACACATATCATATAAGTTTTATTGATATATAACTTTTATATTTCATATTACTTATATGATAGTCTTGCATATAATATATCATTAATTAAATCTTATCTAATTAATTTTAATCAATTAACTCTTTAATTAATTTTAAATTAGCATTCCAATATAACTTTTATATTGGACATATCTATTATAACATTTATAGTGTATACTATAACCTTTATAGTGTAACACATATATATCGTATATATGTGCATTTTATTTATTTAATTAATTCAATTAAACATTTTTTATTAAAATTTATTTTTATTTTGTATACATACGTGTATACTTATGTTAACTTAAACATTTTAAAATAACATAACATATATCAACATATATAATACATGCATATATACATTAATTAATTAACATATTTAATTAATTAATTTTTTTAATCTTATTAGTAAATTTTAAATTTGAAATTATTATATAAATATTTTCAAATATTTTGAAAATATCATTATCCTCTCAAACATTTTGATAACTTATATAGTATTATAAGTTTTTATAATAAACATGATTTATTTTAAATTTAACTATTAAATTTAAAATCTTTAACATTAGTTTTCAAAATGATTTTGAAAATTAGCCCAAGGCCCAAATTAAGTTGGGCCTTTTTTATTAGGAGCAACCTTTGGGCTCACTTCACCTTTCAGATCAGGTCGGTAAACATATAGGATAGGATACTTGACTACCCAATTCAAATAGTAAATATTACCTTTCTAGACACCGGACTAAGTGGGCAAGCTTAATTAGTTAGCCCTAATATGACTAATTAAACCGCATAGGCTATTGGCACTGATATCGTTGTTGGAACTGGACTAGCCCACATCATAATTATGGGTGAATTTCAAAAAATTCACTATATTGGATCTTTTATTGGGCCTATGAAGTCTAACTGAATTAGAAAATTTATAAATTTCATTTAAATAAAATAATTTATTTTATTTAAATTCAAATATATTAAAATGTGAAATTAATTTTATTTTGATTTAGTTATACATAAATGTAACATATACATATATGTGTGAGTGCATATGTAACATAATAATCCATGTAAGGTATAATATGCTCATATGTAGTTGTTAGGAATTACATCGCAATAGACATATTAGCTCGTTTTGTATCTCATGTATGTTTTCCAAATATGTGCATGTATATGTGTTAAATATATGTACACACACATATGTATGTATAAATATATTATATATAATATATGAACATAAAACATTTTTATATATATAAATATATATATATAGAAAAAGAGAGAATAATTATTAAAAATTATTTATAATCCAAAATTAACTTAGTTTGCAAACATAATAATTTTAGTATTTTAATTTGTATATATTATGAATAAAATAATGTTCTCATCCATAAATAATTAGCATAAAATAATATATTAATGAAAATTCAAATTTTACAATTTTTGAAAATCTAGGATCATAAAATAGAGTTTAGGAAAACTCTGGAAATTTTTCAAAGTTGAAATATTATTGTTCAAAGCAAACACATTGAATTTGGGAATAATTATGTAATATAAAATAATACATTATGAAAAATTGTAATTTTAAAATTTTAGAAATTCTAGGATCATGAATGACAGGTTACGAAAAAGTTTGAAGAATTTTCCAATTAAATTATTATTTTAATAAATCATAAACTATTTTTTTGAAATAATATTAATTATTAAAAATAATAAACTTAATTGAAAAATTCATAAAAAATTTCTATATGTTTCTGAAATGATATAATATTTTTTTAAATATAAAATTGAACTTTTAACGTAATAATTATTTTATATTTAATAAACAATTCAAAATTTCAATAAATGTTAATTTAAAAATATGAAATACGTATGATAATTAATTTTTGAATTTTCAAATTCATATTATATATAAATAAGTGTACTAATTTTTTAAATCATACATACATACATACATACATATATATATATATATATATATATATATCTTATATATGCTATAATGAGAGAGAAATATACACTAATATATATATATATATATATGAATTTTTAATAAATATATATAAAACATTTATTAATGATAAAAATTGATTTTGTACAATAAACAACATTTGTCTATATATAAATCAAATAGTATAATAAACAAATTATGCACATAACCAAACTTATTTGTGGCAACTACGTCTACTTACAAAATCTCACCTAGCTAAACATATAGTAGCAATATATTTAAAAGGATATGAAAATGTTCGTTATAGGATCATAGAATATAATTTAATTACTTTAATATGAATATAAATTACCAATATAATTATGCATTTGAATCCTCGCTGAAGCAATGACTACCCTTCCATTTTACTGCTCTTGATTCGTTAGATTGCAAGTCCGGAATTTGGAAGTTGATATCATTATTATATGTGTGTGTGTGTGTGTGTGTGTGTGTGTGTGTGTGTGTGTGCGTGTTTGTCTTAGAGAGAAACGAGGAAAATCTTTTTACCCATTCTCACTCGATCTCAACCCATTATCTCCAAGCCGATTCCCTATGTTTTAGCCACCCCTGGACCTTCCTAAAACTGAAATTTTGCAGCCCTAATGATGGGCCTTAAATCCATCTAAGCCCAAGCCAAAATACTATGCAATTAAATCTAATTTAATCGCTTGTCGATATTGTATATCGATCGGTATATTTATAACTATTATGAATATATATAACATTATTTATTTCCCAAATCATATTCAAGTTTTATATTTAGTATTTCATAAATATTAATTAATTTAATTAATTTATAACAATTATAAATTAAGTTATAACAATTATAAATTAATTAAACCGTTCGGTCTTAAGGGAATTCATCATTTCAGCTGTGCAACTCTTGGGTGTAAATTTGGTCAGCGATCACCATCGAACTATTATAATGTTAACGTTCACACATCCCTTAGCAGGTGGTGTGACATTATGGCCAAATTTATCGCTTACTCATTTTCAGTAAAAATCCAATTTTAGTTTAATAAGCCTTACCCGGTTGTGACATTTGTTTACATCAATTCTCTTTATCAAAACTATATCACTTTGGACTTATGGAATTGGGTAATGGTCAAAATTCCAACCTCATCTACATTCAATTTTATAATCCAAATACAAAGTTCTTAGTTCAATAATAACAATTGTTATTAACCGAAATGATCTGGCCGGAGATTTTGACTTTGAGTTGACTTCAATACTAACTGCATATAACTAAGGAGACGAATCCTCTCTTGAATAGTGCTTCACTTTCAATACTTCCACTCGATCCAAGTATAGTCACTCGATGGACGCCATGCCATGATTTGGCTATAATCAAAGCGAAGCTTTCATATTGAAAATCCATAGTATTCTCAAGTCGAGAGAACTGTGTAAGTCAGTCATATCGATATTTTTTGTTTGACCTTATTTATATTAACCAACAAAATACTATTAAGGAGTCATTCCATAGTTATCCAATAACTATTAGTACGTAACCCTTAGATGTCCCAGCAGTCATGAGTAATACACTGCCCAACATTTGAAGAACGTTACGTATTTCAGTCTTAACAGATACATAGATATCCAGTTTCTATGCATCTTGACTAGGAAAATTTAAAATGGTATATTTGTTTCGCTGTGATAAATTACTCACGGTTACAACACTTTATAACTACTATCACAAAATATATCTTTTATGGATTTTTCTATTGAATATACTTTTAATTAAGTTAATTAATCAATATAATCACATTATATCAAGTATATAATAGGAAGAAAATACCTTTTATTTTGAACAAGATTGGTCAACGAGTTAGATATATGTAACAAATTACATAATTGCCCCTAGGGCATACTCCTAACTCTATCAAAAAGACAGTTCAGTTAATTAGTGAGAGACATGTAGAAAGAAAGTAGAGCTAGAAAAATGTCACAAAGCAAAAAGTTAATGCCTTAGGAAGTAATGAAAAGAATGATGGCAAGGATTAGGAATTGTGTGAACCCAAGAGCCTCGCCACGAGTAAAAAGCATAAGTCAACTGAAAAGGATCGGTTGGTAGCAAAAAACCCAAAGTGGAAGGACAGTGAGGAAATTAAAAACAATGAGTTCAATGGTGCTAAACAAGGCAGACTATTGCGTAATTCGACTAGAAATAAATAATGAGTATCGCCCACTATAATGTTAGGGGCTTTCATAAGCCCAACAGAATGATGGAGTTATGTGAAATAATTAAAAAGCATCATGTTAGCCGTTTTGGTGTTTTGGAGAATAAATTGAGATTCAATGAATTATAAGAGTATATAGGAGATTTGGTAGTAATTGGGAAGTGATTAGCAACGTGTCATGTTACTATAAATGTTGAATATTCATTCTAGTAAACCTACAAATGTTGAAGCATAACTTGATTAGCATGAGTGACTAACACATCACAATAGTATCGCTAAACAATGGGGAAGTGAAGTGTAATTGCACATTCGTTTATGGGTCAGAACTTCAGTTGTCGGAGATACTAGGTTCGCTCTTAAGATGTCAAGCAAAGATTGTATAAAGTTTAAGGAGGACTGCATCAACATTTAGATGCAATTGAGAATACACAATCTAAAGCTATCAAAGAATATGGCATAGGAATGAGTTGAACGAAGGAATGACGCCATACACATGAATTAGTTACAAGAAGTATAACCGACTAATGGGTTGCGTGTTCATTCATGCAGTTATGGGAGCCTTACTATCCTCGCAAACGCATCAAATATCCCCAATAGTGTGGTAAGAAGAAGAAGAGTCATGAATGATGTCTAACATGATTACTTTATTCATAGCGATATCTGAAAGAATATCAATGTGTGGCTTCTCTATTATCAACAAAGTTGCCACAATGGTACGCTCATAGCATGTACTATATGGTTTGGCGGTTGTCATAGAAGAAAAAGCTGTTGTAAAGTTGGATGCTATGGTTGGCAAAGTAGAAGTACATGTTGCTGCAGTGGTGGAAAGTCTTAAAGAACATGTAGTGACCATGCATAAAATAGAAACAAGGCTTGGATGGCGAGCACGCTCAAGGTAAGTGTAATGTTATTCTATTTTCTATACTAGTGTAGATATGTGTCGAGCCCTAGTATGGTCTAAGTACAACATCTAACAAATGCTGGCATATGTCGACCTAACGGATTCTGGAATCCATTAAGGGCAATTTGTATCCTAAATGTGTATATATACTGAGTCTTACGCATGGTGTAAAAAAGCATGTTGTATGAAGTTAATGCTTGCACATGTTGGAAAACGAGTATAACCACATGATGGAACTATGTGTCAGATGATGACTGCCGATGTTGAAAACTACGTTAATAATCCTCGATCAATCCAAAGAAGTTAAGAACTTCACCTCTCAACCAGTCTTTCTTTGAAGTGGGAACACAATTTTATGGAAGTTGGAGATTTCACAATCACTAAAAGTAAATGTTGCTGTAGCATGTATTCTTGGACATGCCAATGGAAAAGTTAAACAAAATATTCAAATCAATGATGGATGGCTTATGTAATAGTCCTGAATTACCAAACAGATTTGGAAATAATTTTTTAGGAGATTGTTGATCATCAACAACCCGATCCAACCACACAACTTCACCAAAAATCGATCAACCCCTCTCGAATTCAGCCAAACCAACCAGAGCTCAATGAGATGAGTTTTGCAAGGAGGAGTTGGTCGACATTGGCATGACTAGAGTGGAGGAATGATTGGCAACATGGAGGAAATTGAGCCCTAGTACCTTGGTTAGAGTGCTGAAGAGATGCGGTGGCTGTTGTTTGAGAGAGATTGGACTGGAGGTTAGAGCTAGTATGAGAACGACAACATCAATGAAAGAAAGATAAAATAGTTTTATGAGTTTTGAATATATAAGTATATGGATTTATTAGTACTGATCGATAGATTTATCTAAAGTAACCACAAAACCCCTTAAAAATGAAAAGTGATGAATTTAATAAATAGATATATCTATCTTACCTTTGATGAAGCTCAATAATGGATGGAAAGAATAAGCTTTTAGAATTTTAAGATTTACATCCATCGAAAACACACGACTCGATAAATATGTGGAAACACATTGTTTTTTATACATGATGTTCCATGGAAACGGTCTAGATAACGAAAACGTTTATGTAGGTCGGGATTTGGTCACTAATCTTTGCCAAAGCACATTTTTTGTTCACAGAACCATACTTTATGTGGTAACTGTTATTCGGGATTTTTAATAAGCAATTTTTTGATGAAATTAGCCTTGAAAATGATGAAGGAATGAATATTGGACTCAAAGACGATCGAATATGCAAGATAGCTGGAGGGAGAAGTGGAAATTTGGCTAAGTTCAAGGATCAGTACTAATCCATCATTTTTCACTTTACCCCCATTTCTTAGTGATTACTTAGAATGTAAAGCATAGATGCATAAAGGAAGGATCAATCTTGGAATATGGAAACATGTCTTGAGTAACATAGAAGTAAAAGCAGATTGCTTATGAATCGGTATTGGTCCATGGATGGATCGGTATTGGTCAATGGATGGATCGGTACTTATCTATGGCATTATCGATTATGGATTTGTACTTCTCCTATCTTATCAGAATTTAATATAAGATGAGTTCTAATTGACTAGCAATGTAATCTGATGACTCAATACCCCAATAATAGCCAATTACTGCTATAAATATGGTTCTACATGAAACTGAAAAGTGGACTTCTTCTGGATCTTTACATTTTTTTTGTTTCATACCTAAGGGGATGCAATGCAATGCAATTTTAGAAAAAACTGAAATTGTATTTGTATTAACTTCTGGATCTAGTGAAAAAATAGAAATAAGGTACCATTAAGTGACTATTTCTATAGGTCTACTATTATTTAATCCAATTTAATGATATTCTTCATGAAATCAATCAATTAGATGTGTTAGACCAATTTTTTAGGTAATAGTTTTGTTTTTCAGTTGGTCGACTTCCTTTATAAAGAGTATTATGCCCTATTTTCCTCTTAGGAAAAATATAGATCTCATCATTAGAGCAACTCCAACTGTTGGTTGGATATCATAAATACGGAGATGTGCACTAGAAGTTGGCTCCAATAGGGTGTAGAAATCTGGAGAGTGCAGATTTGGGGCTTGATAATATGAGTATCTCGGATTTATTGAGGCGCTTGGGTATCAGGCGCTTGTTCGAAAGGCGCCTAGTACCCAAGCGCCTCACTTTCCCCCAACTCCTCATGCCCAACGGCTACCCCAATAGCAAAATGCAACGGCCGTATTCTGCCCAACCCCTCTATTCCACCTTCAAATACAGGCCCCTTCATCTTCTTTCCTTCACAAAAATTTCCTTCAATAATCATAATGTTTTACTCTCACTTATCACAACTAAACATGTATTCTGATTTCGACATTGTTGCTGCAAGATGCAGTTTTGAAGACTACGATTTAGAAGGCGTTACGGTTCCGATGGGCGAAGCGGTAACTAATGCAAGTTGGAGCACTACGGAAGACTACGATCTTTTACTACATTTACTGTGCACTCTAAGTCGATCCTTTTCGAGGTGCCGATCGGTGTGGTGAGACCTTTTGGGGCAAAATTACTAATTGCTACAATTGAAAGAACATCGATCGAAAAAGAACGTTATCTTTAATCAAAGGTCGTTATGGAAAAATCAATCATCAAACACAAACATTCAATTCTAAAATTTTCAAGCTAAAGCAAACAAATCATAGTGGATTTGGAAATGAAACGCATTTGGTAAGATTTATTCTAGTTTCATTATTCTAATTTTTGTCATAATTCACTAATTATACTAGTGTTTTTTATTATAAAGAATGACCGCAAACAAATTTATAAACTAGGTAGTAAACAATCACCACATTTTTATTAGTTCATGCATGTTTAAGACATGTTGGCTGCGTGAAAAATGCGGATTACGGATCTTAAGGCTAGAATTAACACTAGAGGGAGGGTGAATAGTGTTTTAAGGAATTACTAAATCTTTTTGAGTTTATCTTAATTTGAACACAAATGTATGCAATATTCAGACACCGATATGATCACATAATCAAACATAGATGCAAAAATAAAGTAAACACAATAAAGGAAAGTACACACCGGATTTTATGCTGGTTTGGAGTTACCTAACATCCAGTCCCACACACAAGTATGGATTTCCTTTCAAAATCAGTTTTTACAATTATACCATCGATTTCAAGGCCACGAGGTACACCACTCCAGATTCACAATCCTCTGGTAGAGTTACTTGATTTTACGAGCAACAAGTTCACCCAATTGATTTCATAGGCTACACTCACACCTTTTCTCGCTTGATTGATTTCACAGGCTACAATCACATCTTTTCTCACTCAGTTAATTACAAAGAAGCCTATAACTCTAAATAGCACTGAGATCTTGTTGAGATAGTGATAGAGAATCAAACCAGAGATGATCTAGTTAGATTCAATGGTGATTTTGGCAGAGTAATGGTAAAAATATATGTAAAGAAATGTGGAAGAAGAAGAGGAGTGAAATCAGAGAAAATCTATGTATAAATTCGATTAAAACAACCCCTATTTATAGTAGAACAACAGTTATGTCCATTCGTGAAAGGATATGACGAATAGACACTTCTTTTGAAATTCAAAATTTTGAAATCAACTGCCACCTTGTCAACAAGGGTATGTAGGGGTTGTCGACAGGCCTATGGTATTTTTGGTAATTTATTTTTCTTTGAAAATAACTTCTATCTTGTATTAAAACTATTTTTGAACTTTATAAATATTCTTAACTATAGTTAAAATACATAAATAAGTATAGAGAATAATATTTTGATATATATAAAATTCTACTATATATTTAAAGCTAAGTATGAATATTAAAAGTTAAATATACTATAATTAAAAGATAGTTTAAAACCAAGGATAATTTGATTTTGAAGATAAAGATTATTTTGGGGCTAAAAGTATTTAAAACCAGGATAGATGTTTTTGATTCTTTTAAAAGGTAGGTTTTGAAATCATTTTTAAAACAAGATATAATTTTGTAAAAACATTTGAATAAAAGTTAGTGGATATAAAACAATGTTCCACTAGATTTTTCGTAGGTTCCATCCTACTTAGGGTTTCATCCCTTTAACAGGCTCGAAGTGGATTCCATTCCACGAATAAATTGGATTTCAAGATGTCAGTGCTTTTCTAGGAGTTTTAACAAAATTCCTAATTAAATTACTTATTATTGAAATCTTGATCTCTTGATATCAATCTTGATACTCATGAGTCTTCAATCTTGATATCTTAAGTCTTGAATCTCTATACTATACAGTCTTCATTCTTGGTGGTTAAATCCTGCATATACATATATATATATAAACTATAATGTTAGTATTTATTTTGTAATCTTATTCTAAGGTTGTCGTCATCAAAACCATCTTGTCATGGGCTAATAATCTCCTCCTTTTTGATGATGACAACCTTTGTTTATAAAATACTACTTCTATCCTAATAACTCCCCCTAAAACTAATAACTCCTTCTTAATCTATGCCTAACTATCCTACTTTATACTTCTCCCCCTTTGTCATCAACAAAAACTAACTCCAAACTATATAAGTCCTCCTTATTTTAATACTATATGGCATGTGATTATAATGATAGTGTTATCATAAATAATCAACACTTAATTCTAAACTAAAACTTAGTCCTTAATTACTAACTAACCTAACTAAGAATCTATATATGATAATACTTATAATAGTGATAATATGACAAATCAAATATAAGAACACAAATTATTTATTAATTATATATTGTTATTTTTACATTTGCATAGAAGATGAAAGTAAGATCATATAACAATAAGAAAGAAAGAAACTAATGAGTGTTCTTGAAAATGGGAGATCTATGAACCGAACAATTTGGGTAGTGGAAACAGAAATTTCCACGTTGTTCGACTAGATTTCCATCCTTGTCAAAGCACACTTCGCCAACGCAAACGACTTTGTCATCATCTTCAGCGTGCTCTTCTTCCATGAAGGCCTCTTCTTCTTCTTCTTTCTCACTGTCGACTTGCACTTGATCTCCTGAAGATTCTTCATCAATCAAGATCGGATTAGGATTGTCCATTAGAAACTTTTACAAATCTCTAAGGATTTTTCCATGCCGTTCTTGTTCTTTGGCCATTCTGAGTTGCACTACTTGAATTTCAGTCAATAGTTGCAGTGCATCCTGCAAAGAATCCTCCATTTTCATCACTCGGGCAAGCATAGTTCGTTGAAATGGTCCAGTAGAAGGAGAAGGGAACGAAAAGGTTGAATTTTTGTTTGATTTGGAAGAGGAGGCCATTGTTTAATTGTTTTCAGAAGATAGATCAGAGAAAAGGACATAAAGAATGAACAAAATTTCGAAATAAGAAGAATATATAACCACTTATTTGAATTTTGGTGGGAAAATTTCAACAACAAAAAAAGTCGTTACATGTCGACAGGGGTAAGGGGGGTTGTTGACATGGTACCTACATTTTTACTATTTGATTTATTTTAATTTAATTTTTAATTATACTTTGTTATTTATATTCTATATTTCAGTTATTAAACAAATACCAAATTCTATTTTTAATTTAGTAAATATAGTATCATTTAAGGGTTTTGTTAAGATATCAGCAATTTGGATCTTGGAATTGATATAATCAAGAGTAATTACTTCCTTACTTATATTGTCTTTGAGAAAATGATGTCTGATATCAATATGTTTAGTTCGAGCATGATGAGTAGTCTTTTTGGATAAATTTATTGCACTAGTATTATCACAATAAATTGGTGATTTTGAGATATTTAAACCAAAATCTTTTAAAATTTGTTGCATACATATTACTTGAGAACAATCCAAACCAGAAGAAATATACTACTAAACCAAGAAATCAGAGAATGCCCTAAAAAGTGACAAGTTCCACTTGTACTTTTTCGGTCTGATTTACAGCCAGCATAATCAGCATCACAGTAAGATATTAATTCAAAAGAATTATTTTTAGGATAAAATAAGCCATAATCAAAGGTGTGTTTAACATATCTTATGATACGTTTTGTAGCTTTTAAGTGGGTCTCTTTAGGTTGGGTTTGATATGTTGCACAGAGACAAACACTATGCATGATATCAGGTCTACTAGCAGTGATATAGAGTAGTGATTCAATCATTCCTCTATATAATTTTTGATCTTCATCTTTCGAGTTCTTTACTTAGATACTCATTGGTTGCCATGGGAGTGGATTTTCCACTTGCAGTAGTCAAACCAAATTTACTAACTAGGTCTTTAGCATATTTTTCTTGACTAATAAAGATACCATTATCTAATTGTTTTATTTGCAATCCTAAAAAGAAGTTTAATTCACCCATATGACTCATCTCAAACTATTTTATCATTATTTCAGAAAATTCTTTATTCATTTCAAAATTATTTGATCCGAAAATGATATCATCTACGTAAATTTGTACTAGTTGAATATCATTTTTATTTCTTTAATAAAAAGAGTATTATCTACTTTACCAATTTCAAAGTTTGATTGGTCTATCATATCAGGCTCTAGGAGTTGTTTTAGACCATATAGAGCTTTCTTAAATTTGTAAACATGATTTGGTAATTCATTATCAAAAAGTGGTGGTTGTTCAACATATACTTCTTCTTTTACAACTCCATTTAAAAAGGCACTTTTAACACCCATTTGATATAATTTGGAATTATTATGATTTGCAAAAGCAAATAGAATCCTAATGGCTTCTAATCTTGCTACAGACGTAAAGGTTTCATCAAAATCTATCCCTTCTTCTTGACAATAACCTTGAGCGACTAACAGAGCTTTATTTCTAACAACCTCTCCTTGTTCATTCATTTTATTTTTATAAACACATTTAGTTCCAATTATAGTTTTATTTTCAGGTCTAGGAACAAGTTTCCAAACATCAATTCTAGTGAATTGATTTAGTTCTTCTTGCATAGCCAAAATCCACGAATCATCAGTTGATGCTTCTTTTGGATTTTTGGGTTCAACAGTTGATATAAAGGCTACATTGCTCATTTTACTTAGTTGATTTCTAGTTTTAACAACAGATTGCATATCTCCAAGTATATTTTCTATAGGATGATCTTTTAAAAGTTTAATCTTTTTGTTAGGATGATTAATTTCATTATTAGTTTCAGTTGACTCTTGATTTTGAGTGATTAAATCCTCTTCATCATTTGTATCTTCAAAAATTTTGATACTTTCATCGAATGAAACATGCATTGTTTCTTCGATGGTGTTAGTTCTTAAATTAAACAATATGTATGCTTTACTTCTATTAGAATATCCAATAAAAAAACTTTTGTCGGATTTAGGATCAAATTTATCTAAGTTATTTTTTGTATTTAAAATAAAACATTTACTTCCAAAAATTCTAAAATAAGATACTTTAGGTTTCTTTGAGTGAAGAAGTTCATAAAATGTCTTATCAGTTAAAGGTCTAATTAAAATTCTATTTAAAATATAACAGGCGGTAGCAACTGCTTCTGTCCAAAAATACTTTGGTAATTTACTATCTGAAAGCATAGTTCTCGCATACTCTTGAATCGTCCTATTTTTACGTTCTACTACTCCGTTTTGTTGTGGAGTTCTTGGAAATGAAAAATTGTGAGTTATTCCCTTTTTATTGCAGAATTCCTCAAACTTTTCATTTCAAATTCACCACCGTGATCACTACGGATGGTTATAATTTTTAGAGAAAGTTGATTTTGAATCCTTTTTGTAATGTTCTTAAAACATTCAAAAGTATCACCTTTATGTTTCAAAAATATTGTCCATGTAAATCTAGAATAATCATCTACAATTATAAAAACATATTTACTATGATTTATTGACAGAATTTGAGATGGACCAAATAAATCAAGGTGAAGTAATTCAAGAGGTTTTGAAGTTGAAATCATATCTTTTAATTTAAAGGAATTTTTCTAAGTTTTCCTAATTGACATGCATCACATAAACTATCGACTTTAAAATTCATTTCATGGAGACCTCTTACTAGATCATGTTTTGATAGTTTAGATAAGAGTTTGAAATTCAAATGCCCAAATCTCTTATGCCAAATCCAAGGGTCGCTTGTATTTGCCAAGAGACACAGGTTATCATTTGAGATTTTCATTCTAAGAATATAAATATTCTATTTCCTAATTCCCTCAAATATTATGGTTGAATTATTATCTTCAATGTGACACTTATCTTTTTCAAATTTAATTTTATATCTGTTATTGCAAAGTTGACTAATACGTAGCAGATTATGTTTCAGATTCTTAACTAGCAAAACATTAGTAATAATAAGGGTTTCATAGTTACCGACTTTGCCGATGCCAATCACATATCCTTTTGAGTTGTCTCCAAAGTTAACCAGTCCTCTGTCTTTGTATATTATATCATTCAGTATATCCGGATTACCAGTCATGTGTCTAGAGCATCGACTATCGAGTATCCATTTATTCTTTTTGATTTGCACAATTTGTCCATTGTGAATTGATTCCTCAACACCCATAAAGCATGTTTCCTGCACATCATACAATTTTGGTAGACAACTTGTATTTGAATATTGATTATATGCAGACTCAAGAGACAATGATGATTTGAATATTTCTAAACTAGTATTAACAAATTTTTTAAACATACCTATTTTAAAAGCTTTTTCAAAAATATATTATGAAATTTTGAAAACCTTGCTCTGATACCAAATGTGAGAAATGTGGATTACAGATCTTAAGGCAAGAATTAACATTAAAGGGGGGTGAATAGTGTTTTAAAGAATTACTAAATCTTTTTGAGTTTATATTAATTTGAACATAAATGTATGCAATATTCAGAAATAGATATGATCACAAAATCAAACACAGATGCAGAAATAAAGCAAAAACAATAAACGAAAGAACACATCGGATTTTATACTGGTTCGGAGTTACCCTACATCCAGTCCCGCACACAAGTACGGATTTCCTTTCAAAATCATTTTTTACAATTACACCCTCGATTTCAAAGCCACGAGGTACACCACTCCAGATTCACAATCTTCTTTGATTTTACCAGCAACAAGTTCATCCAATTGATTTCATAGGCTACAATCACACCTTTTCTTGCTTGATTGATTTCATAGGCTACAATCACACCTTCTCTCACTCAATTAATTACAAAGAAGCCTATAACTCTGAATAGCGCTGAGATCCTATTGAGATAGTGATAGAGAATCAAACCAGAGATGATCTAGTTAGATTCAATGGTGATTTTGACAGAGTAATGGTAAAAATATATGTAAAGAAATGTGGAAGAAGAAGAGGAGTGAAATCAGAGAAAATCTATGTATAAATTCGTTTAAAACTGCTCCTATTTATAGTAGAACAACAGCCATGTCCATTCGTGAAAGGATATGACGAATATACACTTCTTTTGAAATTCAAAATTTTGAAATCAACTGCCACCTTGTCGACAAGGGTATGTAGGGGTTGTCGATAGGCCTATGGTATTTTTGGTAATATATTTTTCTTTGAAAATAACTTCTATCTTGTATTAAAACTATTTTTAAACTTTATAAATATTCTTAACTATAGTTAAAATACATAAATAAGTATAGAGAATAATATTTTGGTATATATAAAATTCTATATATATTTAAACCTAAGTATGAATATTAAAAGTTAAATATATTATAATTAAAAGACAGTTTAAAACCAAGGATAATTTGATTTTGAAGATAAAGATTATTTTGAGGCTAAAAGTATTTAAAACCAGGATAGATTTTTTTGATTCTTTTAAAAGGAAGGTTTTGAAATCATTTTGAAAACAATATATAATTTTGTAAAAACATTTGAATAAAAGTTAGTGGATAAAAAACAATGTTCCACTAGATTTTTCATAGGTTTCATCCTACTTAGGGTTCCATCCCTTTAATAGGCTCGAAGTGGATTTCATTCCACGAATAAATTGGATTTTAAGATGCCAGTGCTTTTCTAGGAGTTTTAACAAAATTCCTAATTAAATTACTTATTATTGAAATCTTGAACTCTTGATAATCTTGATACTCATGAGTCTTCAATCTTGATATCTTCAGTCTTGAATCTCTATACTGCATAGTCTTCATTCTTGGAACCTGCATGGTTAAATCCTGCATATACATATATATCTAAACTATAATGTTAGTATTTATTTTTAATCTTATTCTAAGGTTGTTGTCATCAAAACCATCTTCTCAGGAACTAACAGGCTGAGCATGTTAAATGAAAATCATCGCTTCAGAGAACCGTTCATGAAGTCCAGTCAAACAGTGGTCATGGTAAAACACCTAGAGTTGGAGAAAGCTCTAGTCCTAGGGAATCGCTAGAAAACTATGGTTTAGGATCAGAAGAAGACCTAATCCCTACTGAAGATCATTTTTTTTGGCCACAAGAAGCAAAAGCGATAAAAAATAAGCAGGCTGCTAGAGCGGATCAGGCAGAAATTAAAAAACTCTTAGTTGAATCTGAAGATAGATATAACCCTACAATGGAGGCTCGAGCAATTCAACATCAAGAAAAGTTTTCAAAAATGGATCAACTTCTTGATGGAAACCGGCAAAGAGATGAAGATGCAACAATGTTCATGGATACGTCGCACATGTCTACAGAATAACTAAAGTATACGGAGCATAGAAGGAGAGAAATTATGACGTGTAGACTTGAAGAGGGTCATTAACTGTTTCTATTTTTCTAGAACCTTTATATCTTCGAATTACCTTTAGTTGTATTATGAACGTAAGCAATTATTTATATAAGTACTTTCACTGAAATTGCATTACATTGAGAAAAGATTATAACAACACTACATTGACATAAACAGATTACAATAACAATAATAAGTAACAACAACATAAACAATAGTAGCAAAAGTAACAATAGAAATATAGTTTCACTAATTTTCAAAAAAATTCCAAAGATGATCTATGAGATCATTTTGCAGTCTTCGATGCAGTTGAACACTACGGTAGGACATTTGGCTTTCTACATGAAACTCGAGTTCTAGTACGCTTTCAATCATATCGTTGCGCCAAAAAGGTGGTGGTGTTGGAGCACCCGTGTAAAAGTAATCTTCTTCCATGTCTCTTTCATCCTCTATAATCATATTATGTAAAATAACATAAGTGTACATTATTTTGGTCATTTTAACTAGTGACCGAAGTTTACATGGATTACTGACTATGGATAATCTAGATTGAAGAACCCCAAATGCTCTTTCAACGTCCTTCCTCTGGCCTTTTTGCATCGCTGCAAACTATGATTTTTTTATTTATTGTTTTATGGGTTAGGAATTGTCTTGACAATTGTACTCCATTTAGGATATATACCATCACCAAGATAATATCAAGGACTGTACATGTTACCTTCTAAAGTAAAGGTACAAGAAGTTTAACTACCGTTTGCTAAATCATTGAACAACGTAAATCGTTCGACTATGTTAAGATCATTGTTCAAACCCGGCATTTCGAAAAATGCTTGCCATATCCATAAGTCATACGATGCTACGGCTTCAAAAAAATACTAGACCTATGAGACTTACCCAGATAAGCTCCAGCATACGCCTTTGGACAATTCTTCCACTCCCAATGCATGTAGTTTATACTGCCTAACATTCCAGGCCAACCTCTACTACCATGCATCTTCAATAACATTGCTATATCCACCTTGTTTGCTCTGCATAAGTATTGATCACCGTAAATGTCCACGATAGCTTGACAGAAATGCTCCAAATACTCTAATACCGTACTTTCCGCCACTTTCAAATTTTCATCAAGTGTGTCTGTCAGTCCTGCATATGCAAGCATTCTTAATGCAACCATTATTTTCTGAATTTCGGTCAATCCCATTGTACGAGATGCATTGGGTTTGAAGACAAAATATTTGTCCTGATGCTTGATACATTGTAGGATTCTAAGAAACAGAGGTCGCTGCATGCGGAATCTTCTCCTAAAATTAACATCTGTGTACGTAGAATTTCAAACAAAATAGTCTTCCATCAGTCTGTCGCTGTATCATGAATGTCTATGATTTTTATACCGACGACCAACAACTGATCCACACCAACTTGTAGTGCATCCATATTTATTAGCTCATTTTTACGACGAAAATGATCTTCCATCATTTCATCAAATTTGTCGTCGCTATCGTTGAAAAAATATATAATCTTCGACGGCCAATTTTTATCTTTGAAATTGTATGAAATACAAATGAGCAATAAAAATTCTAGCATTTAACAAGCTTTTTATAACTTAAATCACATGCTGGCCTTCATAATAAAACAAACAATCATGACTAGTTGGCTGTAGCATTAACTCAATTCAACCACTGTCTATAAAGTAGATCCCTTTTATGTCACGTCTGTAGTGTCCCGTCCCATCTACAAACTGTTGATTGTTGGTGCAGTATCCGTGCCATCTAAACACTATAGCCACGTCCTCACAAGCCAACAAGGAGATTTGACTATGAAGTGTCTCGTCTCATCTACATACTATTGCATGTTGGTGCAGTGTCATGTCCCCTCTATACACTATTGACTGTTGGTGTAGTGTCTAGTCCCATCATATAACTGTAGCCATGTTCTTAACGACTTTATGACACTACGAAACAAAAGTACACTAAAAACTTTCTACGGCAATAATACAGAAAGAAACAAGATAATATTACTGAAACACACAAACATTAATACAACCAACGATAATACATAAACAAATAATAATACAGTCAACAATAACACACTCCACAATAATACAACCAACAAAAATACCCTCACTAGGACATAGAAATGACATGAAGAAACTACTGGTTACGCTCAAATTGCAAGTTTTGCGGAACATTTCGGAGACGTCTTATTTCTTGTTCCAAGTTGTTCGCATATATTATGGCCACTGGGCACAGCCGTTTATATATCCATTCTCCATAATTGCACCCTTCAGGCCAGAAGGCACATAATCGGATTCGACGACCAATATCTTCACCATCAATTCTAACCACAACTTCAAATTTATAACTACAGTGGCAGCATAATGCGTAAGAGCCAACCTATTATTCAACCGAAGGTTGCAAATTTGGCACTGATCAACCTCTTGTTCTTGTGGTTATTGCTAAACCAACTATTCTTGTAGAGGTTGGACAACCGCACATTCATATAGCGATTAAACATCTTCCTGAAGTGTGAGTTGATTAAGATTTGGAAATTCACGAGCAATGTCCTTGTAATGCTGGTCTTGGTAATTAATATTCCAATCTTCATCGGTGTGTTCGCTTTCCATTGGAACGTAGCCGTAATGAAAGTCAATAGATGATGACTAGGAAGGTGTTGATACAAGGAATAGAAGAACGAAGGAATGGAGGATTTGCATGTTTGAGAAGAAAAGCTCTTATGTATATATAGAAGCGTGTGAATGCTTACAATTTTTTATGTTTGAATGTGAGAATTGTATTTTGATTTGACAGTACACTAGAAAGTGAGTACTGTTTTTGATATGTCTATGGAATCTAAGCATTGATTTTGATTTGACATTACAATGAAATTATTTTTATTAAACACGAACAAACATGAAAATAATAAATATGCATACACAGAAACAATAATATACTCACCATAAGCCTCATTACATAACTCAAATAAAGGTTATAACTAAATGTGGCTTTACGGAATCCACATTATGGATATCCAAATCGTTCTAGCCAATTTTAGCGTATAATGTAAGCCTCATGTCTAGTGAATGTGGTGTGATATTTGAGAAAGCAATGGCCTTCAATGTGGAACGGGTTGGTTCGAACAAATTTTCAAATATAATCTCATTGATAATCGTACTGTACCACGTACAGGCATTGCAGAAGTTTTCATAAGTAGTCCTCAACTCTACCTTCGTACATCTACTGTTATACTCAACATTGCTATTCTAAAGTTGAGCAATAGTGTCCCGAAATTGAGTTACATTATCTCCTCATCGTCGCACATCTGATCAGTTTGTATAAAAGAATTTACTAGCAGTTTCAATTCCGTAGCTGAAAATATTATGTTAGGCATTGATTGAATTTATCGAACTTTTAAATGTTGTGACATTTGAATATAACACTTTATCTTGAATAGAGAGGTCGTAATCTGCATCGTAATCAATGTACTGAGAAAACTGATATGTGCACAAGAAAAATTATACATAGGTGGAGAATATAAGGACAAGTAATTTAAACAAAATTTAAAATTCGTACAAACCTGATAAGGCTGATACAATATGACGGATGGTACACCCATAATAGCATCATCTGGAGGATACTACAAGAGATACTCTACCATCTGACCATGTGCATCATACGCTCTAAATGAATGAGGAGGGGAGTCGAACATAGGAGGATGCGTGTATCGAGATTATGTAGGCTTAAAGGTGGCAGACGGTAATGAAACCCTACCAGAAGAGGTACGCGGAACAATATGATCGGAGTTCAAACCCCGAATATAATCAAACAATGCTTAAGCACGTGGGGCTACTCGAGCCCAATATGAATCAAAGTCTCCCGAAACTGTAAAAGGCTTACCATCCACCCATCCCACACCCTGCGTCGCAAGAATATAACCTGGTCCAAACTTAATATCACCATACATATCATCCTATAGTAGCGGATCTGATGGAATGCGAACTATACTGTACAACTATAGCCAACACTGCTCCCCTAAATACCATATGAATATACATGTAGGAACTTGAAAGCAAATTCTGTCGCGACATGGAAAACTGAAAAGTGAGTGGATGATTAGGACCGGGCTCTAGGAACTGTAAGCACTGATCTCATGAACGAACGATAATGTTACCGCACCGTCTCATATCCATATACTGTCTAGCCTCCATCAGCTCATTGTGCACCCCTTGTGCAAGACGAGACAAATGCATAGGAGGACCCCGACGACGCAATCTAGAGAAGTAAGTATAGGGTGTGGCGTTCGCTTCTATAATAAGTTGGGGGTGCATATTGACAGTATACTCGTAGTACCAAAACGGAAGAATGTACTAAAATCCATACATTTGTCTAGACTGCCGAAGCACATAAGTATCTAATGCTACGAACAAATAACCAACAATAGCAGTACTGCAATCATATCTATGCAGTCCATTCACATCTGCTAATCCACCCAAAAAGCCAAATCTAATAGTACCCTAATTGTTACTAAAAAAATGTAGATCCAAAAAGGTATAATATAAAGGCATGGATAATCGGAGTGTGCATATCCTCGACAGTCATGTACTCTATTATATATCGCTGCAGAGAAGTGAGAGTAACAGCTCCTCCTCTAACCTCTTCATCGGCCAAAACTGGTAAATAACCTGAATATGACTCGAACTTCTCAAATGAACTATTAAATGGAACATGGAGTCGGTCCAGTCGACAAACCTCTATGCCAGTAAGTATATATAAAAATCTAAAGGAGTCCGTCATCACTCAAAATTGGAAAATGAAATATGTGAGTGGTAGGTCATCATCTCTTAGTGAGAACCTCTACAAGACAGCGATCTACGTGTGCAAATCTAGGCAAATTCATAAATTCACCAAAGGTGACACATTTAGCCTATCCAAAATCGGTTATAGTAACTGATCAAAATACCCAGTCATACACTTATACCAACTACCTCGCATCGCTACGCGACGAAACTAAATATACGATTATTTAATGTTAAAATAAACAAACAATTATAATTCATATATACTTACAGGGTTGTTTATCAATCAATAAAGAAATAAACGTATGCATATGGCGTCGTTATAGTTGCAGTAAGCCAATGAAAAACAGTGGAGGACAAGTTGTGCAAGAATCGAAGAACGTCTAAAGTCACGGTGACATCAAGAGGGACATGAGCAGGTCCGATATTGACATCTGTCGCATATCGAACGGTCCGTCTACCAGTTTTGACCGGATGATACAGCATTTCGACGCAAAGTAAATTTAAAATAAAAATAAATGAAGAGGTTGAAAGAGGAGAAAATGATAGGAAAAGGGGTTTGCACCTGATACTGGCGTTGGACATCAAGCGACTGTTGAATATGTGTCTGACGCTCAGGCGTCTGGAATTCGGACGCATGTTCAACAGGCGTCTGGCCTCATTTCTGTTGGAGAAATGAGGCTTGCAATATTTCAAAGTATGGAAAATCGTATTTCTACACTCCGAACTGTTGGAGATGCTCTTAGATCCGAGTTTCATTTTAGTTTGCGGCCAAGTAATGAAGGATAGACAACCGCACTCTCTGCATTCTGGACAACAATCTTCCATAGCTTATTATTTCTCACTGGTGGTTTGACTAAGTATTCTGGTTGAACTTTGCATAATATTTTAATAAGATGAAACCATCGAATCTAATAACAAAATACCATGTTTGATCTAACCACCATTCATCGTCACCATCAACCGTGCTCCAACAAGCACCCAAACTTCCACCAATTTGTTTTGAGCATTTCCCAATTCGCATGCACTTTGCATCAAGTGATGAGTTTAATTTTTATTTGTTTAACAACAACATTATCTAGTAGCCATTGTGAATTTCCACTATCAGAGCGTAAATTCCAATTTTCTTACGTAGTACTCGAACTTCTTTGATATTAATTCTAGCTAATATCGTGGATAGAAGTAGTTTAAGGGAATGTGGTGTTATGCTCGATCCATAATTTTATTTAGACGAGAATGGTGATTTGTTGTTGTTGTTGTTATTATTATTGAAATGTTGAGAAAGGGTTGTTTTTTGTTTGGACAAATGCAAGAACATAGAAAAAGAAAAACATTAAACCGCCTTTGGTGCATTAAGGCTTCTCTTGGACGTAACACTTACATTATTCTTGAATTTTATGATTTCTGCTAGTTGGACGATTATTTGTTAAACCTAAAGTTTTACTTTTGATTCGTCTTCCTGTACAGCGGAAGTTAAATTTAACGATCCCTTGACCAAGATGTGTTCAAGGCTGTCCAAAAACTAAGGATATACCATATACTTTTATCGTATATTTTATTTTTAACAGATTTTCAGCTAAACTTGAAAACTGTGCTGTAGAAGACACGATGATTACAAATGTGTAGTACAAGGGCAACAACAAATTTAGGCGTGGGTACTATAAAGCGCTTCATTATATCATAGGAGCAATCACCGTTCTGTCCCATATTGTTCTTTGAGCTATCACACCAAGTCATAAAAAAATTGATAAAAAATGCATAAATTAAATGATTATATATCACATCACAATATAAATAATATCGTTCTGCTGTCGAGGACCACTAACCATTCTACGAAATATATAATACATATGCTGCTTTCAAACTCATTCTTCTCTTAGTATAAATCTTATTGTACCAAAAGGTCCATAACATATCTATTATGAATATAAAAGCATGCCCTAGCTAGAACAAACAACTTTCAAAATGTTTATATGCAACTTTCTCTAAAAGCTTCTACTTCTAATGAGAAATAGACAATTCAGTCAATGGAAAAGCCAACATAAAGTCTATATATGTTGAAATTTGAAAAGCTTATAATAAGCCGGAAAGCTTAGCAACATCAAATAAATTACTGCTACAGCAAAACAATGGAGAATGATCAAGAATTCATCTTTCCTTCCAAATTTTCGACAATCGATACAATGAGCAATTCATACTACCCGGCTTCTTTAATGCACGCCCAATTAGGGTTTGGTGATTTGTATATGAAAAATGGATCATCAAGCACATCATCATCTAGTTTTGAAGAGGTTCGTTCAGAGATTATGAATAAGATGAGCGCACAGGAAATAAAGGATGCAAGAGCAAAGGCAGCTTCAAGAAGTCACAGCGAGGCCGAGAGAAGGCGCCGTGAAAGGATTAACGGCCATCTTTGTCGGTTGCGTAGTATTCTACCAAACACTATGAAAGTAAGATTTCTTCTTTACAATCATTCATTAGATACCTCTAGTTAGTTATCATGCTATAACTGTTTCTGTGATTAATTTCTTGATTGCTCATTCAATATTAATTAGTAAGTTTACATAAATGAATACAGGATCTATTAATGCAAATTAAATACTGTGATTAAATATGCTTCTTACACCCACATCCTATCATATACTGAAGTAATTTGTTAGACATGCAAGAATTTAGATGAAACTGTTTTTTTTAGTTTATACGAAAGAAACGGTTGTTTTTCTAAGTATGTAAATATTGCTGCACCCATTGAAAAGTTAACTAGAATTCTACTTTTATAGTTTTCATTTGACAATAGCAATATATGATTAACAATTGAAAACCATTAATTTAGCCAGATTTAAAGGATTTTATTCTTGACTTTAATGTACAACCCAAAATTCATATTTCAATTTCACCTTAAGAACATCGAATTGACAGAAGGGTTAAAATCACCTTGTTAAAAGTATCAATTTTGACTGCTAGCACGAATGATATTATACAACGAGTCCGTTCATTATTTGAATGATTGAAGGCTAAAACATAGAAGCACTAAGAAGAAAGAGATGCGGAGTTCAAATTTGACATAATATTTATGTTATTGTATGAGTACGTTAAGGAAATCCATGTATCAGTTGGCTTTATGAATAATCTTAATTTGTTCAATAATTGAGAAAAACTCTTCTTCTTTTTTTTCCCCCAATTTTAAATTTTGATGGTTTGTAAATTTAATTTCATTATCATTATATAAGTGTTATCATAATCCAACAAAACCTAGGTCCGATTGCAAATAATAACGGATCGTAGATCACTTCAGTTAATCAAACCCCAGTTATGCACGAATCGAAGGTCGAACCATCAAACTAGTGATCCAACCGTCCATTTTTATCTGATTGAACGACCTTTTTCCTTTTACTTTCCATCGTGTTATTCTCTCCTTCTCGGTATCTGTATTGTTTTGAAGGAAAAAAAATAAACCTATACGGCAAAAGTCATCATGGTCTCAAAATTTAAACCGCAAGCTCATGTGCTTCGTTTTTCGTTGTTGCAACCTTCTCCAAAACCATTATACACTTCATTGAGTTCGTCGTTAAGAGCCTTATTTCGTTGTGTACTACTAAACAAGTAATCCTTTTGAAATAATATTTTGAATGGGTAAATATTTTCAAAATGATTTGAATTTTATATTGATAATCACGGTAGTGAATAAACATACTAGACTAATTTTACTTCATTTCAAAATCTTTTTCCAATTTAAAAGGAGGGTGATTGAGTATCACATTTCGGGTTTTGATGAGAAAAAGTTTCAGATTCATGTGAAAAATTGAAAATACGCTGGATTAGCGACATCATCTATGCAAAATATTGTGTTAGTTCAAAATTTTAACCTCTTTCAAATTATATGTCATATCGACAATTAATAACATTGTTTTTGTTAGTTTATCTTAATTTGAAATTTAAATGAGTTAAATGTGTCGATATATTTAAAAATTTGTATAAATAAACCTCAATAACAAATATATAGAACATATGCATAAAACGTACATTAGTTTCGTTTTTTACAGGAAAAAAAAAAGCTCATGGGAAATATAGAAGATAGCACTAGTAAGACACACTTGCATGTACATGTAAATGGGTGTGTTCATATATACACATGTTGTGTGTGTCGACACATATATTATTGGATTCAGAAAATTGACGAATGGATTTAATGCGATTTCCTGTTATTCTCTTTCTTACAAACATCTTCCACATCGTTTAGTTTCACAAATCCAAATGCAGATATAAGTCCAATGAAAAAGAAACGACAGTAGACTAAAATCAGACTTTGATTTCGTTTCTGACCACAACAACCCAGTGCGCTTGTACCAACATGACATATCGGTAGAGAATGAGGTGATAAGAAAATGGTAAACTGACAAGAGAAAGTGGGACAAGAATATGCAGATGAACATGAAAAGGCTGCCACTGTCACCATAACCAAATGGAACATGTTTATTTGTTTAGCGCTAGCAGTAAACAAAAGCAAACATGCGCGCATACTTGTGTCAGTGTAATGTTCAAAAACACTGAACATATTATTGTTGATCTTTTTCCATACTATTCACACTTGATCCATTACACACTGGTCACCAAGTCAAACTATATAGCCTCTTTATTCACACTTTACTTTAACACTTTGCTTTAAGCATTATATTAAACTAGCTGAGTTAATGTTCAATGCAAGTAGAAAATGAATCTTAATCAACTCAACTCAAGTTACAGGTTACCTAACTAACAAATTTTACATGCATGTCTACCGCATTGTATTATAGGATTATACCAATTTTAAACCAATTTACGCATTAACTGTTAAAATTTAAATTTTTTTGTAAATTAAGTATGAGCATGGTGTGTATGCTTTAAAATTGATATGAATATGCAGACAGACAAAGCGACACTGCTAGCAGAAGTGATCCAGCACGTAAAAGAGTTGAAGCGACAAACATCAAACCGAACAGAAGACATCCCACTTCCAACCGAATTGGACGAGCTTACAGTGAACACATCCAACGACGACCAAGGTCAAGTCATAATAAAGGCATCAATATGCTGCGAAGACAGGATCAATCTAATTCCAGACCTCATCAAGACCCTAAAATCACTTAAACTCAGAATACTGAAGGCCGAAATCACTACATTAGGTGGCCGTGTGAAGAACACACTTGTTGTTACTGGAGACAATGATTCTGTTCATGAACAGTTGTCGGTGTCCCTGGTTCAAGAGGCGTTGAAACTGGTCCTGGAGAAGGGTTCCACTGAGTTGAACTTGAGCGGAGTTAAGAGGTTGCGGGATGTTGCATTTTCTTAAGATGAATGCATGTGTTTTGTTTTTGGGTTTTATACATGGTTGTGATTGTGTGTTGGTTTTAGGAGTGGTTGTTTTTTTAAACCACGGCTTGAGGGCTCGTGTCCCAGAAATGACCCCTGAATGCATCTCAAAGGTAGTTTTGTTTACAGACTTTTACATGACACTGAATTCTACGGTAGAGATTTTGTTTGTTTTTTATCAGTGTTGACCATGACATTAAGAGCATTTAAAAAGTTAAAATAAATGGGAAGTGCATGGATGAGAATCCAAGGAAGCAGTCGCAGCGGTGGAAATGTTCCGCCGACCGTAGAAAACGCTTTTACCAACACAGACGTACCGACGAAGGATACTGAAGGTCGACGAAGCACGGTGGTGAGCCGAAGACGTGTGGCTAGAAATACATCAAATACGGTTCTGGATCCCCACATCGACCAAAATTTGAGACCCGACAAGGATTTAATCAATTTTCATATACCCCGAGACGACGAAGTACAAGTCAACACGTGTGTCGAAAATTATGCAAGTTATCTACCTTCAAATTATGTTTTTAGTTAAAATTGTAGGATAAAAATTGAATATGCGACCAGTTTAAAATTAGGCTCGTAGTGAGCGTACCCGTTGCTCTTGGGTTAGTGCAGTCCGTCTATGTATAATGATCTGATCTTATCATGTCAATGGTATTATTCATGCTTTTATACGAGATATAGGATTTGGAGATTTCTTGAGTACATATTTACATAATTGCTCTTTATTTATTTAATGTTTTTTAGCGCTTTCAATAATTGTAAATTGCTTTAATAGGTATCGATAATCTTTTAAATTCGGATATTCAGTTATGTGGTGCTTTAGCAAACCGATGTTTATATAGCATAATACGTTGCCCGTGTAAAGCAGTGCAACATGGATACATTGGCCGATTTGATCCGACACTTTGTCATTCTCACTCCGCATCCATTAGCTTTAACTCATGTAAAGCAATGCAAAGTAGCTACATTGTCCGATGTAATCCGACAATGTATCATTCTGACTCCACATGACAAAGCTTTAATACGTGTAAAGCAGTGCAACGTAGCTACAGTGTCCGACAAGACCTGACACCGTGCCATTCTGAATCCACATGACAAATCTTTAATCCATGTAAAGCAGTGCAACGTAGCTAAAGTATTCGATGTAACTCGACACCGAACCATTTTGCCTCCATCTTCAATGCAACGTGGACATACGATTTATTAGTGTGGCATTATATAGTATAATGAATGCTGCCTTCATGTGATTAATCAATATGGCTACAGTGTCCGATATGACTGCACACTGTGTCATTCTGTATCCATTAAACAACAAGAGCTTATAGATAGAATTAAGAATGTCGAAAAACAAACTCACTCAAACTTCCATACCCATCATCACCATTCTTCTACCTATATCAAATGAGTTCTCTAAAAAATTTGTGGTCCTTCTCATCCTCATCTTCTTCATTGTCATCATCTTCCGGCGATTTCATTGAACATTGTATTAATATAAAAAATGTTTGGTGTTGAAACGATAGATTTAATGGCCCATGAAATTGCTGGAAACTCTACTTCAACTCAAGAAGGTAGCGTTGTCGGAGGAAAAACTTACGTTATGGACGAGACAATGCTGGCAGTCATAATCAACTGATCAAGGATTATTTTACAGCAAATGTGGATTTTCGACAAAGATTCCGTATATCGAAGAATATCTTTACTCGGGTTTTCGAAAAATTAACTGAAACAAACATTCTTTCACTCACATAAGAAATAGAATCAACGAACTTGAAATTTCTCAACTGCAAAAGGTTACGGCTGCACTTCGCGTGATATCATATGAAACTTCTAGTGATTCACAGGACGAAAAAGTGCGGATTGGAGACTCAACGACAATCTTACGTATGAAATAATTTTGCAAAACCGTTGTTTGTATGTTTGGTGAAGAATACCTTCGGTCCCTAACCCCTCATGACATTAAAAGATTGTTAGCAATGAGATCTCAACGTGGATCTTTAGGTACATTAGGTAGCTTAGATCATATGTATTGGAGGTGGAAAAACTGTCCAGTTACATTGCATGGCCAATACATATGACATTGCAAAAAGTCTGCTTTGGTATTGGAAATTGTTGCTTCGTTTAATTTGTATATATGGCTTACTGTTTTTAGAGCACCATTTTCACTGAATGATATTAACGTTCTACGATAATTTATTTATTTAATGACTTATGTAATGATATATCACCTCCATTCAATTACAAACTAGAAGACAAAGATCATTCCATGGGTTTTTACCTGGTAGATGGAATACACCCAAAATGAAAAATAGTTATGCAAGCATACAGAAGACCAAATAACGCAAAAGAAACCAAAATCACCAAACAACAAGAGAGCTTGAGGAAAGATGTCGAACGAGCATTTGGAGTGCTTCAAGATGGGTTTCATATATTAAAAAAAAGATATACTACCACGATCCGACGATATTATTTGATATCATGTATTGTTGCATTATTTTACATAATATGATTGTCGAAGAAAAACGTAGTGAGTACGAGCTTCAACCGAGAAACTATCCAGACATTGCTGTGACATTTTGAAAAAAATCTTTTTGAGGACCCAAATACTTTTGTTGAATACTTGCAAAGAATACAAGACATTCGAGATCCATAAGCTCATCTTGATCTAAGAGAAGAGCTAGTGGAACACTACTGGGAACATATAGGAAACCATTAGTAGTATTGATGTTTAGACAGTGTTTGTATTTCACTTATCTATTGTAATAAGTTATTGTTGACGTTTTGTAATAGTGTTTGTGTTTGAATTTATTATATCTATCATATTAAGTTGTTGTTGACGTGTTAGCAATAATAATAACAGTAAGAATGGCAAAACAAGAATGACATAAACTATAACAATAGAAATAACAACGAAAAAGACAACAATAGAATTACCAATAACCACAACTAAAGCAGCAACAATCACAATAACAAAAATACTAACCCTGGCACTACAACTAACACTTAAGAGAACAAATATAAGATGCAATGTTAAGATACATAATATGAGTATAGTTTCCTACAAATCCTTATGACGTCTATGGTACTCCTTAAGTTGCTTCTTTATATACAACATTTGCACTGGATTGAGTTCGTTTAGATTGCAACTTCAAAGAGCCATATCATCAGCTCTTTGTTGTCGAGCTAATTCTTGTTTTCTTAACTCTGACTCGTTAATTCTTAAATTTTGTTTTTCATTATGGCATCATTATTTTTCCTTTTCCCTATCAAGTCTCTTAGTTTCTTTTGTTTTCATGTATAATTTATTTGCATCTTCAGCCGCCTCCATTCGCTCACCAATATGTTCATAATGTGTGTTGCAATTTGTGGCAGTTTTTTCTTGCCTTTGTACTTCCCCAGAGACCTACCACCTATACTAGTAGTGAAGGGGGTGTCTTCATGTGGATCAGAACTACCAAGGCTAGATCCATTGCTCATCTCTTTAGGAAGAAAGCACATAAGTGTTCTTGTCGCATTCGACTCCATTTGTCCTCTTTCGCGAGTATGTCGTAGAAATGGTGCATATTATACGATTTATTATTATTTTCAGATATATACACTGTATTTGCTTGATTGAGCTGTAGATGACTAAGTACTATAAGAAGAATAAAACATAGTACTTGATAGTTTGAACTACAAATTTAAAATCATTACCAGGTCCGTGTCGTTTGCCCCCACTTTGTTGTCTTGAATGTAGTCCGGCCATTATTTCTTTCCAACGTTGAGAAATGACATTTATTCTTTTCCAAGACCGCTTTAAAGTATCAACAGTTCTTGAAAGACTAATTGGACTTCGATGGTTAAACAAATTGCATATAGAATTCCAATAAGAACTTTCACTTTGGCTCGTACCTTTCTTATTAACTCTAGAACATTCAACCCAATAGAATGCTAATTCAGCTTTCTCATCCGGCGAACATTTAACCATTGTTGTAGCTTTTGGTCCAACATTTGGAGATTCATCAATGTTGATTTCCACTCTTTGCTTTCCCCAAGCTTGAGTGAAAGACAAATTAGAACTATTATAAACATCTTCTTCTTCAGCAGTTTCATTGCCATCGAATTGGGTTTCTAGATTTTCACAATTGGGAATGATATTGATTCTAACCATGCTGAGAATTAAACAAATTCTGACTGAATTTGGTCGGATTCTGATTATCGAATCTGAGTTGAGATAGAAATCTAAGAGGAGAAGATTTTTAAGATTTTCCTTTTGGATTTTTCGACATTAATGAGATTGTTTGAAGATAATTTGTTGAAGGGCGTATGAAATGCAGAATAAATGGTGTAAATAAAAATTTATGATTGGTAAGTTATATAGAGTGGGAAGGAGAGGGATAGACAATGACCATTTAAAAGGCTGTTTGTACTTAGCTGGCTTTATTATAGCCGGCTAAGTGGCAACTGTCATTTAAATGGTCGTTGCCAAAAGGAAGGCTTAGCCGTCATAATAAAACTGGCTAGACTTAGCCGGCTTTACTAGCTAGGCTTAGCCGGCTTTATTATGGTCGGCTAAGCCTTCAACCCTCTGGTTTAGTTTGGCAATCTTTCGGTTTGCCAAAGCAACTCAGAAGAGCACAACCCACCCCCTATTGGGGGTCGGTTGCTTCTCAATTGACACTCGATTGGAAATGTTCTAGGGCACCGTGGAATGGATGTCAAGGAACACATAAATCTCTAATACTTATTGTTTTACATCTTCTTATATATGTCTATGGATTGTTTTTCTTTTTTTTCCAAAGGTACATAGATGGAAGTATACTGTAGTACTACAAATTTTAGGTAGCGTACAACACATTACATGTCGATACATTTCCAACATTTTGAAACACACTTGCAAGTTCCAAATCTGTAACCTCTCGAACCAGTATCGGAGCGCTTAACCACTGAAACAATGGTATTGTGCTAGGTATGTTGTCTTTTTTTGTGATGAGTACACAAAAAGTTCATGGTGCGAGAGGTCACAAGTTCGAAACTTGCCTAGCGTGATTCGAACGTTTATTGACATGTGATATGTTATCACAATGATTTGTTGTATATAAAGTGCCATTTCAAAAAAAAAAAGTTCATGGTATTTGTGTTGATCCTTACAATTATTAGTACAACCGTACAACGGTTGAGAAATCAATCGTTTTTTTCATAAAACATTTATTGTAATTTTTCTATATTTTTACTCAACACTTTAATATTAATATGTAGGACAAGCATTATTTATATTATTACGAATGTAAAGAATTTTTTAAAATGTGTAGTAAATAACAATTAAAAAATCAAAAATCTGTTGAATGATATATAAGTACCTACATATACACATACATTTCTAGAAAAGGAAGAATGGGTAGATTACAGAGATGATGAGTAAAGCATAGGAAAATTGGTGAAATATTTACAAAATGGGAGGTAATGGAGAAAATATATTATGCTAAAATGTACATTAATTTCATGATTAACTGATCACTTTCAATATTTCTTCAAGATGAAAAGATTTTATTACGAAAAGAAAAGAGCTACAAATTATTTTTTGAAGTTGTTATAAGAAATGTCCTTCAAGAAATTAATAGGAATATTTAGTCTCCATATTTAAAAAATAGAAAATCTAAGGTAACTTGCACTTTTCTGACAGAAAATGCAAGGTAAATTGCACTTTTCTGATTTTGAATTTCTTTTTGACATTTTTGAAATTTTTAAAAAGTGCAAGTTAACTAGCGTTTTCTATCAGAAAAACGTAAGCTAGTTTGTGCTTTTGGAATTTGAAATTTATGAAAAGCGCAAGTTAACTTGCTCTTTCTATCAGAAAAATACAAGCTGGTTTGTGCTTTCTGAATTTGAATTTTTTTTTTTGAAAATTTTAAAATTTACATTGATTTTGAAATCACTCTGTGGGAATCTCATTTACTGATGAGGCCTCTTATTCTATGACACCAGAAAGTAAAATTTGGATGGCTTGTGTACGAGCAAATTCTATTTTTTGTGTTAAAAAATGGAAAACTCCATGCTACTTCTGATTATTCTGTCTTTATTTCATTTCTTTCATTCCAAGCATAACTTGGATCCGTGCGCTTCATATTAGCCTGGAGTTCGCTCTCAGATTCTTCGAGCAGTACCTTTAATGCATAAAAAGTGACTTGAAAAGCGCAAGCTTGTGCTTTCTATCAAGAAAGCACAAGCTACTTTTCATTTTCGGATTTAGAAAAAAATGACCTAATTTACATCCTCATTGCTAAAGGGACTTTTCCTATAATAATAATCAGAAATAGAGACCTTCTGTGAAAATCCCATTTACTACAAAATTAATTCTTTCATGACGTTCTTTCCAAACTGATTAAAAAGTTTAAATGGACATTAATTTATAATTGATCCCTTTCCATGTTTCATCAAACGTGAAGTTTTAATTATAAAATTAATACTTAGATTTGATTATGCATTGATTTGGGGTTAGATTATGATTGAGATTATTGTAATCCTTATATATATGAATTTGATGAATAAAGAAATGAAGACAAATATTTATCATATCCGTGTTTTATTCATCATTTTTCTTCAAATTTGATATTACTTCCTCTAATATTATATGTTATTCAAAATATTAGTAATTTAGTGTGAGAAAAAATATGGTTAACCTTAGATTTAGTAGAAGAAAACATATTAGTTGTACAAGCAGAGGAAAAAAAATCATATTATTTTATCTTCATATTATTTGAGATTATAAACCTACCAATATGGCTAACCTTAGATTTAGAATAATAAATCAATTTTTTAACATAACTTTGTTTCATATTGTTGTTGATATATAATGACCAAGTAAAGTACAACGATGTAGATTAAAAATAATTAGAATCCCAATTATCAAAATTCAAAAAGATAAACTTTGTATTTCAGGTTAATATAACAATAAACAAAAATGCAAATGCAAATGATATTTTCCACTAAGGTTGTGAAGAAATACCATGAAATGATATTTATTGGGTTTTAAATTTGAAAAAGTTCGTGAACATGATGAATATGACAAACATGAGCTAAAATCTACACTAAATTTAACAATTTTTTCTGGAACACAACCCAAAATACTAAAAATTGACTCAAGACTAAAAAGGGTGAAAACAACAACAAATAAAAAAGCAAATACTTAACCAATAACAAGATATCCAACCATCGGTAAGATACCCACCATTTTAGGATTTGGTTAAATGACATAAACTAAACAAAAGACTTGCCACGATACGTACTTTACCATACCAAATAGTTGATGCTGAATGAATCCATAACTTAAGAAAACATAGTAAGGATAACCTCTGTAGCTTGAAAAGGCCAATGCGTCCATTCAACCATGTTAGATCCCAACTCCTTCTAAAAAAATGCAAGGCTATCGCTTCCATTAAACCATGCTAGATCCCAACTACTTTTAACAAAAAATGCACTCATTAATCGTCCTCCTTCCCATTCATCTTTGCTTGCCACTTATTAGATTATGAGAATTTTTCCCAGTTCAATCAAGGACCCCCTTTTCATCACTATACCAGCTTCCATGCACAACCCAAAATTATTTACTTAACCTAAAACGCAGAACATGCCATCATATGCAACCCTTTCCTTTGCCAAGGACTTCCAATAAATGAAAATGAGAGACATCGTCATATGCTCGACTTTGTCTTGGTGTGTATCTGGAGTACTCCTATGGTCGATCTCACCCACACAATTTGGGCTTGTCCCCAACCACATAAAGACATGAACTAGTTAGTCACGGTTTAGAATTTAGTGATATACGCTACCAATTCTATCAAAGCATGGTTCACTATGTAGGGTAAAGCATATTTAATACTCTAAGGGCACGACATTAGATCAATTGATCCTTTCATTAACCATCTAACATTTCCTTTACTACATTAATATGATATTTCTCCTTAGAACATTTTAAGTACATATGCGTGATAAACATTAATTCATAAGATATTTAATACCAAAATAGCTTACTCTAAAAATACTTGACTCTCAAGCACAAAGTTATGACTACTTTTCGGACTCTGTATTTTAAGGGTTGTCATGTGTTACGCTTAACATGAAGTGAATTGTATATTGAAATCAGATGTTTATCGACTTCACTGGAGCATTTGAGACCACTCAAGGCTAGGCAATTTGGCTCGTTGATTCTCAAAGATGTCATTATCATTATTCGTGACTCAAATAATCACATTCTCTATCTATTAGTAATTCTTCATAATCGTAATAATATTACGCTAAATATACAATGCAAATTGAAGAGAAAGCAATCGACAACAAATAAGTCAAGTAAAGAAATTTCTATACCGAGATGATATTTGATCACGAAATATACGTAGTAAAGGAGGCTTAAAAGGTTTTCTTTTTAAGGAGTTTTTTTATCACTATTGAGAGTAAGTAAGAGATGATAATCAATAACTTATACTCAAAATCAACACTCATATATACTATTTACCTACTTTCTTCGTCCAATATATTAATTAGTTCAATAGAATATAGGTCATTTATGTAAATATGCGATTAATAAAATAAGATATGTATTTCTATACTTCTTTTCAACCCAAAAATAGTTTGGTTTGAAGTAGTTTTGTGAAGATGGACTGGATTGGTTGATTGGATTATGGAAAGGAGAAAAAGAGCGTTAAACACGGATTTAAAAAAATATGGGTCCCCTTTATTATAGAATAGAACAAAGAGGTTACCTTTTCTGACCGGTCCCTTATCGTATGAGGAGGAGACGATGTTGCATGGTAATACTAACAAAAAAGAAGGGATGTGTCTTGAATACGATATTGGTGAAAACCTCAGTTTGAAATGCCAAGAAAACCTAAAAAAGTTTTTTAACGCCTATAAATAGAAGTTTCTTTCAGTCTCACTTTTGCAAAGTGAATATAGAAGTTGGTGTAACAACCCTAAATTTTTAACGCTTAAAATTAGTGTCAAGTGCCATCAATATGAAGTTAAGCTTAAGGAAGGTTTTTATGGATCGTGTTTTTAAATAAGACCTTTCTTATAATGATTCTCAGCTATTATATTTGTAAAAGCTATTGAGAAATTTGAGAATTATTTGAAAACTGCTTTACGAAAAAGATTTATTTAATATTTGAAAACAGGGTCGTAAGATAATCTTCATCCTTTTTAGCCTAAAATCACAACCATTCTCAAGGTTATTTTATTCCCTAACATATTTTTTCCAATCCTTTAATTTCTCCTGATGGGTTCTTCTATCTCTCCGCATCTTATATGTTTTTCAATCATCCCTGATAGAGCTCGGTATATCAATCACATTTAACCCATGATACTTACAATATTCTCCCTCTTTATTATCCTCTTTTCCTTTCACCTTTTTCTTTGACGGCCAATATTCTATTCTTGTCTTTATGGTAAGATAAACTTCTTCTTACAGTATACAAAGGGAATATTCAGTTTTGATTTACGACTTTCAAGTGAATGGTCCTTTTGGTCATTTCTAGTTTTTTAAAAGTAGTTGTTGTCTCTTCATCCTACGTTCTTTGCTTTCTTCTTGAATCATTGAGTTCTTTTCTTTCCTGCTAGAGTCAACCTGGTCTACTAAGAGGGCTTAATTGTGCAAAGAGGTTATTTTTACCACTATAAGTCCCCTTTTCTTTTGCATAAGTTTTCACTTTCTTCGAACCATGGTACTAATGCACATATCGATTTCCCCCCAACGTGGAATGGGTTCAAGCTCCATCTACCTGGGACATAATATGCAATCTTCCTTTTTTGTACCGTGGTCTGGAATGCTTAGTTCCCAATGTTCATTATTTTTTCTTTACTACTCTGGGAATGCTTACCCTCGCTCCTACCTGGGTTTTTTTATATGATAATTCAATTGGGAAAATAGGAATTCATTAGTTTTGGAAGACCCTTGCTAAGTTGAAGGCATGGTCTATAGTTCAAATGAAGAGGTGAACATGATTTTTATCCTGAGTTCAATGTTCAGCAAAAACACTGAAATGTTAAGCTTGAAATTTGGCCTAACTTATATGCTTGTGTCAATTAAGTCCTATGTTACTTGGGCAAAAGACTCGTTCCTTGGAACAGAAAGCAATGAGACCAATAGGCAAATATGCAAGTCCTTTGACCTAAAATTCTAGCTTGAATTTGACATGAACGACCACTAAAGTCCCAATTCGAGTTCTTTATTTATCCTTTAAGTACATACTAAAATAAGAAAGAAGAGAACTTTAGAATTCGGCCCTTCTTAAGTTGGCGGCACATGTCTATATATAGGAAAATTACATCATTAGATTCTTGACACGTGGCATGAATCAAACTCAGATGGTTGAGATCTTCCCAATTGATTGCTGATGTAGCGTGATATTAAGTTGACATGTGGCATAGATTATTATTTTTTTCTTTCCAAGTTGACATGGCACAACCACACCAATATGAAGCTGACATGTGGATAATCAAGATAGGTTTGATGGCCTTTTATACATGCGGTAGCATTTTTATTTTAGACCTGCAATAGCCCTTGAATCCTAGACATGTGATAGTTCATTTGATTTAGACATGTGATAGCTCCTTTGCTTTAGACATGCGATAACCCTTTGCTTTAGACATGCGATAGCCCTTTTTTAGACATGCGATAGCCCTTTTAAGCCATACAATAGCTTGTTCATCTTACATATATGATAGCTCATCCGTTTTAGACATTCGATAGTTTATCTATCTTAGACAAGTGATAGGTCATCCATATTAGACATATGATAGCGCATCCATCCTAGACATGTGATAGCCCATCCATCTTCGACATGCGAAAGCGCTTCTTTATACCTACGATAGCTTATATCCTTTAAAAATGCGGTATTCCTTCCTTAGATTTGCGATATCTTTTATAACAATATGTAATAACCTGCTCCAAAACGGGCCGAACTTTCAATCCAATAAAATTCCATCGAACTTTAAGCCAATCTCAAAATGAACTATTAGGTTAATAAAATTGAAACAATACATATTACATAAAGCAATCTATCTATACTTTTAGAATCTCATAGCAGAATAGAATAAAATATAATATTAGAAATAAGTATCCATTTTATAAAAGAAAACCATTTCAGAATCATAATACATTATCACCAAATCTCACAACATGTAACCTCAGTAGTACAATGTTTCAAAACAACATAATTGTCTAAACTAGGTACACTAAAAATATTTAAAAAGCATAAATACATAGATAACTGCCACGAGTCTTCATCTCCACCTTCGTCTCCTAAATTGACATGGTCTCCTCTAACCTATGTGTTGTAATGAGGAGGGAGTCAGAATAACAAATGTCTAGTGAATGAAAATCTCAGGATTTACTATAATAGAGTACTTGGGAAGTATCATCTTGGTAAGTAATATGTCTTACGTATTTAAAACTATATCATACCAAAAACTTTAACTATAAGCCCAAAGGATTTTTTGTATGGTTCCAAAATTCTGACATAACTATCGTTAAGGATGCAAGAGAAAGCACTTGAACCAGTTAATACCTTTAAATGGGAATTATAAAGACTATGATCATTCAATACTTAACCCAAGGCGGGTCCCTCTGTGGTTCTCTCAAGCTGACATGGTAAGAAAACCCATAAGTCACTTAATATCTCTTATATGGAAAAGAGGCGGACAGTATAATAGTCACTTGATACACCCAAAAACAAAAGCGAACCCCTCTAAAGGTCTCCAACTTACTGCATCCAAAACATGACTATGACCCATGATCCAAACTATGACATCTCAGATTAGTCTGAAGATTCATAGATACTAGTAGCTAGATTAGCTAGGCAGACTTACCCTATAGAATTAGGACTAACCTCACGTCCACTGAGGTTATTTCTATAGGTGATGTCTCACATCAGTCCCCAAAGTTACACTGCCGCTAGCGAGATTTAACTGGGCAGAGTTCTATGTATTTTAGACTGATCTTGCATCCTTATAACTTAGTTAGACCTTTTTTCCCTTAATATACTATTGTATGTGTGTGTGTATTATCTTACCACAATCAATACTTAAGGCCATATAATCGAAACCCCATTTTACGCTTTTTATTATGGATTAATTTCCATAATTATCATTAACTTCCTTCCTGAGGTATTTAATGCTACTTACTAAACTATTAATTATATTCAATACGACCAATACACCATTATCAATACGATAGTAATAATACACACACATGCGCGCGCATGAGATCTAAGGTTCAAATAAATATTCCTAATCAAATGCTAATAAATTCGCTTAATAAATTATTAAAATATCAAACTCACACAAGTACTAATACCCAAACAAAAATAGCTAATATCCTTAGCTAACAAAACTAGACTTGTATATAAAAAAAGAATAATACCAAACTTATCTCATATTAATTTAATAGAATTAACTCCTCCGTTTCAAGGAACAAATTTTCCAATTTAAATCTTTTATATTTTATCCAACTTTTTCAATTACTACATTGGAGTGAAGAGAGATTCATACTTATTAAATTTATAGAAATAGGCGGTGCAAATTACAAACAGTCATATTCATATTTTGCATACCATTTCTAATTTTGTTTATCTTTAGAATCCTTTAACACTACAAGAAAAATCAAAAAAAATGAAGTGAAATAGGTTATAATTTGCTTAAATATCGAACACAAATATGATTCTATTCTATTGATACAAGACAATTGAAATTACAACATATTCATAGATTAACATTTACTTGTGGAACTTCTGGGGGTTTTAGCGTAATGTTTTTGCTTACTAAAATTTTCCAAGTCATATATCAACTCCAAAAAAATACTACACGGTTACTTAAATGGGAAAAACTGAAATTTCCACTCACTGATAATTGCATGCTTCTAAATTAGATTTGATCGCATCACTACCATTTCCCCTTTCAAATCCTCTCCTTTTGGAATATACAACAAGCAGATTGTATACATATTAGAATAGATTTAGAATCAGAAACTAGAGAGGGAGAGAATTAGAATTGAAATAATTGAAGATCTAAACCCTTTACATGGAAATCCTAATTGATTCTAAATCTAAAGAAGAAGAGATCTGGTAGAGCTCCACTAGCGCTCCAAAAAAATTATGAAGAAAAGTGAGAGGTTTAGGGTTTTACTTATAGTGATGAGAAGGAAGTAGAGCCGTCGGATCAAAATAACGGAATTCATGTCGTTCATGGCCTCCCAAAACCTAGCCACCACATTCACAGCCTGCCGACCGAAAGCGATCGATTGGTCTTCATTTTTGGACTGTGCATCTTTATTTTTGGTTACATCTTATTTATTAACTTATTTAATATATACGTTACAAATGTTAATGTTTGCTTAACTCTTAAGCTTCTCACGTTAGCTTTTAATTAAGATTTAAATTTTAAATTTAAACTTTCTTGAATTAAATTTAATTCGAAAACTTCGAACGTCCATAACTTCTCCGTTTGAACTGCGATTACAGAATTATATATGTGAAAATTGATCAAAAAATTGTCATGAATGCAATAATGCAACTTTCATGACCAAATTATAAAATTTATAGAATCTCCTTTTTTAGACTTATTTTAATTATTTAATTTCTTATTAAATTTTACGAGATGTTACATTCTCCCCTCTTAAAAATGGATTTCACCCCCAAAATCTCCAAGGGAAAATAGGGTAACACGCACTCAACAACCATGTTATACAACCAAGTTATCTATACAACCATCTACTCAACCAAAAATATAGTGTGTTTATGTAGGCAACATACTAAAGGTGAGCTCGATCCTAGCGTGAATGCAAGATTGTAACATATATGCATGTATGAAAACATCCTAATATGCATAAAATTCTAAATGACTGCAAAAATAACAGTAAAAATTGTGGCAATCATCTCCTACCATCCAATTTAGCAACCATGATGCAATCAAATATTAAATTTTGGAGAGAAAAGTTTACCGGAGAAAAGCTTGGGATAAGAAACCTTCATCATTGCTTCGATTTCTCATGTGATTTCTACTGGGTTATCTCTCCATTATACTTGGACCAACCTAATTTCTTTGCTACGGAGCTCCTTAATATTGTGCTCCACTATACATGCAATGACATGGGAGGCTATTAGCTTCGTTTCAATATCCGTTAACAAATTAGGTTCTATTACAGTTGCAATGTCATATAGACATTTCCATAAGTGTCAAACATGAAAGACGTCATGGACTCCCACTAACTTGCTCAAAAGCTCCACGTAGTAAATAAGTTTCCCACCTTATATAAAATTGGAAAAGGCCCAACAAACCTTAGCGCCAACTTCACAAATGTAGAAAACCTCGTAATCATTCTAAAAGGGGAAAATTTGACGAATACCATGTCCCTAACCGAAAGCTCTAACTCCTTTCTTCGTTTGTCAACATAGGACTTCTAATAGTTCTCTGCGGCCTTCATTCGTCGCCTAATCACTATTACCTTTCCTTTTTGGCATATCAAACACCTAGTGGCAAATTCTATCACCTTCTTCATCCCTATCTAATAGAAAAATTCTCTTCACATCCCTACTCATCTTATTTCCTTCATGGTGAATGGTGACGCTCCACAAGCTTTGGGATCGAAGCGTTCTATCTAGTTTCCTCATTGACTTCCAGTCTTACCCACGGTTTATTGCTACTTAAGCGTTCATATGAAATTTTCTTATTTACGGTGTTTCCCAATATGTATAGATTTATTTACCGGTCTAATCCTATCCATAGAATCAACGTAGTGATAAAACAAGAAAATGTCTTATATCATATCGAACATTTTTCCTAAAGGAAGCAGCTAGCGATTACAACCCAAAAACTCTAAAAGAAAATTTTGCTGGAAGCTATCATTAACTATCAACTGGTGTCAATGATGTTTGGGTCCTAATGCTCCTTACTAAATTAAGATGGACATTCATTCACCTTCCTTAATTCTTCTTAGTTTCTAATAAATATCCATCACCCATAATAACTGGTCATTAATGTCAAAATTATAGAATCTTTAACAAATTCTCAATTAATTCCTTTAATCTATTTACTAATTTCAAAATCCTCATGAATGCCATATTAATATCATTAATCATTTCTCATAAATGCCATAACAAATCCCCTAATCAGTCCCCATTTAATTCCTTTTTGATTATCTATTAATTACAAATTTATTGCTTGATAAATTTGCAATTAATGTCCGTAAATCTTAATCCATTAATTGCTAACTAATACGTATACAATCGTAAATTAGGCTACTTATATATTTTTGTACGTTAAGCGCAGTTATATGTGTGTGTGTATGTATATATATTTCTATTTCTATTAATTCTAAACTAAAACATTCCTTTCCACATTTCAATATATCAAAGCTAATCTTCTAGAAAGGATTACAATTAAAATTTTCCATAAATTGACTAAAGAGATATTTTCTTCATTTGAAATCATAAGGAATTATTATTTTTATTGAAATAGATAGTGCAAACTATGGAAAAGAATATCCATATCTTACACATCTCTTTCCCTTTTTTATATATTAGTTGTTAATTCAAACGACATGCTTATAAATATACACATATTTTGGAGTTGGAAAATTTATGGAATCAACATGGAAGCTGCTCCAAATAAATCAAAACATTAAAATTTACATTCGAAGTCCACTAGGGCAACCTAACTTACAACCAAATTATAAACCTAGAATATCTTTACAACTTTACCAACATTATATCGTTAAAAATTCGGGACTGATTTCAAATTTTATGATCAGATTGTACATACTATTCCTATTTTATTCATATCTCAAAACCTTTACACTGCCTTATCTAGGTAGTCCCTATTTACTCCATAAAAAAATTTATTATTACGTTATCTGAAACCTTTATCTCAAAAATATAAACTTGAAAACCTTTTTTATCAATTTCAAAAATGGCTTAGTTTCTAATGGGACCTAAGAATATTTTTTCTTTTTCAAGCCAACCCTAAGAATATTTTTTATTTTTCTAGCCAACTTTTCCTTTTTAAGCACTTTCTACAATAGAGATTTATTTCTTTAAAAGTTGGACTTAATTAAAAACATTTAAAACTTAATTTTTAAACCAAACTATTATTAAATCAAAAACTCAAAATAACAGATTTTCCATTATTAGACCATCATTATTTCAAAGATATTTCCAGTTACAAGACAATTATTTTAGTAGAGCACATGCATGCCAAATTTCTAATTTCAAATTGATATATTATCCCAATGATATATATCAACATCTATTGCTTCATTACTCAAAATGTAATATCACTTAACTAATTATTTTTGTAGCTTTGTTTAAGTATTATTTAAACTCATATAATCTTTCGCAATCTTTTCCCTATCAGTTCTAATTTATTTCTCGTTCATTACCATTTTAAATTCAATAATATTTTATTCTTATTCAAACAAATTCTAAATAGAAGAATGTATATTAAATTCTCATCCTCACAAAAATTTCCTTATAACATTCATAAAATACCCTAATTCAATTATTAATTATCATCATGTAATCCCATTAAGATATTTTTTCTCAAAAATATCTCCTACTACCTTAACATAAAAAGTGGAGTAGACAAGGATAATTTCTATCCCAGTTATTCTTATCCTTTCATTATCTATTCTTTAATTATGTTCAATTTCCATTTATTCCCATTTATTAACAATCTTTATACCGAGAACTTTCTGACTCAACTAATTTTATTTTGGAACAAGAGTTTCAAAAATGAAAAATCCTTTTTACCAAAAACATTTTTTTCATTCAGAAACTTTTGACTTAACAAAATTTCTTAATTATGAATTTCCAAATTTTCTTACTATTACAAAACAACTTATCAGTAAGTCCTTTTAAAAACTTATTCAAAACATTTCAAAGAAGTTTCCAAAAATCTTATTATCAAATTCTTCACATAGGGTGGATTTAGGAATAGACTTTAGTGTCATTTTTATTGAGCTTTCTTCTTTCCTACTCAATCTTTATAAAATTTGGTTGTCTTCTCATGGTGACCAATATATACCTTCTTACTGGAACATTCTTTTCTCTTGTCATCCCTTACTTTCATATATTTACAACAACACTGCCTTATATTATTTAATTACTACTTAACATGTTTATTCGCTATTTCTATAATTGTCATTTGTCTACAATAAATGATATTTTTACCGGACAATTTCTAAAGACATTTATTTATTCATCCCAACTTTTCCTACTATTCCTTCCTTATCACTTCATAATTACCCTAATAATCAGTCCATTTATATCCTTATTAAATTTTTGTAATTCCCTATTTATCACACATTTATTGTCTTGGTAATTTTAAAGTTACAACCTTTTCCATCAACATTTCTTACGATACAAACTCTGCCCCATGTGTAACCGCGGTAGAAGTATAATTTTAACTTTATTTATTCTTCCAACCCATAGTCACCTCATCCATCCATTCAGAATATGGTCGCTATTACTTCTATATCCAAAATTTATAGAGTGAATTCAAATAAGCGTATGTGTGTGTGTATTTATATATAGTAGGGTTTTTGAAAAATACTTTCAAAAATAATAAGTACGCCACTTATACATATATTTATCCCCTTTAATAGGGTAACCAAAGCTCCAACAACAAATGTAACAACTCGCTCAGAAATAAGCTTAACTTTCGAACCAATAAAAGCCCATCGAACTTTAGGCCCATCTCAAACTGAGATACTTGGTTGATAAAGTTGAAATAGTACATAGTACATAGAACAATCTATCTATACTTTCAGAGTTTCATAGCAAAATAGAATAAAATATAATATCAAAAATAAGTACCCTTTTCATAAAAGAAAACCATTTCAGAAACATAACAGATTATCACCAAATCTTGAAATATGTCTACATAAAACCTCCATAGCAGTATTTAAAAATGACATGATTGTTTGAACTGGGTACATTAAAAATATTTAAAAAACATAAATTCATAGATAACTACCAAAGTATTCATCTCCACTTTTGTCTCCCAAATCAGCATGGTCTCCCCTAACCTATAGATTGTAATTAGGAAGAAGTCATAAAAAAAATGTTTATTGAACGAAAATTTCAGGCTTTACCATAATAAGATTTGAGCAGTATCATTTAGATAAGTAGTATGTTTTATGTATTTAAAACTACATCATACCAAAAATTTCAACTGTAAACCCAAAGGTTTTTCCACATTGATTCCAAAACTCCAACATAACTATCATTAATGATACAAGAGAAAGCACCTGAACCATTTAATACCTTTTAATGGGAATTAGGAAGAATTTGACTATTTAATACCTATAGAATAGGCAGGTCCCTATCATTTAATACATAACCCAAGGCGGGTCCCTCTTTGGTTCTTCTTAGCTGACATCGTAAGAAATCCCATAGTCCCTAAATACTTCTTATATGGAAAAGAGATAGACCCTAAAATAGTCACTTAATACCACCAAACCAGAAGCGGACTCCTCCAAAGATATACAACCCACTGTATCCAAAACGCGGCTATGCCCCATAACCCAAAATTTGACATCTCAGATTATAATGACAACTCATAGGTATTGGCAGTTAGATTAGTTGGAAAAACTTCCCTATAGAATTAGGACTACCTTGCATCCACTGTAACGGCCTGACATTTCGAACCATTCAAATCGACAATCATCCAAACTTGAATTACTCAAAACAACAGATTGTTAATTTATATTTGAAAAAACTTAACATATACAGAAAATAAAATCAATCACAGAATCACAGACATAGGGTAATTTGACAATAAGCAGCGGTAATAGATAAATAGTAATTCATGAAGCTACTATATAGACATCGGAGTGTGAAAAACAATGGAAATCTCAAATACTAAGGAATCTCTAGTATATAATTAAAACGACAAGTCTAAATAATAAACTGGAAATAACTGTAATAATCGAAAGCTGAATGGATAAGAGACAGATCTTCAAGCGAAGCTCAAAGCTCCAAGCTCCAAAGTAGTGTCTCAAATGCTATGACACTTAGTCTGACCCGAGCATAAAGCAAAACACAAAACACTTGAGTCAGGATTAACATTCTTATATCAATAAATTTAACTTAATTGAAATATCAACTGAGATACAAAATAACTTAAAGGATGTTTGAGATTCACATCTCCTAAGGATCCTTTAAAATATCTACATACATAGTACAATACGCTACATATATAATGTCTATAGTAAAGTAAACTATTAAAATAGCGTTAAGGCGTTACCCATATCTTCCTTAACACATTTTATATATTCCCATAGTCTATGCAGTACCATAATTCCTTCGTAAACTAGAGGGCTATCAGAGAGCACTCCATAGGTATGGTATAAACCAAACTCATAAAAGGCGCGATAAGGCATGTGACAAGGCACACGAGGCAATGCCTAGGATATGATACTACCATTTTGCGGATCTGGACTGGTGGTAACGCATAGCAGCTACTACCGCCCACCTCGAGGCACATTTCTAAAATCAATCGAAGGTGCACCCAATCAAATCACAAAGTAATAGAACGGTATTGAAGAAATGTGCCCGATAAAAGGAGCAACCTCACTAGGCCCGGCGTGGCTCCTGTTTTAGCCACATCAAGCTGATTCAGGGGAGTCAGGGATATGAAAATACCTCATATAGATACGTTCGCCAAACCATCCTACTTCATTTTGGAATCTCCACCGCATGCACAGTTGTTAAAGTGGTTTTCGGTATTGGCAGAGAGTATGAAAATATCTGATCCCGGTCTCTTTAACAGCCAAATGCTTATTTCACACCACGGTCGATTTATAAAATCAAACAGCTCATAGTTCATATCAAAATATAATATTCATTTAAAAAGTCATATCACTTTCGAAACCATATTCACTTCTGATCACTTTCGAAACCATATTCACTTCTGAAATCATATCTCCTTCAAAATCATGTTCACTTTAATTTGTAATTCACTTTAAATTATAATTCAGTTCCAAAATCATAGCTGCAAAATGGGTTAACCATCGATCAAAGTGTTCGCATTTAAATCCATTAAATCTAAACCATACCAATTCCAACTTAAACAGTTTAAATATCGAAAATATTTTATATATTAAAATAGTTGTAAAAAATAGTTTATATATTTAAAAATAGTTATAGATTAAAATGGTTGGTATATTAAAAATAATTTATATAATAAAAATAATTTATAGATAGAAATAGTTTCAAATTAGAATTATATCTTTCAATTTCACGTCAATTCAAATCAACTTTTGTCTAAAAATTCAATTTAAATCATTCTCGGTTCAACAATTTTAATTAAAAAGGTTAAAGTCAAATTCAAATTCTCATTAAAATCATCTTAATTTATATTGATTTCAAATTTATGTTTGAACTGCAAATTTGAACCACTTCCAATTCCGTAGGTTTCAAAGTTTAAATATTTACAATAACTCAATTTGATAAGTTTCATTTATATTACAAAATTCAACATTAATTTTATCTAAATTTGAAAATATTCACTTATCATTTTCAATAACATTTAAATAAAATCCCATATTACAACTTAAAGTTAATATTAACTATTCAATCTCAAATTCATTTAAATTTTAAAATTATTCATTTAATCACTTTTTATCAAATCAAGTTGTTAAATCATACCTTTCAAAATCTCAAAATCAATAAGTTCATATCAACTCTTATTAAATACAATTCTTAAACAAATAAAATTTCAAATCAATTTCAATTTATCTTGCCTACTCATTTATTAAAGTTAATACAAAATCTATTTAAAATATTAAAATAAATTTAAATACCTTTGAAAACATATTATATATTAGTTAACTTAAATTATTATTAAATTATTGTTATACTAATTATTATTAAATTAAATCTTATTATTATTAAATTATTAATATAAGCTTATTATTATATTAACTATTATTAAATTAAATCTTATTATTATTAAATTATTATTATATTAATTATTATTAAATTAAATCTTATTATTATTAAATCTATTTTAAATCTTATTTATATATTTAAAATAATAAAGTCATAAGTAAAAAAATTATAACTTAACATTTTAAAACTTAGATTATAAATTTAGTATTTCCGAAACATATAAATTAAAATATAAATTTTGTACATATTAAAATATCTTTATTTTATATTAAAAAATCAATACTTAATAAAACCCATCTATTTCCTTTCAAACCTTTGAAATATCTTTTTTTAACATAGACCAATGGTATCCGTATAAAATTTTCTATCATATGGTCAAGTGATATGGATATTTATCCTTTCAATCCGTAATTATTTAAATATTTATGGGTATATATCACTTCAACCCTCAATCCCAACTTTCAAAATCAATGAAAATCGTTTGGCTTTATCATTTCAACCCATAATGGTTTTCCCTTAATCTATAAGATCGTTCGGGTATGTATCATGTCAACCTATAGGGATTTCTAAACTAACAGGGAACTTGCAGTGTGAGAATATAAACTAGCATAAAATGGCAAACATATCAGTGACAATCATATATAACCATAATTAACAATTTAAATAAACTATATATAACTGGTATTGTGTCATATGTCAATTAATAAAGGTAAACAATTACAGATAATAACATATCATACTTAACAATTTAACAATTCAAATTTAATAACGTATTTCAATTGTCGTTTATGTGAAATAAATTTACTAAATATAAGAATGTTAATCGTGAGTGGACGCTCACCTTTCTTGGCTAGAGAACAATGGAAATGAGAAGAAACTAACACGGATACGGACATGGGCATGGACACTTCAAATATCTACGACAGGCAAACGGATTTAGCACGAGAATTCGAAGAAAAACAAATATATATATATATATACACACACACATATGTAATACATATATACATTTTTATTTATAAATATTAGAAGGAACAAATATATAGAACATAGATATTAGTCGTCAAATGCAAAAACGACAAAAAATGACATTTGTCGACAGGCTGAAGTTTGCTTCGGGTCAGGCTTCGACTCAAGGGAGGGTTTACTTCGGATTTGACTTCGGGTCAGGGATGCGTGCTTCATGTTTTGGAAAAAACGAGAATTTTTTGTTTGCTTCGAGTCGTAGGGGCCATGCTTCGGGAACGGGTTCGGGTCAAAGGAGCTTTCTTCGAGTTTTGGGATTCTAGGGTCTCGACGAAGTTTTTGGGTTTCGATGGTGGCTGTATCGGGTCACGCTTCAGGTTTCTAGAAGGGTTGCTTCAGGTCTTAGGAGGGGCGAAGAGGAAATGGTGATTTTGGTTTGATTCGATCAGAGGAGGGTTTTCTCGAGGATGACTTCGAGTAAGGACGCAAGTGCGTGAAAATTGATTGCAGAAGCAAGAAAGAAGAAGAGGAACGTAAATCTCGCTTTTTTTAATAAAGTTAACCAACAGAAAAAGGAAAGAGAATAGTCAGAAATTGAAATAGAAGAGGCAATATTAATATATATAAATTTGAAAAGGTGGGAAATGGAATAGTCACCTATTGGAATCCAAAGCTATAAATGCAGATGGCTTTTAGAATCCTATGGTGGCAATTGAAAAGACTAAGGAACAAAACTCAAATACGGAATCGTTGCGGCGATCATTTTGCAGATTTCGCCGTGTATCGGACACCAAAATGCATAAACGAATATACTGCGGAGATCAGCACGACGAGGCGAACAAAATGGTACCTAGATATTAGCTATACAACCAAGTTTTAAAAACTCGATTTTCTACTACCGAAAATGCTACTAAAACATCGAAAATAAGATAAACGCGGCTATAGCGGTCCAAATTTGGTGAAACGAAATACGACATCTCACTCAGAAAATGATTTATATTTTTTATTATATAAAATACTCAAATTTCGAAAATAATTTATTTCTATCAAATTTTTAACTGAATATAAATTAAAATAAAAAATTGCATAACAGAACTAACTTTCATATTTACCCACGAAAATCTGTCATTTGCTATGTTTAAATAGACGCATTCCAAATAAAATTTTCATTGCTAAACTTTATTATTTAATTTCAAGAAAAATTTAATTAATTACGTTATTTAAATCGTTTAAATTTTTTGGGTCATTACACTCTCCCCCGCTTAAAACTTTTCGTCCCCGAAAAGGAAACAAGATAAAGGAATAGAATGGACCAAAAAGAAAGATAGATTCAAAGTTCATAATACTAGATATAATAACTAATGCAAAACCATATAAATTTCATTAATTTTTATATTGATTTATATTCAACTAACTTTGTTTCAATCCATTTTACTCAATCAATAAATAGTCATTATATTTACATTTGATTAGTTTCAATTCGGTGTATTTTCATTCAATTGATTTGCTTTCAATATACTAAAATTTGTTGCAAAAAATTTTCTTTCAAAACAAAATTTATTTTATTCAACTCATTTGTATTATCCATTTTATCTTCAGTTAAGTTGATTCCACTTATAATTCAATTTCAACTATTCTTAAGTTCATATTTATTTACCTAAATTGCGTTTTCTATTTATTATTCAACTTTTTCCCACTTAACACATTTTGAAACATAGATTAAGTATATAAACATTTATTATAACAACTCAATTTTTTATTTAAGAATTCCTTAACCAAATTTCATTTTGGACATCTAATTGCTTACATTTATATTGTATACTATTCAATTACTTATTCTCATTAACATCCAAAGTTTTTCCAGGTAAGTTTTATAAATGTTTCTGAGTGTAATTGAGTGCTATACAAATTTCTTTCTTATTTACAACTTTTTATTAAGAAAAATTTAGTTTGAACATTTTAATTACTTAAGTTTTCTCTTGTATAACCTTCAATTACATATTCACATTCAATAAACTTTTCGAATATTTCTGGTAAGATATATATGTTTGAGAATGCAATTGAGTATTAAACAAATAAATTTTTATCCTAGTCCAACTGTTTCAAGTTATTTCAATTCCAATTTTTCATTTTAGTTAATCTAATTGTTCAAAATTTTGCTTCATTTCAATAATTGAAAACCATTACTTAACTTTGAATTTAAGAGTTATGTTTTCGGTTGCACATTGAACCATTTGAAATATATATATATATATATATATATATATATATATACATATATACATCAAATCATATTCGAGAAATTCAAATCAGATCTATTTTCTAAAACAAAAGTATAACAAAGCTACAAAGTGGCCTCTCCACTTTGAGACACGATAATGAATGTCGATGATGCTGTAGTCATCACCGAAATTATTTTCCAGTGAAAAAAGAAGAGAGTACTGACTTAATTCTTTTAAAATTCTTTGAAAACAATTTCCATTTGAAAATACTTTCAAATAATATATTTTCAAGACTTTGAAAACCAAATTTAGAAAAACGTTGGAAATTTAATTCTCAAATCCTTAATTTAAATTTATTCACTTGCAAATTAGATTTATAAACTAAGTTTATAAAATTTTCAACTATTTATACAACAATAGTTAATGATTTATCAATGTTAACAAACAATAAATGATAATCTAGTACTATCATTTCTAATAACCAATTCATTTAACTATCTGATTTCAGAAAAATATACTTATATATATGACATAAACATACATAAAATTATTTTATTTACCAATCTTGGAAACAACATTGTGTCAGTTTGCTATGTTCAAGTATTTTGGAATTTCTATCGAGAGCGTTGGCCAAACGAATAGATCGAAATCCAAAATTCAAACTTAATAACTCAAACAACATCATAAAAATATTTTATATCAATTACAAATACACTCCCTCACAGGATGATTCAAGAATGGATTTCAGAACAAGGATAGAGATTCAAACTTAGAGGAACCTTAATCAAAGAGAATTCTAACTAAGGAGATAGACTCGTAATGAAGTTAAGATAATTAAATTACAAAGACAAAAAGTGGATAGACTTATATTAATCGCAGCGACCTAAACTGAATCGATCGAGACTTAGAAAGACGAGAATATCATCAAAGAAAATGGAGACAAATTTGTTGAGAGCATCGTGGGAAACAAATTTCATGAGATCAATGAAGAAGGCGGGAGCATTGGTTAATCCAAAGGGCACAACTAACCATTCATAGAAACCATTCGTCTGGGAGGAAAGACAACGGGTCAAGTTGCAGAGATAGGATCGATGCAGAATTCAATTTCCTGCTTAGAAGATAGAGAAGTGACTTCACCAAAGACATCGGGATAATCCATGACTATCGGGATGGAGTCAAGATCACTAAGTTGAGAATCAAGCGAAAAGATGAGACCGCCCACATAAACCCGAGGCAATCGACATTCGATCACAAGAGAATTACCCGAATCGTCTACCAAGAAACGGTTCGGGCTTTGCAAGAAATGACAGCATCAAAACCGAGGACATAGAAATTTCCGACGAACCAATGCTTATTGTAAAGAGTTTCACCCTTTTACAAACCATACCAAGGTTGGCGGGACCATCAATGGAATTAGTCACATGTAAGAATGAAATTGCCAATTGAAGTAACAAAATGTGCTCAAATTTACTATAGTGGTCAATAAGATTGAAGCTATGGGAAGCTCGAGTATCAAAAGGACATGAATAGGAAAAGATAAGAATGGATTTCCAAAACAAAAGGAAAATTTCGAAATCCAAGAGAAATCATAATCGAAGAGGATCCTAACAAAGAATTTCCAGCTCGAGCGAAGATGATTCTGTAATTTATTTTTACTCCATATGCTAAGTTTTGTCTAAACCAGAGCTTCGATAACACTTGTAACGACCTAGTATTTCGAAACGTTCAAATCGACAATCATACAGACTTGAGTTGCTCAAAAAAACAGATTGTTAATTTATATTAAGCAAACTTAGCATATGCAGTAAATAAAATCAATCATACAATCACAGACATAGAGTAATTTGAAAATAAGCAGCGGAAATAGATAAATGGTAGTTCATGAAGCTCCTATATAAACATCATAGTGTGAAATACAGCAGAAATCTCAAATATAAAGGAATTTATAATACATAAATAAAATGAAAAGTTTGAATAATCAATTGGAAACAACTGTAATAACCAAAAGCTGAATAGATAAGAGACAGATCTTCAAGCGAAGCTGCAAGCTCCAAAGGCGAGTCTCAAATGATGTGACACTCAGTCTGACTCAAGCATAAAGCAAAACGTAAAACACTCGAGTCAGGATTAACATTCTTATATCAGTAAATTTAACTCAAGTGAAATGTCAACTGAGATACAAAATAACTTAAAGTATGTTTGGGATTCACATCCTTTAAGAATCTATTAAGTTATCTACATACAGAGTACAATACGCTACATATACAATGTCTATGTAAAGTAAACTATTAAAATAGCGTTAAGGCGTTACCCATATCCTCCTTAATACATTTTATGTATTCCTACAGTCTATACGGTACCATAATTCCTGTATAAACTGGAGGGCTATCAAAGGACACTCCATAGGTATGGTACAAATCAAACTTGTAGAAGACGTGATAAGACATGTGACAAGGCACGCGAGGCAATACCCAGGGTAGGATACTACCGTTTTGCGGATCCGGACTTGTTGTAACGCAAAGCAGCAACTATCGCCCACTCGAGACACACTCCCAAAATCAATCGGATGTGCACCCAATAAAATCCTAAAGTAATAGAACAATATCGAAGAAATGTGCCCGATAGGAGGAGCGACCTCACTTGGCCCGACGTGGCTCTTGTTTTAGCCACATCAAGCTAACTCACGGAAGTCAGGGCTACATAAATACCTCATACAGAATCTTCCGCAATTCCATTCTACTTTACTCTGGAATATCCACCGTGTGCATAGTTCTTTAAAGTGATTTTCGTTATTGGTAGAGAGTATGGCAATATTCGATCCCGGTCTCTTTGATAACCAAATGCTTATTTCGCACTGTGGTCGATTTATAAAATCAAACAGTTCATAATTCATGTCAAAATATAATATTCACTTAAAAATCATCACTTTCGAAACTATATTCACTTCCGAAATTGTATCACCTTTGAAATCATATACACTTTAATTTGTAATTAACTTTAAATTAACATTCATTTCCAAAATCATAGCTACAGAGTGGGTTAACCATCATATCAAAATATTCGCATTTAAATCCATTAAATCTAAATCATAACAGTTCCAACTTAAGTAGTTTTAATATTGAAAATAGTTTAAATATTGAAATAGTTATAAAAAACTAGTTTATATATTTAAAATAGGTTATAGATTAAAATGGTTTGTATAATAAAAATAGTTTATATATTAAAAATAATTTATATTTAGAAATAGTTTCAAATTAGAATTATATCTTTAAATTTCATAAATCAATTCAAATCAACTCTTGTCCAAAAATTAAATTTAAACCAATCTCAGTTCAACAATTTCAATTAAAAAAGTTAAAGTCAAATTCAAATTCCTATTAAAACCACTTAATTTATATCGATTTCAAACTAGTTTGAACTACAAATTTAAACCACTTCCAATTCCATAGGTTTCAAAGTTTAAATATTCAAACATTTACAATAACTCAATTTGATAAATTTCATTTATATTTCAAAATTCATCTTTAATTTTATTTAAATTTGAAAATATTCACTTAATCATTTTTAATAACATTTAAATAAAATCTCATATTACAACTTAAGTTCATATTAACTATTTAATCTCAAATTCATTTAAAGTTGAAAATGTTCATTTAATCACTTTTTATCAAATCAAGTTATAAAATCATATCTTTCAAATCTCAAAATCAATAAGTTCAAATCAACTTTTACTAAATAGAATTCTTAAACAAATAAAATTTCAAATCTATTTCAATTTAACTTGCCTACTCATTTATTAAAATTAATAAAAAATCTATTTAAAATATTAAAATAAATTTAAATAATCTTAAAAAACATATTATATATTAGTTAAATTAAATTATTATTATACTAATTATTATTAAATTAAATCTTATTATTATTCAATTAAATATTATTATTAAATTATTATTATATTAATGATTATTAATTAAATCTTATTATTATTAAATCTATTTTAAATCTTATTTATAGATTTAAAATAATAAAGTTATAAGCAAAAAAATTATAATTTACATTTTAAAAGTTAACTTATATATTTACGATTTCCAAAACAAATTAAAATCTAAATTTTATACATATTAAAATATATTTATATTATATTCCAAAAAACCAATACTTAATAAAACCCATCTATTTCTTTTCAAACCTTTGAAAAATATTTTTTTTGTATACAGACCAACGGAGTCCGTATAAAATTTTCTATCCTATGGTCAAGTGACACGAATATTTATCATTTCAATCCGCAATTATTTAAATATTTACAGGTATATATCATTACACCCCGCAATCCCAACTTTCAAAAACATTGAAAATCGGTTGGGTTTATCATTTCAACCCATGAAAAAGTTATGACGTTTTAAAGATTGTATGAATTTATATTACATAAATTAACAATTTTTATTCTATTTTCAAACCCTAGTTAATCTGGGCCGCTGATTTTGCTTCTTCACATCAGGGTCGTCGTTGTTTTCTTCTTCTTCCCCGTGAAAACACGTACGTGAAACCCAATTAGCCGCCTTCTTTCACAAATTATCGCGACACCGTCGATGATCGAGACGTCGATCAGGAACCACCACCGTATAGGCCTTCTCGAGCTCCACCTACGCCATGATCGCCGTCAAACTCCGTTGTGATTTTGCCTCGAAAAATGCATGCAAATTCGAATGAATGCTAGCATATTACCGTTGATCCATAGCTCAAAAACCCATCATCGCCGTATGGATTCGAAGGTCTCAATACGCTCTATCATTTGGTAGTTGAAACATTTTTGTAATTTTGTATGGATTAAGAGATATTGAGGGGAGAAGAATCGAATGTTTTCGACCATTGAAAGGAAGGTGGCGGCTAACCCTAGTTGTATTAGGTTTTGTGAAAATAGTGAAAAAAGTTAGCATTTTGTAGAAATTTCGCGACACTATTCATCGGGAAATTTTTCGAAGTCGAAGCGTGCCGCTTGACGTTTATAATATTTTACTCCTATTCCGAACGCAATGTAATATATATCAGAAGCCAATTCGATCTTATTTGGAAGATAGGTTTTCGAATAAACTATTTAAATTTAAAATTCACTTAAACAAATTTCTACTCGTTTTAGCTTGCCACGACTAAACCGTAAATCCGATTGACACGAAATTTGAAATACTACAATAATATCACATTATGGATCCAATGAAATTGATTTTGACAAAATCCGAGACTGTATGAAAAATGACTATTTTTACACGTTAATTAAATATTAAAATATTCAATTTCTACAAATTAACTTTTAAATCAATTTTAAAAGTTCTCTAACATCATTCGAATTCAAATAGAATTTAATTCAACTTTATAAATCATTTTCATTTACATTAAATTCAAATTCCAAATACTTCTGTAATTTCAAATATTAAATTAACAATTTTATTATCCCATCAAATCCCTATATTTAAAATATAAATTATTCAGCTTATAAAATTTACTCGTGAATATTTAAAATCAATTAAATATCCGAATTTCAAATGACTGAAATTCTTGGTCGTTACAATAGCAGTCCTATGGCAACTAAAAAAGGGATTTTCTTCTTCTTTCCTAGGCTAAACTCTGCCATTTTGTTTACTGATTCCAAAGGCTTGTAACTGTAATTATAGTATAAAATGAATAAAGGATTGATTCTATGTGGACGTAGGACGAAGATACCCGAACCACTATAAATCTTATGTTCTTTCTTGTTTTCTTTCATTTTAATTTTGCTATTTCTTCATTTTTATTCACTACATTATCTGAATCTGAGATCTGTGTTAAGATATTGAGGATTTATGCATAAACACAGGTGCTTTCGCTACATGTGGGGTTTGGGACAAATTTTGGCTCAAATACTTTGGTGCTTCCACTGAGAAGGACTAGCGTCCACTACATCAGATTTGGAGTTCAGATTTGGAAAGCTAAAAGGATCTGGTAGGGACCATGGTTAGGCAATCAGCTAGAAGGATATTACCAGAAAGGAGCCATTAAGAGGGGAGTCAAGAGGCTTCCTTAGGAGTGAATTAGGGAGTCAAGAGGCTTCCTTAGGAGTGAATTAGGCCTAAGTTTTCATCACCATAGATGAGATGGAGATGATGATGGGAGCTATGCAGGAAGAATTGTTGAAAAGGCATTACAGACAGTTTGGAAAGGCAGGAACAGCAGGAGCTTCAGGAGTTCAAATCCACAGAGCTAGAACAGAAGGACCCAACAGGGAATTGGATGGAGCAGCTCAATAGGGCGCAGCCCCCAATCAGCACACAGTTACCAATTTGGATGGATCTAGACTCGGGGGCATACCACCATGCAACGACGGACCAATTCATGGACGGAATTTGTGGACAGGTTTTTGAAGCAGTTTCGAGTTCATATCAACCAAAGAATGCGATAACACTGACATTAGTAAAACAAAGAACAGAGGAATCACTTAGGGCTTACTTAAGTCGGTTCAAGGCAGTAGTTTCTTCGGTGGATCGGCCGGATCCATCGATGGTCTTGATGGTGGTAGTGTCAGGAGTTAGGGATAACTCGGATTTCAAAATATCATTGATACAGGATCCACCAATGGATCTCGGGGAATTCATTCATGAGGCTAAAATATTTCTTCGACGGGAGGATGCAAGTTTGGATTTGAAACTAAAGTAAAAGTGGTCAAGGATGTAGAACCATCAGGTGAAAGCTCGAGTAAGAATAAAGGAAAGAGGAAGTTGGATGACAACTTTGACAGGGCAAGGAAACGTTGGAGTGAGCCAAAATTCTCCACTTATATAGGATTGAAGGAAACATTAGAGCGAATATTCATGGAAACTCGGGATCACCTTCCTTACCAAAGGCCGACAAGGAGGAACCCTCGGAACGTGAGAGGGCATTAGGAAGGCACTGTCTTTTCATGATCTGGATGGGCATGATACCAATAGCTGCAGGTATCTAAAGGATATAATCGAGGAGCATGTAAGGAGTGGTCGGTTGTGGCAATATGTCGGAACTTGGAATGTGGTAGTGGAACAGGAGCAACCACCGTCTACCTCAAACGACGATGGCACGAGGCACAGGAATGATGGTCGATTGGTTATCGACTGACAGGGATGATATGAAATAAGTAGCAAACTCTGAGAAAACGGCCAAGTCACCTACTCATGTACGGGGAAGGAGGTAGCCCCTAGGCATGCTTTGAGATGATGATAAACCACGGCGCTCTAGTTTGTGAAATCTGCTTTTTCTTTTTTTGGCTTGGACATTTGCTTTTTTCTGGTTTGGTTTCAACTCCTAGTTTTGTTTGCTTTCTGGTTTGGATGCTTATTTTCTGGTTTGGATATTGGTTTGGATTTCTGGTATGGATTTTTGGTTTTCTAATTTAATCTGGATTTTGGATTGGATTTTTATCTGGCTTTTGGTAAATGGTCGTCGGGTATGAATTATGCCTGGCAAGAGGTAGTTCGCTTCGTCCGAGCATGGCTAATCGACTTATTCAGGTCGTCGAGTATGGACTATAATCGGCAAGGGTCTGGAGAGACTATGGATTCGGCCTAGGACATAGGCACTGTATTATTGGTTTCTATTTCAGGTTGTAGAGTATGGACTATACTCAACAAGGGTTTGGAGAGACCAAGATTTCGCTTAGGACTTAAGCCATGTCATTACTCGGTGTTCAGGGACACTCAGCTAAGAACACCAAGGCATTGTTTAATATGGGTCGTCGAGTGTAGGTTGCACTTGGAAAGAATCCAGAGAGGTTGTGGATTCAGATATCGGTTATGAACAGCTAAGGATTTGGGTATGGATCCAGAGTGGTCCTGGATTTGGCTAAGGGCCCAGAGCGGTCCCGGATTTGGATATCGACTCGGAGAGGTCACGGATTTGGTTGTTGATTATTGGATATCGATTGATTACAACTCGATTGATGGGTTCGGATGGTTATGGAATTTTCTAAGGATTTGGTTACTAGATTAGGAATTGGACATCGGCTTGGAGAAGTCACGATTTGGACGAGAATATGGCTATGGAACTAGGATAGAATGGCTTGGTAATGGATTGGATTATGGATCGGATGGTATGTCTATGGATAGAATATGGATTTCGGATAACGGATTTAAAGCTATTCAAAACACATATTCCTATTGCAAGGCATGTTTTAGGGGGCAAATGTTACCCTGCCTTTTGGTCAAAGCCGGGATATCGACAAATTGACTAAAAAGGATGGATACCAGAATTATAGATCGATTGGAAACAAGGCAATGGTCGATGCCATCAAAATTGGACTACTTTTGAATCGATACGAATTGTACATGGATCGATCCAAAATCACCCTGGATCGATCTGGGGGGTCCACCTGCACACGAGAAGAGGTATTCCAGGTTTTAAGGTGGATATTTTTAGATCTACACCTATAAATAGTAGTCTTATGGCAACTGAAAAAGGGATCTTCTTCTTCTTTTCTAGGCTAAACTCTGACATTTTGTTTACTGATTCCAAAGGCTTATAACTATAATTACAGTATAAAAGGAATAAATTGACTGATTCTAAGTGGACGTAGGTCGGAGATGGCCGAACCCCTATAAACCTTGTGTTCATTTTTTCTTCCTTTCGTTTTAATTTTACTATTTCTTCATTTTTATTCTCTATATTATCTGGATCTGAGATCTGTGTTAAGATATTGAGGATTTGTGCATAAACACTGGTGCTCTCACTACAACTAGCGTTTATGACCAATTTTTGATGCAAACAAAACTCATTTAAGCCCAAGCCAAAATGCTATGTAATTAAATCTAATTTAAGCGCTCATCGATATCATATATCGATTGATACATTTATAACTATTATAAATATATAACAATTTTTAATTCTCAAACCATATTCAAATTTTTATAATTAATATTTCATAAATATTTAATTAATTTAATTTATTTATAACAATTATAAACTAATTAAATCATTCGGTCTTAAGGGAATTCATCATTTCAGTTGTGTGACTCTTGGGTGTAAATTTGATCAGCAATTAACATCGAACTATTCGAATGTTAACGTTCACACGCCACTTAGCAAGTGCTGTGACATTATGTCCAAATTTATCGCTTATTCATTTTCAGTAAAATCTTATTTCATTTAATAAGCATTACCCGTTAGTGACATTTATTTACACCAATTCTCTTCGTCAAAACTATATCACTTTGGACTTATTGAATTTGGTTATGGTCAAAATTCCAGTATCATCCATTTTCAACTCTACAATCCAAACACAAAGACCTTGGTTCAATAATAACAATTATTATTAATTGAACTACTCTGGCCAGAGGTTTTGACTTTATGTTGACTTAAGTTGACTGTAATACTAACCTCATCTAACTGAGCGAACGAACCTTCTCTTGAATAGTGTTACCAATACTTCCACTCAACCCAACTATAGTCACTTGACGGACGTCGTGCCATAATTTGACTATAATTAAAGCGGAGCTTTCACATTGAAGATCTACAATATTCTCAAGTCAAAAGAACTGTGTAAATTAATCACATTGATATTTTGTATTTGACCTTATTTATATTAATCGACAGAAAACTATCGACTGAGTCATTCCATAGTTATCCAATAACTATCAGTATGTAACCTCTAGGTGCTCGCAGCAGTCCTGAGTAATACATTGCCCAACATTTAGAAAGGATTACGTACTCTAGTCTTAACGAGTACATTAATATTCAGTCTCGATGCATCTTGACTAGGAATATATAAAATGGTATATTTGTTTCATTGTGATAAATTACTCACGGTTACAACATTTTATAACTACTATCACAAGACATACCATTTATGGATTTTCTATTAAATATACTTTTAATTAAATTGATCAATGAATATAACCACAAAATATCAAGTACATAATAGAATGAAAACACGTTTATTTCTAACAAAATTGGTCAATGAGTTAGATATATTTAACAAATTACATTGTTGCCCCTAGGGCATACCCCTAACTCTATCAAATTGAAGCACTGCTTAACACCTACACTAATGTCCCATTTCATACCTTCCCAGATGAAACTTCTCTTCATATCCAGATACATCTACAAGTGAACTTCGAGCGATGACATTCATTCAAAACTTTCTTCCTCGTGTCTCCTACATTCGAAACATACAACCTTTCCTTCTTTCTCAGCCACCCTTTTTTGTTAAGACTGAAATCCTTTAAGTTATCGTCTTTTGTTCCGTCCCTTAACCTTCTAATCCGTTCAGCCAAAACTGGATCCTCCTCCTGTTTAGAAGCTACATTCTCAATCATTATCGGTCGAACTTCTAAATAAGACAATATAGCACTTCCTACACTAGAACCTGCCTCAGATCTAAACTGCACTCTACAAGCTAATAATGCTTCTAAATCATTCCACTCAGCAATCATAGCCAATACTGCATTATGATGCTTCCTGCTAAGTGCATCCGCTACCTTATTTCCTTTACTGGATGAGTATTCAATTCCAAAATCATAAGCAGCAATAAACTCCAACCATCTCTGATGTCTCATGTTCAGCTCATTCTAAGAGAACAAGTATTTCAACGACTTATGATTGATATAAAATTCAAATCACTCTTCCAAAAGATAATGCCTCCACACCTTTAAAACAAATATAATGGCAGCTAAATCTAAACCATGCATAGGAAACCTCACTTCATGTGGTCTGAGCTGTCTAGAAGCATAAGCAATCACTTTACCTCTTTGCATCAACACAGCTCCTAATCAGTTCCACATGCATCGGTATAAACAACCAAATTCGATTCCCCTCCAAAACTACTAACACCTATGCATAGGTCAATGGATATTTCAAGCTCTGGAATGCTTCCTCACACTTATCAGTTCATACAAATTCGCATCTTTTCGTGTAAGGTTAGTCATCGGTGCAGCTATCCACGAAAAATACTTTATAAATCTTCAATAATGTCCTGCTAATCTAAGAAAACTCTTTATCCCCATCACCGTCTCGGGTCTTATCCAATTATTCACCACCTCAATTTTAGTCGGATCTATAGACAACTCTTTCTTCGAGACTACATGAACAAAGAACTTCATTTCCTTCTTTCAAAAATGACACTTCAAAAACTTAGCCTTCAACTGATGCCCCCTCAACATTTCAAACAAAACTTTAAGATGAACTTCATGCATCTTCTCATCCCTAGCGTATATCAAAATATCATATATGAAGACCCACACAAATCTATTTAAGTACCCTTCGAAAATTTGATTCATCAAATCAACGAAGAATGTCAGCGCATTAGTTAATCCGAATGGCATAACTAATCATTCATGTGATCCATATCTTGTCATAAACATCGTTAAAGGAATACTATCCTCTGTCACTCTAAGCTGATGAAATCCAGCCGCTTAGTCCAACCGAGACAATACTTTGGCTCCACTTAGCTGATCGAACAAATCGTCAATTCTCGGCAATGGATAACGTTTCTTTATCGTCTTCTCATTCAACTTATTATAATCGATACATAGCCTTAACAATCTGTTAGGCTTCTTAGCAAACACTGTGGCAGCTCCCCATGGCGAACTACATGGTCGAATAAAATTCTTGCCTTCCAAATCCACAAACTGCACCTTCAACTCTCTCATCTCCACCAGTGTCATCCTGCTTGGTGGCAAACTCACCGGTTCTGCTTAGTAACTGCATTCTTCTTCTGGAAAACATCCTTTTCTGGCCCTGTCCTACCTGGGCCTCCTTCATTTTCTTCCTCAAACAAGCTAATGCATCTTCCTACCTCAGTGCCATTTTTACCACTATATCACTTGGATCCCTTAAGTACAGCAAGGTAGCACTTATCAACTCCGGCCTCAAGCCTCTTATAAACTTTTCATTCCTCCTGGTCACCGTATCAACCAAAGCATACCCTTACCAGGCCAACTCTTCAAATTTTCTTGCATACTTAAGAACGGACATCTCCCCTTGTTCTAGTTCTACAAACTTCCTCATCAATGTCGATTGTGCCATCATCGACATAAACCTTTCTTGAAACCTTCTCCTAAACTCCGCCCAAGTTATGGTTTTCTCATCAATACCAACTACAATAGTATTCCACCATAATAGAGTGGCTCCTTGAAGCTGTCTTGAAGCTAACCTTCTCTTTTGCTCGTACTCAATCCTAAGTCAGCAAAAATCCTCTCGCAGTGCAGTAGCCAATTTTCAACCTCAGTCGCATCTTCAGTTCCAATGAACGGCTTCCCTCTAAGCCTGGTGTAATCTCTGCTCAAGTTAGCATACAGGTAGACCATCGGAGCTTTCTAAACTCCACCTCCAATAGCATTTCCTCCGACAACTCCAGCTGCAATTCCAGCTTGCATCATATGTACGAAAAACTGATACATGGCTCCCATGTCCACTTGGGGAACTCCAGCACCAACGGGTTCAGCTTGAGCTTGACCGGGACCTCTTCTAGCATTTGGTCGGGCATTTCCATTAGTGGTGGCGCAATCTCCTCCAAGATTAACTCTGTCTGTTATTTCTTCCATATATGTATTCAAGCCTCATGAGATACAAATGAATAGTTTAACTAAATAGGAGTCTAGAGATATAGCGTCTATTTGTATATATAGCAAATACAAGTACGTTACTACAGCGTTATCCCATACCCCAATCTTAACTCTAATTACTAAGGATTATGTTTTCAAAGCCATTTTTTAGTTAAAGTATTTCATAGACCATGCTCTGATATCAAGCTGTAACATCTCCTATCTAGAGGCCTAAAACTAAGCGCTATAGATGTTGTACTCATCTATAGTATTAGCTTCCGGTGACTAAATATGGCTATGTTAATGGTATCTATAATATCAAACCTTTTGAAACCATTGAAAAGTAAACCTTTTGAAAACAATGAAATTTTTGATACCCTTCTTTAAAACATTACCTTAGAAAAACCTTGGAACACCGAAACCATTAAATAAAAACCTTTCAAAATCATTTTTCAAACCTTTCAAAACTAATGGACTAAAACCTTTCGAAACAATTCATTAAACCATTCAAAATCATTCAACCAAAACCTTTAAAAATCATTGAACTTAAACCCTTCAAAATCATTCAACTTAAACCTTTCGAAGTCATTGAACTTAAACCCTTCAAAATCATTCAACTAAAACCTTTCGAAGTAATTTAACTTAAACCTTTCGAAATCATTCAAAGCAACCCTTTTGAAGACTTATTGGGTTCAATTTAAAACAAGTGGAAAACCTTCTTTTAAAACCTTTCAGCTTCATTGGAAGCATCCATTCGACTTTGTTGGAAGGACTACTTCGAAAGCTTTAAAATATTTTATTTAAAATAACAGGCTACTACATTCAAAACAACTCCTTCAAAAGCTTGGGTTATTCTTCAGTTTATAAAACAAAGGCAAATCACCTAAGTTGAAAGCTTCCTCAAAAAAGCATGGAGATGCGGCTAGTTTTAAAATAAGTAAACCTTTCGTCAAAGTCGAAAGTTTCAAAACAAAACCAAACAAAAGCGACGGTAACCTTTCGACTGTGTCGAAAGGTTTCAAAAAAAATAGTGATAAAACAGCAGGAACCTTTCGACTGTGTCGAAAGGTTTAAAACCTTTATTTTAAACATTTGACATAGTCGAAAGCAACCAAGTCGAAAACTCTTATTCAAAAGCAAAGCAGGCTCTCTTTGGTTTTTAAAAAAAACATATTTCAACCTCTTTGGCAACCAACCTTTCGACTAAGAACCCTACGACTATGTCTAATTCATTACGTACCAAGTAACTTGATACTATATGCATTGGTTTAACCTTGTCGGAAGGTCTGAGTTGGAAGGTTTAATACCAGAATTGGCTGAAACATGCCAAAAGTATGATTTCTTTGTTTTTAAATTAAAAAGGATAATTTTCAACTAACATGTCTTAATTTGTCAAATTCTTATTGATAAACAAATACTTTTCAGAAAAGTACTGCCACTATTTTTCAGAATTAAATAATCATTTTATTTTATAAAATGCTCATTCTTCTTAATTAAATATATAAAACATTTAAGTCGCATACCTTAAATAATTTTATATGCTCATCAAAATACTCAGGAAAAATTAAGAAAAATTCTAGAAAATCTATTTCAATATGTTTTCCAACATATTGAAATTTCAAACCCAAATAATAATTATTTTGGCTGTAGATAATTTATAACCCAATAAATCATTTTCTTCACTAGAAAATTTGTATGAAATCCACATTAATTTATAAAATTATGAAAAGTGAAACCCATCTCTAAAATATCATTTGACCTATATTTAAATTTTCAAGACATTTGGATGTCATTTAATAGGGTTTTCATACCAAACATATCATAAAAACTAATATGGATATGTATAATTCATCAACAAACATATGTATAACTTTAATTATCAAAACATGGCATATACTTGCAAAAACATTTCGGATATAATCAAAAACCGAAAACCATACGAATATGGGATGTATTAATTATTCACCTTAGCTTTGAGATTATAAGATCTGAGATTTGATGTTGCTTATGTTGATTGTCTTCCCTTACTTGAATCCTAGATTTAATCTTCTCTTGAGAACAATAATGGTGGATGGCCTTATATGTTTTTGTTTGCTAAAATGAAAAATAACGTGAGTTCTATTTCCTAAGGGTTTAGTGTATAAGCCCTTCTTCTATTTTCCATATTGCCCTTCTCATATCCTAACAAATTAGCTTATGTTATTTCATTTTAGTTTATACACTAACATGACACGGCTACCCTTAGCTAACTAATTCTCAACTTCTTAGTATCTACATTACTTTATTTAATTTTGTTAATTAAACATTCTAAATAATGTTATAAAAATATGTGGTGTTACACTTTCATATAAAGCTTCAAATGGTGTTATCCGTGTACTAGCCTGATAACTATTGTTATATGAAAACTTGACTAAGTGTATATGGTCTTCCAATGATCCTCCAAAATCTAACACACATGCTCGTAACAAATCTCTCAAGATTTTGTTAACTCTTTCCGTTTTCCCATCAGTCTGTGAATGGTAAGAGATACCCATCTTGAGCTTGGTTACTAAAATTTCCTGTAGACTTTTGCAGAACTCGCTAGTGAATAAGGAATCTCAATCACTTACTATGCTACTAGGAATTCCGTATCAAATTCTTCATAAATAACTTAGCTAAAACAGTTGTCATCCTAATTGACCTAACTGGAATGAAATGGGCACCCTTGGTTAATCTGTCCACTATAACACATATACTTTCATTTCCTCTATTAGATCTTGGCAACCCATCTATAAAATCTATAGAAATAGAATCTCACTTCTATACTGAAATATCTAATGGCTGAAGCAACCCACTTGGCTTCTGATGTTCGGTTTTTACCTATTGGCAGTTCAGACACACTGCTTCACCCATAAGCGTACATCTCTCTTCATACCTTCACAGAAGAAACTCCTCTTCAAGTCCTGGTACATCTTAGTTCCTCCAAATGAATGGTGAACTTCGAACGATGACATTCCTCAAAAACCTCCTTTTTATGTCTCTCACATTTGGAACACATAACCTTCCTTTCTTTCTTAACCACCCATTTTGGTCAAGACTAAAATTCCTCAAATCACTCTCTGTTCCATCTCTTAACTTCATGATCCATTCAACAATCCTTTCTTAGAAGTAACCCCTTCTATTATCACTAGTTGAACTTCTAAACATGACGACATAATGGTTTCCTTACTAGATAGAGCTTCAGATCTCTACTATACTCTACATGTCATCAACGCTTTCAAATCTTTCCACTCAACAATCATTGCCAACACTGCATTCTGATGCTTTCTACTAAGCGCATCTGCAACCTTATTGCATTTCCCTTATGTGTATTCAATGCCAAAGTCATAAGAAACTATAAACTCTAACCAACTCTATTATCTCATGTTCAGCTCCTTCTGAGACAATAAATACTTCAACGACTTATGATCCATATATAGCTCAAACCTCTCTTTCAAAAGGTAATGTCTCCACACCTTCAATGCAAATATCACCGCAGCTAATTCCAAATCATGTGTTAGATATCTAATCTCATGTGGTTTAAGCTGTCGAGAAGCATAGGCAATTACTTTACCTCTCTGCATTAACAAAGCTCCTAATCCAGTTCCACATGCATCTGTATAAACTACCAAATCCAGATTTCCGTCCGAAACAACCAACACAGGTGCATGAGTCAATAAGTGTTTCAAGCTCCAAAATGCTTCCTCACACTTATCGGTCCAAATAAACTTTACATCCTTTAGCGTTATCTTAATCATCGGTGCTGCAATCCACGAAAAATTCTTTATGAACCTCCGATAATTTCTAGCTAATCCAAAAAAACTCTTTGTCTCGGTCATTGTCTTGGGTCTCTTCCAATTATTCACCGCTTCAGTCTTAGTCGGATCTACAGACAACCCTTTCTTTGAGACTTCATGACCAAGAAACTTCACTTTCTTCTTCTAAAAATAACACTTCGAAAACTTCACCTTCAGCTGACGCTGCCTCAACGTCTCAAGCACAACCCTAAGATGAACTTCATGCTCCCTTTCATCTCTAGAGTATATCAAAATATCATCTATGAAAACCAGCATGAACCTATCCAAGTGCTCTTGGAAAATTCGGTTTGTTGAATCTACAAAGAATGCTGGCGTATTAGTTAGTCTAAACGGCATCACTAACCATTCGTGCGATCCATATCTAGTTCTAAACACCATCAGAGGAATATTATCCTCTGCTACTCTAAGCTGATGGAAACCTGTCGCCAAATCCAACTGGGAAAATACCTTAGCTATACTCAACTGATCGAACAAATCATCGATTCTAGGCAATGTATATCGATTCTTTACCGTCCTCTCATTCAACTTACGATAATCGATACATAACCTTAATGATCCGTCCGACTTTTTAGCAAACAATGTGGCTGCTCCCTAAGGCGAACTACTTGGCCTAATAAAACTCTTGCCTTACAAATCTACTAACTGCACCTTTATCCCCTCATCTCGGTAGGTGTCATCTTGCTTGGCGGTCTACTCACTGGTTCTGCTCCTGGCACTAAACCTATCTGAATCTCAATGGCTCATTTCGGTGGCAACCCTACTACAGGTTCAAAAACATCCGCAAATACTCTAACCACGAAAACTTGATTCAACTCGTCTTCTAACTCCACAACATCCAATAAAGCATTCACCTCGCAGCCAGGGTTTTCTACGGTATATACAATCCGATCACTATAGTCAAGGTGTCTAAGCGATATTTTCCTTTTATGGAAAAATACCCTAGCATCATATTTACTTAACAAATTCATACGCAAAATAATTCCGAACCCTACGAATCAAACACATGCAAACTGCAAATAAAGGTATGACCTAACAAATCAAACTCTAGGTGGTCACACTTCATCCCAAGTGTCGCATACTCTCCTACCAGATTTGCAACCTTTAATGAAGTAAGTAAATATGAGGGTTCTAGGTTAAGCTTATCTACCAAACAACAAGATATAAAAAAACGCAATGCACCAGTATCAAACAGAATGCTAACTTACCATGGATTTGAAGCATATCTTCCAACACTGCCTTCCCTGTTTCCTCTGTCGTTGGCCTAGAGGTAGCTAGATCCAATGCATACATCTTGCCCTTCCCTTCCTTAGCAGGATCCTTGTGTTGGTTCTTGTAATGTCAAATTTATTCGCAGTTGAAACATCTCACGTCTTTCTTATCCGCAGCTTTCTTTCCTTTGCATTCCGACACTCATGGGCATAGTGTCCCTTCTTGTTACACTTAAAGCAGACTGCCTTCGACTTTCCTTTCTTGGCAGCTCCGTCCTTCTGGGCTCCTTTCTTATGGAAAAACTTTCTTTTTTGACTCTACCCCACCTGGACTTCCTTTACCTTATTTCGCTCCAGAAAAGCAACATCTTCTTATTCCTCAAAGTCATTTCAACCACAACATCACAAGGGTCTCTAATATGCGGTATTGTAGCCTTTGCTAACTCAGGCTTCAACCCTCTAATGAACTTCTCATTCCTCTTAATCACAGCATGTACAGTGGCATAACCATACCTTGTCGATTCCTCAAACCTTGTAGCACACTCCAACACAGTCATCTCTCTATGCTCCAACTCAGCAAACTTTCTGAGTAAGGTAGACTTCGCCATCACAGACATGAACCTCTCCTCGAACCTCCTCTTAAACTCAGCTCATGTCATCGTCTTTTCATTCACTCCAACTGTCACACTATTCCACTAGTATAAAGCTACTCCTTGAAGCTGTCTAGAACCAAGCATTCTCTTCTGCTTGTCATTGAGCCCCAAATCTACAAAGAACCTCTTACAATGCAGCAACCAATTTTCTACTTCAATAGCATCTCCAATTTCGATGAATGGCTTTCCTAGTATCCTAGCATAGTCTCTACTCAAAATAATATTATTGTTGACCATCGGAGCTTCCTGATTCCTACTCCAGCATTTCCTCCAACCTCTCCAGCACCAATACCCGCCTACATCATGTTGACAAAGAACCGATACATTGCTCCCATATCAACTTACGGGACTCCAACACCCATACTTACAGCTTGTGCCTGACCTGGGTTTCTTCTGGCATTTTCATTTATTATGGTGCTTCCCCCTCCAAGGTAAACTTTTTGACTTCTAGCGTCCATATCTGTATTCGAGCCTCGTAAGATACAGAAGAATAGCCTAAGAGAGATAGAAAAATAGAGATATAGCATATACTTATATATAAAAAATACAGATACGTTACTATAGCGTTATCTCATACCCCAATCTTATCTCCAATTCCTTAGGATCATGTTTTCAAAAATCATTTTAGTTTAAAAAAATTCATAACCTATGCTCTAATACAAGTTGTAACATCCCCTATCTGGAGACCTGAAGCTAAAAGCGCTATAGATGCTGCAGTCATCCATAGTATTAACTTCCGGTGACCAAATATGTTAATGTTATCCATAATATCATAAGTACTTGAATATGAAATAAAATCATTACAGATTAAAATATTTTCCTGGTTACATTTTAAAACAACATTTCATATCTAAGTTACATAATCCCAAACTTTTTCAGGTTCAGATTAAATATAATTATTACAAAATAAGCCAAGAGCGAAATATGAAGATGCCCTTTGGATAACCAGAGTATTAAATAGTCATAACAGACTTAATACAGCACCGAGGAAATAAAAACATAAAAGTTCCTAAATATAGTTAGCATCAGCCTCTTGCTCGTCTTCGAAAGCTTTATTCGTACACCTACTAAAACCTAAAAATTCATATCCTCAGCTTACTCAAATCAATTTTGAGCACCCGAGGGTTTAAAGAGAAAACATAAACTTCGAGTTCGAGTCAGACATAAAGTTTGGTGTAATAATACTATACATCTCAGTTATACGATATTAAGTGAGACCACGCCGCTTAGCAGAACGGGTTTCCCCTCACTAATATCCTTTTAAAACATATCTTTTGCAAATCCCAATCCTGCAATCAAAACTGGTTAAAACCAATATCAATATCGTGAAAGCATATAAATCAGGTAACAAATGGACTATCTGTCCAAACAATATAGTTTTGTATGGCTAACTACTAACATTTGGCTGACTCAAGCCTACCAGACAAAATAAACAAATAATCTAACTTCTGTTAGATACTCCTATTTTGGACAGCCTATCCCTAACTTACTTCTTCGGGATCAACTGATCCTAATGGTTTTGCAGGTTCACCAATAACCTTTTTTCTCTTTGTATATTCCTTTCTGTGTGTAACATCATTTTAGTCTTACATATGACAAAGCCCTACATATTGGAACTTTGGACTAAATTAGCTACGGGCTTATAGCTAATGTATATGGCACGACCATGTACCAGCCTCATTTGGTATTCTACCATCTGAGTCATTTTACTTAGGGTTAACTACCCATAAAATTTTCCTTCAAAACATTTTCTCTCAAATTGATTTTAAGCTTTAAATCATTCTTCAAACAAGGAAAATATACTCTATGTTTTACTCAAATCACCTTGTCATATATATATATATATAATACACTAACCCTTGTTGATGGATACATTTAAACCTTTGAAAATACCCATTTTGAATCTATTGAAAGTATCCCTTTCGAAACCAAGTAAACCACTTTAATTTATAACCTTGGGCCAAAGGCCAAAACTACCATTTCGAAACCATTAAAAAACATCACCTTCGAAAGCTTTAAACCCTTAGACATCCTATCTTTAAAACACTTAACTTTGCCTTTCGAAAATATTAGAAACCTTCCTTTTTAAACCTATCGAAACCATTAGGGAACCACCCCTTCAAAGCCTTCATTTAGACCTTTCAAAAGCATTAAAATCCCTTGTAAACATCAAACCTTTCGAAAGGATTAGGGTTCAAGTAAAGCATATGGAAACCTTTCGAAACCATTTAAAAACCTTTCCTTCCGAAACCTTTGGGTTCTACCTTCAATAGAACAACAGGGTCATAAAACAACTAAGTCGAAAGTACTATTTCAAAAGTAATTCCTAAGTAAAAAAGTAATGGTGTCGAAAACAACCCTTCGAAAGATTGGAGAAGTGGCTAAATTTTAAAAACAAAGTATCCTTTCGAAACCATTTAATTCGAAAGGTCAAAAGCGACAGCAAGGGGTTTCGGCCCCTTCGAAAGAATTTACTTAAAACAAAAGGCGCAACCTCATTCGAAACCATTCCTTAAATCAATTTGACCCAGTAAAAAACCAACCAAGTCGAAAGCATTCCTTTCGAAAGCAAAGCAGGCGCATTTCCATTTGAAAGCAAAATAGCGCTTCGACCCCATCGGAAGCCCTTGTTTCGACCCAGTACCTTTCGTCAATATCTAATTCACTATGTACCAAGTCCTTGATACTATGTGCATTGGTTTCAACAGCGATGGAGGCGGACGAAGTACTCAATCGAAACCTAAGTGTCGAAAGCGGTGAAACGTGTAAAAAGCATGCAAAATCTAATATTTAACCTTTTAAAGTAATCTTTTCAACTAACATGCCTTATTTGTCAAAGTATTATTGGTTGCTATTTTCTTTTCTAAAAGTCCTGCCAAAATTTCAAAAATAAACAATTTAATTTATTTACAAAATAATCATTCTCCTTTTATAAATATATAAAACATTTAAGTCTAATACCTTAAATAATTTTATATATCCATTAAAACACTTAGAAAAATTCTATAGAAATTCCTATAAATTAGTTTTAATATGTTTTCTAACATATATAAATTTCAGACCCAAAACATATATAATTTAGCCATAAATTATTTTAAGACCAAATATCTATTTTCCTCACTAGAAAATTAATACAAATTCCACATTAATTTAGAAAATTATGAAAATTAAAACCCATCTCTAAAATATCATTTATAATCTAAATCTAAAATCGCAAGGCATTTGGATGTTATTTAATAGGGTTTTCACATTAAAACATATCATAAAATCCATATGACATATCGTAAATCATCAACAAGCATATATATATATATATATATATATATATATATATATGCATTTATTTATTTATTTCTAACAATTAAAACATGGCAAAACCTTGCAAAATATTCGAATTTAACCTAAAACCGAAAACAATTAGAAAACATGAGATGTAGTCATTATTCACCTTGGCTTTGTGATTAAGGAGTTGAAATTTGATCTTGAGTTATATTGATTTGCTTCTTTCTTTAGCTCATCTTCCTCTTGTTCCTGCTTAATGGTGGTAGGCCTCTAGTTTTAATTTTTGCAAATGAATGTATGAAATGAATGTGTGTAAGGGTTTAGGATATAAGGATCTACTTATTCCTATTTTGCCCCTTATCTAACTTTCCTAACTTATTTTATTTTAACTCATGTTAGTTCATTTGTTAACATGGCATGGCTACCTTACTAATCACAAATCTCAATCCCCTAACCTTTACATTATTTTATTTAATTTAACCAATTAAATATCCTAAATAATTTTACAAAAAATTAGGGTCGTTACAATGAGTTTAACTTCGGAGAATTCGTGAGAAGCATAACATCTCGCTTAATGACGTGATAGTCTCAACTCGTCATTAGAGGGCACATCGCCCTCCCGAAGGATATACGGCTAGCAACAAATACATGTGCATGCTGGGGATAGTTCCACCATTCAGCCCGTTCATAAGATAGATTTTACATCAAATGAAGCTGGCTCATACTCAACTCCATGATTTTCTCAATTGCTTATACATCATCTTTGCTCGTCGTTTCGAATAGGTCCCGACTTTTCAAGAGATCCTATACTTACATAGTTTCAAGCATCATAAAGAAAGTCTTTCTCATATCCTCGTAGAGTCATCCAGGATGTGTAAAGTTGTGATTAGAACTTAGAACAAGCTAAGTTATTTCAAGGAGAAATTCTTTTTCAATCGTTGTCCCCCGGAATCGCACAGCGATGGTTATCCGGATGCAAGTCTTTGGCCTAGTCTTTTAGATATAACTCTATATTTATGACTTTGTGGTTTCTAATTGACCTTTCGAATTTTGTAGACGTTCCACGTAGAGCCAGTAATGCTGCCTTGGCTGAGACTGTGCAACAATCAGGCACTCATAATAGCAAAGAGAAGAGCCAAATTATTGCTTATTGATGAAAATCTCTTGGCTCACCACTTGTTGGACCCTAACCGTAGTGTTGCTCTTACTTTGATTGTCACGGATAGCGAGGAGGACGAACCAGCAACCAGGAATGAAGGAGATGAATCATCAATGCCTCCTATTCAAAGTCCTTTGATTGAGACTGGTGATGTACAGGAGCACATCGAAGAGGGTGAAATCAGAGGTGGAGAGGAAGAAGCAGAAGGATTCCAACTATGCGACCTCATAAACCCAACCATGAATCTGATTCCACCCGGCATTCAAACAGTGATTGTGAGGGGAGAGAGAAAGACTACATGCCACATGATTCATCATCAAGGCGTTGTTCTAGATCCAAATCTCCCTATCTAGGGGTTCAGAGAGGCATTCTAATTGTCTAGACGGTCGTCCATGCAATGACACATCTCATGCTTCTCTCTCCACCAAGCAGCCAACATCGTCCCATACTTCCCACCAGTCTCAGCGTCCATCAAAATCTACTGCATCTGATTGCAGGCACAATAAAACACCCATCGAGAAGCCAGTTGAAAAGCCTTTTACTGAAAGGGAACGACTGATCGCTTCAAACCCTCGGACTGCTGAATTACGTCATTTCCTAAGGATCGACTTAAAAGCCTGCAAATCTGTTCCTAATCTAAAGGATATCCCACATGAGGTCAAGGGTCGGATGGTAACATATGTTGGGGATGTGTACGATCAGTACTTCACTTGGAGGATGTTAGCTGAGGTAATTTCGGAATACTCTAAGAACTTAGAGGCCGAGATCGCAATGAAGCTCATAGCGAATCAGATTGATGAGATCGTCGCTTACCTTAACAGAGAAGTTGCTGAGTTAAAGAAGGCCAAAGAGGATGTCAATCAAAAGGTCGGGGATTTGAAGGCTCCAATCGAGCAGGAAAGGAAGAATCATGTAATCGACATGGAGTCTGTTCATCATAGGAATCATGATTTGGCCGAGAAAGTAAGAGCGCTTGAAGCACAACTTGAAAGTGAGAGGAAAGAAAAGGATGAGGCTCTTTAGACCGCTCAAACTTACTACGAAGAATTTCTCGGTGCTTGCAATGAGAGAGATAATGCATGTAAGGAAAAAGATGACGAATTAGACAAGGCGAAGAGAGTGAATGAGTTGGTGGGTTTCGCGAAAGATGAATTAAGGATAGTCTCGAACCACTCATTACCAACTACAACGCCAATGTCCTTAAATTTCAAGAATTGACGTGGCTTAGTAAAGCATATCTTCGCACCTTGGTGATGGGTGGGAGAAAATCGTGCAGGATGAGCACGAGCACTTTAAAGGAGCCGAAATAAACTTGGTGGGACTAGAGAATGAGATTAGCAGGAGTACTTATCTTGCATCCAGAATTGGCTAATATAGTTCGGAGGGATCAAGCTGAAGGTTTCGGCACCACTCTTCAGGATGTCACTACAAATTTTACCTCTAGGCCTCTAGCTACTTCTGTCTGTTCATCAGACCTTGGGTATGATCTGGATGTGCCATAATTTCTCAACCCCGGTATGCTATCCCCAATCTTGGAGGGAAACTCGGGTGGTACGCCTGCCCACACGAAATCTCTATGTGATGGAGGTATATCGCTGACCACACCCGTATTTGAGAAGACACACATGATATCATTTGGCATCGCTAATCTCTCTTTTCGTCTATCTCAAATTGCAGGTCAACCTACGACTCCAACTCTTCCTAAAGAAAGCTCCAAACCAGGGTACATGCAACAATGACCGATTCAACTGCTGTAACTATCTCTGGGACAATCCCAGCCATTCCAGTTGGTGATGCCCCCGGTCCTGATGCATAGAAGATTCAAGCTCTGGATGAAGAAGGGACCAATGAATTTCAAGAGATCCAGATTGATGAAGATGTTTTGATAATGGTGACTTCAGGGCCTGTCACAGGACCTGCCTTGCAGGAGATTCATGAACAATGAGCTCTAGACGTCACCAAGATCAAGCAAGAGCCGATTGACCCCACTCCAATTCCATTATTTGTTGCTTCGTGCACCAATTCTATTTTCACCCAACTATGCTTCCTATGGCCGGAAGCGCTCAGAGTGTACCCGCCACTTCATCACATGGCACTCAATAAAGGGCCAAGGAAGTGGAGGGCGAGGAAGCAAAAGGAATATCGAAGCAAAAGGAAGTGGACGCTCCTCTAGTGAAGGAAAAAAAGCATAAAAATAAGTGATTGTTTTTCGGTCTTTTGTTTTTCGGTCGTTGTTGTACGGATTCGGCCCCACTTTTTGCTTTTGTTAAGTGTTAATAACACTTGTAATTATTTTGGGATATGAACAAAAAGACTTTTTGTATTGTTCAAGTCTTGTGTGAATTTGTCTAAGTGATTGAGAAATGTGTTTTACATTCAATTTTTTAGCGACTCATTTCTCATTGTTAACATCATGGTAGGTTATCAAACCATTAAGTTCTTGGTTAAAACAGAGCATCTATGATACCTTTGAATTCAACATTGGGTATTAGTTTAAGTAGTCCATCTTTAAATGTCCCACCGGACAATCTTAACCATGCCAAACTCTGGGCGTTGATCGGAGTTAACCATTTAGCATAATGGTTTAAATATCCATTTCTAGGACATTTATCTTTGATTAGGGTTAACCACTCAGCACAGCAGTTACCAATCGATGTTTGTAAGCGAGATCCCGCCCATCTCCGGGCGCAGACCTTTTGTCTTGCCTATTTTTGGGCAATATGTGTGCGCTCTGCCAGACTCTGGGCACGAGCGATGAAGGCGAACTATCTCATTCAACCTTTAAATTAGGTATTAACCATTTAGCACAGCGGTTATCAATCGAAGTTTGTAAGTGAGATCTTGCCTATCTCCAGGCTCGGGCCTTTTGTCTTGCCTGCTCCGAGCAATATGTGTGCGCTCTGCCAGACTCTAGGCATGAGCAATGAAGGCGAACTATCTCGTTCAACCTTTGAATTAGGTATTATCCATACTCCTGCCCTCATGTTAAGGGTTGGAGGGGTTGTTCGACGCCTATCTTAGGATGTCGAATGTGACTGAACTTTGCGCGCTCAATCATGGGCTGCAAAAGTTTGATAGGAACCAATCTCTAGGTGCCTGCACACCTGTAATTTTCACATGCAAGCTTATTTAAATATAACACCATTTGCAATGTTAAATCGGGTACAAATAGATTTATGAGTTCCAAAAGTCATCTCTTTTAGAAAACGTCAAAAATGACAAATTCCGCCTAGTTACATGGGGAATATGTGTAAATTTACATTCAAGTGAAATAGCATCGCAAGTGTTTGCCATTCCACGCCTACGGGAGCAAGATCCCATCTACAGCTACTAGCTTGAACATGACATCATCAAGCTTTTGCTCTATTGCGCACTGACCTTCCCAAGTCAGGCTCAAGTTCCCAGGGCCAAGAAAGATTCGTTTAAGAACGAGATGGCCAACTTCAAAGGTCCGAGTTTTGACTTTGGTGTTGTAATGTTGGACAACTCGATGTCGATGTGACAATGCTCATAACTTAGCTTCGTCACGCTTCTCATCGATCATATCGAGAGACTTTAGCAAGAGTCCTCATTCATTTGTGGATTGTAATGAGTCATGCGATGAGAAGGTATTTTAAGTTCAACCGGGATCAATAGCCTCTGATCCGTAAGCTAAAGCGAACGAAAAATGGTCAGTCGTTGACTTATGGTCATTCGATAAGCCCAAAGTGTCAATGGTAATTTATCTACCCATTTGCCCTTAGCCTTCTCCAACCATTTCTTAAGAATGGACTTAATAATCTTATTCATTGCTTCGACATGTCCACTCGCCTGGGAGTGTGCCACTGCAGCAAACCTTTTCTCAATACAGTGTCTACTGCAGAAGTCTTTAAACTTGGCGTTGTCGAATTGGGTACCATTGTTGGAGATAATCGTCTTTGGGACCCCAAAACAATAGATGATATTTCTGATGACAAAATTGGTTACTTTCTTCGTGGTGATCGTAGCTAATGGCTCTGTCTCAGCCCATTTGGTGAAGTAACCAACTGCGACAATGACGTACTTTGCACCACTCTTGGCAACACACCAATGATATCGATTTCCCAAACAGCAAATGACCATGGACTGACTATTTGAGTAATCTCCGTTAGCAAGGCTTTTAGAATCTTAGCGAATTGTTGCATTTGTAATATTTTCTGGCGTAATCGACTACATCTCGATTGGCAATCGGCCAGAAATATCTGTAATGAATGATTTTCTTCGCTAAGGTTTGCCTTCCGGTGTGGTTGCCACATGCCCCTTCATGAACTTCCTTCAAGACTTGCTTGGCCTCAATGTTGGCGACATACCAAAGCATAGGAACAGAGAATCCCTTCTTGCATAATACTCCTTGCATGATGAATCTTGCAGCTTTACGAAAGAGCTCGCGTCGTTCATTCTTCCTATCCGGAAGTGTTCTGCTTTGTAGATTATCTTTCGTTGGAATCATCCACGACTCCTTAGGTTCAGGCTCCAAGATCCCATCGACGCTCATCTTGTCTTGTCGATGCTCGGAGCAGATAGTACCTCCACTGAAACGAGACCATGAGTTGTGCATCTCCTAAACCGGCCAACTTCGCTAGTAAATCGGCCTTTGCGCATTCACCTTTCTAGAATATTCGTTATCGTGTAGTATTCAATATCACTGAGCAGCTCAAGGGTTCGATCTAGATAAGGAGCCAGTCTTGCTCCTTTTGCCTGAAACTCTTTCCGCACTTAGCACACCACCAGTTGGGAATCACAAAAGATGTGTAAAGTTTGAACCCCCAGTTCTTTGGCGATCTTGAGTCTTGCAACCAAGGCTTCGTATTCTGCTTTATTGTTTGTTGTAGAAAAATCAAGTTTCAAGGCTTAACAAATCGGATGTTCCTCATGAGTGACTAAAACGATTCTAGCGCCAGAACATCATTCATCATACGCACCGTCCATGTACATCTTCCATCTGGTATTCGCTCTTCACTACTCTCGAGGGTGACATCTTGCGTAGTGCATTCGGCAATAAAGTTGACCAAAGCTTACCCATGAATTGATATCCGACGGTGATAGGTTATAATTGACTCGATTCAACGTTACATTTCAACAGTCTTCCAAAGTCTTAGGCTATTGTAAGACTTGTCGCAAAGGCTGCTCGGTAAGAACTTTGATAAGATGAGCCTGAAAGTAAGGGCAGAGCTTTCTTAAAGCAATCAATAGACAATATGCAAGCTTTTCCAACTTTGGGTAATTTCTATTTGCTTCTGTCAATTGCTTACTGATATAATAGACCGGTCGCTGGATGTAGGATTCCTCTCATACGAGTGTGGTGCTCAACGCATGCACCGACACTGCCAAATATATGAACAAACCCTCGTCGTCCATTGGTTTTGAAAAAATGGGGTCTCTCCAAGAGATTTACCAGATCCTAGTATGCGTTTTCACACTTCTACGTCCAAGCGAAAGATCTTTTACCCTTTGGACTTTTTCCTTTCTTAACTACATCAAAGAAAGTGATGCATTTGTTAGTGGTTCTAGAGATGAATCAACTTAGGGAGACGACCTTTCCACTCAAACTTTAGACCTTTTTGACTGTCTTTGAGGCCTCAATGTCCCTTAGCACCTTTATCTTTTCCCTATTGACTTCAATTCCACGTAAGTTCACAATGAAGCTCAAAAAAATTTCTGATGCAACGCCAAACGAGCATTTCAAAGAATTGAGCTTCATTCTGTATTTCCAAAGAACATTGAACATCTCCGCTAAATCATCTACGTGGTCCCTCGATTGTCATGACTTTACTAGCATATCGTCCACGTAAACCTCCATCGATCATTCGATCTGATCTTTAAACATCATGTTCACGAGCCTTTGGTAAGTTGCTCCAGCGTTCTTCAATCCAAAGGACATGACACGGTAACAATACAGTCCTAGATCGAGTATTAAGCTGGTGTGTTCCCGATCTGGTACATGCACGGATATTTGATTGTAGCCAGAATATGAATACATGAATGATAACAAATCGTATCCGACTATGGAATCTACCAACTGATCAATCTTCGAAAGCGAAAAACTTCCCTTTGGGCATGCCTTATTCAAATCAGAATAGTTGACGCATATCATCCACTTCATATTCGACTTTTTCACCCAAACAGGATTTGGTACCCACTTCGGGTACAAGGCGTCACAGATGAAGCCGTTGTCCTTCAACTTCTCCACTTCCTCTTTAAGCACGCTGGATCCCTCCGAACCCGGTTATGACCTTTCCGTTTCATAGGAATGCACTTTGGATTTATATGCAATGCGTGGCTCGCTATCTCCGCCACACATGTTAGAGTGAATCAAGGCAAACACATCCGAGTTCATTCGGAGAAAACCGACCAACTCTTTCATCACCCTCGTGCTAAGCTGTGATCCGATCTTCAGGACTGGTGTAGGATAATCTTGGTCAACCAGGATGTTGATCATTATCTCAGTTGGTGCAGCCTTTCCTTTCAGCGGCTCTTTCCTCGAATCCATATCTTTATGGAACCGACTGTACTGCCCGAGTTAGGGCTCAGGCAATGGTTGTTATGCATCTAGGTCTTGATGCAGAGAGTCATCTCCGCACCCTTTCCTTTCTCTCTCCTTCACGCCTCTTTCAATTCAACGACATAGCACTCGCGGCCAATCCCCTGATCACCTTAAACTACTCCCACGTCATTTAGTTAGGAATTTCATTGTTATGCACCAGGAAGAGATGACCTCTTTGAATTCTGCAAGGGCTGGACGGTCCAAAAATGCATTGCAAGCAGAATAGATATCCAATAGAACAAAAGGCATGACTCGCACTCATTTGCAATCGCCCTCTCCAAGAACCACCGAAAGATCCACGTAACCTACTGGCTAAGTAGCCATCCCGTTAAATCCATGGATCCGAAATTAACACGGCTTTGAGTCCTTCGCCTCCAAGAGCATCTACTCATATGATTTCTTAAAAAGATGTTGACTGAACTCAAAGCCAACTAAAACCTTTCTCACGACAGTAGGGCCAACCATGGCCGAAATAACAAGCGGATCAATAGTTGGAGCTTCCACCCCATCTGCATCTTGATTACGAAAAATCAGTTCTGAACTGTTTTGCCGGAGTGTCGTCTTTGATAGAAAAACAACTCCCATTTACTACATGCTTCATAGCACCAGTATACCGATCCATCATTCCAACTCTTCTCAATAGGATGCGGTTCACCAATAATTGTATTAATAACAAGACGTTTCTCAAGCCACCTAGGCTCGTCAACACCAGACCCGGCTTTTCCCTGTTGGGGATTAGAAGTTCCTTGCCCGCCTACGGACTTGCACAAACTGTTGTGATTTCTTTTTCCAGATTAGCTCCTCAATCACATCGCGCAAATGTTTGCACTCGTTAGTGTTATGACCTTGCGTTCTGTGAAACCTGCAAAATTTGTTAGACCTCTTTTCTTTCTCAGTCGACTCCCTCGAAGCCGGCTTCCTGTATTGCTCTTTTCCTGGAGTAGCCAAGTTAATGTTTTCAATGGAATTATTCAACAAGGTGTAGTTGTCGAACTTCGGGATTCTCCGACGCTTCCTCGAATCCATTTTCTTATCTTTACTCCGCTTACTATTCTTTGCCTGTCCACCACTTCGGTTCTCTACATCCACATCAATATTGCCCGAACTCCCTCCGAACTGTTGCACCGAGACAATGCTTTGTATCATTTCGGTTGCATGCCCAGAATCACCCCTTCTGAGCCGATACTTCTTCCAAGCTCAAATATTGACCAGCCATCCTATAAAAGATATCCATCGTTGACAAAGGCTTCATTTCCAACCATCTCTCGAAATCGATCTTGGGAAGAATACCTATGATCAACGCCATCAAAATAATATCCTTTTGAGCATTACTCACTTCTGTCGTTGCAGTATGAAACCTATGCAAAAAAAATCCTTTAATGACTCTCCCTCTCGTGAAAGAAATTAGAAAGTGACATGATGTCTTTCAGATGTGTAGTATACATGCAGAATTGTTCTATAAACTTCCGTGCCAATATATCAAAAGACGATATAGATCTCGGCGGCAACCGGGTAAACCACATCGCCCTCACTCCTTCCAGAAAGATTGGAAAGCAACGAAGTTTCATTGCATCAGAAGTCGTAGCAGTATCCATATGCCAGCCATATATTATCAAATGCTGTCTTGGATCAGCCTTCCCATCGTATGATGGCATTGTCGGCATCACAAACCTTCATAGGTCCTCCTTGCACAGAATATCCCCTAAATGGATTCTAGCTCGACGAGGAACCCTAATCATCGTTAATACGATGCTGGCTTTCACTAATAAGCCTTTTGGTCATCTCGGTTAAATCCGGCTCAACTGGTTCTACTGAACGACGGTCAATATGATCCGCTCCAACGTTTGACCCGGCAAATGCTCTTATGTTTTTTCATAATACCTGGGTTCCCCTAATTCCGAGAGAATCGTTTTTTCAACGGTCTGATGGTTCCTTCGAGGGGGATCCGCAGCACCCCCCGTTCTCCAATATTTTGGCCACCCGTAAAACATCCAGAAGTCAAACCAGCAGCATCTCCTGAGAGTTGACCATCATAATCCACATTTGATGGTTCGGTACAAATGGTCATAACGGTTCAATACCAATCCATAATTCTTGGTCGTGGCTTCAGCCCGGCCTTTGTTTCAATCTCCTAGCATCTTTCCTTAGCATCTTATATTTCTGTCCCTCTGCCTATGCTCTAATGACGAGGAACTATTCGACTTAAATTAGAAGGTGTTTTATTCCTCCTGTTTCTCCTGCGACTGCTAGTTAGTTGATTCAACAAATCTAAACTCTGCTTCACCTGCGCATTTAACTCATTGCGACTTTCTTAGAGCTTGTCCTCCATCTATTTCATCATGTGGTCCATTTCAACCCTAGTGACCGCATCAAACGGGTTCTAAACTTCCGTTGCAGTTGTCTGCGCAATCTTTCCGGCAACTTGGGGATCGATCTCCTCAGCATCTTCTATGGCACGTGAAGTAGTGGAATGGTCTCTTCAGAATGCCATATCGGTAAGCACTTCTGTAGATTCTTAAAAATTCGAGTAGTTAAAAATTCCAACAAAGAAAACTAAATCTATCACTCGGATTTAGACAATCCAATAGTAAATGATTGATCCAAACATACCTGAATTCAAATCTCAATGAAAGCACCAAATGTTAGCATCACACCAATAACCCATAAAAAGATTATGTGGAGATATAAAAGTGATGAAAAGTAAATTGAAAATGAGAAATAGTTAAAAAACGATTTATAGTGGTTCGTGTGCCTACGTCCACTTAACAATTCTTCTCGTTTTATTGTTGAAAGTACAACAGGTATTCTTATGGTTCGTCGCTGAACGATAAGTGATTACAAGGAATAAGTACAACCATTGAAAAGTGAAAAAGATCATCAAAACGAAGCCTTTGATGGTTTATTTACATGCGTAAGTCGACGGGAAAGTCTCATGCACGTCAATTCCTACATTTTCCATGATCTATTTGTGGTTGCTGAAGAAGAAGAAGATGTGGCCAGCTCAGCAATCTGCATGGGTCGATGCCTAATCATGGCTATGGATCGATGCCAACCCATAAAACTTCATCAATCTTTGTTCTGGACTTTTGAAGATTAGTCGCTTTACCATTTGCTTTACAATTCCAAAGTTGTTTGAGCCATTATTAGCTTGTTTCTGGATTCAATTGATGGGATTATGCAAGGATGAAGTTGCTGATTCGAAGAGCTTGCAACGATCGATGGAGTAGAGCACGCAAACGATTTTATGGAGCATGGAATATGCTAGGATTATGAGCCATCTATGGTTCGGTACCCAACGATCTATTACTTGGTCGGGTATCGTCCCATCTTTTACATGGTAGTTTGGGCTTAGCTTTTTCAGACTTGATTGGACTACTCTCCTAAGTCTTCCAGCTACCTTTTAGGATCACTTGCCTCGATAACTTAGCACTTGCGACTTGTCTAATCTGACTAAATATAGCCCAATCAAAAGATCAGATAACACCTTGATATTCGTATAGATCTAGTTGTGCCTTAACATTACCTTTACGCATTCTCTTATGTCGCATAACTTAAACAAACACACAAAAGAAATTAATCTATCATCTTATAAAAATCAATGATCTCTTGATTTTTACTAGCCCCGCTATTAAACTGCCAACGTTTGATATATGTTAAACATTCAATACAGAATGAGATTCCAAAAAAGAATAAGAAATAAGGGTCGTATATGTGTTATGCGTTCAGAATGATCTGTCAAAACTCATCATAGATAACCATGTTTAGTCACATAAGACGTTAAACTGGTAAGAAATAGGTTGAGGTATCACGTACATATTGAGTAATACGCTACCAGATGATGCTATTGTTGCACTATAACTGATCCAAGTAATATAAAAATACTGGTTAGCTGACTGACCAACATATGAGGCTGGAAAGATGATTTTCTGATGGCTTTTCCTCATTATAAGTTGATTAGTACATCCACATGCAAACATATTGTTCTTTAATTTATATCCATTTTCAGGAAACACCTGACAGCAAGCAATAAGACAAGCAGCAGCATAGTTTCAACCTCTCCATATATTTACTCCCAAAATTAGAAAGCAACGACTGGTTAATAGGAAACAACCGCATGCAAGTGGGTATGAAAAGAGACTAATAAAGTAAATTACTGAACTCTGTCCATAGTTGGGAGCTTAAATCTTAATTTAGTACTAATTGCTTTGAGATCTGAAATAGGCAGCGACCACTTCTCCGCAAGTGTCAGGTGCAATTTTCTAGTAATTAAATTATACTACATGCGTACTTAATATTCAGATAAAGACTTCTCAACCAATTAATCTGTTCGCACACATATTTTTCCCAGTATAATTTGCAGATCTGAAACGGATTAGCGTTTATAGTCGGTTGTGCTTAATGGGGCGAGGGAAGATTGTGATTAGGAGAATTGATAACTCAACGAGTAGGCAAGTGACTTTCTCGAAGCGAAGAAACGGACTGCTTAAGAAGGCTAAAGAGCTTGCTATTCTCTGTGATGCAGAAGTTGGATTGATTATTTTCTCAAGCACAGGCAGACTTTATGAATTTGCTAATACAAGGTTATACACTGTTAAATTTTATTTGGATATTTTTATCTGGTTTTATTACCAAAATCTCAATCTTATTTCAGATGGAACTAGTTTCCAAGGCAATTCCTCACAATCCATGTCGGACAAATACGCTATTTGGGAGTCAGTTTGATGCACTAGAACAGGAACAAAAACATAGAGACATAAATTTGCATTTTGGTTATAAAAGATAAACAACAAATTGCTAGAAGTTGTAACTAAAACATAGAATAAAAGCATGGATCATGGATTAGATATTAATTGTAAGAAATTAGTAACGATTCTAAGGCCAATTTACATGGTAAAAAGGTATGAAGGGAAGTTTGGTTCAGGCTATACTGACTAGTACATCAAAAAAAATTAAGCGATTGCTTTTCTACGGACCAGCAATACCATCAAAGTATCATTTGCACCAATTAGTGTACAAAAGAGCAAATTTAATATAACCTGATACAATTCCGGTGTTTTAAACCTGAAAGGAACAAGCGTGCAACTTAAATGATTCAAATCATATTTGAAGGTATGCAACTTATTGTATTCACAGGCATACCTTTAAAGTGGTATTTGGTCTGGAATTGGATTTGAAGATACGAGGTAAATTATAAGGTATAACTACTCATATCTCCCCTATTTATGTAATTTAGGCTAAGTCACTCCCTAGGCATTGGAGCATATAGTTTAAAGGCCAAAGGATAGAATGTTGTATAAAACACTAATTTAGGACGAGTCGGATCGGTGGTTTGATTAATGGCATATATCATGAATATTTTGAAGAATGTACTGTGAAAGAGGTAAATACTATCTCATTAACTTGTAATGTTGCATACATTACAGTTAGTTGAAGATGTCTGTTATTACAAAACTATGCAATCTCACTAGCTATACATGATGGCATGATTGACATTGATCCTTTTGAATAGTGTGAAGAATGCATACTGAGATAGGTGTGTGCTATCACGAGCTTGGATACATTAACGTGAAAAGGTGAAATTGATTAATGGATAACAGAGCATGAGAATATAAAGAAATCTCAAATACTACCCATAAATAATAAGATGATATCTTAGTCTAAGAAATGCTAGTCAAAATATTTTAACGCTGGTTATGGGATAAATTTAGAAATTGTAAAATGAAGGCTTTGGAAAATTGAGGGATATGTTTTCATCTTGAATACTCCATTATTAAAACAAAAAAGGCTAATTCTATTCCCATCCCGTTATTTGCTTTTCCCACCCTATCAAAAAAATTAAAAATTAAATGACATTTTTACCCTCATTGTAATTAGGCTGAAATGATTTGTCTGCCTATTTATATCCTTTCACTTTATATCTTTTTCTTCCACTATCAACAATTCCACTGTCAAAAAATGGATGAGGATAACAGTTAAATTTTGGAAGAGAATGATTTACTGAAAGAAGAAAATAATGATTTCGAAGAAGAAAATGCTACTGATTTTCAGGTATACGCATTTTTTGTGTTTGTGCGGTGTTTTTTAAATACTGTGTGTATTCTTAAGTTTTGTTCATTGTAGACAAGATATGGTAGTAACCAGGTTCACATGTAGTTTGGAGTTGTAGTAAACCTAGTGAGGTGGAATACATTGAATGTTTATTTCTTATTTGTTTATTATAAAATAAATAAACAAAATGAAACCAAATTAAGTAGAAATTACCATGACGATGCTTAGATCTACGTTCAGCCAGCATTAGAATTCAGATTGAATTGTTTTACTGAAGCGAGGAGAGAGGAGGATTGAATTGAGGAGGATTGAATTGTTTTACTGAAGTGAAGAGAAGAAAGAGGAAGAAAGTAGGAGGCAGTAAAAGGTGGAACCCAGTGCACGAGCCTCTCGCACAATAGCGGGCTAGGTCAATAATGTACTCAGTCTTTCCCTTGCATTGCAAAGATGTTGTTTTCGGACTCGAACCTGAACGCCCAGATCACCATACGGGTGACCTAACCGGTGCGCCAACGCAGTAAAACGTTAAAAAAAAGTAAATATGATAGTTTTGGAATACGAAGTGGTGCAAACAGTAAAAAGTGGGGTGTGCCATTTTTTATTTTATTTTTTTGAAATGGTGGGGTGGGAAAGGCAAGAATCAGGGTGAGAATAGAATTAGCCAACAAATATTGAAGAAGGCAACAGTGCCACCTCGGTTCGAAAATTTATTTTTGCAATTACCACAAGAAGTAAACGGAGACAAGACACATCTGCTTGAATTCCATAAATGGCATCAAATGCTGACCTGGTTGTTCTAGTGCATAAGTACCGATCATCAGCAACCTTCTCACAGAGAAATCACAATACTTCGCTGCAAAAGCATTGCAAAAAGAAAAAAAGGAGGTCAAATTGTTTTAAAGTTGAAGCATGTACATGTGTGTATAAATACAATTATCTTTGGGTAAGAACAGAGAGAGCCATTGAAAGAGGAATCGTGGTGAATAAATCAAAAAGTTAATGAGAACTTGTGCACAAAGAGGTAAAAAATAGAACCGGTGTTCAATTCCAGTTGCATAATTGGTGTTGGGTCAACTCACCGTACCACAATACTCCACATACATCCTTGGAAAATGAGGAATGTTCATTATTTTTATGATGTTAATGGAAAACAGAGATGATCTTTTACAGATAACTAATTTGATGTGGTAATCTACATGTCTGCAAACCATAGATGTGTAAATGAACTCCACTTGCATGAATGCATGATCTAACATGTTGTATGATTGAATTTGCAGTATGAAGTCGGTTATTGAGAGATACGACAAGGCAAAAGAGGAGCAGCAACAATCAAATACAAACTCCGAAAATATAGTATGTACTTTATATACTTAAATTCCTGGTTATTTTAGTATTACGCAGCCTGTTATTTTGTTGTATACAGCCCTTAATTCATATAGCACTGTCGACCTATTTCCAAAATTAAACAACATTTAGCACATGAAGTGCTGTTTCATACACCCAAGAACCCAGATTTAGAAAGGGTTCCAGATTATTGAATAAATATAACACAGAACTATGGTGGAGAGAGGTTATTGTGGGCTCCTGGGTTGATGGGGATAATTGGATATGGAATGATGATGGCTTCAGTTGCCTTAATATGTTATTGTGCAATATGCATCTGTGCTTTAAACATAATCAAAGAGTTGAAAAAATGAATTGTGAGAAAACAAGAAAAGCTACCAAGAAAGGCCAAAAATAAAAAAATAAAAAATAATAAAAATAATAAAAACAGATAATCTACATGATCAGTACAAGAATAATCAATTAGCACAATGAGTGGACCAACGGGAAAAAAAAGAGTAAGAGTGCCACTTACTTTCAAGCAGAAAACTCATTTTGGAGTTTCAGCCGATCGAAACCAAAACCTCTAGAACCACAGTTTAGATATCTTACGACTTGAACTAGTTGTCCTTGACAAACCTACGGTATTGGTATTTGAAAGGGAGACTAGTGTCTCGAAAAGATAAATGGAAACTGGAAGATAAAGCAGGGTACATACAATCCATGAGAATACACAAGTCTTGTGTTTTACAGGATTTTTAACCAAAAGATAAAAATTTCAAGTCGGCTAATCAAAGATTTGTATCTTTTTTGATGAACTACATGATTGTGTACAATACAGATATAAGAAGAATAACATGAACTACCTGATTGTGTGCAGATATAAGAAGAATAAAAGCAGTGATAACTGCAAAAAAATTATGGGATTTAGACCCGACCCGATGGACCCAGACCCAACCAGGCGGGTCTCGGTTCTAGGCCAATTGGGTATTATTGGGTCCAAACTATATTCAAAAACCTAAACCCGACCCGACCCAGGCTTTGGTTCGGGTCGATTCAGATCCAGTTGGATAATAACACTAAAAATGCATATATTTTAACGTTTTCTGATCGGGCCTTTCGGGTCTGGTCGGGTCGGATCGGATTTGATCGGGTTTTTATTGTATTTTTCATCATCCAGACCCAACACGAGACCATTCGAGTTCGGTTTGGGTTCAGGTCGATTCGGTTTTGCGGTTCTCGGTTCTAATTAATTGCCAGCTCTATTCAAGTTATAGAACAAACAGAAAAAGGGAATCAATATGAGCATTCTATGTTTGGACAAGGAAAACTTCAGGATCTAAAAAGACATCATATTGACCGGAAATTGTCTCTGTCTTAGTCTAGCAAAAAATAGAAGAAAAAAAATAACCAGCTTTATAACCTTTTACTCGGTAAATACTAGCTATGGCTCATAACTGCAGCTAAAGCATGGCATAGCAAAGAAAAGCATCCTTGGAAAATATTCTTAAACCCTTTCGTTTAAGATTTACTTATAAAATTAATGTCTACTAAATTTTGTGCATTATACCTATAGTTCTGGCAGAGGGAGGCAGTGAGCTTGAGACAGCAGTTAGAGAGCAAGCCAAGAGCGCCACAGGTACCACACTCAACCCCCACACTTTCTAACACATCAACTTAGCTTCAATTAGGGTTGTTGCGGTAATGGTTACCGTTAGCATACCATACCCTTTTTACTGGTAAACTAAAATTGTTTACCGCTGCCGATTGACCAGTATACCGAAGACTGGTATACTGATAAACTAACCGTTACATTGGTAATGGTAAATTACCGTTTGTCTAGAAAAATAACAAGTTGATATATTTTTACATTGAATGATGATTCATCATATATCCCATTGGGTTATTTAATAAAAGACATAGAAAAGAAATATATTTATCATCATTCGAGTTGATTTACTGAAATAAATTGAACCGTTTTCTTGCTTCTAAATGTTCATAATACAACATTTTACATGAATATCAATGTATTATGAATGGACTGATAAATTACCGTACCGTTGATATTACCGATGTTTTACCCTAAAAAAATGGTAAATTTACCGTTACCGTACCGATTATACTTGTATACCGACTTTACTTTAAAATGGTAACTGATTGACCAGTAATGGTATCGTAATGGTAAATTTACTAGCCCTAGCTTCAATAAAAGATCTGGGCTTGGGCTTCAGTCCAAGGCATGTGTCACAACAAGTCAATCTAAGCTACAACTTTTCTCTACAAAAAAACATATGAAACTAGTTCCTCTTTCTAGCATAACAATTCATTTTCTATACAAATCACTTAGGTTACCATTTTTATTTTATTTTTTATTTTTTAAAATAAAACTAAACAATGCTAATGGTAAACATATAAATTCTTCAAAATAATCCTTAAATGTATCTAACATGTACATGCGTGATACACGTGTTTTGTCAAAGATCTCAACTGATACAATGTATTATGTGTATAAATCTTGAAACAGGACGTGATTGAAATTTACACTTTACTATTCACTGTATTATGTTAAACATTAAGCGGGGCGACTCAAAAAACTCTACCCTCTCTAAATAGCTCTTAAACGACAGTTAAGCGCCGCTTTATTTCAAACCCAAAATTTGTTGCTGAAAATTATGTTATTATACTATGATTTTCTAAATTAACAATTTTTTGATGTAGGCAAAGCTTTCTTTGGCGTAACAAATATTTTTGCAACTCTGGGTCATCAAAAAAAGGCTTTTTAATACAAATGATTTTTTTCTCTCTTAAATTTCACTTAAATTTCGCTTCGATCTCAGGCAAAGGTGCAAATAAGCATGGGTTAACCGCTTGAGCACAAATCACTTAATGCTTTTAAACTTTCAAAATATAAGTGTTAGGCCTACATTATGTGTTTAAGCACCACTTTTCATGACATAATAACTGTATCCATTTACCCCCACCCTCCACTGAAGCCCCATTTAGAGTAGAAGGGGTAATTCGGTCAAAATACAAATCAAGTGTACAGAAAAGTGGGCCTTTCCACATATTGCTACCAACCATACCCTATTTACCATATGATGGCACTTTTAGCAGTGGTGGAATGCTTTTGTAATTTCAAGAAAACTTTTGAAGAAAGCAAATTAATAAGTAATGAGCCAATTTTATTCATTACATGGGCTGTACATATATAACTAGAATATGTTGGTCAAGGCATTAAAACACCCAAGAGAAATCAAAACATGAAAGAACAAGATCTACTTAAAATATAAAATAACAATCTTGCAAAGATGAATTAGAAATGAGACATCAACAGTTCAAAAACAATGTGATGGTCGGTCCAATTTAACCAGTTAAGTAAACATAATACCAGAAATGTGATAATTAGCATGATAAACAAAATAATGGAAGCTCGAATATACGGAGTTTGTATGTTGTGTGTTCTATACAAGTTTTACATTGTCTATCAGTCTCACGGAAATGGTTAAAATGGCATGCATTACATTTGAGTAGCATTAAGGAAATAGCAATGCAGAATCAATGAATGATCAACAATGTTGTAGGGAAATATAAACATTTATGTAAACTTACCACCCAAAAAAAGTCCCTGCCACATTACATGTCCATACCTAATTCAAGCCACCGGCTGATGACTGGTTATGCGTTTCATGATACAGACAACTAATGGGAGACGATCTATCCGGATTAAATGTTAATGACCTGCGCAATCTAGAAAACCGGCTGGAGTTGAGTTTGCACAGCATCCGGATGAAGAAGGTAAATTTGACACAGTCAACATATATAAACTGTTGAAAAACTACTGCCTACGGTGTTGTTAATTTCAATGTTCAAATTATGTAGGAAAAAAAATTGATGGATGAAATTCAAGTTCTAAATCAAAAGGTTCAGGACAAAAGAAAATAGTAAGCACCATTTACTAAAAGCCGGTGCATATTTGATAGTTTGCATGCACTATCTATTTTGCAGGGGATGCAAATTCACAAAGAAAACATGGAACTCTACGAAAAGCTAAACCTCGTTCGTGAAGAAAACATGGAACTAAAGAAGGTAAATAACTGAAGTCTAATGTGTAAAACACATTGAATATCAAAAAAAGGAAAGAAATGCTGGAATCGTCATTTTATACAAGTTAACCTCACTGACCTTGCTAATATCTGTTCTCAGGCTTTTGGTAGAAGTGGAATAGTCAGTGCAATTAGCAGTAGCCTGCATGTTCAAAGCGATATGGATGACAATGATGTAGTACCCACTCAACTTGAGCTCAGCCAGCCACATCATCAAATAAGTACAGCAAAACCAGAAAGTCCAAAACTGAGGTAATATATGGCTGGTTGTACACTTTTTTTCTTTCATGTTTTATAAATTATAATGTGGAAATCTGTTACTAAATTTGCAGCAGACTTCAGCTAAATTAAATTGGTGTTCTCAAAGCAATATTGTTCTGCTTTTCAAGCAAGACCGACGCTGACCGTCTGCCAAAAGCGTGATGTTACCATGAGAAAATATGTATAAATAGGAAGAAACAAGTCGGCTGCTAAATATGCTGTTAAAGGATTTAGTGAGCACAAATTCATAACATTCGATTTCAGTTGTTTTAAAGTGATTTTTGTTACCAATATATATTTAAATACTGGATACAAAAGAAATTGGGAAACATGTACATAATTCTTTAACATCTATACTTATGGATTGGACAATGTAATCACAAATCAGTGAAATTGAAGTACCTACATCACTATCATCGAAAAATTGTCATCAAAACAATCAAGGAAAAAAAGAAGTTGAAGCTAGTAGGACAAATGTTTTTAATCACCAGTACCCTGTGGAAAAATATATATTAAAAACCATAAAAGGATACCGCCATAACATGGGACTGTAGATGTTTTAAGAGTATCATAGGAAGAGAAATATAGACCAACTGCACACATTGTAAAAACAGACGTGCATATTATGACTATATAAATAGTGCCAGGCTGGTGTGAGTTTGTATGGCATTTGCGCAAAGAGTTCAGCCAAATGAATTTGACACAAACTCAATCTATCAGCTTGAAGTCTAATATGGTTTGTTCTATTTTGTTTTTATCCCTAGCTGCATGTAGGCAAGAGTTTGAATGGTTATGCAAGCTCTGTTGGTATTCATTTACCCTATGAAATAGTCAAATCATTGTACCTTGAAGTTCTTACTGGACCTCTAGGTTAGAGGTCGTGTACTCTCACTTCACTCCCTATCGGTCGCTCCAGTTTCTTCCAGCATCTGCTAGAGGTTTTGAACGAGAACACCCTTGCACCCAAATAATGATGATGATAAAATGAATGCCAATGAATCTATGTTATTCAACAAAAAATACTCAAATTCTATTTAAACTCCTTGATTATTATTATTTTCTTCTTAGTTATAACTGAATTATGCCACAAATACATATAGTACGTACTGTACCAACCAAGAAAGAAACGATATACTATGTCATAAATAAGGGTGAAAATCATCTATTAAAACTGGTATACAAAACAATTATTCAATAAATCCACAAACTATTGTTTCATAGACTGCTTTCTAGATTGATGTAATATAAGAGAGAAAATAAACAAATGATCTCAATGAAATTTTATAAATAAGAATCACGAAAAAAAGGAATAAATTTTAACTCGCTTGAAGAATGTGCGGTACTTATATAACTACAGCATAAGAGATTATATTCGTCATCAGATTTGTCGAAAAAACTGTTTGCTTTCATCTATTAAAGTTTCAACAATTGACCACTACGTTTTAATCCCTAAACAATGTACTTTGTATCAATATGGATAAAATATCACTCAAGTAATTAGTTATCGATAAACCATATACTCTCTTTGATTTTATCCACTCGTACAGTGCCGTACGCAGAAATTCCAAGCAACCTGTGGAAAAAGAAGTGCAAGGTTGACACAAGTGAGAAAATTTTAATCTTATATTGGTGTTGATGTTGATATTAGATGAAGTTTAACAAGTTTGTCCATCATTATTTTATCTTGCTCTACAATTGTCCTGCAAATTTTGTTGGGGTTTTCTCGTAGCTGCCAAGATGGAATTTCTTTTTTAATCGAGAAAGAGTGAGTTTTCGCATCACTACTATTATTTAAGCAAACAAATCAAGCTTTGATAATTCAACTCTAAAAATTTAAATCATGAAGCAAATTGGCTCATGAAAAGGAAGAAAGAAAAGATCGCTGACCAGACATATGAACCTCGGTTTCTATTTGAATAACCCATTCAGTGTTACTCCTTATCAAATTAAAAAATTCTTCTCTACTGAAAAATCCAAAAAGAACCATGATCAATAAAAGGCTGAGTGCAGATATAAAGATGCCTGATATGTCAGCAATAAGTAAGAAATAAAATTTTCCATTTATTTATATTCTGACTCGAATACTATTTTACATGTGAGAAATTGGAAATAAACTCAAAAAATGTTTGAAGGGAGATCAAAATTTTCTTTCATAGGACCCATGTCATTAACTCTATTCGACGTAAAAATAACATTAAGAAAAAATGAGAGAGAAATGCATCCTTTTTTAGAAAGTACTCATAAAGTTCATAAATTCAACAACGCAAAATACGAATAGTATGCGTATAAATGAAAACAAGTGAGGGCGGGGCAGCGGACCCCGCCGGCCCTACGCTAAATTCAATCCTGCTCATACACAGGAAGACAAAAGTGTGTAGCTTCCAAGAAATATACGTCCTAAAAAACGACATGGCTTTCTACGAAGTATTTGGCATAACAGAAGTGCATGGCTTATATTCTAAGAAATTACACAAGTGTTCTCAATATGATAAAACTGGTCTCACGAAACCATGACTTAAACTGAAATATATTAACCTACTTCTCAACGCTATCAGAATGTACACACCTGGTCCTGGATAGACAAACAGGCAAATGATATCAGAATAGATGGAATAGTTCTTACTCTAAGCGGCTCAAACCTTTTACGATGCCGAAATTTTTGGCCAGAATCGTACTTCCACTGTTCTTACTATGAAATTGGCACGTTTCAAAGTAGATGCACATATATCTTGAAGTAGATGAAAACACCTTCAAAATAGATGGAAAAAAAGCAATTCTTATTATGGGAACATTTACAATACAATGACGTGATTGAAATTTAGAATTGAGCAGCTATTAAGATTTAAGAGGATTGTTACTGATTATTTTTTCCATAAATTTATGTTAACAAAATTAAAGTTGATCATGTTGCTTTATTCATTTTAAAAGAAATACACTTTTAAACCTCTTCGGTCATTTGCAAATAATGTTAATATCAAAATTATTAAAATAACATATTCGAACCTATGTTAAATGGTAGTGCTACGAGTTAATGTTAATATCAAAATTATTAATATACATGTTAAGTGGTTCAAATCACGCTATACTAATATACAAGTTAATGGTAGTACTACAAGTCTTAGATATATATCACGCTACAAGTCAATATATGTTAAGTGGTTCAAATCACGCTACACATCATTCTAACCTATGACATCATGGATCAAAGCCGAAAAGTCTAACCACTGAAATAGTGGTTCTAAACATCTATATATGCTTTATTATTAATAAATTATTATACTTCGCTTCGTATTACATTCTTTTTAGGTGATCGCATTTTCTCATATTCATGTTCTCATTCTCCCCCCGCTTTGGACTTCTAAAAATAAGTAAATAACCATTATGACCAAATAGGGATATTGATTCAATTTACTATAGTAAAAAATCACTTTTCACCTTAACGCATATTGCAACCTTTTGAAAATATTAACTACTCTATGAAACTTAAATGTCAATCAACTCCTCACTTTTTAATTTCAAAATACTGAACAAATATCGAAATGCTAAAGAATAATTTTACTAATATTGATTGAGCACGGTGAGGTGGAGCTTGGCGCAACAGTTAGGTCACCCGCATGGTGATCTGGACGCTGAGATTCGAGTCCGGAAATAGCCTCTTCGCAATGCAAGCGAAAAGCTGCGTACATTATCGACCTTTACAGAATTCGCTATCGTACAGGGGCCTTATGCACTGGGTTTCACCTTTTGTATTGATTGAGCATAGCATTCCTATCACAATTTCCACTGAATAAGTTCAATTTACAATGTCGTCCAACCTGTATAGTTAATGCCCCGCTATAACCCTGCCATATCTCATAGCGGATTTCTACCGCTACTATTTTTCCATATAGCCTCAAAATATAGTCTTTCCGCTTTAATGCCCGCTATTTCCGCTATATTCCGTTATTCCCTCTATAGTTTGCTATTTCCGCTATATCTTCTTTAATAAAATGAATTAAAAAATTGCATTTATACATTATAAAAATTATGAAACTAATTTATTTGATTTAATTTTTGATATATTTTCAGAAATGAAAATACTCTAATATTCTACTAAATTCAATTTTGTTATATAACAGTTTTACGTTTATTTAACGTATATTCGCACATGCTTTTTCTTTTAAATTATTTGTGTATTAATTATAATTCAATTGAATGATAATTTTTTATTTAATTACCATTTATATATTTGTAAAAACATTAAGTACGAGTTTTATATGCTATTTTAGAGTCATCCGCTATATCCCGCTATATCCTCGATGTATCCCCGCTATGACATTTTGCACCTCGACCGCTTCGAATCTGCCAAGCGCTTTAACTGTAGAGCGTCCAACACATAGTTTGTTCTAATTGATTTGAAAATGTAAAAGAATGTTTCTAACATGTATAAGAGACAAGACAGCGTTCAAGATCAATGCACTACAAATCTTTATTGTTGATATTTTCAATCTCAATTGTTCATGCCAAAATCATAGTTTGCAAGAATCTTCAAATTCAACAATAAATATAATTTGATTTAATTTCCTGAAGTTTTTGTTTCGGTGTTATGTTTGGACTATAAAAGTTTTATATGTAACTGGTTATTTCATGCTCTTATTATCATACATAAAAATAACAAACAAAAAATAAGAAACAATTAATTCATATATAGCAGCATTGGTTTGTAATTGTAGCATAATTTAAATTTTATTTCTACGACTTTTTATGTACAAATCTACTATATATAGTTATACATGAATGCAAACCTGGTTTATATATATACATGCCTTTAAATATTCACAATGCTTAGCTTTATCTGAGAGCATGCTAGGTCAATCCTTAGTTATATCTTATCTTCATTGTATGTGAAACTTTGAAATGTCAAAAATGAGAAGTATGGAGTATCTTGTGTCCTTTTGCATTTATTACTTTATCTACAAATTTGTGAATATATTTTTTTGATGTAAGAGTGATCCTCTTGGGAAGGAGAGCACTCGTACAAATTTACAGTTTATCATTATAATAACAAATTGTGTTAAGGTTGTTATATTTCAGTGAAAAAAAAAATTGAATTTCAGATTCATTCATCGTTTATCAAGCAAATTATTTATACAATCAAAAAACATTCAAAAATTTTGAAACAAATAGTCTCAGTAAAAATGCTAGATTAATTTAACCAAAAACCAAACAGTATTAAATGGAATTAATTAATCATATTTGTTTGGTATCGTTTTTAATTTGTTTTCGATTTATATTGGTTTAATATATTTTACTATAAAACTAAATGAATTCAATGAATTGTAATTCTCGACAAAATACAAAAAAAAAAAATCTTTCGTTGTTTATTAAGCAACTTATTTATACATCTAAAAAATTCAAAACTTGTCAAACAGATATTTTCTTATTAATAACTAGTTTGTTTAATCGAAAAACCAACTGTATTAACGGGAAGTAATCCTATTTGTTTGGTATGATTTAGTTGTTTTCGATTTTATATTGGATTTATATATTTTACCATGAAGTTAAATGAATCCACTCAATATTCATCTCTACTCTCAAGTGGTTATTTCTCATAATTAACGAATGATTTTCCTCCTTTTTTTATTATTGTGCTACTGAAATTTAACAATTTGTTGACATATATTATACATACTAATATTACTTCGACTTATCCCATGCTATCCAGAGATTTTTTCAAAATATCGCGTATTGCATCTTGATCGATTCCACCAACATTGATATTGTTTAATTACTTATGAAAATCAGCTTTTTTAGACATTCTTAAATTTTCATAAATATAATATATGTACACCAAAGGAGGTTTCCATATTTTTTCAAATTTTCTTTCAAGCTTTTCAAACTAATCACTTTTTGTTCTAGTACATGTGCTTGCGTTGTTTCCACATTAATTTTAACTTTAGGCTTCTAAGCGTTCTATAAAAACAAACAACTCACTCAAAATCAAACATTAAATAAACTTCAACCCACATAATTGTGCGTCTGTGTATTTTATTTTATTTTTGTGTGTGTGTGTGTGTGGGAGGGGGGGGGGGTTTGGTTTGTTGCGTGTGCAGGCCCACATCTACAACTTGATTAAGCTAACCATGGCTGTATTGCATGAAAGTAATTTCCGTAAAAATTCGTGTGCATGGTTGAATTTACAAAAGCTAACCCACAACTATATTGCATGAAAGTAATTTCCATACAGGAAGTCGCCATATTGTTCTAACTTTAGGCTTTCAATCTAACTTTAAACACATGTACTTGTACTGTTTCCACTTTCATTTCTATTGCAGACTAGCACGCATTCTATTCAAAGAAAATATTCTATTTAAGGTCAAACATAAATCAAACCTCAAATCCATACAAAATGAAAAAAAAATGATCTATATACTAATATACCCATTTACAATTTAAAAAAGCTAATTACACCCATAAAAGTTGGGTTAACCTAAAGCCAACATGTGCGTGTGTTACAAACTGGAGTTTAATCAAAATGAAAACAAACAAAAAATGATCTGTATATATACTAATATACCCATTTACAAATTAAATAAGCTAATTACAACTGTATTACAACCATAAAAGTTGGGTTAACCTAAAGCCAACATGTGTGTGTATTGACTGACTGGAGTTTAATCAGGTGCGAATTATCATCCATATAATTCAACTTTTAGAACTTAAGTGTACCAAACTAAGAGGTGGATCCTTGGCGCAACGGTAAGGTCACCCGACTGGTGATCTGCGCGTCAAGGGTTCGAGTCCGGAAACAGCCTCGCAAAGCGAGGGAAAGGCTGCGTACAATCGACCTCCTCAGAGCTTGCTATCGTGCGGGAGCCTCGTGCACTGGGTTCCACCTTTTTTAAGTGTACCAAATTAAGTCGGGTACGTCAGCAATACAAGTGTCATTATACATGAATGTATTAAGGCATGCATGATTTAATTATGCAAGTAAACTTTCCACCTTTACATACATTACTTTTTTGACAATAAGGCACTCGGTCTTTGCTAACCTAAGTACACGTTTGCTCACTTTCCTTCATCTTAGAAAGTGTTGTGCAATTACTCGTCCAGACAATCATGCAGCTATGTTTATTGCTATAAAGAACATGTTATTTAATAGAAATGTAATCATAAAATAATGACGTATCATTAGAGCAAGTAGTATGTAAGTAAAGACACGTGTTAATGGTAATGCATGAAGTGAAATCAGTCCACGTTGATATATAAGATAAACAGTCAATAAAGCGCCATAATAAGGGAAGTTGTTTTAAGAGAACAAAGTAGTATATTCTCTTCATGATTTTCATTCATGAGGTTCAACATTATTGTTATTCCAAAGTGTGGGCAATGTCCTAAGGGGGGCCTAAAAATCTATAATTTGCAACAATACGGCACTTAATTTTATTTATAGCTGACCCTGAGTGGGATTATGACATTTTATTACTGTATGAGAATTACTTTTTAGTGTGTCACTAGGGAGATTTTTATTATTTAGCTCCCACTCATCCAAATCTTTTGTTTCTAAGTAAATTTCAAATTCACAAAATATATTGCACTTCTTATCTTGCCTCGTTGAACCAAACTGTTGCGTATAATAATGCCTCTACAAATGACTTTAGTTTCATCTATCATATTTTGAATACCTTGGAACTGACATTAGAAAGTTCTTGACCAAATAATTTCCCAGGATCTGTTAACATTTTGACTTCATATCCGTTATCTCTAAATGTTTGCAATCCAAAGTATATGTTTGTAAACCCGTAATGATTCATATATTTTTATTATATGCTAGACTAGACTAGACTAGGCTAGATAGTTGTCGATAAGTATAATACTAAAAAGACACATTTAACAAATCCAAATGCCTTTGTCAAAGTCAATTGTTATGCATTTTAATTACATATCAGGAACGATAAGGGATGTTCAATCCTGATATGATGTTTTGCTGTTGTACCACTTTTAATCGCTGTAAATTTAATTCACTTCTTAGTTTTAAGGATGAGTTTAGGACATACATATCCCGTGCAAACAGCTAGCATCAGATAAGTGCATAATGTGTTTTTTTTTTTTTCCTTAGCTCTGTTTGTGCTCGCCGGTTCTCATAGTGGGAGGCAGCAAGCTTGAGACAACAAATAGGAAAGTCATATATATTTGGCACTACTTTCTTCCTGCAAGGGTTAAATAAGTAAAGTAAGATATTAGAATTATTATCCAATAGAAAAAGTTTATTGAACATGCATCAAATGCTAGAAGTAATATATTAGATACTGGCGCATGTATATAAACGGTAGAACAGACATCATTATCTTCACCATATAATAAAGCAAGGTAACAAATGGTGGGAAAAAGCAAGAGAAATGGACAAGCATAATTAAACCTCCAAAACATAACAGGGCTTCTCGCAAACGTGTGTAAGAAGAATATAGAAAAACATGGATGGCTGGGAGTGAAGGACAATAGCAGCACGCACAGATTTTTGATGAATACAAAGAACACAATATGATGCTACATTACATGTTCCCTAATGATATTACCTACGAGACTACGAGGATGCATGCAATAGATACTACAGCATGGAATTTGCAGCAATCAAGATTTTTGTAGAATTGAGTATTCATTATGTTGCAATTGTCCATCAAAGTATCTTATTTATCTTATTTATTTATTATTTAAAGAAATAACCTGTAGCTCATTCGTATATATTACCATTAACCATTACCATGCAAGAATTAAAACTCATTCATTAACAAGTAGCATGTGCAATAAGGAAAAGGAGCTTTTATGTATTAGGTTAAATGTGAGACTTGTAAATAGCCTTAGACATTTACACGATATTTGAAAGATGTGCTCACGGTAAAATAATAAGAGGACCAACGACCAACCTCAGTATTAGAAGCCACACCAGAGAACATTATTGTACTATTTGGTAGTTAGTTTTATAAACGCATAAATAAAAATTCATAGACTTGCAATTTCATTCATCCTATTGACTATTTTACCATACTGAAGTATTTTTCATTGAGTAAAGCATCGACCGTATAGAAGTTGTGTTCATCTATTGCAAAAGAAGTAATGACAAATAAGTTGCAAGTAGTGTTGACTATTAATTGTAAGAGTGTATACTTACTAAGTACAAAGGTTGGGATAATTAATAACTAAGCTGTGAATGTATTCTTGTGTTACTCATCATCGTTATATGGAAAAGATCAAAAATATAAGTGCATATATTGATTTTGATAAGAGAAGCTGTAGTTAATGATTATAAAGTTAATTGTTATTCACACGATGCATCTGCTTATATGACTATCATGATCAAAATATATTAGATAGCTAGTACTTGTTCTAACCAACCTAATATGAGATGAATGTAAAAGTTTACCATGTAGTTGAGCAGTCGATTCCTTGCAAAATAGGTCATTGTTATCTCAAACTGGCTGCCTCCTCCTTCAAGAACTGAAACATCGAATCTCATATCGCTTAGATAACAAATGAATATCCCAAATAAAAGCTGTAACGCTTACAGTACCTATATTAAAACATGAACCTTCGTGTAAAAGATCTCAAAATGGAGCATAAAATTAAAGCACGAACGCAAATTGTAATCCACCACGCTACTAGGTAGAGAGGCATTGGTGGTGTTTTCACTACTGTGCATGCTCATTCCCATACACTCACAGTCATGACAGATTAATAGTCGTGAATGTAAAATCCACCACGCTACTTGGTAGAGAGTTGCATATTACTCTTATGCTTAATCTAGTTTTGCTCGTTTGTACGTCACCAAGTTATTTGTATGATACATAACGAACATAAAAGTAAATCCTTTTGCGAAATAAAATTATTATTATTTGAAAAAGAAAAGTACAGGATTACACTTCAAATCATACTCGTTGCCAAAAATGCTTTCACAAGACATTACTACACTAGTACCACTACCAATCATCTGAATAAATCGGTAATACAACCTAAACTATAAGACTGAAGCTATACTATTGAATCATTGTACTGAAAAACTCAACCCTAATTTAACAAGCAAAATTCTCAAATCCAAAATATAAATTCACCTGCAAAATTATCCACCAGAAATCTAGGGAATTGAACACATAATTTCGATGATCTACGGATCTAGCATTGGAGCTCCAGCGATATAAGTAGAATGAAATAAAATAATTAAATACTGAAGAAGTAGCGGTGCAAATCAAACCACGTTGGTTGCACCATTAAATAAGTAAATGTAAAAATAAAAGGTAGAGAAATAAAGAAGGAATATTATATATGCAAATTGTAGTTTAGATTAAGATAAATTATTGGAAGCAGTGTATCGATATATGATTAACGTAAAATTGCGATTATAACGGCAGGGAGAAAGTGTGTCGGCTGTGTTCTCTGTAGGAGAAATCTGGGAGTTAGGGTTTGGCAGCTAGATCTACTTCCTTCACCGAGACATCAAAAATCTTTCAAAAATCGAGATAGAAAGTAATTTTTAAACTTAGTAAATTAACAACGTAATAAAACTAATACCTAAGTGCACCGTTCTTCGTTCTTCCTACTACCAATTTTTTAAAATAAAATGAAATTATTTTTTGCTTCTATAAATACCGTAATTATGATTTTTTTGTTTAGTCATAAATTATTACTTGGCGGCATAAATGAATTAAAGGTGGATCAAGAAGCATCGTAAATCATTAGAAGTTTCTAAGTTTCTATGGCAATAAAACATTGGACGACAACATGTAACCGTAAGCATTAGAATTTGACGTTCTTATGATTTGATATTAGACAGTGAACAATTGTATTTTTTACGGTGATTTTTAGAAATGATATTAAGAAAAGATAAATAAATTTCCTTTAGCATCACCATATTATAATATATTTTTAATGATTTTTTCCAAAGTAGAAAATATAAAATCAATTTTATAATATTAATTTGAAATATTTAAGACAATAGTTTAAAAGAGAGTAAGGTGGAAGAAATATGAAAAACGAATGAAAAACAATAGATTTGGTGGGTCAATAAAAACAACCATACTGACAATATAGCGGTTTTGACCAATTTATAAAACACGAAAAACCGATACTTTAAAAACTTGGAACCATTGGTGTTGCTCAAATTTCCCGCAAATATGAAATGGGTTGGCCCACATTGTCCAACGGCGCATATGATCACAACCGTTCTTCATCTTGGCTCGCATGCTACGAAGGTCTGACGCTTTGCTTGCTCGATTAGGCGTGGTCAACCTCGGCTCAAAACAACAATGCCCACCCTATGAGTAGACGGTCCGCCTAAAGCACAAATCATCCGTACATCTCCCGCTGGACAACAACGAACGAGTCTGTCGTCGATGGCGGCTCGACGTACAAATCCGGCCACTGTCTTAACGACCGGCCAGGTCTCCATAAGACAAGACAACTCCGATCGGTTACAGGCGACAACGGCAACAGATGGCCGCCCGGAACGTAACAGGCCTCCAGCATATTGATTGGTCCGGCCAACGACACACTCTACAGCTTGTTCCTTCCAAGGCTTCCTCGCTTTGTCTCGGTAAGCCCCGGCCATCGGCTCCCACACTCCCTGTAACAATCCGTTGTTCAGAAGCATTTAATTGTAATTTATAATGAAAGCTAATTTATAAAGTAATTTGGAAATTTAATTGTAAAAATATTTTATTTGGGTGATCTTCGATTTTTATAAATAGTTTAGACATTTTTAAAAGCCAAAATTATTTTTAAAATATATTACGAGGTGATCAAATAACTATTGGAAGGTTAAATTTTAAAAATACATGAGATTAAAAATTTATTACGAAATAAAAGGATTTTTATTTAATTTGTAAAAGAAGTTTGTAATTTATGGAACAAATGGGCTCAAAATGTAATTAAGAAATAACTAATTAAAAATGAGTCAAATTATGAAAAATAATTTTTTTTTATAAAATTGCCTAATTATAAGTTGAAGGAAAATATGATTTTTATTTAGGGTTTTGAATTGAGTTAAGTCGAGTGCGGAATTATCTGCAAAAATGAAATAGTAAATAAAAATGAGAATTATGAGTTTAACTGAGGTCCGGATGGCCCAAAAATCACTTGTAAAAAATTATCAAATCAACACGTAAGCTTCTCAACATGAATCTGCACCACCAGGCAATGTAAAGTTGAAGTTTTGACAAAGGTTTGGTTGGCTTGGAATTCTACAGTGAGTGAAGAAAGGTAAAGAAGAAGGAATGGAAGGAATTTTAAAGCTAGAAATTTACTGCTACTTCGCATAAATGATATTTCTGTAACAGCTCGTCCTTCGTAATATCATGAAATCAACGTCGAATGATAAAGTTTGACTTTCGAATATCACAAAGGATAGTTTGTCGAGATAAAATTAAAACAAATATCATACCAAGGCATTTGATGGAATCTAATAGCGAAATTGTTGCATATAATATACTGAATATACATGAGTAGAATTGGATAAACAGTTTATATAAGAGATTGCACTGGTGGAGGTAATTGATAAGTAAATATCAATACAGAAAGTCACAATAGAATATTTGGTACAACAAGTGTAAAGATCCATAATTTCATTACTTTGAAAATGAGAAATTTCATTTATTTTTAAATTTAAAAGAATTAAAACTTAAATAAATTTGTTATATATAATAAATAATTATCTATTCTTATAGTTGATAATTTAAAAGGTATAAATTTGGATTTAGAACAAATCGACAAAAGTTAAGTTTTGTTAATAATAAATAAAGGCTTAAATAAATAAGTTTAAATATTTATTTGATAGGTTAAAATCTTATTTAAACATCTAATAAAGATAATAAAAGTATATTAAAAGATTTAAAAGTATGTTAATAATCGTTTTACAAAAATAACCAAAAAAATTCGCATTTTGTCAGTTTTACAAACACTGTAGAATTAGAGATTTTGATATTAATTAAATATAATTTTAAAATATAAAGGGACATGTTTTAATATATTTAAATAAGTAAAAAAGTTCATTTCAAATTTGGTTTACATAAATGAATAGTTAACTAAAACGTCAAAATATGACCGTAAAATATTTTGTCAAAAATCAATGTTCTGTCGATTAAAAGTTATCACAACGCTGTTGCACTTTTATTTTTTATCTATACTATATTATGATTAGTGAGTTGGATTTCAAGAACACACAAGTCCCCTTGAATTTTGGCAATCGAACAGTCTTCAAATCTATATTGTATATCTATATTATAATATTAATACTGAGTTATGTTTTGGAGAGCTCAGAAGCATGCTACAATTTGAAGCTCAACAGTCATGTTTTTTAATACTTATTATTTTGTACAGAGATCTATTTCCTCTTCTCCTCCAGTCCCTGAAAATTCACGTCCTCCTAAATTTACCCAACAAAATTCATCATTTGCTATCGTCTCTACAGATCCCTCTACGTCGATGGATTTCGATTTCTAAACCTAGATTGGAAAAAAATCCCGCAGGATTTGTAAACCTAACAAATACCAACATACGTTGTTTCCACGGTTCCCATCTTCACTTCTGGCGGCCATCAACGAAAACTGGTGATCCCTCACTGTCGGGTCCTCGTCCTTCTCTCAACTTGGCACCTTTCGTCGCCCATACTCCATACAGGTAAGCATCTGTTGGTTCCCTCAACTTTTCCATCTTCGTTCGTCTCGATTTAGGGTTTGGCAGCATCTGCTGTCATCGTATTAATATGTGTGGGTTTGACATTACTTCTACTGTGGTCAATTTGTTCGCTAATCCTTACCGTGTACCAGTAAAGAAATCGATAAAATCCATGTTGCTTCATCGTTGATGTACCGACTTGCAACGTGTACTCGCATACTGATATATGCAACTTTTAAATTAAATTTGTTGTCTGCTGTTTGTTGGCATATACTTGTTGTGCCAATATGTGATGTTATTGCTTCATTCAGCGATACCAAGTCTAAATTACATACACATACCCAGATCTACAAAAAAGTTAATAGTTTGACACATACGGAGCCATCAATAAATGTGGTTGAAGCTTTAAAATTATTATATCATGTTTCAATTGTTCTTTGAGAATTGCTAAAATTCTGATTGTTTTTATAGCTTTATGCCCTAATTGAAGTTAACTATTCACTTCAAATTAAAATTATTAAAATCAGTTTCTACGAAATGAATTAAGTTCTCATGCAAATATTGAAACTTTCATTGCCTTAGTTGATATTCAGACAGTAATATCTCCATTTTTGATTGCAAACTGGAAAACCAACATCTATTCCATTATGCTCTACTTGAGAGATAAAGGAGTCTACTAAAAAGAAGTAATGAATCTGTTCATATTTGAGCCAATAAATCTTATAGTTGTTGGATTGCTTCTTTATTACGGTTTGAATGTTGTTGTAAATGGTTATAGGAATTGGTAAACGGGTAGTTATTGTTTAGATGTATTAAAAAAATGGTAAAATGACAAGTTTGCTAAGACTATTAAGAACTCAACCATAATAGCCCTTTCTTTATGTCGCTAGCTTAGATATTTTGATACTCATCATATCTTATTTATGTAGTATTATAAGCTATTGTTCTTGAAGAAGCAAAAGTACAGGTACCTTATATATCTTAGTACCGTTGTATCATTCCTCATTTACATATAATTTTACCATAAAAGTGAAAATAGCCTGAAAATAGTACATGCTGTGAACATCCAAAGGCAAAGTTTAATTGATGGTATAATTATGGACAATATTTTAACCGCTCAAAGACACGTGCATAGGACACAATTTCTAAAATGGTAGTTATACCCAAATAAAGCTACTTTTTTGAAACCCATCTCCTGGAAGACTCTACATTGACTTCCATGTACTCTTTGGTTAAAAATAACTGTATTTTCAACCAGATATGGTTTTGACTGTTATATAATTAGAACCGACTGAATCCTACGGATTTGTAAATAGAAGAACGGTTTCAAACTAAAAACTGTGAAAAATAATTCCATTCAAACTATTTTTTTTCCCTTGTTTATTTTAAAAATAAGTCCCACAAGGTTGTAATTGAGTTTTTTCCCATTAACATACAATTTCTGACTGTAAATTGCAGGAGATAAATCTACCAAAAATAGAAAACGTATAAAGTTAAAAATGCATACAAGTTGTTCCGCTATGCTAATTTTATGGATTCCAAACAAAACCCGTCAATGATTCAGGTATATGTACTATTTTTTATGTGCTTTGAAACAATATTTATGCAATTTTTTATGGCTTTGTCGGCTTTGTTCATTTTTTTCGTATCGATGTGGTACTTCATTATTCACATAAAAGACAATATATGAACAAATTTGTATTTATCTTTGTGCTAGAGAAAGAAATAAAAATTTTCAATCAGTTGGTCCTTGATAAATAAAAGAATATACAAACGATAGCTGTAAACACAAATCTGTAGTGCAAAGATTGTTATGTGGTAAAAGTCAATCGAGTCGGTAAAAGTATAATGACCATGACATTGCATTTAGCACATATTGAAATAAAGCTTATTTGTATTGACATGATAAGAAAACCATAAAAATAAAATTCGCAGTTAATTTTTGTCCATGCCTTCGGTACTTTTCAAAGGTACAACCATGAAATTAAGGGAAAGTTTGGCTATAGTCCCTATTAAGGTTCAAAATACAGTAGTATTAAAATGTCATTGTGTCTGGATAAATGAAAGCAACTTCAAATAGTGTTAAATCTAAATAACCTGAAAACCACTGTAATTATTATTATGTTCAATTTCTAATTATTAATTAACTGATTCACATATGGATTGGAAGCAACAAATTTCTTATCTTCCATCTAATTCTAACGGTTCGAGTGACCAAAATCCAGTTAGATATCACAGGAAGAAGCTCGAGGTTTGATGGTTGTATTATTGATTTGTAGGTGATTATAACACTTTAATGGATTACAAGATGTCAGTTGTTGAAGATAATTTTCCTATAGATCCTGATCAGGAAATATGATCAAGCACTCTTGAATATTTAACACTAACTTTTAAAGCATTCATGTGACAATGGTTTAAGTAACGATCAAGGTAAGTGTACACAATGTGTTAGATATTTTCATTTGTTTTTTTACACTATACTCACTAGGTTTAACTATATTTACAAGTAAGTATGACTAAAAACCAAGCTCCATTCATATGAAACTACTTATTCTTTCACCCTTATAGTGGAACCTAGTTATGCTATATTTTATAGTCAATGTGCTAACTGTAGCTTGAATTAAAAGGATAATGGGATATTGGATTTTCACTACCCAGTTGCTAAACTTTATTGCATGGTCTTATGATTCATCAGCAAGCTAGCTTTCTACATGTCATTTTATGTACATATGAATGATGTTTACTGATAAATAACTATTACAAGTTTGGTGAGGGTGTTTACTAAAATTAGAATGTCAATCTTTCTTTTCTTCGTTAAGAAAAAAAATATTTGTGATAAATATGAATGTAATTTTCTTAAAAAAAACAATTTCAGAGGGTTTCTTAACCAAGTGAGATCATGACCAATTTGTCTGAAATAAGTCATATATTGCTTATTAGAGCACCTATAGTCGTTTAGTTGTTTATATATAAAATTCCATAGCATAACCAAGTTTTGAGTATTGAGTTTCATGGACATTTGGATAATTGCTCAAATCTTCTTCAAACCACTATATAATTAGAGGTACAACATTGAGGTTTACATTGACATGAGTAGTAGCTTCCGTAGATGGACCATGTTAAAAACAAGTTTAGGCATGCATGCTTCATTAGAATATTTTTTGACCTATACTTAGCTAATATAAGTTTTTGAATATTTTGTATCTCATTTAACTGTTGAAACTATAAGTACTTTTATTAGAAGATATTTCTTTATCTATTTATATTTTTATGTGGTCATTTTCAAAATTGCAAAAAAGTTGATCGAGTAGTTGACATTGCCAATGAAGGTATAACATCACATAAATATGACTATATATGATAAAAAAATAATCATGTAAATATCAGTAAAGAAAATTTAGTAAAAAGATAGGCGAATGAGAGCCACTAGACATTAGAGACTTGCATAAACATTTGGGTTAGGTACATGAAGCTAAAAATGTTTTTTTTTTGCAGCTATAACTTTTAGTTTGGGCTATACATCCACGATAACACTTTACTGTGTAAGAACTTACATGAGTTGGACCAATATTAAATGTATTTTCGTTATGATTCTTTGTATAAATATCAATTTATGTTGCTTTGAACACGGAGTAACTTTGCGGTGAACTTGCTATATTGATACATTATTACCATTGTTGTATTGTATTCCGGATGAAGTATAAAGTAGTTCTTGGTTAATTTTAATCTCTCTTTTTCCTCTGTGCATACTTTATCATAATAGCATGCCTACAAAATTTAAAGTAGTTCTAGGTTAATTTAAATCACTCTTTTTCCTCTGTGCGTACTTTATCATAATAACAAGCCTACAAAATTTAAAATGATTTACTTTATAGAGACAGAGACAATGAGAGTTACAACAGAGATAATGATCTTTTTCTATTTTCATTTCTTTGTCTAGACGAGAGGTTTGTTAGCACGACATCCAAGCATATACAGTTTGTGATTTTGGTATAATTTTATCATGGTTAGTGAAAAATGTGGGGATTAACGTGTTTTACTAATTTTCTCATGCTTTGGTGCAAAACGAGAGAGATCTTAGGTGCTTGATATCCTTATAATTTGGATGATAAGCTGAAATTAAGTTTTTATAAAATTATCTTAGAGAACATCATTTTAATTTTTCATAATGACATTATAAAACTTATGTGATTCAAACCTTTAGAGTTTAGTTAATAGATGTGCTTGGAACAACTATTCCCTAAATTATTTATGGTGTTCAAGTTTCATTTAGACAATGACAATCTCTTCTAACTATCCAAAATTTTAGGTTTTCCTGGCATACGATTTTGAGAATGGAAGCACTTGTAGTTATTTTGGTCCTTCTTTCAGTGGGAAACCACTCAAATGGGTATATTTGGGTCCAAATTACAATCTTTGATGGGCTCTATGTCAGCATTTCAACAGATGCCTCCGTGACTTTTGAATTTGTAGTGTCAGTATCAAGGTACTATTAATGCCTGTATTAATTAGACATTTTAGCTAATAACCTCTATAATGTATGGTGCATTATCTTATTTTGATTTATAGCAAATACTTTGGAAATGCAACGTATAGGTTATTTACAGTTTCTTTAAGCTGTCGCATGTCACACCTCAACAAATGCCATGTCCAATTATTATCGTCGGTATCTATGAAGTCTCTAATTTTTTATATTTTAATAATAAATGTATTGTTATGCAAATTTGTACATTTTGAAGATATTACAATGAGGTTTTGCTACTTATCATCCTTATTTGTATTTTTTCCTTTTTATTATTTCACTTTTCCAATACGATAATGATTGATTATATAATATTAACAATTCTACTTGAGGAAAAAAGAAAAATGGTCCATGGATTGGGTATATTGACAAGACAAATATACTTTTTACCGTAACTATTATTTATTCAAATTTGATTGCCTCTAAATTACTAAAACATAAATTTTTAATAAGAATCGAAGCATGTGGCATACTACCTATGAAGATATAAAATGAAAATTTCCCCTCATAGTCTTTCATTATAGCTCTCGAAACTTGCCATGTGATATTTTATTCTTATTCAACAATTAAAGGTTTGAAAATAGTGCATTTACCATGCTAATATCAAACAAACGGTCTATAAATATATATCCTTCCTAAATTAATGTGTTTTTATAATGAATAACACATTATTATTTTTTATTTTTTGGTTGCAAACATCATAGGCTGTAAAGTGATTGTGTCTAAGTTCGGAACAGCTGGAAATATTATATAGGTAAGTCTTTCTCATATAGAAATTTTTTCCAATGAGCAATTTTTTGTCTCACACACATCGTAGTTGTAACGACCCGTAAATTTTCGATAATTAAAATAGCTAATTTAATAAGATTTCATGATTTAATGTTAGAAAAAAAATTTGTAATTCGTTTGGAATAATAATAACTGGAATGAATTGAGACAATAATTATCCAAGTAATGAAAAATAAAAGCTACTTAGTGAATGCCTTTGCAATTAAAAGTTGAATAGGATAATAAATGTTGAATTCATTGGGTATCATAGAGTAATTGATGGATAAGTAAAATCTATTTGAAATCAAATAACTGAATATTGAACAGATAAATTGTTTAAAGTAAATATTTAAAACTTATTGAATAATTGAATAACTGTAAAATGGAAATAGTGTTCTAAGATGCGAATTGGTTTTAAAAGTTGAATCTTATAAGCTCAATTTCAAATATTTCAAAGGATAATGAATAATTCAAAATTGTTTAAATTTAATATTTGGAATTTATTGAATAATTGAATAACGGGTTTAATATGATTAAAAATGATTTGTAAAATTTTATTTTATCATATTAAAGTTAGAATGATGTTGTAGAACTTTTAAAATCGATAAAAGTAAATTTGTGAAAATTGAATATTTTAATATTTAATTGACGAGTTAAAATAGCCATTTTTCAAATAGTCTCGAATTTCGACGAAACCAGTTTCATCGGACCCATAACGTGATATTATTGTAAGATTTCAAATTTCGTGTCAATTGGATTTACCGTTTGTCCGGGACAAGCCAAAACGCATAGAAATTCGTTTAATCGGTTTAATTTAAATTTGATCTTTTATTTCCGTAACTCATACATACGATCGAATTAGCCTCCGAAACATATTCCATTGTGTCCGGAACGCAGGATAAACCCTAGAAACGCCGGTCACCGCGCGTAAATCAGAGTTCGGAAAACCCGGAATGAATAGTGTTTCGATAAATTTCTATAAATAGACCCCTTTATTCACAAACAAAAAAAAAATAGCTAGGGTTTTGGAGCCAGCCGCCTCCTCTACGACTAATGGCCGAAAATGTCAGTTCTTCTCCCCTCAAATTCTTCAAATCCGTTCACAATTTCAAAAAGTTTTCAACACAATATTGTAGATCGCGATGTGATCTATCAGTTCAACGGTCAAGATCGTATTTAACGAAGCGGATTGACGTGAATCCTCGTGCAAAGGTGGGCCGGTCAGCCACGTTTTCGAGCCTCTATGCTCGACCGAGTTCGTCGTCCACTTGGCCGTGGGTGGCGCACGTGAAGGCGGAGGTGGCGGCGCTCCCTGATCGACGAAAAGACGAACGATGTGGTCGCAAATTTCCAACCCTAGTTCGAACGATATGGGTTTAATCGCGTATGAAGAAACCTGGGGAGAAAGGAAGAAGACGCGTGCGGTCCAGATCCATCATAAGCAACTTGCAGCCTGGATTGGTTAGGGTTAGAAAAAAATTTAATAAATGTGAAAATTTATTTATTTATAATTTGTGTAAACTTATAAATGTCATAACTTGTTCGTACAAGGTCAAAAACGCACGAAGCAAGTTGCGTTGTGTTCGTATTGCCGAGCACTACGCTATGGAGCTGGATTGGAGTCGTTTGGAGCTAGTGAAAATTTCGGGTAAAATTAAACGCTCGTTTAATTTTATTCGAAATAAAAGCTGGAACTGCATTGAAATCAAGGTGGGTGTTTTATAACGCTCACAACATACTGAATATCTTTAAGCTAGTTAAATTTGACATTATGAAGTGTTATGATTTTATTTGTCGTTGTTTGATAAATTTAATTTTCATATAGATTGTCATTTGAATTAACCGTTGAAATTTAAATTGACAGTTAAATTGAAATTAAAATTGAATTGCGATTAAATTACCTGATATTGATAACTATGAAATTTCTATGAATTGTATTGTCTATTGGATGATGTATTTCGATGGATGTTATTGGTTGATATTTAAATATTTGGATGTTTATTTGCTTATATATATACTGTTATGCATACATATGACACTGTGATTTGGTTTAAGTGATATATATTCATCCCTGACATTTAACTGAAATAACTAATCACATGGCCATAGGATAGAAAATTATATACGGACACCGGATTGGCTAAATTAATAATTTTTAAAATCGTCGATTTGAAATTTATTTAAATGTTTTGATTTAAAAGTTATAAATAAAATCAATTTATAGAAATAAAATTTATCGCATAATTGAGTTTGAAATGTTGGAATAAATTTTGGTTAAAAGAAATTGTTAAATGATTTAAGTTGAGACTTTGAAATTTAAAAATTTGGATATGATTGAATTTCGAAAATTTATTTGTTTTAAAGATTGAACATTATCTCGAGCTTTGAGTATTACTAAGTAAAAGTGATATAAAAATGATATTTTGAAATTGAGCTTGAAATTGAATCATATTTGAAATTTGGATTTAAATTTGAATATTGAAGGATAATTTTGTTAAGTGTTATAAATTGGTATTTTGAACATCAAGCTCCAAATCGATATAAATTGAAATTGAATAAATTAAAGGTGAATGTAAAATTGAATTAATTTGAAGTCAAAGTTGATATTGATTTGAATTGAAATCGAAATTGAATCGGTAGAATGGAAATTGAAATTGATTTGAATTGGGAAGTTATAATTGAAATGGATTGGTTTTGAAGCTGTTTTATTTTGTTTTCCAAATTACTCCATTGTATAAACCATTTTTGAATACTTAAACTATTTTAATCTATTTTAAATCTACTTAACCCAATTTAAATTATTTGAAACTAATTTATCTATTTCAAATCCATTTTAAGTATTTTTTAACTATTTTAATTGTTTAAAACTACTTTTAAACTACTTAAAACTATTTTTCTAAAATTTCAAGCTGGTCAATAAGGTGAAATGTTTATGTTTAAATCTTGAATTTAAATACGAATTGGTTAAATGAAGTTGCAACCTAAATTGAAATTCGAAATGATTTTGAAATCGAAATGAGATGTTGATGCGAGAAATGATTTTTGAAACGGAATCTTACATTTGAATAGATACGATGATATTTGAAATGGATTTGTTTTTTTTGAAGCGAATATGATATTTTGATATCAACTATGAATCGATTTGAAATGTAAAAGAGCCAACGGTATAATAATACGTAGTTATTAAAGAGACCGGGATCGGATATGGACATACTCTCTGTCGATACCGAAAACCACTTTAATAGCTTGTATACGCGGAGTGTTGATCCAGAATGAAGTGGATGGTTCGGTGAACGCGTTGACTGAAGAAAGAGAACGATATTGGATGACCCCTGACATGACTAAAACAGGAGCCGCGCTGGGCCATTGAGGTTCGCCATCTCTAGCGGACACACTTCTTCGATACCATATCTATTACATTTATGATTCGATTTGGGTGCACCCCTTGATTTGGGAGTGTTGTTTCGCGGTGTTGGGGTAGCTGCTGGCTATGCTCAACATCAGTCCGGATCACGCAACTACTAGTATCCTAGTTGGTATCGCCTCATGTACCTTGTCATACTGATTATCCTATTCGCGACCACTACGTTATGTTTTGTGTTATACCTATGGGGTACCCTCTGATAACCACCAGTTTACGGTGGGGCTTACGGTGCTGTATAGACTATGACATTATAAAAATGTGTTAAAGGGGATTATGGTAACGCCTTAACGCTATTTTGATACTTTATATTACTGATAGGCATTATCTACTTAGCGTACATTACTACATAGTATATAGTTTAACGGATCCTTAAGAGATGGAAAATCCCATAACATCTCTTGAGTTATTGCATGCACGTTGACATTGGATATGAGATGTCAAACCCCATAAACATCTCTGACGCCGTTACACTCATATTTATTTACGATTGATTTAACTTTCATAAGGATATTTTAGTCCTGACTCGAGTGTTTTGTCTTTTCATTACGCTCGGGTCAGTCCTGAGTTTTTCAGATTTTCGAAGATCTATTCTGGAGGATGAAGACGAAGATTTGGTATACTATTACTATTATTACCCTTGCATCATGCTATCTGCTGCATTATTTTAATTGTTCTGTTGTATATGTATAACTCTGATAAATGTTGTATAAATAATTGTCAAAGTATAGTAAACAGCTCCGTGAACTGTTTATTTGACTATTATATTTTATCGTTCCGCTGCGAGATTCTGTGTTGTTTCATTTCCTTTATTTCTCTTTCTTTTCTTTTCTTATTTACCCCAATAACCATCTGCCCTTTTGAATGGTTTGGAATCGGCATGTGTATTTGATCGTCGGTTTAAACTGTCCAAAAAGACGGGTCGTTACAGTTGGTATCAGAGCTTTGGTTTAACGATAACCTTAGCTTTGTGGGGTGTGACTCTTTATAAATAGGGTAGTAATACCCTATGATGAGTCGCTGAGTGTATACATATGAGAGAGCGTATTTGTTAGTGATATAAAATGTTTTATATTGTGTCGGTTGATTTGTTGAGTGGCTTATGGATTCTGGTCAATACGAGTAATTAACGTCATTGATAGGGATCTCTAAACACTTAAACAGAACAATTCAGAGTAGTATTGTTTTGAAATTGGGTAAATGAAATAATTTTGCTCTAATTATATTTTGTATATAAAGAAAAAATTTCAGAAATTAGTGTGACTTATCTAGCTTACCTGATTGTTAGGAATGAAAATATTGGTTATTATCATTAATTTGATATTGTAATTTAATAAATAAGGTGAATTACAAAATGAACAATGATAAAACACTTGTGGAATGTTTTAAGAAAGAAAATCCTATAAGAATGTTTTATAAAGGTGACTTATAAATTAAAATAGATTTAAATTGGAAAATATTGAATTTAGGACCCAGAGATCTTGAAAAATGGTTTTCAAAAGCTTTGAAGAAAATATATTGTGATATTAGTTGGAAGATATTTATGAGAAATATTTTGAAAGGATTTTAAGAAGGAATGAATTCAGTACTCCTCTCTTATGTCGCTGGAAAATAATTTCGGTGATGACTGCGCAGCATCATCGACGTTCATTTTCGAGTCTCAAAGTGGGGGAGACTTCTAAGAAGCTTTGCTTTTCTTCGAAATTATTTTGGGTAAATGGGTTTGGTTTAAACTCCAAAGGTATGATTTGATATATAAAAAAAAGATATAAGTATATATGTTTACTTCAAACAATTTGAAAGGAACCGGGCATTTAAAATTCTAAGTTATGTTAATTAGAAAATTTCAAATTATTTGAATGAAATGTGAATAACCAAAATTTATAAAATAAGAGTATTAAGATATCTAAGCTATTGTTTGGGAAAACTTTAAAGTTGAAAGGTAAAGAGGATTTGAACAAATTAAATTTGTGAACATTCTAATTAAGTAAAATGAAATTCTATAAATTTGTATAATACCAAAATTACATTCTGATAACATATAACAAGACTTACCAAATGTTAAAAGTTAAAATGATGTTTTGGATATGTAATGAGATGTTGTACAAATAAACAGAACCTGAAAATAATTGAAGTATACAAGTAAGGAAAACTCAAAAGTAATTAAAATGTATTTAAATGAAAATTTGGTTGTGATAAAAATGTTATATACTTAAATATAGCATGAAATGATGAATAGATAAATGAAACAAGTAAGTGAACTTAAGAAAGAAGACGAATGAATTGTATAATATCTTTGTAAATTGATTATAGAAAATAAATATAAATTGCATAGAAAATTTTTGAATTTGTAAATTGAGATAACCATAAACTAAGAAAAGTCATATATGAGAAGTTAGACTTTTATGGAATGACTATAAACTAAAGTGATGATTAATAAAATGTTCCACAAATAAATTTGTATTAACTGAAACTATGAATATGAAGTAAATGTAAACAAAAAATTTTGGTATAGCTAAGAATAAATTGGAAAATGAATTTGAATTTAATTAAATTATATAGAATGTTTAAAATGAACTTGAGTAAGCAAATTCTTTGATATGATGTTTAAGAAAAGATAACGTTAAAGAATATGCTATGTAAAGAAATGAATATACTAACTGAATAATGGATTGTGAGTAATTAAGTGAAAAAAATAGAAGCCAATAAAATAATTTAGTATAGATAAATTGGATAGAAATCTATTTCTGTACGTATATTATTTTATTCGCATAACGATTTGATCCAAATTTGAGCACAAAATTTCGAGATGATTTGTATCGCTCCAAGTTAGGATTTTTCACTCGATTTTCGACGGTGAACCCTGGATATGGACTTTAATTTGATTCTGGAATTCTCTATCATAGTATATGGCTATGCAAGGAGAGTAACAGTTTCCAATCAAGGAACCAAATCTGAGTCCGCACTAGAGAGTCGTGTGAACGATACTAGTTTGGAAGTGAAGTTGTGTGATCGAATAAGCGATTAGATTGATATTGCTCACGGATGATATATGTACGGCTTACGGACTTAATTAAAGTTAATATTGGAAATTTAAGATGCCGAATATAAAATGATTCTTTTAAAATTATGTAACAGGATATATATATATAAAAGAGATAAACCAAATTGAATGTAAAATTAATAATTTGGTTATGTTGGGTATGATTTGGTTGTTATATGATTGTTAGTTGATTGTATATAATTCATTAAGTGTTAATGAAATTGAAAGCTATAAATCATTGAAATCAAATTGGAAGTTAAATGAATTTAAATAGAATTTAATTTGATTCAAATTGGAAGTAAACTAATGTAAATATAAATTAGTGAATGTTAACTAATTGAATTGAGAATGAATGTTAGTAAAATCCAACGTTAATGAATCAACTGTGATTAAAATTGAAACCCAAGTCAATAAATATTAATGAGAAGTGAATTTATATTGATTGGTTATGGATTTGTAGGATGATAGTTGGATGATAATTGATTTGGTGGATGCATTTGTTGTTTTGTTGCAATTGCTATGTTGGCATATGTAGTTGTTATGTTGCTATATGATGTATATTGATATTATTTTCATATATGCATGTTTCTCATGGTTTGTTGGTGCGGATTGCGCTCGCTTCGCATTTGGAGCTCGCTTTCGCGCTATATTAGCCGTATATGCTCGCTAATAATATATAAGGTACGTATCTCGGATTACATACCGTACTTTTACACTTTTTTCCCTGCGGGATGCCTCATCACTTGATGAGATGTATATTTGTGATATATATACTGTCATTTTTTTTCTCGATCGAGCCGTGCAAAGGAGACTCTGCCGAAATTTTTCGTAAAATCCGGGTGTTAGAAAATTTTTCAAGTTTTAATTTTTTTTATATAACTTGTTTTGATAACCAACTTTTAAAGTTAGAAAGCCGTTCGGAGTAACTTAGTGGAAGCGTAGTTATGACTTTATGAATGGAATTTCATTGTTTATAAGTTGGTAACTTTGAATAAAATATATCTAATGTTGAATTCTATACTTAGTTCCTTTTCCCTTCCTTTTCCTTTTCGGGGACGAAAAGTTTTGAGTGGGGGAGAGTGTAACGACCCGTAAATTTTCGATAATTAAAATAGCTAATTTAATAAGATTTCGTGATTTAATTTTATAAAAATTTTTGTAATTCGTTTGGAATAATAATAACTGGAATGAATTGCGACAATAATTATCCAAGTAATGAAAAATAAAAGCTACTTAGTGAATGTCTTTGCAATCAAAAGTTGAATAGGATAATAAAAGTTGAATTCATTGGGTATCATAGAGTAATTGATGGATAAGTAAAATATATTTAAAATCAAATAATTGAATATTGAATAGGTAAATTGTTTAAAGTAAATATTTAAAACTTACTGAATAACTGTAAAATGGAAATAGTGTTCTAAGATGTGAATTGGTTTTAAAAGTTGAATCTTATAAGCTCAATTTCAAATATTTCAAAGGATAATGAATTATTGGATAATCAAAATTGTTTAAATTTAATATTTGGAATTTATTGAATAATTGAATAACGGGTTTAATATGATTAAAAATGATTTGTAAAATTTTATTTTATCATATTAAAGTTAGAATGATGTTGTAGAACTTTTAAAATCGAATTAAAAGTAAATTTGTGAAAATTGAATATTTAATTGACGAGTTAAAATAGCCATTTTTCAAACAGTCTTGGATTTCGACGAAACTAGTTTCATCGGATCCGTAACGTGATATTATTGTAAGATTTCAAATTTCGTGTCAATCGGATTTACCGTTTGTCCGGGGCAAGCCAAAACGCATAGAAATTCGTTTAATCGGTTTAATTTAAATTTAATCGTTTATTTCCGTAACTCGCACATACAATCGAATTAGCCTCCAAACCCTATTCCATTGTGTCCAGAACGCGGGATAAACCCTAGAAACGCCGGTCACCGCGCGTAAATCGGAGTTTGGAAAACCCAGGATGAATAGTGTTTCGATAAATTTCTATAAATAGACCCCTTTATTCACACAAAAAAATAGCTAGGGTTTTGGAGCCAGCCGCCTCCTCTACAACCAATGGCCAAAAATGTCGGTTCTTCTCCCCTCAAATTCTCAAATCCGTTCACAATTTCAAAAAGTTTTCAACTACAATATTGTGGATCGCGATGTGATCTATCAGTTCAACGGTCAAGATCGTATTTAACGAAGCGGATTGACGTTAATCCTCGCGCAAAGGTGGGTCGATCAGCCACGTTTTCGAGCCTCTATGCTCGACCGAGTTCGTCGTCCCCTTGACCGTGGGTGGCGCACGTGAAGGCGGAGGTGGCGGCACTCCCTGATCGACGTAAAGACGAACGATGTGGTCGCAAATTTCCAACCCTAGTTCGAACGATATGGGTTTAATCGCGTATGAAGAAACCTGGGGAGAAAGGAAGAAGACGCGTGCGGTCCAGATCCATCATAAGCAACGTGCGGCCTGGATTGCTTAGGGTTAGAAATTTTTTTAATAAATGTGAAAATTTATTTATTTATAATTTGTGTAAACTTATAAATGTCATAACTTGTTCGTACGAGGTCGAAAACGTACGAAACAAGTTGCGTTGTGTTCGTATTGCCGAGCACTACGCTATGGAGCTGGATTAGAGTCGTTTGGAGCTAGTGAAAATTTTAGGTAAAATTGAACGCTCGTTTAATTTTATTCGAAATAAAACGATGGAACTGCATTGAAATCAAGGTGAGTGTTTTATAGCGCTCACAACGTACCGAATATCTTTATGCTAGTTAAATTTGACATTATGAAGTGTTATGATTTTATTTGTCGTTGTTTGATAAATTTAATTGTCATATAGATTGTCATTTGAATTAACCGTTGAAATTTAAATTGACAGCTAAATTGAAATTAAAGTTGAATTGCGATTAAATTACCTGACATTGATAACTATGAAATTGCTATGAATTGTATTGTCTATTGGATGATGTATTTCGATGGATGTTATTGGTTGATATTTAAATATTTGGATGTTTATTTGCTTATATATATACTGTTATGCATACATATGACACTGTGATTTGGTTTAAGTGATATATATTCATCCCTGACATTTAATTGAAATAACTAATACTTGGCCATAGGATAGAAAATTATATACGGACACCAGATTGGCTAAATTAATAATTTTTAAAATCGTCGATTTGAAATTTATTTAAATGTTTTGATTTAAAAGTTATAAATAAAATCAATTTATAGAAATAAAATTTATCGCATAATTGAGTTTGAAATGTTGGAATAAATTTTGGTTAAAAGAAATTGTTAAATGATTTAAGTTGAGACTTTGAAATTTAAAAATTTGGATATGATTGAATTTTGAAAATTTATTTGTTTTAAAGATTGAACATTATCTCGAGCTTTGAGTATTACTAAGTAAAAGTGATATAAAAATGATATTTTGAAATTGAGCTTGAAATTGAATCATATTTGAAATTTGGATTTAAATTTGAATATTGAAGGATAATTTTGTTAAGTGTTATAAATTGGTATTTTGAACATCAAGCTCCAAATCGATATAAATTGAAATTGAATAAATTAAAGGTGAATGTAAAATTGAATTAATTTGAAGTCAAAGTTGACATTGATTTGAATTGAAATCGAAATTGAATCGGTAGAATGGAAAGTGAAATTGATTTGAATTGGGAAGTTATAATTGAAATGGATTGGTTTTGAAGCTGTTTTATTTTGTTTTCCAAATTACTCTATTATATAAACCATTTTTGAATACTTAAACTATTTTAACCTATTTTAAACTACTTAACCCAATTTAAATTATTTAAAACTAATTTATCTATTTCAAATCCATTTTAAGATTTTAAGTATTTTTTAACTATTTTAATTGTTTAAAACTACTTTTAAACTACTTAAAACTATTTTTCTAAAATTTCAAGCTGGTCAATAAGGTGAAATGTTTATGTTTAAATCTTGAATTTAAATACGAATTGGTTAAATGAAGTTGCAACCTAAATTGAAATTCGAAATGATTTTGAAATCGAAATGAGATGTTGATGCGAGAAATGATTTTTGAAACAGAATCTTACATTTGAATAGATACGATGATATTTGAAATGGATTTGTTTTTTCTTGAAGCGAATATGATATTTTGATATCAATTATGAATCGATTTGAAATGTAAAAGAGCCAACGGTGTAATAATACGTAGTTATTAAAGAGACCGGGATCGGATATGGACATACTCTCTGTCGATACCGAAAACCACTTTAATAACTTGTATACGCGGAGTGTTGATCCAGAATGAAGTGGATGGTGTTAGCACCAAAATTGGGCAACACCCTTCGGAAGTCTTTGAAGAGATAATAAGTGAAGAACTTAAATTGGAAATGAAAATTATCTAACAAAAACTCCAAGTTATAGAAAAGTAAATTGCATAGAAGACAAGAATTAGAGTGGTTCGGCGATGCGCCTACGTCCACTATGAAGTTTGATCACTTTATTGCTTAATACTTGAAGGTTACAAGTGTTTTGAGGCAAATTACAGCAGACAACAGACTTAAATTCGAAATCAGCAGCCAAGATGGCGGTATGGAATGATTCTGGCAGCGTTTAGGCGTACTCTTTCTCTCCAAATTCTCCGACCTCCCTTCTGAATGACCAGGGGCTCTATTTATAGGTGTGGAAGGCCAAAATCCCGCCTAAATCATGGAGAGTCTGCTTGGCGCGTGACGGGGGGCCCACAGGCCCGCGTTCTTGAAGTGCGTGCCCAGTTTGGGATCGATTCGAAGTGAACTTCGAATCGATCAAAAAATTGTCCAATTACGATGAAACTTGGCGTGGACGTTCTTCATCATGTAGACAAACTTCTGTAAAAATTTCATGGGATTTGGATCAGTAGATTTGGAGTTATGATCGGTTCGAAATTGGGTGTTCGTCATGCTGGTCGCTTCGACTCCACTGATTCATTCGAATCCATAGGTTCGAATCCATATGGTTCGACTCCATATGGTTTGAATCCATGCTTTCGTATGCGATGTGGATGGATTCGAAACCGATGGCTGATGGAGTCGAAGCTGATGGATTCGAAGCTTCTGATGGATTCGAAGCTCCTGATGGATTCGAAGCTTGGATGGATTCGAAGCTTCTGATGGATTCGGAGTTTCTGATGGAGTCCAAGGTGCTGATGGAGTCGAAGCTTCTGTTGGATTCGAAGGCGATGGAGTCGGAGCTTCTGATGGGTTCGAAGTAGTGATGGTCTCGAAGTTAAAGGATGGATTCAAAACTGATGGGTTCGAAACAGATGGTTTCGAACATGACGGGTTCGAACAGGATGGGTTCGAACATGGTGGTTTCGAACATGATGGGTTCGAACACGATGGGTTCGAACCAAGCAATGTGCACCGTCTCATCTTGAATCCATCATAACTTGAGCATACGACCTCGGACCGTCTTGAAATTTGAAATGCTGGCTTCTATGGTCTTTCTTGCCATGCCCTATCAATTGCGGCCCGATCCGGACTCGGACAAAATTCATCGATATCCATAGCGAAGAGAAGTGCAACCAATCTCTGAGACGAACTGCCCTTTGTTTTTGGCCAATCTTTTGGTATCACGGCTTTGCCAAAAAGCGGGATAACATTTTGCCCCCCAAAGTACGTCTTGTGGGAACATGACGTGCTTTGAATAGCTGCCATTTCTTTCTGAAAAATCATTGCCCTCTTTTTGTTGAGACTCATATACCGTATTGCCGTAACCTTGCCTTGATATGATTGATTACTGTGCGACTGTGCTTAATCGTTGGCTGTCGTTGCTATAACAGGGTGAATATTTGATCCCTGTGAATGTTCAAAATCGAACGTTAGTTCGTTATGTGTACACATACATTAGCTCCGCCCTTATTAACGTCGTGTGTCCATGAGTCATGTCGGTCTTTGTTTGCTGATGGAGTCGAAGCTTCTGATGGATTCGAAACTCCCGATGGATTCGAAGCTTAGATGGATTCGAATCAATGATGGATTCGAGGACCCTGATGGACTCGAAGCCCTTGATGGATTCGAAACTTGGATGGATTCGAATCAGTGATGGGTTCGAAGAAAACTTGGATGGATTCGAATCAGTGATGGGTTCGAAGACTCCGATGGATTCGAAACTGGGATGGATTCGAAAGTGGTCGTTCGAATCGATGGGAGTTGAAGTGACACTAATCCCTCTTGGAATCCGTATAAATATACGAGGTTGACTTCATTTTCACTTTTTACCTTTTACCATTGTTTTAGCTGCTTCTCTGAATCGATTTCCCAGAGCCAAATCAAACGTGCTTTTTCACGAATCGACCAAATTCCTTCTAGCTTCCATTTGTGATCAAACTAAATCAGGTAATCAAGGGGTCGATTCGGTTTTGAGAATGATAGATTAATCTTTTTTGGCATTGATTCAACCCCTCCTTCTGGAAATTTTTGGAGAGTGACGAGGTTTGAACGAAGTAGGCCGACTCCATGGAACTGAGGAATGCAAAACTTTGAGCCGTATCGATCAGGGGTGCGCGCTTTGAGTTGGTTTCGAATGGGTAGCTTCGAACCGATGATCGCAGGAGAACACAACAAAAAAGGCGAGCTGTGATGGATTCGAAACAGTGGCATTCTGATCGATTCGAAGGAGCTCACTACTGATCGATTCGAAGCAATGACACGTTCATCGATTCGAAGGAGTTCAACTCCGATGGATTCGAAGCTAGGTGGGGCTTCGTGGATTCGAACCGCCCTTGATGGATTCGAAGGAGCCCGACTTTGATGGGTTCGAAGTCAGGTGGGGCTCCATGGGTTCGAACCGCCCTTGATGGATTCGAAGGAGCACGATTTCGATGGTTTCGAAGCTCCATGGATTCGAACCGCCCTTGATTGATTCGAAGGAGCCCGACTTTGATGGATTCGAAGTCAGGTGGGGCTCCATGGGTTCGAGCTGCGCTGATTCGAGGTTCACCGATCTGACTCGTGTCGAATCATGTTGATTGATTCGAACGTTCTTGCTTCTGAACTATGACCACTTTTAAATCGAACTTTTAACGAACTCACTAAATTTTTAGCATATCTGATTCCGACGAGCTTCGTCCTTCGCATGATCAAGGTTGACCTGACCTGTCTTTTTGAGCTCGTCGATGGCACCGTGACTTAAACGAATCCACACTTGAATCGGCCAGCAGTATCCGAAGGACGCGAAAGCGACGGTCAGTGATGACGGTCGTTTTCGTTCTCTGATCCAAAAGCCTAGTCGTTCAGATACCGCGTTTTACTCTTGTAAAATTTGTTTTAGTTATGTATTCGCATTGCACGACATATCCATATGCTTCACACCGGGGAATATACGGGCTTTCTTCGTTTTTTAACGCTGCTTTTTCGTGAGTTAGTTAGTTATGGAGTCTTCGGGTTCTGAACAACTAGAGTTACAAAGCTTGCCTCCTCTGATGCTAGAAATTCCAGAGATCATTCCCGAAGTAATAGATCCTGCTCCGGACGAATTGCCGGAGGCCTTATTTATCGAGGATCCCATAGATTCCGTCCGATCTATTATTTCTGGAGCATTATTGGGTCGGATATGTTCGAAGCATAGCTTATCCCCGGATGATGTTTTGCTACCGGGAGTTGATGATAGGCCTCACAATCCACCCGAGGGCTATACTGCTTTTTATCGCCACGCTTGTGCGGCTGGAACTCTCCCCCCGTTTAACCAATATATCAGGGAGATGCTATCGTTCATTGGAATCGCTCCCGCACAACTTCACCCTAACGGACACGCGTTACTGAACAGTGTTTTCATCTTATTCATGGACCGCCTTTTTCGTCCGCCTAGGCCAGCTGAAATTAGACATATATTCAACTTCAAGAGCAGGGGTGATAGTCCATCGTTCACCTTTCTGGAGGCAGTTAGAAATTGCCAGATTGTGACGGGAGCTTGGACCAGACTCAGTTACTTTAAGAATGAATGGTTCTTTGTCCGATGCCCTCCAGGATTCGCTAGGCGATGGCTGTCCAGACGTAAGTATCGTAAATCGTGTTAGCCTTCTTTAATGGTCATTGTCACCACTTGAACTGACATCAGGTTTTTTTTTTTTTTTTTTTTTTGCAGCTATCATATCAAGGCCAGACGGTGGTCGATACAGAAACATCATCCGAAGTCTACAAGAGGTTCCGAGTGACCTGCGGCACATTGACTTGGTCTTAACCGATGATAACTTAAGGACGCTGGGCTTAATTGAGTCGAACCAGAGTATTGTCGTTGAAGGGTTTGTGAAATCGGCTCCGAAGGCAAAGAAGAGGACCGGTGTAGCGATAAGAGGAATGGGCGATGATGAGAGGACGCCTACTGACACCGGGCTAGCGGCTGATTTTCCCCAAGCAGGGAAAAAACGGAAAGGCAAGGCCGTTGTTCCTAAATTTGCGAGACGGAAGTCCGTAATCGTGTCTTGCTTGACTTCTGGAATTATTTCTTCTGACTCCGCTCTTTGTCAATCAGGAAACATTTTCACAGGGCTGGATGACGTTCCCATACCGGAGTGCGTTTCTCTTTATCACAAGTCCGGGCTGGTTGAGCTCCGGGAAGCGTTAGACATAAGCGGGCTTTTACCCATTAGTGCAGTCGAAACCTCTGGTTGGTCGGGGGCTTTGCACATTTGCATACACTCTCATGACACTACATGACTGCTTCACTCGTCTTATTGATTTTTCCTGGAACTTAACTGAACTGTATCTCTTTTCCAGGTAACATGGCTGGTCGTCAGACTACATTGGACAAACTCCGGAGAGTGCATCACCCCTCAACCTATTATGAATCTCGTCGTGGAGGCCCCGACCGTGATCGTGACCGGAGGCAATATGGCCAGGGGTATTATGCAAAGGATCATCGCCGTGGTAACTCCAGCCAGGAACGATCGGACAGAGATCGTAGGCATCGCTCCCTATCTCGATCTCCTCCGCAATCCCGAAGTCATGTCCAGGCATCCGAGCCTCTGCGACATCAGTCATCTTCGCAGGTTTCGAGGCCTGAGCCACATCATTCTCGAACCGGGGTCGCAACGTCTATATCTGGGGAGGAGACCCTTGTTGAGTCTTCTGGCGAAGGGGCCATCAGGCTTGCACAACTGAGGAAAGATTTTCCAGAGATTTGCTTTGATGCTTGTATTTTTCCTCCCAATCTTAAAAGAATTCCCGATGATGCCGCGACTTCGGCGCTCAACTATACCCGCGACTTTTTTGCCCAGTACAAAGAATGGTATAAAGCGGCTGTTAAGGCTTCCAAAGTTGCCTTCGACCGGGCCCAAATCATTGAGAAGCTAGAAGCCGACTTGGCTCAAAAGAGTCGCATCGTCGACATACTCCAATCTGAGGCGGAATCTTCCCGCAAGGCCGAGGTCGAGTCGTTACAGAAGGTTGATGATACATTAGCTGAAATGGCGAAAATGCAACAGGCACATTGTACTTTAGTTGAAGACTTAGGTCATCGATACAAGAACGTTGAATCTGAGCGGGATGCGGCAGTGAAGGAACTAGAGGAGCTAAAGGCTAGGTTTGCTGACATGAATAAAGAAAAAGACGACGCGAACGTGGCTGCGCAAGAGGCGTGTGAGCAGGCTGTATCTTTTCGGGCCGAGCGCGATGTGGCAATTGCAAGGGTTAAGGAGGTTGAATCGGAGTTGGAGGATAGAGTCCAAGCAGAGAGGTTCAAAATGGAGGCCGAATTTGACGATCTTTTGGACACATATAATGCCAATGTATTGGAGCATAGAAATCTATCCTGGCTAGGGGATTACTCGATGCCTCTCTACAATGCTTGGAAGAAATTAGTGGAAAACAAGAGGACGTCTTGTCCGGATTCGGTATTAGATGAGTTTGAGCTCGAGTCACGTCTGCTCAGCGAGGATGAGAGGAGGACCCTTCATGAAGCAATCATTTCTGTTGAAAAAGAAAGACTTGTCGTCCATCGAACGGAGGTTGGCGAAGGTTCGGGTGTCGTGCACCATAGCGGGAATACTGAAGTCCCTGTTTCGACTTCACCCGAAGCTGCTGCCGTGGTTGATTCACAAGTTATTCCCGCCTACAATCCGGACCAACCGGAACTGTCCTCGGGCAAGATGTTCGTCCCCGAGCTTGTTCAAGCTCCAAGGCAAGGTAAAGTAGGTATTTCCCTTTACGTCTTAAAACATTGATTTTCGAGGGAATTTCTTGGTCTGATAGCTCTAATTTTGGTTGTTTAGTGACCGAGAGTGTCGCACCCGTGCTCCCTGTCCTTTCGGCTTTACATCCTACACGTGGAGTTATCGTCACCGAGGCGATTTCAACTGCCGCCATGGTTGGTGATACGGTATATGAGTCTCAACAAAAAGAGGGCAATGATTTTTCAGAAAGAAATGGCAGCTATTCAAAGCACGTCATGTTCCCACAAGACGTACTTTGGGGGGCAAAATGTTATCCCGCTTTTTGGCAAAGCCGTGATACCAAAAGATTGGCCAAAAACAAAGGGCAGTTCGTCTCAGAGATTGGTTGCACTTCTCTTCGCTATGGATATCGATGAATTTTGTCCGAGCCCGGATCGGGCCGCAATTGATAGGGCATGGCAAGAAAGACCATAGAAGCCAGCATTTCAAATTTCAAGACGGTCCGAGGTCGTATGCTCAAGTTATGATGGATTCAAGATGAGACGGTGCACATTGCTTGGTTCGAACCCATCGTGTTCGAACCCATCATGTTCGAAACCACCATGTTCGAACCCATCCTGTTCGAACCCGTCATGTTCGAAACCATCTGTTTCGAACCCATCAGTTTCGAATCCATCCTTTAACTTCGAGACCATCACTACTTCGAACCCATCAGAAGCTCCGACTCCATCGCCTTCGAATCCATCAGAAGCTTCGACTCCATCAGCACCTTGGACTCCATCAGAAACTCCGAATCCATCAGAAGCTTCGAATCCATCCAAGCTTCGAATCCATCAGGAGCTTCGAATCCATCAGAAGCTTCGAATCCATCAGCTTCGACTCCATCAGCCATCGGTTTCGAATCCATCCACATCGCATACGAAAGCATGGATTCGAACCATATGGAGTCGAACCATATGGATTCGAACCTATGGATTCGAATGAATCAGTGGAGTCGAAGCGACCAGCATGACGAACACCCAATTTCGAACCGATCATAACTCCAAATCTACTGATCCAAATCCCATGAAATTTTTACAGAAGTTTGTCTACATGATGAAGAACGTCCACGCCAAGTTTCATCGTAATTGGACAATTTTTTGATCGATTCGAAGTTCACTTCGAATCGATCCCAAACTGGGCACGCACTTCAAGAACGCGGGCCTGTGGGCCCCCCGTCACGCGCCAAGCAGCCTCTCCATGATTTAGGCGGGATTTTGGCCTTCCACACCTATAAATAGAGCCCCTGGTCATTCAGAAGGGAGGTCGGAGAATTTGGAGAGAAAGAGTACGCCTAAACGCTGCCAGAATCATTCCATACCGCCATCTTGGCTGCTGATTTCGAATTTAAGTCTGTTGTCTGCTGTAATTTGCCTCAAAACACTTGTAACCTTCAAGTATTAAGCAATAAAGTGATCAAACTTCATAGTGGACGTAGGCGCATCGCCGAACCACTCTAAATTCTTGTCTTCTATGCAATTTACTTTTCTATAACTTGGAGTTTTTGTTAGATAATTTTCATTTCCAATTTAAGTTCTTCACTTATTATCTCTTCAAAGACTTCCGAAGGGTGTTGCCCAATTTTGGTGCTAACAGATGGTTTGGTGAACGCGTTGACTGAAGAAAGAGAACGATATTGGATGACCCCTGACATGACTAAAACAGGAGCCGCGCCGGGCCATTGAGGTTCGCCATCTCTAGCGGACACACTTCTTCGATACCATATCTATTACATTTGTGATTCGATTTGGGTGCACCCCTTGATTTGGGAGTGTTATTTCGCGGTGTTGGCATAGCTGCTGGCTATGCTCAACATCAGTCCAGATCACGCAACTACTAGTATCCTAGTTGCTATCGCCTCATGTACCTTGTCATACTGATTATCCTATTCGCGACCACTACGTTATGTTTTGTGTTATACCTATGGGGTACCCTCTGATAACCACCAGTTTACGGTGGGGCTTACGGTGCTGTATAGACTATGGCATTATAAAAATGTGTTAAGGGGGATTACGGTAACGCCTTAACGCTATTTTGATACTTTATATTACTGATAGGCATTATCTACTTAGCATACATTACTACATAGTAGATAGTTTAACGGATCCTTAAGAGATGGAAAATCCCATAACATCTCTTGAGTTATTGCACGCACGTTGACACTGAATATGAGATGTCAAACCCCGTAAACATCTCTGACGCCGTTACACTCATATTTATTTACGATTGATTTAACTTTCATAAGGATATTTTAGTCCTGACTCGAGTGTTTTGTCTTTTCATTGCGCTCGGGTCAGTCCTGAGTTTTTTAGATTTTCGAAGATCTATTCTGGAGGATGAAGACGAAGATTTGGTATACTATTACTATTATTACCCTTGCATCATGCTATCTGCTGCATTATTTTAATTGTTCTGTTGTATATGTATAACTCTGATAAATGTTTTATAAATAATTGTCGAAGTATGGTAAACAGCTTCATGAACTGTTTATTTGACTATTATATTTTATCGTTCCGCTGCGAGATTCTGTGTTGTTTCATTTCCTTTATTTCTCTTTCTTTTCTTTTCTTATTTACCCCAATAACCATCTGCCCTTTTGAATGGTTAGGAATCGGCATGTGTATTTGATCATCGGTTTAAACTGTCCAAAAAGGCGGGCCGTTACAGCAGTTTTGTGTAAAAGATATGAACTAACTATTTGATTAGGCATCTTTTCTTTGAAATATTGAGGAAAATGGTCCTCGGATATATGTTATAAATTAAAAATATTATGCAAATAGGAGAGCAATAGCGAAGTAATGATCTAACGTTCTTCTTTCATTAACACATTTTATGTAAAATAATTTTTTAAGATATGAAATGGGCGAAGTAGTATTGGACTACCTATGAGTCTATGATGTTTCTTTTTTAATTTCAATTTATACACGATATTAAGGTTCATTGAGTTCCAAATCAGTTTTTGTTGTAGTACTATGAAGTTTGATTGGTCTGTACGTACATATGTACATAATACACACACAAACATACACAAGCACGCACACTCATATAGCCTGAAGCTAGTCGGTTACGTTTTCTATTCCATGTACTTTCATGCATCATAATCATTTTTCCTTTTTGAGATAACTAACAATTGTCTCACGCATAACATAAAAATCAATATACTTTGATTTATTGTTTGGCTAATTTAGTTTAATGATATCATACTTTATAGATGTCAATATTGTAAATATCAAACCTTCTTCAAAAAGAATTAGATTTTCAGAATATTTTTTAATTTAAGAGATAGCCTATGTCATCTCTTTTAGTTCGAGGATGTCGTAATGAGTGAGTTTAGGTTGATTTTACTTATATCTTTTCCTCTTATTGGTTAACTATATCTTGATTACGAATTGTCCAAATAAATTTTAATAAATTTGAATTCTTATAGCTAAAAAGTGTACAAAGACTAATATGACAAGCTATCATGTAAGTATGTCCATAAATCATCTGGGATTATATGGGCGAGTCCTTTAAATTCAATTACTTTTACGTATCTGCACAATTATATGATACATAGCAACCAACTCATCTTAAAGATGAGTACTATGGTTCTTAGGGCATTTAAAATATAAAATACATTATCATTTGTGTCAAACTATAGAACTAAGTATGAATATTATGTAATAAAAAAAGAAATGTTTGATTTTTCAAGACTATCAAACTGTTATTATTAGCTTATATAAATTCAGTTTAACATAGTTAAACTCAATCATTTTTAGTAAGTTCATTGTGATATATACATGATTTTCTAATTTTAATTCGCATAAGTATTGTATACGACTTTACTTCATCTCCTTACAAAACAAATAAATATAATTTGTCCCAGTGCTTTTAAACTTATAAAAAATGAACTTTGCTCCTTATTGCATATTGATGAAACTTTTTGCATATTAACGTTCCAATCATCGCTTGACTGAGTTGGGCATTTCTACATCTTCAATGTATATTTTATTTCCACATGATGCTATGCATTAAGAGTATTTCTTAGTTTAGCCATATATTTAATAAATAGTAGGAATTTTCTCTTTGGCCTGCTTTATTTACCACCATCACATTTTCTTAGACTTAAATTTAATTTTAAAAATTATAATTGCTTTGTGATACATATTGAAAATTAATACTAATTATGGTCATTAAGGTTTTGTATTTTTATTTATCCCTAATTCATGCTTTTGACAACTTAGATATTGCATAACCAATGCATTTAATGAAAATAAGAACTTTAAGGCGCTCCTCGTGCTTTCCTCCTAAGTCTTTCTTTACTTTGATTTTTGGTTATTTGTTGATATCATCTTTATACGTTAATGGTAGATCTATGTTATATATATAGTTGTGTTAAGTAGAAAGAACAAACCAAAGTGGTCTCTTGAAAAATCTCCACTATTGATTTTACCTTTTATAGAAGTGATCAAATATATAAGCTAAACATGGCACCCATTCACACAAATAACTAAACAACTTATATTAAAACACACGATCCTCTATTATAACCCAAAAATAACATAATCCTTTATTCCACCGTTGGTAGAGTTACTTTTATAAAATTTTACAAATTTGTTTACATACCACTAGCTTCATTTATTGGTAAATCATCTTATTGAACTTTTATTACTAGCTTTTTGGTCATTTTATGATTGCATCTTTGACGATATATTCCAGTCTTACTAAGTTAAACATAAAGGAATATTTTCATTGTTTGTTCTACATGCTTCTATTTTGTTGTGGAATTTACATTTATGTAACATTCCTTAATCTTATGTTAAAACGACACAGCTAAATTTATTCTTGCCGAAAAAAGAAAGGAAAAACATTTTATCCTTTATTCCATTAATTATGTCCTATAGCCTTAAAATTTTGAATTTGTAAAGGTTGTTTGTACAGGTTGTTTTTAATGCCAATACACTACCATTATTATTATTATTATTATTATTATTATTATTATTACTGAGCTATTGAAGTATCCATTACTGCAGACATTGTTACTGAGTTTAACAAAATTCAATTGCAGGAACACAATCAATAAGACCAACTGACTGTACAGCTTGCATCTGCTGCCGAAGAAAAAGATGAAAAATAATTTCTTCCTACGTGCTTGGTTGCCTCCTGAAATGAACATGGTTCTACCAACTGCATTATTAGTTTAGTACAATCCCTTTTTTTATTAAGCGATAATAATAACACAAATAAATCTTCTTTTGGTCTCCAACGGTCTACCTTCTTTATTTCTTTTTGATTCATTAATGTTTTAACTATTTCTGCTAATTTTGTACGGTTGTATATAAATATTTTGCATGTGAATTGTTTGTGGGTGACACAATACTTTAATTCTACTTTGCCTATTAACTGTTGAGATATTGTTTACATCTTTTGTGCGATTTTCTTAGTTCATTGCCAACACTTACCATGTATATCGACATTACCATATATTGATTGTTCTATCTATGTTATAAAAGCATTTAAAACAAAAGGTTTACACAACCAAATATATATCACGTTTTCTATGTTGCATTAAATTATGATTCTATTTAGTGAACAATAAACTTTTCAGTGGAGACATTCTTTTATAATACGTATTTAGTCCTAATTTATAGGATCCATGATATTTACCACTTTCATATTTCATTGTAGTACATTTGCTGCTTATGTTTTTCACTACCGACAAGTCCACTTTGCCCTATATGTTTTTCACCGGCATATATATTTGAAAACATTCAATCCTATTATTATCAATAACGATTATGTACTAATTTTAAAACCCATATTTGATATTGTAGTAATGTTTCTAATTACTTTTGATAATATTAAATTCTAATTATTTATCAAAATAATTTAATTTTATACCTACAACAGTTATATTTTTTCTATATCCGTGTGCGAAGCACCGGTTCGCACTAGCATATGAACATATATTCAAATAGTTTAAGTATTATTTAATTCACTGATCAAGGTTACTTTTACTAAACAAGTTTGAAAAACAATTAGTAAAAGTAAACACAAAAGGAAAAAACATGTCAAATCCAACCAAATCTTTTCTTTACTTAAATATTACTTGATTAAGACATAGAGTAATGATGTGATAAGGTGATGGTAAGTGTTGAAAAAGTAAGATAATGTAACGACCCGCTATTTTCAACCATTTGCATCCACACATGTCGGACTTGAATTGCTCAAAATATCATATTGTTAATTTAAATTTGGCATAACTCAGCATTTATAGTAAATAAAGATCACAGAATCACAGACACAGAGTAATATAACCATAATGCAGCGGAAATAAAAGAATAGTAGCTCATGAAGCTACTATATATATAACAGAGCTAAATAAGATACAACAGAAGTCTTAAATACAATAGTCAAATACAAGATCAGAATGCAACACTGGAATCAACTAAATAACTACAAGCTGAATAGATGGAGGGATCTCCAAGCGAAGATCCAACTCTAAAGGTGAGTCTCAAAAGTTGTATCACTCAGTCTGAGCCGAGCGTGAAGCAAAACACAAAACACTCGAGTCAAGATTAACATTCTTATATCAATAAATCTAACTCAAGTGAAATAACAACTGAAATACAAGTAACTTAAAGGATGTTTAGGATAACCACCCTCTAAGGATCCGTTAAACTATCTACTATGTAGTAATATACGCTATTATAATAATATCTATAGTAAAGTAAACTATTAAAATAGCGTTAAGGCTTTACATTTTCCACTTTAACACATTCTATAGTGCCAATAGTCTATACAGTACCGTAATATCTCTAGATTGGGAGGCTACCATAAGATACTCCATAGATACGACACAAATCAAACTCATATAAGGCACGCTAGAGTAGGTAACACGACACAACTAGGCAATACCAATGTAGATATACCAAGTACACTTCCGGGCTGGTGGTAACGCATAGCAGCCACAACCGCCCACCTCGAGCCACACTCCCAAAAATCTAAAGGTGCGCACCAAATCAATCATAAAGTAATAGAATGACATACGAAGGAGTGTGTCCGATCGGAGGAGCTGCCTCACTTGGCCCGTCAATTGGAAATTTTAGAACTTAAGTTCCGGGACTTTTGAAAAAAAAATCTTTTGAATGATTTAGAATATAGTAATATTATTTAGAAGTATTTTCTAATATGAATATTTCATTATAAATTGAAAGAACTATTTTAAAGAAACTTTGGAAAGAAATAAGTTCTGTACCCCCCCCTCTCTGTCGCCGAAAAATAATTTCGGTGATGAGTGCACGCATTATCGACATTCATTTTCGAGTTTCGAAGTGGAAAGGCCATTGTAGTAGTTTTACTGCAGATTTATTTTGATAAACAAATATAAATATCAAATTGTTTTAAATATAATTGGATATATAAATTGTAAGTGTATACATCTATCTATTATTTTAAAATGATTTGAAATTTAACCCGGTATTTAGTTCTTAAATTTCCGTTAATCAATAGTTTCAATTATTGTAGTAAAATGGAATGTAACTAATTAATATTGAAACCTCTAATTAAAATAAGAGATTAAATGCTAAGTTATAAATGAAATTTCAAGAAATTTGAAATTGTAACCTATAAAACAAAGGATAGGATTAGTGAACATTAATTTAGTTAAAAGAAAGGAGAAAAGCTTGTATGGCTTTCAATTATATTCTTAAAGGCATATATATAGCTTACCAAAAGATGTAAAAAGTTAGATTTTAATAAGAAAATGTAATGGATATTATACAAGTAAAACTTGAAGTAATGAAAGTATTCAACGAAATTCTTTAATAAACAAGAATTTGATGTGTAGATGAAAGACCACTAATTAAATATAATAGAAAGGTAAGTATTATAAATAAATGAAATGAACACTGAATGAATGAATGGAAAAATGAAAATTTGCAAGAAATAAATGTAAAATTTGAAAAGATAAAACATTATATGAATGAAAAGGAAATCAAACAACAAATGTATGAAATGAAATTAATAAGAATAAACTTGATCTATTGTTTGAAATCGTTGTTTGTTTGGTTTATGATTGTTTAGGCAAGGATACTTTAAATTTGTTTGGATGTATGAATAATCTATTTAGTTTCATCTAAGACTGTTGAGTAAATGGTGCACTTAGCAGTTTATTTTTCATTCTGTACAATTTAAAGTTTTTGAACCCAAACAACTATTTGTTTTGTTTGATATGAATGGATAATTTATTTGCGTTGATCTTATATCCATGATTATATGTTGTGGTTGCAAGCGATTGTCGAGCTTATTGATTTATTTGATAACGGTTGAAACAACTTTAAATATTTCATTTATATAATTATTATTAACTCTTTTAGATTATATAACTAAAATACAGGTTATGGAAGCAACTGCTACTGCTTTTGGTTTCATAAAATAAGCGTTAATTGCCTGACAAATAGGTACGTTCTTGGATTACGGTTTTATAACGTTATTATATTGTTTTTCCCGTGTTGGAATATATTATTTGGAAATATATGTTATATATTGTTATATTTGATATTATATTTTCTTCCGAGCCTCCCCGTACAAAGGAGACTCTGCCAAAATTTTCCGCAAGTTTTGGACTTAGAAATTTTTTGAAAACGTTTTCCAAACTTTATTAAATTGAGTATAAAAAGATTTAATGGTTATAAATTGATATATTTTATTTAAATTATTAAATTTTGTGAATTTATTTGTTTATAAAATTAATATTTTGAATAAGATGTATTGACTACTTAATTCTTTCTTTTCCCCTTCTTTTTTCTTTTCGAGAACGAAAAGTTTTGAGTGGGGGAGAGTGTAACGGCCCGTAAAATTTCGATATGAATCTTGTTATTTAATATTGGGAGAAATAAAAAGTTGTAAGGTAATAATGAAAAAATAACTAAGATGAAACAGAACAGGGTTAATTAAAGTTAACAATTTATCAACTTGAATGAAATTCCAATTAAACAAATTAACTTAAAAGTTATAACTTGGTTATAAAGTGAATATAAGAAAGCAAGTGTAATATTGAATGAATTGGGGAATTAGCATATAATTTTTGATAATTGGATAAAAACAGTGTTATGCAAGCAATTGTAACATTTGTTTGTTAATAATAACTTATAGGAGTAATTGAAAGTTGATGGTAACAATTGTTGTATATTACCTATTTATTTAGCCTGATATTTTAAATTGGAAATAAATTTCAATAAATGTAATTAAATATTATGTTAATGTAAACTAAGATAATATTTAAAAATAATGTCAATTCCATTTATAATATGACAATTTGTTGATTTAAAGAATGGAAATCAAGATTTATTAATTTATTTGAATTTAAATTATAGTAATTGGGTTTATTGCGAATAAATGGAATTAAATATTTAGATATTATGTTAATGGGAAATTAAGATGAAATTTGAAGATTTTAATGTAATAAATCATGAACCAATGTTAGTTGCATCCTTATTGTGATAAAAGATGTGAATAATAAGGTTTAAAAATTTAATAAACGGATTTTTGGGAATGTTAATTTATAATTTCTGAATTTAATGAATTTGAAATTAAACAGTGAAATTGATGGATTAATCAACTTTAATTTGACATCTAAACTTGTTTAAATTATTGTGATTGTTTAAGAAATAAAAAATGATAAGATTTGTTGATTATAGAATTTAAATTGAAGAGCGATTTAATTAATTAATTATAAATTTATTTAATTAACCTGAAAATAGCCATTTTGAGCACTGACTCGGAATTTGACGAAACTAGTTTCATAGGATTTGTAACAGTAAATTGTAGTAGGATTTCAAGTTTCGTAGCGATCAGACATGTCGTTTGATCGTACGGGCTCGAAACGCCTAGAAATCAAATTTAATTGAAATCAATTTGAAGTAACCTGATTTTAGCATAACTTCTTCATACGATGAAATTTAGACTTGAAACCTATTCCATTGATTTTAAAATGTTCAAAAACATTTATTTTGATATATGACCCAGTTTCGTTCCGGAGTCGAAACGGGCTTTTCGAGCCATTGTATCGTTCAACATGTAAATCAATCTTGTCCATCTATTCTATTTTTGGCTTTGTCTATAAATACCCTGTTATAAACTCTAGCCGCTCCCCATTCTCATTTGCATGCACGTACTTTCTTTCTCCACTCCTCATTCCAATGGCAGACAAAGAAATTCCAGATCCAATTGCAAATCAAATTCAAATCCAAAAATCAAACTCCTTAAAGTATATCATATCATATACCGTTGGAAAGATATCGACGAGTCGAACCTATGGCAAGTGTTAGTTTTTCATAATAGCGCTCGAATCAATCGGAAATCTCAGTCAAAGGGTTGAATCGGCGAACACTAAGCTTTGAATTGGGCATTTTCGATTTGGGCATCAGTCGAGGAATTGCTTCTGGGTATTGGAGAGTTGGGCTCGAGGAGTCGTTTGATGGTGGTCGGAGGTTGCGCAGAGGGTTGTGGCGTCGAGGATTTGCGTGCTAGGGTTCGGCAAACCCTAATTTCCGATGGCAGCGGGTCGCACCGGAGGGGGTCGGACCCATGGCGGCGTGCAGAGGGGACCATGGCGAGCTCCTGGTGGCGGCGACTTGGCCTACGGCGGTGCCTGGTGGCCGATGGGCATGGTCAAATGCTCAGTCAAACGGCGATGCTTTGGGTTTGATCGCGTTGTTTTCGCATGCGTTCTGGAAGAAGCTCTGACGTGGCTTGAGATGGTAGGGTGATGCTGTTGTTTTGTTTTATTTTAAAATTAAAAATTTCAAATGGGCTAACACGCATAACTTTTTCATAAGAGGTCCGATTCACGCGCGGTTTTCTCCGCTAGGATCGTATCAAAATTTCGGACATTATGGCTCTTGTTTGGACGAATTCCGAGAATGTTCAAATTTTGGGTTTAAATTGGATTTAAATTCAATTTAAATTAAAAAAGTGGGTGTTTTAACCCACTCACAACTTCTAACAAAATTTATGTTTGTTAAATTGACTTATGATGTGATTAGAAATTTATTTATGACTAGTTGACATAGTTTGAATCATCATCTCAATTTATTTGGATAAAACAGTTATTTAATTTATTATTGAATATAAACTGCCAGTAAATACCTGTTATTTATTATCTATTCTATATTGATGTTGTTGATTGAATTGGATGATGATTGTGATAAATGTTTGATGACTGATATTGGATGAATGGATGTTGTATTTTATACTGTTATAATCTGTAAGTTGTTATGGATTTTTATTTCATTCGGGATTGCGGTTTGAAATGATATATAACCGTATTTATATTTTAAATGGCAGATTGAAATGATAAATATTCGTATCACTTGATCATAGGATAGAAAATTTTATATAGACACCGTGATCTATATATAAAAATATTTTTGAAATGATTTCTATGGTTTTGTAAAGAAATATACGGTTTTATATAAATATTGATTATAGATATTATTATAAATGTTTTCATTCTTGATTTTTAAGCTATGTATAAACTTGTTTTAATATAGAATAAGCTTAATAATAAGTTGATTTATATTGAAGATAATATGGTTAAGTATTTAAATTTCATTTTAATATAGAGTTTATAATGATTTAAATAAATTAAAGTTGGAAGATAAATTGGAAATTTATTTGAAATTGAATTATTTAAGAACTAAACTCAAATAAGTTTGATGTGAAATTTATTAAAATGGAAATTTTAAAAGGTATGGTTTTTATAATCTGATTTTGGGTTAAGGTGAATTAAATGATTATTTCAAGTATAATATAATTGAAGGAAATATTTAGTAATTTGTAATTTGATTTTTATTTAAATGATAATGGATTTATTAAGCAAAATATTTCAAAACTAAATAATAGAAAATTGAATTGTCGAATCATAATAACCAAACTTAGTTTTGAAATTGTTGAATACTTAAAGTTTTAAATATATTGAATTTGAAATGGTTTATTCTGTGGATCAAATCTTTTTTGAAATCGATAAAATTTGGAATAGTTTATTTGGAAACTGAATCGAATTGAAATTTATGATTTGGGATTTGGTTAATTATTAAATGTAGAAATTCGAGTTGTTTTGGAATTGATTTGTGAAATTGAAGAAGCTATTGTATTATATAAAGTATTTTAATATTTAAACCATTTAAGTGGTGGAAGTTATGCTTCAAAGTTAGGAGTTTCAAAGTATTACGATTTAAAAGTGTTATATTTCAAGTGTTTTGATTTCGAAATGTTATAACTTTGAAAATGCTATGGCTTTGGAAAATGGATATATTTGAAATAGAAATGATATCTCATTTGGGTTTGGAAATGGAAATGATATCGTATTTATATGGTTTTTGAAAGGGCAATGATATTTTGATTTTAAAGTATAAACTATTTAAAATGAATGCGATGTTATAATAACGTTTGGTTGTTAAAAAGACCGGGATCGGAAGTTGTTATACTCTCTACCAACTCCAAAAACCACTTTAGCAACGGTGTACACGGTAGAGATTCCAGAATGAAGTAGGATGGTGCGGCGTTCCTTTAAGGTATATACGTGGACCCGACTCCCGTGAGTTGGCATAAGGTGGCTAAAACAGGAGCGATTGACGGGCTAAGAAGGTAGCACCTTTTATCGGACATACTCCTTCGATACCATTATATAACTTTGTGATTGATTTGGTCCCTTTTGATTTTGGGGGTGTGGCTCGAGGTGGGCGGTAGTAGCTGCTATGCGTTACATCCGGTACGAAAGCGTAATTGGTATATCTACCCTGGCATTGCCTAGTTGTGCCGTGTCACCTACCCTAGCGCGTCTTGCACGAGTTTTATTTGTGTCGTACCTATGGAGTATCCTCTGGTAGCCTCTCGATCAGGAGGTATTACGGTACTGTCTATACTATTGGCACTATTATATGTTAAGGGCTATATGGGTAACCTCTTAACGCTATTAAAAAGTAAGTTTATTATACTATTAGACATTATTATAATAGCGAAATATTACTACATAGTAAATAGTTTAAAGGATCCTTAGGAGATGTATCCTTAACATCTCTTAAGTCACTGCACTCACGTTCGGCACTGGATAGGAGATGTCAAATCCCGTAAACATCTCTGACGCCGTTCCACTCATATGTATTTCTGTTGATTTAACTCACATAAGATCTTTTAGTTTTGACTCGAGTCACTACACCAAATACTGAGATTTGCAACTAACCATCCTCACATTTGGCAACGGTTATTAACCGTTGCCATTTAGAAACGGTTAATCACCGTCTTGGCTCAGTTAGCAACGGTTTTTTATCGTTGCTAATTGGGAACGGTTATTAACCGTAGCTTCTTTGGAGACAAATGATAGCGGTGAATTTCATCCTTTCACGCCATAATTTTTGGCGCGCTTCGTTCCAACAAGCAACGGTTTTCAACCGTGGCTAATTAGCAACAGTTTGTAACCGTCGTAAATGTTGTGGCAAATAATGGCGCTAATTTTGTGCCAAATATTCGCTGGGAGCCAAAAAGAATTGGCCCGTCACTTTTCCTTCCCTCCTTTCCTTTGATATTCGTTTCGTCCTCTTTCAACGAAAAGAAAACCTAAATAAAAAAAACCCCAATTCCACCAATTCGATTTGCTTCAACCCGCTCATCTTTCCATCTAATTGTGAAATCATCTTCCATCCAACCGCGAACCCATCTTTCCACCTAATCGTGTCCAGCTGCGAACTCATCTTCCTTCCAGCCGCACCGGTTCTTCCTTCATTCAACGCCAATCAGTGGCCCTCTCAGATCTGTGTTCGGAGAAGTATTACAACGTGAATTTATCGAATACCTACTCCAGGTTGGGTACTCATTTTAATTATTTGATTTCTATTTTAAATTTGATTTTGTTTTATACTTGTATTATAAAATCTAATTTGAAATCTTAATTATCTCAGATCTGTGTATCTTTGATATTTGGTTCCTCGAGTTTCATTGGCATAATCGAAGAGATCGCATAACTGCCAAGTAAGCTTTGTTTTGTAATAATATTTGTTGTCAATTGAAATGGAAACTCTGTGTACATGTATTTGCGGTGCATTGTTATATTACAGTACCTGTGTGTAGAATCAAAAGAACCTTTAACTTCATACGTTGCTCGGCTAAGTCTTGAAGAACCTGGTTCAAATTTAACGTGAATATCTTAATGGTGATAGGATAAACTTTTAACTATGTACCAAGGATTTTCTGATTCTTCTTGGCCAAAAACTTGCCACCTTTTGCTTGTTCCATGTCGCTGAAAAGAGATTTAGGACGAATGTTACAGTCACCTTGAAAATTGACTTATCACAACTTAGTTAAAAGATTGTCAAATGCAATGATAACAATTAATCTGTAATCCGCACATGATTAATAGAAATCAGTAAATTATTTGGAAAACAAGCATGTGTGTTTCTACTAAGTGCTTTATATGTATTATCGACGACTGACTGTCTGTACACGGTGAATCCATTCGTTTCTATGGTTGAATAATAGGAAAAGATTACATGCTTATATTTGTAGTTTAGAATAATAAAGAAAGGGATGCAACACAAGTTAAGGGACAGTTTATTCCCTATAATGCTTGCTTATGGGTTTGTTTAGTGTTACCATATAAGTTGTCATTTGAGTTCCATCATTATCTTCATCTTTTAGGATTGATGTTTCATCAAGTTTTTTGGGGATTGATTATAGTCAATATCTACTACTCTTTAACAGTTTGCCAAAGTACAGATGCACCTTCTAATCTAAACCATCAGAATACATATTTGATGTTTTAAGTGTACAGTGTTAGAGAACCAAGAAACAATTGGTTATGCAAAGGATGATCTTTTTACATTTATATATGATTTGTTTTACAAATTGTACAATGTGAGATGATCTAACACGTCCCCGTACGTGTGGTGTATCATCAGACAAACATTGCAACATGGAAGAGAAGTAGTGTTGTAGTGTGCATTCTCATATTTACTAAAGCCTAAATGTTGTACTGTACTGCATGCTAGTTAGACATAGCTGCTTATAGTGACTTCTAGGTATAAGTTGATGCAATGAATTTTGTTTTACTAAATATGAGACCATATTTAGTAAGTGGATAAAATTGTTGTTAATGGCGCAAGCCAAGTATCAAGAGAGGGGTAATGCATTGACATTACTCTGGTGCTACAAAATGGCGCCGTTGTAATAGCAAATTTTTTGGAAACAGTTTGATGCTAATGTTAAATTTCAAGTGAAAGCAGAAGAATATACATCTGTTTAGTTAATATCAGAGTTGAACTTGGTGGAAAGCCATAAGATATTGTTACCCATGATTTCTTATTAGCTCTTGTTATTTTCTTTCAGTATGTTTTTTAGTATAGACAAACAATGGATGAATCAATCTAATCAAAGAAATACAGTGTGGAAGGTGTGAGAAATTTCGTTAAATTTGTTGCTGAAAATGGTGGCAATAAGGAAAAGTATTCGTGCCCTTGCACGCGGTGCAAAAATGAAGATACATTCAAATTAAATGACATTCATTTTCATTTGCTTAGATATGGTATTGTTCAATCATATACCGTGTGGTGTTTTTACGGGGAAAGAGTACCAGAGAAGCCAAAACAACAACCGATTAGTCATGCCACAAATACTGATGAGTCCGAACATATTAGGATGGAGGATTTGATCAATGATGCAGATAGATTCCATCATTTTCAACCTACAAGTCAGTTGCATTATAATGCTAATATTGGTGAGCAGTTTACGGATAAATCATTTTTTGATTGTGCAACTGCAACAGAGCCATTGTATCCTTCTTGTCCAAAAGAGATTACAAAGTTGTATGCCATTGTGAAACTGAATAGCTTGAAGACCCACTACGGCTTTTCAGACAATGGTGTGACTGCACTACTCGAATTCATAAAGGAGTTACTCCCCGAAGGTAACACGCTACCGTCGAAGTACCCCGACGTGAATAAGATCATTAAGCAAGTTGGGATGAATTACATAACTTATGATGCATGCATTAATGACTGCATCTTGTACTGGAAAGATAATGCGAACAAAGTTTCATGTACAAATTGCAACGCACCAAGATATAAGACATCATTCGACGAAGAGAGAAAAGCTACCACAGTACCTCAAAAGACCTTAAGACATTTTCCTTTAATTTCTAGATTGAGAAGACTGTATACTGTACCATGGATAGCAGAAGCGATGACCTGGCATGGTCGTGCCAAGTCCGGTATAACCGTAATGCGTCATCCGCGTGATACTTCTCAATGGAAAACTACATATTCTTTTGATTCTTCGTTTGCTGCTGAACCACGAAATATCACGCTTGGAATAACAACAGATGGTTTCTGTCCGAATGCTTCTTTAACTAACTCTTACAGTTGTTGGCCAGTAATTGTAGTACCATATAACCTTCCTCCGTCTTTGTGCATGAAAAGAGAGTTCTCAATGTTAACACTGTTGATTTATGGGCCAAAACAACCGGGGAAGGATATTGATGTTTATTTAGAACCTTTGATAGACGAGTTAAAGCAGTTATGGAAAGGAGTCGTTACATTTGATTCATTTAAGAAATCTGAGTTCATAATGAGAGCTAGAGCGTTGTGGGCAATCCATGATCATCCCACTCTTGGGACTTTATCGGGATGTACAACTCACGGCTACTCTGCATGTCCTATTTGTGTAGAAGAAACTACATCTGTTTATCTCCCTGAAAGTAAGAAGATTTGTTACATGGGACATCGTAGATTTCTTCCGTCCGGACACAAGTTTCGATACGATAAGACAAATTTCAACAACGAGCAAGAACTTTAGCGTCCTCCAAAACCACTGACTGGTTATCAAGTTGAAAAAAAGGTAGCGAATATAAAAATGAAAGTTGGTAAAAACATACCGGAAATTGGTCGAAAACGGAAAAAGACAATCGATGAAGAAGTTCCTGCATGGTATAGGAGGTCGAAGTTCTTTGATTTTCCATATTGGAAAACAAATTTGACCCGACATAATATTAATGTTATGCATACGGAGATGAATGTCACGAAACATTTGATCAACACAATTATGAACCATAAAGACATGTCAAAAGATGGGATCAATGCACAGAAGGATTTGAAAATCATGGGTATAAAACAAAAGTTGTGGGTGATAGAAGATCCTGAAGCAAGTAAAGTAACCATACCAAATGCGACTTTCACTTTGAGCAAAGAAGAAAAGATACGGTTTTGCACCGTTTTGATAAATTTTGAAAGTGCCGAGCAAATTCTCTTCGAACTTCCATAACAATGTGAGCATCAACTCTCCTAAACTAAAAAATATGAAGTCACATGATTACCACGTCATAATACAACATTTACTTTCGGTATTGCTTCAACATTATTTTCCGCAACATAAGGATCTATGGAATGCTATTCACTGCATTAGTCTCTTTTATAACATTTTGTGCTCAAAGGTGATCAACAGGGAACATCTTCTAAAAGCAAAGGCTAGTTTGGTAGAAGCAATGTGTGTTATTGAAAAACATTTTCCGCCTGCATTTTTTGATATCAGTATTCACCTTATGGTTCATTTAGCCGATGAAGCATTGATTTCTGGTCCTGTTAGATATAGGTGGATGTACCCATTTGAACGGTAAATAACTAATTTTAGTTCTGTACATAATTATTCGATTTAAATAGCTATTGATGTCTACATTTTACAATTATTCATCTTCATAGGTTGATGAAAACATATAAAGGATATGTGCGCAACAAAAGATATATTGAAGGGTGTATTGCAGAAGGATATATTGTACAAGAAGCTAGTCTTTACAGCATGGAGTATATGCCAAAAGGAAGTGCTGGCATTCATAAACATACCCTTGAAGCGTTTTTAGACGAGGATGATGAGTTTGCTGATGAAATAGCACTAGATAATGGTAAAGATATAACGTTAATTCAAGTGCAATTTCAACAAGTGTGTAAATGGTTCCTTGATAAGTACGACGGATTGGATGAATGGAAGAAGTAAATTCATGAATTTGTTCTGAATTCTTATTATTGTAAATCAATTCATATATATAGTATTTATTGTGTGTTTTTCGTAGGAGGTATAACTCCTATGTTCAAAGCACCAAATCTCAAACTCGAGGCGGGGGTACATCTGGGGAAGCTATTAAAAATTTCACTTTTTGGTTACGTGAGGAGGTATATGTATTAAATATTTAACGTATTTTCAAGTTTACCATACACCTCCTTGACAATGTTTTTTTTACTTATTGTGTTTGTTGTAGTTGTTGAAGACCGTCGATGTTGACTCAACCCTTTGGTGGTTAGTTAACGGGACAAAGTTTGATGCCCGTAGTTATATGAAGTACCAAGTGAATGGGTTTTTATTTTCTCCGAAGAGTTATGAAGAGCGAAAGCTAACACAGGATAGTGGTGTATGCATGAGAGCAATTACACAATTTAGAGCGAGTGGGAAGGATAAAAATTTTAAGGAAGCAGAAACAACTTATTACGGATTCATTCAACAAATAATTGAGTTGGATTACATTGACTTCAAACAAACAGTTTTTTATTGTGATTGGGTAAAGGTCGAAGATAAGATCAATGGTTGTAAGATAGATTCTGTTTCAAGCTTGATCACAGTTAACTTGGGAAAATTGAAGAATAAAGATAGCGTGAATGATGAGCCATTTATTCTTGCATCGGAAGAGAGTCAAGTGTTCTACTCAAAAGATTTGAAAAATAACGGATGATTTGTGGTTTTGCATACACCAAAACGGTTGACCATAAATGTGGATGACACTGAGTTTCCCACCGTTTATCAGTCAGCTTTTGAAGACAATGAAAAATTAGAAGATCTTATCAAATGCATATGTTAACTTTGTATTTCAGAGCAGTTATTGTACCTTAACAAAATATTTATTTAAAATGGTGTAAAATGTAAAATGGTGTGTTATATGATAGTAATAGATGCATTATATTTTTTATTAGTGCCATTATAATATCCTGATGGATCCATAAGGATGGATATATTGCAAGAGTTCATTTTGTGTTTGTAGTTGTAGGTACTTACATATGATCACATACATACACACATGTACGCATACATACATATGATCAGCTTGACTATTCTTTCTTTCTTTGTGTTTGTAGGTAGACAGGCAGTTCAAGATATTGTATTTGCACCCTTTAGTTCAGCAGTGCTAAGGTAATATATTTTTGTATTTGCATCCTTTATTTCAGTCAGTATTTTAGATATTGTTTTGAATCCGCTTAAGTTTAAAATTCTGCTGATGCAGGAAGACTTTATCACTGCCGCATAAAAGTGAATGTTCCGCTTCCCGCCCATCCCTGTGATGCCCGATTGCTGTTAAGCTGCTGTACATCTGATATAGTAAACAACGTCCCTTCTGATTTGTCTGATCCCACCATTTTCTCATCACATTACGATTATTGTCTGTCGGACTAACAAAAATCATAATGTGGTGAGAAGTTGGCGGGATCAGACAAATCAATAAAGGGACGTTGGTTCATATATCAGATGTACAGCAGCTTAACAGTGATCGCTTGGAGCAAATTTTATTAAGACATATAAGGCGTTTGATCTTGTTATGGAGGGCACTCCGTGCAATAATTTGGCCGACAGCAATCGGGCATCACAGGGATGGGCTGGAAGGGGAAGAAATGTACGTTATAATGTCGTTGGGATTATTTTAGGATTTTAGACTTTGCAGGACATAATGTCACAAGATGCCACACCACCGTCAAATGATACAACTTCACAATCATCCACTTTAAAACGGGAGAAAATTGATATAGACAATTACGGTTCTCCAGTCGGAAAAAATGGTTCAAAGGTCGCTGCGAAGATTGGTAAACTAGTAAGAAATCATGTGCCAATCTCATATCCAAGTTGGAAAAAAGTTCCGCCAAATTACAAGGAAGACGTGTGGAATCAATTGGAGGTAAGTTCTCCAATCTCATAACCATTTTTATGTACTGTTTCTGTTTGTAAAATATAGTCGTCTGATTGTAATATGCACCCTTTTTATGTATTGTTTCTGTTTCTGTACTGTTTCTGTTTCTGATTGTAAAATAGGCCTGAATGAGCGAGGGTTCATATGAGACCATATTTATGTACTGTTTTTGTTTCAAGATATATTCTTTTATGATATTTATAGGATATTTAGATTGATCACTTTATTCATAGAGACTGATGAAACTATATACGTTGAAATGTAAAAATCCATATACTTTGAAATGTAAACTGTGTACATGAACTTAGATGGTTTAAATTCATTTACAATGCTTTCAATACATAAATAAAAAATGGTTTACATGCATTTTTTGTTATGCAGAAATATTATGAGCTAGATCCTCTATCAAGGGACCTTATTATGAAAAAAAGGTCCGAGGCTTTTAGGAGACACAAGAATGATTTGCGCAAGAATCATTATGACCATTTCATCACTGACGAAGAAAGAATGAGAAATTGTCCATCGAAAATTGCTCAAGATGATTGGGATGAGTTCATAAGAAACGAATCAAAACCCGAGGCGAAAGAAAAAAGGAAGCGAGGCAAACAAAATAGATCAATGCTCGAATATGGTCATCATTCGGGACATAAGAGTCACGCTATGATTACTCAAGAAATGGTATGTGTCATTGAATTGGTGCATCACATTGCATATACCATTAGTTCCAAATATAATTTTAGGTCATTGTATGCAGGTCGATTCAAGTAGTCCGGGAACAGAAGTATCACGTCTTCAAGTATGGGAGAAATCGCATAAGAAAAAAGATGGCAGCACGTCAGATGCGGCATCTTCCTACTTTGTAAGTTAAACAAATAATAACGCCTCTAAATTAAATTTTCATTATTCATATATATGTATTTACTTTTTAGGACAAAATTGAAAAAGAAAAGGAAACGACGAGTGGTGGTGATGAAGCCGCCTTTATATCAGTGTTTGGTAAAGATGTAAAGGGCAGGAGCCGAAGTATTGGGACCAATATAGCTCCTAGCCAAGTTAAGAGTGCTGCCATTCCATGCAAACGGTCAAACAGGCCCAAGGAGTATATGAGCAGCGACTGCAAAATGTGGAGCAAAAATTGATGAAGCTGGACAATATGGATGATAAACTGGAGCGTCTTCTCAGCATATCCCAAGATAATCGTCAAGTAGGCAGTGAAATCGCATCTTCTCAGTTTTCCACTCCGAACAATCAGTTAATCGACCAAAGATGTGAAATCCTGAACTTCGAGGACGAAGTAATTGCAACATGCACTATTTTAATCGACCAATCAGTCTTTTTGTGCTTCAACCGAGTTTACTGCTCTCTATTATTGTGCATATAAACAAATTAATGAGTATTAGTGCATGTGTATTTATAGATTCCAAATTATCTTTTGTTATAGAAAAAGAGGTTAGGCAACAAAGGTTCACGTTTGACATGTACGTCATAATTAGGTTCACAAGAGGTGTATATGACATTTTCAAATCCAAATTAACATAATCATAAGATATAAGAGAATATTTAGCAATATTTATAATGCTATAACCATAGGATAGAGCAAATTAAGCAGTTTTAAGTAGTTTTAGCAAATCAATAATAATGATCACATGGATAAGTTCTGGTGGGCACAACCTTCACTAAATTCCTGCTTGGCTGAAAGTACAGTGTTATTTAAAAAAAGGTTGTGTTCATGATTAGATTTAAGAAACAGTGAGAGATAGCAAGAAATGTTGAAGAATCACGTAAAAGTTCAAAATGCTATTGCCGAGCTGGAGTTTGAGACAGCGAATGAATGACAGAGATGAGAAGGAATTCATTGTCAATAACGATCTAGTTTGTATACTTATACTCATCGTAGTCTTTGTCTTATATCTGTTTTGTTTTCAATTTTCATTGACACTCACAATAGCCATTATGTCCAAAAATAAATCAGTAAGCTCCAAAATAAAAAAGGATATAGAAAGATCATAAAAGTTTACACCTTCCATTCCAATCTTGCATGATTTTAAAGATCGAATATCGCATACACAATGGGTCTAGGACTTGTGTAGCTCTGCACAATGGTCTTAAATGTTTGGGAGCTTGTTAGTTCTGTAAATGTGATTCCATATATTCACTCTAGAAATGCTTATATAAAAGATACTATATGCCGAGATTCCACAGCATTAGTAATTCATGGAAAACCAGTATCACCCACATATGAAAAAGTGTTGTTGGACAAAATTTTATTGCCGGATGAGCTAACCGCCAAAATATGTCGACAATTTACCGAGACCTTTGGGGATGTTGGAGCCGGAGATTATGTGAGCCATCAAAAGGGTTTGATACGATATCTTTAGTCGGAGGTATTGATATTTCTGACTTGTTCTTTGCATATATTGCTGATTTTCTTTTGTTTGCTATATATGAAATTTGCATATGCAAATGCATGTATATTTTGTCCTAGTCTGTCTTGTTTACAAGATAATCGACAATTTATCAAATACTAGGAAGTAAAGTCAAAATTCAAGGACAAAATCAAAAAATAAAAAACATGATCAATGTGCCTGAACGATGAATGGAGGTCTAATAAACTAAAAATTGATTAGCTAAAAAAATTTATGTGTGTATCGTACTAATTGGGTTTAATCGGTGGTAAAATAATTTGGTTATGATGTAGGGGAGGGGACTGAAATGGTAGGGGACTGGAATGTTTGGTAGGGAACTGGAGTGGTTACTGGAGTGTTTACTGGTGGTTGGAGTGGTTGATACTGGTGGTTTGTGGTAGAGTTGGTGAATAGGAAGTGGGAGGCAGTTTGTAATGCTGGAGTTCATTGCAGAATGTGGAGTTAGAGAGGTTGGTCGGGATAGTTGAATTATGCTGACAGTGTTATGGTTGTGATTTGGTTTGAAGAGGAAATAAAATGTGTAGCGATTAGTTTGAATAGGAAATATGAAAATGTTGTTGGAGTGCAGGCAGGTTTGTAGTTTGTGTTTGATGGCTTACTGGTACCAAGGGAACCAGGTTGGAAGTGTAAATGGTGGATGAAAGGGAAGTTGAAGGCTGCGGAGCAGTCAGAAGAAGACTGTTACAGTTTTTGTGATGTGATGTGAATGTGCAGTTGACAGGGGACTGGTTTTGAAGCAGACAATAAGAGGAATTACAGTTGTTAGAATGCATATAATTGATTTAAAAGTTATAACAGTTAGAATGCATATAATTAACTCGTTTAATCAATGTTGGATTACCAGCAGAAACACTCGCCGCATTCGCATACATCTCTTTTGCCTGAGTACCGAGTAGAACCAAACCTATACTTGGCTTATTTATGATAACGAGGCTATGTGCAATATCCTTTTGTTTTCATATATTCTAGGTGAAATCAATCATAGATTAAGCATACATAATGTACACCTACCGATGAGGTAATAACTTAAAGGTATACTGCAATATAGCTTTTGATGGATATTATTGGTGCAAAATTGGTACATACTATTAACATCAAGCAATATTTATTGAAAAAACCATTATAAAATGTTTGGATTTAACTCGATAGGTGTGTGCACGTACAAACTTTAAAGATTATGGATTTAACAATACCCGAATGAGATGATTAAGAAAAATAGTAGAATCAAATGCATTCGGAGGAGGTGGACATTTAAGGTTAGATATTTCCGAGCAACTTGTTCATATTACTTGATTTCTGGCTCAGTACAAACGGTGCAACATTGGACAAAAACCCAAAAATAATGTAGTACTTGACCAAGCTAATGGTGTATGTTGTTGACAGGCAATAGGAAGTAGAGGGTGTGATGTAGTACTTAAGTGTGGATGAGATGAAAACAGAGAAAATGAGGAAGTGCTGTAGTGTGTAGGAGTGTGGTTGTGAGTGGAAGTGTGTAGCAGAGGGGATGGGATGAAGTTGAAAGGCAGTTTTTTTTGTTAGTGTTGTTATAGTTGTTTAAATGTTTTCTGCCACTTTTACTTGTGCATTATTATTGCTTACACAGGAATTCCGTTGCTCTATTAACTGAACTTGACCAAGCTAAAATTCACTGTATGATTTGAATTTAAAACCTGTTTTTACTTTTGCGCAGGAATTGGATAGAATACTGTATGCACCACAGCATGAGCCAAAGAAATATCAGCTTCGGCTAACCTGCTCAGCATCCTTTTAATGTGTTTATTATATGTAGACTCCAATGCTTGCAAAACAATGTAGTGTAACTAATGAAATCTTTGTAGTGTAGTGTAATAAACAATGTAGTGTAATAAGTATGATATTCCAGCATGGTAGCATTCTGTTTGCAAAACAATGAGTGTAATTATGAGTTTGATAATTTTATATGTATGGTATATGTGCGATATGTTTATAGTGCTCGTGTACCAATATTTTGATATTCTGGCATATTTTGATATATATTGATATTCTGGTATATATACTGAGATATGCGTGTAACTCAGTAGTGAGTTACAGATGTGATTTTGTAGGAGCAGGAGCAAACACTATGTGCAACGGGTGTTAACCGTTGCTTTATGTGTGACTTTGGGCATAAAGCAACGGTTTTTAACTGTTTTTTACTGGACATAAAGCAACGTTTTTTGGCCATAAAGCAATGCTTGCACCCGTTGCTTTTTGGACAGAAAGCAACGGTTTATATCCGTTGATTTTTTGCCCATTAAGCAACGGTTTGTAACTGTTGCCTTTTGTACATTAAGCAACGGTTTATACCTCTTGCCTATTGTCCATAAAGCAACGGTTTATACCCGTTGCCTTTGGCCCAATTTGCAACGGTTTATACCCGTTGCCTTTGGCCCAATTTGCAACGGTTAATACCCGTTGCCTTTGGCCCAGTCTGCAACAGTTTATACCCGTTGCCTTTTTCTCAATTTGCAACGGTTTATACCCGTTGCCTTTTGGACATAAAGCAACGGTTTTCTCCCGTCGCTAAATTCAACCACTCCTGTGTTGAAGACGGTTTTTACCCGTTGCTTTTGGACTTAACAACGGTTTTTACCCGTTGTTAATAGCTTATAATGGTGTAGTGAGTGTTTTGTCTTTTCAATTCGCTCGGGTTCAGTCCTAGCATTTCAGGGTTCGAAGACTTTATTTCTGGAGGATGAAGACGAAGATTGTAGTACTCTTATATATTATATTATTCCACTACATTCATACTGTTCCACTGCATTATTATTTATTCTTTAGTATGTGTAACTCTGATATGTGTTGTATAAGTGTAATCAAATGTTTGTAAAACAGCTTCATGAACTATTATTTGATTATTATGTTTTGTCATTCCGCTGTGAGATTCTATTTTGTTTTATTTCTTTCTCCGTTTTTCTTATTTACCCCAATAAAAATTCGCTCTTTTGTTCGGTTTGGGTCGGCATGTGTGTGCCTAAGCGTACAAAAAGGTGGTCCGTTACATTTGGTATCAAAGCTTTGGTTTAGCAATAAACCTTAGCTTTGTGGGGTCTGACTCTTTGCTAATAGGGTAGTAATACCCTATGACGAGCCGTTGAGCGTGTATATACGAGAGAGCGTATTTGTTAGTGTTATAAAAAAGTTTTGATATTGTGTCAATTTGTTCCGTTTTGTATTTATAAATTCTGGTTGGTGCATAGGACGCTATGACATCAATATGGATTTCTAAATACTTAATAGGATAGACCAACACAATATTTGTTTTGAAATATAGGTAAATGAAATAATTTTGCCTTGTATTTTCTCTATATAAAATAATTTTTTATAAAGGTTATATTTGGTTATAATATATTGGTTGTTAGGTAGTGAAATTTATAAATATTGATTGGAAACTAGATTCGAAGAAAATAAAATAATTGGAAATTGGAAATTTTAGAACTTAAGTTCCAGGACTTTTGAAAAAAAATTCTTTTGAATGATTTGGAATATAGTAATTTTATTTAGAAGTATTTTCTGATATAAATATTTCATTATAAATTGTAAGAATTGTTTTAAAGAAACTTTGGAAAGAAATAAGTTCTGTACTCCCCTCTCTGTCGCTGGAAAATAATTTCGGTGATGAGTGCATGCATTATCGACATTCATTTTCGAGTTTCAAAGTGGGAAGGTCATTGTAGTAGTTTTACTATAGATTTATTTTGATAAATAAAAATAAATTTCAAATTGTTTTAATATAATTGGATATACAAATTGTAAGTGTATACATTTGAAATTTGACCCGATATTTAGTTCTTAAATTTCAGTTAATCAATAGTTTCAATTATTATAGTAAAATGGAATGTAACTAATTTATAATTGGAACCTCTAATTAAAATAAGAGATTAAATGCTAAGTTGTAAATGAGATTTCAAGAAAGTTGAAATTGTAGCCTATAAAACAAAGGATAGGATTAGTGAACATTAATTTAGTTAAAAGAAAGGAGAAAAACTTGTATAACTTTCAATTACATTCTTAAAGGCATATTGTGACGACCCGGGATTTTGGCAATATTATTTTAATAAGTATTTAATCTAATTTATTAAAATATGACTTATCATCTTAAAAACAAATAAGACTTTTGGACATTTACCACTTATTTATATATATGTGTGTATTTTTGGAAGGAATTATGATTTGAAAATTTAAAATAAAGTCTTCCAAAAATATTTAAATTAAAATCTATCTTATCAACGTTAAATTAAAGTAAAGCTCTACCTTATTAACTTTTGATCTAAATATGTATATATGGACGTAATCTAGTTAATAATGTTTGGAATAAAATCAATCTTATCAATATTAAATATAAGTACAAATATATGTATACACAAGAATATAGATTAAGTATTGATTACTTAAATTTAAATTACATGTGTAAAAGAATGGAAGTAAAAGTGTAGTGGTTATTTGTGTGTACGCAACCTAAGTTAAAATTTATAACAATAACTATAACAACTTTATAGTAAGCACATTAGGCATAAAGTAAAACAATGCTAGGCAAGGGAATGTATGTTGCCTGTGAAATAGATGCAAGGCAAGAAGAAAAAATAATATAATCTATGTACATAAAAAAAGGGATAAGGATGTAAACATGTAGAACACTTGCATTTAATGTAATCAACTCAAGCTCAAACCAGGTCATTTCGAAATGTATATGAATCATTTCATTTCCTATAAAATGTTGGCTGGTCAAAGAAGGAGGCAACAAAGAAAAAAAAATCTCTGACCCAAACAAGATATATTTTGTACCAGCAAACACCTCTCCCTGTAAACACCTTTTCTCTTTATATATGTACACCAGCTTGTTCCAATTCGTTCACAAAACTTTGCATACCAGAGCATAATTTCACAACAGAAACTTAAAACAACAACTAAACCAACAAGGAAAAAACAAGCAAGAAAATTTAGGAAGAAAATCAAGCTAACAGCTTTTCAAACAAAATTGCTCTCTGTTCAAATTTGTTCTCAGGTGAGTATTCCAACCTGGTTTCCTCTGTTTATTTTTGAAATGCTTGTGAGTAACATTTTTTTAAAAAGCTTAGATATATGAATAATTGGGTTGCATGCTAGTTTTTCTGAGATGAAGTTTAAATTGTGAGTATATATTTGAAATTTCCTATGTACATATGAATGAATAGATGATGTTTGCTGTTGACTCTTGTTTTTGCCTATTCTTAGTTTGAAATTAGATTCTAAACAAAAGAATTCAATATCTTTTGATCTAGTTACTGTTAGTACCTAGGATTTAAATAAGATTTGTTTGATTGATTTTAAGATTTAGATTTAAATTTTATTTAAGTTAAAATAAAATAGGGATTGCTCTAGAAAACAAAAAGGAACAGGGAAGTTTGAATTTGTGCAAAATTCAAATATGAAAATTTAAAAATTTAGTAATACAAACTGAAACCCTAAACTGAATCATGATTTTTAAGATCTAAATCATCATTTTTAGATTAAAAATGTAAGTGCATTTCTAGGTTGCACTATTTTGGGGAATTTGGGAAATTCTGATGATCTCGATGGATTGGGAGGTCGTGTTTCTTCCTGTAGGTGGAGGAGTGATCGGAGTAGCTGGGAAAAATATTGGGTTGGTGCTCCAGGCACGGTGGAGATGGTGGCTGGTTTATGAAGTCTGTAAACCTAGTTTTGACTAGGTCAGGTTGTTTTGATCGTCTCGAGGCCTATGTTGTATCGAGTTCGTTTGAACTCTGGGAAATGGAAGATGGAGTGTGGTCGAAAACATGGCAGAAGTCTCGGTCGATCTGGTGGTCGGACATGCTTGGGCAAGGCGTTGCCAGGTTTTGAGGAGTTGGTTCCAGTTTTTTTCAGGTTTGGGTCTGAGCCTTGATTTGGATTTCGAGGTCATGGTGACGATCTGATGATCGTGGGTTGGTGCGGTGATGGTTGCCGACGTGCTGAAGCCATCATGGATGGCCGAAGTTGACCAGAGCATGGTGCATATGCACCGTGTATTTTTTATTTCTGATGTATGCTGGGTTGAAGAGGTGGGAAGACTCGAGTTTTCTCGAGTAATTTCTATGTTTTGCTCGAAGCAATTTAAGTTTGGACTCGAAGCAAATTTTGGGTTGCTCGGGTAGTTTGCTTTTGTTACTAGTTTTTAATAAAACCTGTCTGTTGAGTTTAAACAGAATGTAAATATTGAAAACCTGATTTTAAACAAAGTTTAAAATCAGAATTTGAAATAGGGATTCAAATCTATTTTTGTATCCTAATTTGAAATTAAAGAAAATTTTTTAAAATTTAAATATTTAAACAACTATAAAGGGTTAAAGTATATTTTAAATTATTTTGAATTTAAAATGAATTTGGTTTAAAAACTCATATAAATTTCTTTATATGATAATTGTTCTTTAACATTTGATTTTAAAAGAGTTTTAACTTGGTTTAATTTGTTAAAGTTAAATTAGTTGTTATTTCAAATCTTTAATTTGAAATAGAATTTGAAAGTTAAAATGTTTTCAAATATGGTTTGAAAAATGATAATTAAACCATTAATGAAAATGATGTTTTATCTTAAAGTTAATTAATGATTTGTAATTCACTGAAATTTTAAGGTGATTAAATGGTTAAATTAATAAGTTAATTAATTTATGATTTGAATTAATTAAGTTATCAAAGGTTTAATTAATAAATTAAGGTTAAATTAATTTGTAATTAAGAAACATTAATTAGATAATTTTATATTATTAATTAATGATTAGGGATTAATTTATCAGGTAATTAAAGATTAATTAAATTAAGATTTAGAAATTAATTATGAAATTAGAAATTAATTAATTTGTAATTAAGAATTGATTAATTATAAATGATTAATTAAAGTTAATTACTTAGAGAAGTAATTAAAGTATTGGTTAATGAATATAGTCAATGAAAGGTCATTAATTAAGAATAATCAAATGATTAATTAATGGAATTAATTTAAGATAATTAATTTTATTAATTAATTAAGGGATTATTTAATGTGACGAGTGAAGGCTAATTAATTTTTGAAATTAATTAAGAATTAATTACCTATTGTAATTAAAGGATAATTAATCAAGGATGATTAGTTAAGATGGATAATTAAAAGATGATTAAATAAATTGATTAAATTAATATTAAGTAAAGGTAATCCAAGGGATTAAAGGTTAGTAATTAATTTAATTAGAGAAAATTAAATTAATTTTGGAAGTGATAAATCCTGTTGTGAAATGCCTTAAATTAGTTGATATCTCTGATATGAAATGTTTTGTAATATGATTTGTTTGAGTAGACAGTAATAAATGTGGTTATCTATCAATGATGAATTGCTGTGATAAAAAGTAACATCATATATTTTAAGTTTGAATTGATTTTTCATTTGAATAACTTGAGATAAGATGACATTAGGTTCGAAGAGACCGGAGTCGGGTACTAGTAAGTACCCGAAACCACTTCGATTCTTTATAGATTGATATGTGAAATCAATAGGCTGGAATGGAATGATTTAAGTGAATCGGACCATTTACTCTAAGTTTTGGTACTTAGAAATTGATGTGTGATGTAAGTGATGTCTATAACGACTCGAGAAGTTGTAAATCGATACAAGTCACCCCGGGTTTATATAAGTTATATGCTCTTGTATTCTATGTTAGATGGGTTTACTCACGCTAGTTTCCAGCCTGACCCGGGTGTTACTTTGATGTAATGCTCGGGTCAGACCGAGTATTACAGATTTTCAGGTAAGAACGATCTAGAGCTCAGTAGGCGAGCCGGATGACAAGAACGTATGGAGTGTTTCCGCTGTATTATTGTTGTATATATCTGTGACCTATTGATTTATATCTGTCCTGTGTTTTTATATATGTTGTAACTCTAATGTATTAAAGTGAAATTTGACAAGTACAGTTTTTCCTTTGTATAACTGTTATTATTTGTTATTATGTTTTATCCGCTATGAATGTGAGATGTTGGTGTTTCTGTTTCTTCTTTTCTTCTATCTCTTTCTTCTTATCCTAGCTATATGGAATTTTCGGGATCGAAATTTTCGGGTCGTTACAGTTGGTATCAGAGCTGAAGGTTAAGCGAGAACCTTGGCTCTGGTGGGATTACTCATTAAGGATAGGGTCAATGGTACCCTAGAATGAGTTGAGTGTGTGTGTGTGTGTGTGTGTATGAGAGTGTACTTGTTATTTGCTTATATAAAGATTTTAAATGATTTTATATAAGAATCTATTTTGATTTATAAATCAATATTTCCTTCTAATAAATATTTAGGTGATTGGTTGTTAGATTATTGGAATTAAATTAAGAAGTAATATAATACAACCAAACAGAAATTGAAATCTTGAATCGGGGAAGAATTTCAGAATAAGATGATAATGAATGGTTTCAGATATGATAATCTTGGTTATTATCATAAATGATTGTTGTGTTTAAAAATTGATGAGTAAGCAAAATGAAATGTTTTAAAAACATTTAGGCAAGTATGACTTATAAATTGGAACTGAAGATGATCTAGATTGTGAAGTTTTAAATCTAAGCCAGAAAATTTGGAATTTTTTTCAAAGTGCTAAAATAAAAAAAATAAAAAAAATAAGTATTATTTGAATAAAAGGGACTTGTTACAAACAACGGTTGTTTAAAAATTTGTTTTGAATTAAAAACCAAAAGTGATTTAAAATTTAAGGATAACTTAGTGTGTAAAGGAGATTATATATATATATATATATATATATATATATATATATGAGGAATATACATTATCAAAAATAGTTTGAATAAACCCTAAATGTTGAGTTTTAAATATGAAATGAGATGTGATACCTAAGGCGATAGGTTTTGAACTTATAAGATTATGAATGTGAAGTTTAAAAATTGAATTGGGAATTTAAGTTGAGTAAGGTTGACTGGATTAAGTAAATTGAATTTAACTTGGGAGAAGTTAAATAAGTTTGAATGAACAATTTGAATTGGAAATTTCAAGATGGAATTGGAATTTAACTTGGAAAGTTAATGGTTAATTTGAATTGGGAGTTTGTGTGATCTCAAAATGGGTTTGAGATTTGGAAATTTAAAATGGATGGATGTTTTAAAATAAATTGGATGATATCATCCAATTGTCATTAAAAATCTTTAAATTGTGGATCAGATTTGTTTAAATGAATGAGAAATGAAGTGTGGTAATATATCCATTATTGAGATGAAAGAAAAATTAAACTTTAATTTGAAATTAAGGATAAGGAATTACTTTGAACTGAAAATTTGAGTAATTGCATTTGAAAATTAAAATTTGTGTAAAGAACTGGTTTCAAACTGGAAGATAAAATTGAGTAATAAATTTAAATTTTAAGATAAAATTGTTTCGAACTCTTATTTGAACTTGGGAGAAAGTTAAGTAAAGATAATTTAAAATGGAATTTTGAGAATTGATTCAAAATTAAATTGTTTAAAAATTTGGGTTATTGATTTAAAAATAAAGGTTAATTTGATTTAAGGGGTTAAATCGACATTTGGAAATTTAACTCGAATTTATATAATTCGAGACGGTTTAAAGTTGAGATTTAGATTTCATTAGTTCAAATTGAATTTAGTTTGAATTAATTAGAATTAAAGATGGATAATTATGGAATTCAAATGGGAATTGGGATTAATTCATATAGAAATTGAAATGATTTAAAATTGAAGTGGATTCAACTAGAAAGTAGTCTAAATTAATTTGAATAATTTGGAATTGTAGTTAAAGTGAATATGTTTAAAATCAAATGGAATTTGATTTGAATTTAGAAAGAAATTGAGGTTAATTCAACTTGAATTGAGAATAAATCAAGTTCAAGGAAAATTGAAGTTATTCAAATTAGAATTGAGTCAATTTAAATGGGAGTGGAAATTTAAATTGAATCGACGAGGGAGCGAACAGTTTTGACTCTGGACTATTTTCAATATAAATTGTTTTAATATAAACTTATTTTTCCAAGCTATTCAATATATACAACCTTGCTTTTCAAAGCCAAATTATTTTATATTTATTTTACAATTATTTTTGGAACTATTTAACAAATTTTCAACTATTTTATAAACTAATCACTATTTTTCAACTATTTTATAAATTAATTACTATTTTACAACTATTTTGCGATTATCTAAAATTTCTAAAACTATTTAACTATTTTCCCACTATTTTACAATTAGTTAACTATTTTACAGCTATTTTGCAAACTAATAATTATATTTCAACCACTTATCTGTTTTAAACTTTTCAAGCTATATTCTGAATTTAAGCTGAACAGAGTTTAAACTGTTTATGATTGGATATCCATTTGGGATAAGGATTAAAGTGATAATCCAATGGAATCAAAACAATTGTGATTATGTGGATATAAATTAAAGGAAATATGAATAGAAAGGGAAATTGATTTAGTTAATAATCAATAAAGATAAATACGTAGGATGTACGTATATTATTCTATTCGCATAGTGATTGATACAGATTCGAGCATAGAATTTCGAGATAGTTATATCGATCCGAGTTGAGATTTTTCACTCGATTTTCGTTGACGAACTGGATATGGATTGTTTATTGGTTCTGGATATTCTCTATCATAGTTATGGCTATGCAAGGAGAATGATGGTTTCTGATCAAGGAACCGGACCTGTGTTCGCACTAGGAAGTCGAGTGGATGATACTAGTTCGAAGTAAAATTGTGTGATCGAGTGAGCGATCAGATTGGTATAGCGTACAGATGATATGTGTACATCGTACGGGTTTAAATGAAATTGATATTGGAAATTTGTGGGATAAGAATGTGAAATGATTTCTTTTGAAATGAAAGTATATTTTGTGAAATATACAATGGATAAAAGTGAAAGTTGGATATTTTTATAATGATAAGCAAGATGGAAACAACTTTAAACAAAAAGAGTAATCAAATTTGAATATTTGATTTTGAATAAACAAAGCTATATATCTTTGTTATATAAGACAAATCTTCCCTTGTTGAATCTATTGTCGGAAGAAAAGGATTTTGAAAGTGTTTGAAATATAAAAGGAGTTTTATACAAGTTTGAAATGATCCAAATATTTTCATCAAAGATTATATATATCTATATATATAAAGGATCTTATTAGGATTTTGGAAAAAGGTTTTGGGAACCTTTGGATTTGGAAAGGCTTTTGATTTTTGGGTAAAAATCTATATTGGAATTTGGAAAGCCTAGTTTGAGAATTATCGATTTTGGGATAATCGATTTTGTGTAAAGGAGCTTTATATGAGATTCATACTAGGTGTATGATTTGGAAGACACTATATGTGTATAGTATAAAGTGTTTTGAAAATAGCTCTGGGGAAAAAGACGCTCCCTTGAAATGAACTTCTCAGGAGTACCATAGGTTGGTACTGCCTTAAGCTTCTAAGGGGGAGGTTCTAAAGTTGATCCTGTGAGGAGTACGGACAAAACTAGTTCTTGAGGATTATGAGCAGTGTGTAGCGAAAGTCGAGGGGCGCTGATGCTTACAGAGGCATTTGGGTTATGCTGTGACGACAGTGTAACTCGATGTCACTGCGATCTACTGCAGACCATAGCAAAATTCATGTGTGCTGCTGAGAGCCAACAGTCTGCGTTTGATTTTATATCGGTAGAGTGCGACATATGGTAACATAGTGAAAGTCGTGTGTGCCGCTGAGAGGCAACGGTCTGCGTTTGATTTTACATCGGTAGACTGCGACCTATGTAGGAGTGGAGAAGTATCATTTTTGACAGCGAGAGGGCGCCGATGCCTACAGTTACATGGACTTTTGCTGCGATGGCAACGTAACCCTGAAATGTAACTGTTATCTGTTGTGGGTTCCATGGTGTAATATAGGGGCGCGGAGTGCCTATAGTTACATGGACTTTTACTGCGATGGCAACGTAACCCTGCAATGTAACTGCGACCATTGATGGGGGTGATGATTTTGCAGAGCATTCTCACCAAAGATATATCCTCTATTTTCAAAAACTGTTTTCTATATTTTCAATAAAATTATTTTCCCAAGTATTTTCACAGGGTATTGAAACGGGTTTACCAAGTACTTATAGATTTTCAGTCCTATGCCTTATCAACGTATGACCGAATTTCTGTGAGAACAAGGATGGACTTGTCGAAACATCGACTCATAAAAGTTTTTATAAAAACTAATTTAGTAATATTATATAGATTTTTAAAGTAGTTTAAAAATGATCAAAGTAAATTTATCTGGTTTTAAGCACTTTAATAATTCTGGCTTCGTTCCTTTTCGAGGACGAAAATATTCAAAGAGGGGAGGAACGTGACGGCACGGGATTTCGGCAATATTATTTTAATAGTGCAAATTAGCCGCAAGGGTCTCTTTAGCAAGTGAAATTAATTTCTAGGACACACAACTGAAATAATTACTTTTAAGGACAAAATAGTTAGTTTCTAAGGCCAATTTTTTTTGAAATTATGTCCTTAAAAGTAATTAGACAACTGACTTTGTCCTTAAAAGTAATTAGTTTTCCAATTTTGGCCTTGTAATGTCCCGCCTTTTCGCACGCTTGAAATCGACACACATGCAATTTAAACCATACGCAAGGTCAGATTGTTATAGGGTAAATAAGAAAAACAAGAAGAAAAGCAAAACAGAATCTCACAGCAGAAGGATAAAATATAATAATCAAATATACAGTTCATGAAGCTGTTTTGCAAAATAGTTGATTAGTTACACATACCAATAACAATGCAGCGGAACAGTATAAGTGTAGTGCAATAGAATAAATAATAATAATACGAATCTTCGTCCTCGTCCTCTAAAGCTAAATCTTCAAATCCTGAAACGCTCGGACTGACCCGAGCGAATTTGAAAAGACAAAAACACTCGAGTCAGAACTAAAAGATCTTATGTGAGTTAAATTAACAGAAATAAATATGAGTGTAGTAACTCAAGAGATGCTCGGGATTTATATCTCCTAAGGATCCGTTAAACTATTTACTATATAGTATATTGCGCTATTATAATAGTGTCTATTTGTAAAATAAACTTACTTTTAAATAGCTTTAAGGCTTTACATTTTCCACCTTAACACAGTTATATATTCCCATAGTCTATACAGTACCGTAATCTCCCCCGTACTGGGCGACGTCGGAGGGAACTCCATAGGTATGGTACAAAACCAAAATCGTATAAGGTGCGCTAGGGTAGGTGACACAACACAACTAGGAAATTCCAGGGTAGATATACCAATTACGCTTCCGGATCGGTGGTAACGCGTAGCCGCAGCTACCGCCCACCTCGAGCCATACCCCCAAATAAAAAAAATTAAAAGTAGCCACCGAATCAATCCAAAGTCAAACTATAATATCGAAGGGATGTGTCCGATCAAAGGTGCTACCTTATTAACCCGTCGATTGCTCCTGTTTTAGCCACCTTATGCCAACTCACGGGAGTTGGGTCCACGTATTTACCTTACAGGTAACGCCGCCACCAACCTACTTCATTCTGGAATCTCCACCGCGTACACGGTTGTTAAAGTGGTTTTCGGAGTTGGCAGAGAGTATGACAACTTTCGATCCCGGTCTCTTTAACAACCAGACGTTATTATAACACCGCGGTCATTTAAAATAATTATACTTTCAAAACCAGAATATAATTATCCATTTCAAAACCCATAAATACGATATCATTTCTTTTAAAACCCAAATAAATATGATATCATTTATTTCAAATATATTTCTTTTCCAAAATCATGCTACTTTTAAAATTTATAATACCTCGAAGCCAAATATTTGAATTTTAACTTTCAACATAATACTTCGAAATCCATAGTTTAAAACCATAACTTCCAAAACTTAGATGGTTTGGATATTCAACAGTATATAAAATAAAACATTTGAAATTAAAATTTCTTTAAAAGTAAATAATTTCCACGCCTTCATAAATTTTTATTCACTTTAAATTCAGTCTAAACCCATAACTTTTAGATTCACTTCAGTTTGAATAAAACACTTCGATTTTTAATATTTTCAAACATTGAGTATTCAATGAATTTCAAAACTAAGGTTGGGAATTTCTATTCAACAATTCATTTTCCTATTATTTAGTTTTGAAAGGTTTACATGATAAATCCATAACCATTTAAAATAAAACTCAATTTATTAACACTAAATATTTCCTTCCATTTATTTATACTAGAATTATTCAATAAATCCAATTATAAATATCATACCTTTTAAAATGTCCAATTTTAATCAGTTAACACTAACTTATGGAGTTAAATTTTTAAATAAGCTTAATTCAAATTAAATTTTCAATTTATCTTTCAATCTTAATTGACTTGAATCATTTAAAACTCTATATATATATATATATATACCGGATCTTAAACCTGTACTTAATTATATAATATAAATTCTCAAGTTCCATTTTTCAACTTATTCATTTTTATTTAAAAGATTTATGCATAGCTTAAATTCAACAATTTAACTATATATGTATATGTAAAATATATTTATATCATATCCAAATTTAATATTTATTAAACCGTATCATATCCAAACCATGAAAATCATTTCAAAAAAATTATATATATATATATATATATATATATATACCGTGGTGCCTGTATATAATTTTCTATCCTATGGAAGTGATACGGATATTTATCATTTCAACCCGCAATTTAAAAATAAAAATGCGGTTGTATATCATTTCAAACTTCAATCCCGAATGAAATAAAAATGCATGATAACTAGCAGTTTATATAAGATAGAACACATCATCCATTCACCCAATATCAACCATCAACCAATTTATTTCAGTCATCATCAATTTAAACAAACATCAATTTATAGCATATAAAATATGACAGGTAATGAATGACAACTATTAACTAACAGTTTATATTTAATAATAAATTTCACAACTGTTTACTTAGCAGTTTATATGTAAATAAATAAATTTTAACTGTCAAATTTATATGCAACGATAAAATTAATTAACAGTTAAATTAAATAAATGCGATTTAACAAAGATAATGAATAAAACATGGCAAACAGTCATAAATAAATTTCTACTCATATCTTAAGTCAAATTAACAGACATAGGAAATTTTAGAAGCTGTGCGTGGGTTAAAACACTCACCTTTTGAATTTAAATCGAATTTAAATCCGATTTAAACCCAAAATTTTGACAGTCTCCAAATCCATCCAAACCAGCGTCAACAAATCCGAAATTTCAATATGATCCTACCAAAAGAAACCGTGTGTGGAACGGAGTTCGTATGAGAAAGTTATGAAGATAAAACGATTCAAAATCCAATTCAAAATATAAAAAATTAAAGAAAAGAACAAAACTCACCCACTCCAAAACAGGACCACGTCACCCTATCTGCTTCCAGGCCGCGCCTATACGCACGAGAGAACAGGAAAAAAACATGAAGCCCAATTGCCGAACTTTGACCGAGAATACCCAGTGCCTTCGGCCATCGCGCGACTCGCCTCCCCCACTATCGCCATCTGCTCGACCGGCCCCTCCTACAGCCTTGATTTCGACGCCTTCGGTTGCGTTTTTGCACTGCCGCCGCCCCTGGTTTAACCCTACTTGAATTTTGGAGCACGATCAAACCGTTGAACTCGCGAACCAAATCCACCGATGGCCTCCACTGGTTACCCTCTACCCAACGGTACCCTTGATTCCCCGATCGGACGAACTTGATTTCATCGCGATGGAAGGCCAAGAATGAACGATCAATTTCTGAACAAATGGAGATACGAATTGAAAAACGAACCACTGATCTGTGATGCGTACATCAAGAGCTTCAACATATATATTTTTGAGATTTTTCTGAGGACTTGAATTTTTGACTTTTGATTTGGATTGAAACTGGATCTAGGGTTTGCATCCATTGGAAAGGAGTAGTTGAGGGAAATGAACGCACACAGAAATGGAGATAGATGGAGGCTAGGGTTTACAATTGGGTTTATATAGGTAGGTTAAAGATTTGAATAGATGGATCGGATAAACAAACGTGCTAACTCTAACGTGGCCCAAAAAGCCTGTTCTGACCCGAAACGAAATTGGGTAAACCCATATATCTAAGTAGGCATTTTAAAATATTCTGAACGCGATGGACAAAGTTTCACGTCTAAATTCTATCGTATGAAGAAGTTATGCTGAAAACAATATTTTCAAATGATTTCAAATTGATTGCAATTAAATCGATTTCAAGGCGTTTTGCGTTCGTACGATCAAACGACAAGTCCGATCGCTACGAAACTTGAAACCCTACAAAAATTCACTGTTACGGATCCGATGAAACTAGTTTCGTCGAAATCCGGGTCCGTGACCAAAATGGCTATTTTTATATTAATTAAATAAATTAAAAATTAGTCAATTAAATCAAATTTTCCATTCTCTTTGATAATTGACGATTCTTATTATTATAAAATTTTCAATCGTCTATACTAATTTAAACAAAATTTAACTTGTCGAATTAAAATTTTGAAATTCCTAAATTTCATTAATTACACCAAATTATAAATTTAGTTTCCAATAATTTAATTAAATTTACTTTCCATTTATTATTGTCAAATAGATGAATTTATCATTGGATTCATATTTCATTACGTAAATATCTCCAATTTCATCTAAATTTATATTTACATAATATCTAAATATTAAATTTCAAGTGCTACTTCAATTAACGTTAATGTAATAATTATTTATTATTTATTGCAGTTGATTATCCGTTATAATTAAATATACTAAATAGATGGTAAATCTTAAATACTTGTTATCATTAACGTTTTATTTCCATTTACAAATAAAATACAATTATTACCTATTTCTTCCTTAGTTAATAACCTTCATTTTCCATTCATTATAACTTAGCAAATTATATCCTATAATTATGATTAACTATTCTAAATAAATTGATTCACTTGGTTTCAACCTTAAATGCATGTTTCATATAATTTCCATTATTAACTAAATCACATTAACCAACCAATGATTAGATTTAGTTTTATCGCAATTTCCCATATTAAATTAACAGACTAGATAAATAGGTACCCTAAAATATTTGTTACCGTTTATCTTGAATCACACTAATGCGTTATTATTCCCAAACCACAAATTACTACTTAACTAAATTTATGCTTTTATCAATTTACCTTTACGCTTCCGTTACTATAAAAAAAATCATTTAAGTAACGTTTATTATTAATAACAACATTATAATCACCTAACATTTTAAATGAACTTTATTTACAATAAATTCATTGACCAATTTTATTAGGTAATTTATAATAGTTGCCATCCTTAATTTTTTTTTCATAAATCAATCCTTATCTATGTAATATTCCCCCATTTAATTTCATTAGATACCAATTAACCCAATCATTTCATTTATACTTAGTCATATCATAAAACATTTACCAAATTGAAATGTTCATTCAAGTTTATAGATTATTACTTGCATTAACATAATTTCTTAATTTTATTCCAACTACCGTTAACAATGGTTTATTACATGAATCAAATAGATACTTTCATTAATTTCTCATATTCAATTTATATCGAGGTAGGAATCTTTTTACTACTAAATTCATTTGAAATTTTATTCAAATTACTATAAATAGGTTTTTAATTACCATTGCTATATTTAAATTTAGCGTTCATTCCAATACTTTCTTAATCTACATTAACATATTAATTGATTCCCTTTAAATGAATTTTATATCCCGGTATATTACTTACCCCATTTCATTTGTTGAAATTTATTCAAATTGCTAGTAAATAGGTTTTAAGTCACCATTTATATATTTTAATTTAGTGTTCATTTCAATATTTGTTTATAAAGTTTTTATTTATTTATATTTTTTTCTCCATTTTTATTTCTACCAAATTTAGTTACACAACTCATTAATTCAACCAAATTAAATCAACGAAATTTACGGGTCGTTACACTCTCCCCCACTCAAAACTTTTCGTCCCCGAAGAGGAAAAAGAAAGGAGAAGGAAGAATTAAACAATACATCTTATTCAAAATATTAACTTTATGAACAATAAATTACAAAATTTATTCTTTTAAATAAAGTATACCCATTATATAATCATTAAATCTTTTTATACTTAAATTATTGAAGTTTGGAAAAACATTTTCAAAATAATTTCTAAGTCCAAAAATTTGCGAATTTTTTTGGCAGAGTCCTCTTTGTAAGGAGAGGCTCGAGAGAAAATATACTATTAAATATAACAATATACAACATATATTTTTCAAATCAATATATCCCTACACGGGAAAATATATAAAATAGCGCTATAAACCGAAATCCGAAACGTGCCTATTATTCGGGCATTTTACGCTTAATTTATGGAACCAAAAACTGTAGCAATTGCTTCCATAACCTGCATTTCACTTATAAAATCCAAAAGGGTTAACGATTTATATAAAGTGAAATATTTAAGTGGTTTCAATCACTAACACCAAATGAATACAACAACCAACAATTTCACGAACAGCATATACAACAAATACAAAACAACCATTCAATCAAACAAACAAATAGTTGTTTGGGTTCAAAACTTTTAGATTATACGGAATGAAGAATAAACTACTAGCGCATCATTTACTCAACAGTCTTGGATAAAACTAAATAGATTATTCATTCTCCCAAACCCAATTTTTAAAGTATCTTACCCAAACAAGCATAACCAAACAACAACCAAATTTGAACAACAACTTTTTTTTTATCCTTATTAATTTCATTCATACATTTGTTGTTTAATTCCCCTTTTATTTTATTTTATTTTTCTCATACCACGTAAATTTTCCTTTCATAATTTACATTTATTTATAACAAACTTTTAATTTCATTTACTCATTCAATGTTTGTTTCATTTAATTTCCCTTATTACTTACAATTATTCATTTCCATTAACTCAGGTCATGCCAGTTTTTTTTATTTCATCATAATTATTCATTCATTTATTGCATGCCCTTATTTATTTACATTTGTTTATCAATAGTATTCATGTCCCATTTAATTTCTTAGTATTTCCATTTTATTTACTTAAGTTGAAAATCATCTATTTGAATTACTTACCTTTAATTATATTTACTTATAGTAAAATTTCAATTATAACTTAAGTTTATAACATTAAATTCTCATTTATAATAGCAAATTCATTGAATACTTCATTACCTACTTTTACTTGTATAATTTCCATTACATTTCTTATTAAACATTTCAACTTTTAATATTTGGTAAGTCGTATATATGTTATTTAAGTGTGTAATTTGAAAGTTATACAAGTTTTTTTTTCAATTCTTTTAATTAATTAATGGTTCAATAATTTCATCTTTGTTTTATAAGTTGCAATTTCAAATTACCTTTAATTTCATTCACAACCTAGCATTAAATCTCTATTTACTTTAAAGGTTTCAATTATTAATTACATACTTTCCAATTTACTAAAATAATTGAAACTATTATTTAATGGAAACTTAAGACTAAATACCGGGTTAAATTTTCAATTTATTTTAAAATAATAGATAATATATTCTTACAACTTATATATCTCTAATTATATTTAAAACAATTCAAAATTTAATTTTTTTTCTTTCAAAAATGAATCTGCAGTAAAACTACTACAGTGGCCTTCCCCCTTCGAAACTCAAAAATGAAAGTCGATGATGCGGCCGCCATCACCGAAATAATTTTCCAGCGAGAGAGAGAAAAGTACAAAACTTATTTTCTCCAAAATCTTCATTTAAAACAATTCTTCCGAATTATATTAAAATATTTATATCAGAAAATACTTATAAACAATATTATTATATTCCAAAAATTATTCGAAAAATTTCAAAACCCTGGAACTTAAGTTCTAATATTTCCAAATTTCATTGATTTTATTTTCAATCTTATTTTACCTATTATTTATACACTTTATTACCTAACAGCCAATCTATTGCAGCCAAATATAGATATCATTAGAATTTTTTTATTTTATATATAGAAAATATAATAGGCAAAATTATTTCATTCGCCTACATTAAAACAGATATTATGTCGGTCTGTCCTATTAAGTGTTTAGAAATCCCAATTGATGTCATAGCGTCCCATGCATCAACCAGAATTTATAAATACAAAACGGAACAAATTAACACAATATCAAAACCATTTTATAACACTAACAAATACGCTCTCTCATATATATACACTCAGCGACTCCCATGGGGTATTACTACCCTATTAGTAAAGAGTCAAACCCCACAAAGCTAAGGTTTATCGCTAAACCAAAGCTCTGATACCAGATGTAACGTCCCGCCTTTTCGCACGCTTCAAATCGACACACGTGCCTATTTAAACCATACGCAAGGTCGGATTTTATGGGGTAAATAAGAAAAACAAGAAGAAAAGCAAAACTGAATCTCACAGCGGAAGGATAAAATATAATAATCAAATATACAATTCATGAAGCTGTTTTGCAAAACAGTTGATTATATTTACATAATACATATCAGAGTTACACATACCAATAACAATGCAGTGGAATAGTATGAGTGTAGTGCAACAGAATAAATAATAATAATACGAATCTTCGTCTTCGTCCTCCAAAGCTAAATCTTCAAATCCTGAAACGCTCGGACTGACCCGAGCGAATTTGAAAAGACAAAAACACTCGATCGAACTAAAAGATCTTATGTGAGTTAAATTAACAGAAATAAATATGAGTGCAATAACTCAAGAGATGCTCGGGATTTACATCTCCTAAGGATCCGTTAAACTATTTACTATATAGTATATTGCGCTATTATAATAGTATCTATTTGTAAAATAAACTTACTTTTAAATAGCATTAAGGCTTTACATTTTCCACCTTAACACAGTTATATATTCCAATAATCTATACAGTACCGTAATCTCCTCCGTACTGGCCGTCGTCGGAGGGCACTCCATAGGTATGGTACAAAACCAAAATCGTATAAGGCGCGCTAGGGTAGGTGACACGACACAACTAGGCAATGCCAGGGTAGATATACCAATTACGCTTTCGGGTCGGTGGTAACGCGTAGCCGCATCTACCGCCCACCTCGAGCCACACCCCTAAATAAAAAAAAATCAAAAGTGGCCACCGAATCAATCCAAAGTCAAAGTATAATATCCAAGGGATGTGTCCGATCAAAGGTGCTACCTTATTAACCCGTCGATCGCTCCTGTTTTAGCCACCTTATGCCAACTCACGGGAGTTGGGTCCACGTATTTACCTTACAGGAAACGCCGCCACCAACCTACTTCATTATGGAATCTTCACCGCGTACACGGTTGTTAAAGTAGTTTTCGGAGTTGGCAGAGAGTATGACAACTTCCGATCCCGGTCTCTTTAACAACCAGACGTTATTATAACACCGCGGTCATTTAAAATAATTATACTTTCAAAAACAGAATATAATTATCCATTTCAAAACCCATAAATACGATATTATTTCTTTTAAAACCCAAATAAATATGATATTATTTTATTTCAAATATATTTCTTTTCCAAAATCATGCTACTTTTAAACTTTATAATACCTCGAAGCCAAATATTTGAATTTTAACTTTCAACATAATACTTCGAAATCCATAGTTTAAAACCATAACTTCCAAAACTTAGATGGTATGGATATTCAACAATATATAAAATAAAACATTAGAAATTAAAATTTCTTTAAAAGTAAATAATTTCCACGCCTTCACAAATTTTTATTCACTTTAAATTCAGTCTAAACCCATAACTTTCAGATTCACTTCAATTTGAATAAAACACTTCGATTTTTAATATTTTCAAACTTTGAGTATTGAATGAATTTCAAAACTAAGGTTGGGAATTTCTATTCAACAATTCATTTTCCTATTATTTAGTTTTGAAAGGTTTACATGATAAATCCATAACCATTTAAAATAAAACTCAATTTATTAACACTAAATATTTCCTTCCATTTATTTATACTAGAATTATTCAATAAATCCAATTATAAATATCATACCTTTTAAAATGTCCAATTTTAATCAGTTAACATTAACTTATGGAGTTAAATTTTTAAATAAGCTTAATTCAAATTAAATTTCCAATTTATCTTTCAATCTTAATTGACTTGAATCATTTAAAACTCTATATATATATATATATACCGGATCTTAAACCTGTACTTAATTATATAATATAAATTCTCAAATTCCATTTTTCAACTTATTCATTTTTATTTAAAAGATTTATGCATAGCTTAAATTCAACAATTTAACTATATATGTATATATAAAATATATTTATATCATATCCAAATTTAATATTTATTAAACCGTATCATATCCAAACCATGAAAATCATTTCAAAAAAATTATATATATATATATATATATATATATATATATATATATATACCGCGGTGCCTGTATATAATTTTCTATCCTATGGAAGTGATACAGATATTTATCATTTCAACCCGCAATTTAAAAATAAAAATGCGGTTGTATATCATTTCAAACCGCAATCCCGAATGAAATAAAAATGCATGATAACTTGCAGTTTATATAAGATAGAACACATCATCCATTCACCCAATATCAACCATCAACCAATTTATTTCAGTCATCATCAATTTAAACAAACATCAATATATAGCATATAAAACATGACAGGTAATGAATGACAGCTATTAACTAACAGTTTATATTCTGGCTTCGTTCCTTTTCGAGGACGAAAAGATTCAAAGAGGGGAGGAACGTGACGACACGGGATTTCGGCAATATTATTTTAATAGTGGAAATTAGCCGCAAGGGTCTCTTTAGCAAGTGAAATTAATTTCTAGGACACACAACTGAAATAATTACTTTTAAGGACAAAATACAAAACAGTTAGTTTCTAAGGCCCATTTTTTTTGAAATTATGTCCTTAAAAGTAATTAGACAACTGACTTTGTCCTTAAAAGTAATTAGTTTTCCAATTTTGGCCTTGTAACGTCCCTCCTTTTCGCACGCTTGAAATCAACACACGTGCCAATTTAAACCATACGCAAGGTCGGATTGTTATGGGGTAAATAAGAAAAAACAAGAAGAAAAGCAAAACAGAATCTCACAACAGAAGGATAAAATATAATAATCAAATATACAGTTCATGAAGCTGTTTTGCAAAATAGCTGATTATATTTACATAATACACATCAGAGTTACACATACCAATAACAATGCAGCGGAACAGTATGAGTGTAGTGCAATAGAATAAATAATAATAATACGAATCTTCATCCTCGTCCTCCAAAGCTAAATCTTCAAATCCTGAAACGCTCGGACTGACCCGAGCGAATTTGAAAAGATAAAAACACTCGAGTCAGAACTAAAAGATCTTATGTGAGTTAAATTAACAGAAATAAATATGAGTGTAGTAACTCAAGAGATGCTCGGGATTTACATCTCCTAAGGATCCATTAAACTATTTACTATATAGCATATTGCGCTATTATAATAGTGTCTATTTGTAAAATAAACTTACTTTTAAATAGCTTTAAGGCTTTACATTTTCCACCTTAACACAGTTATATATTCCCATAGTCTATACAGTACCGTAATCTCCCCCGTACTGGGCGTCGTCAGAGGGCACTCCATAGGTATGGTACAAAACCAAAATCGTATAAGGCGTGCTAGGGTAGGTGACACAACACAACTAGGAAATGCCAGGGTAGATATACCAATTACGCTTCCGGATCGGTGGTAACGCGTAGCCGCAGCTACCGCCTACCTCGAGCCACACCCCCAAATAAAAAAATCAAAAGTAGCCACCGAATCAATCCAAAGTCAAAGTATAATATCGAAGGGATGTGTCCGATCAAAGGTGCTACCTTATTAACCCGTCGATCGCTCCTGTATTAGCCACCTTATGCCAACTCACGGGAGTTGGGTCCACATATTTACCTTACAGGAAACGCCGCCACCAACCTACTTCATTCTGGAATCTCCACCGCGTATACGGTTGTTAAAGTGGTTTTCGGAGTTGGCAGAGAATATGACAACTTTCGATCCCGGTCTCTTTAACAACCAGACGTTATTATAACACCGCAGTCATTTAAAATAATTATACTTTCAAAACCAGAATATAACTATCCATTTCAAAACCCATAAATACGATATCATTTCTTTTAAAACCCAAATAAATATGATATCATTTATTTCAAATATATTTCTTTTCCAAAATCAGGCTACTTTTAAAATTTATAATACCTCGAAGCCAAATATTTGAATTTTAACTTTCAACATAATACTTCGAAATCCATAGTTTAAAACCATAACTTCCAAAACTTAGATGGTTTGGATATTCAACAGTATATAAAATAAAACATTTGAAATTAAAATTTCTTTAAAAGTAAATAATTTCCACGCCTTCACAAATTTTTATTCACTTTAAATTTAGTCTAAACCCATAACTTTTAGATTCACTTCAGTTTGAATAAAACACTTCGATTTTTAATATTTTCAAACTTTGAGTATTTAATGAATTTAAAAACTAAGGTTGGGAATTTCTATTCAACAATTCATTTTCCTATTATTTAGTTTTGAAAGGTTTACATGATAAATCCATAACCATTTAAAATAAAACTCAATTTATTAACACTAAATATTTCCTTCCATTTATTTATACTAGAATTATTCAATAAATCCAGTTATAAATATCATACCTTTTAAAATGTCCAATTTTAATCAGTTAACATTAACTTATGGAGTTAAATGTTTAAATAAGCTTAATTCAAATTAAATTTCCAATTTATCTTTCAATCTTAATTGACTTGAATCATTTAAAACTCGATATATATATATATATATATACCGGATCTTAAACCTGTACTTAATCATATAATATAAATTTTCAAATTCCATTTTTCAACTTATTCATTTTTATTTAACAGATTTATGCATAGCTTAAATTCAACAATTTAACTATATATGCATATATAAAATATATTTATATCATATCCAAATTTAATATTTATTAAATCATATCATATCCAAACCATAAAAATCATTTCAAAAAAAATTATATATATATATATATATATATATATATATATATATATATACCGCAGTGCCTGTATATAATTTTCTATCCTATGGAACCGAAGGCGTCGAAATCATAACATGAAGCCCAATTGCCGAACTTTGACCGAGAATACCCAGCGCCTTCGGCCATCGCGCGACTCGCCTCCCCCACTATCGCCATCTGCTCGACCGGCCCCTCCTACAGCCTTGATTTCGACGCCTTCGGTTGCGTTTTTGCACTGCCGCCGCCCCCTGGTTTAACCCTACTTGAATTTTGGAGCACGATCAAACCATTGAACTCGCGAACCAAACCCACCGATGGCCTCTACTGGTTACCCTCTACCCAACGGTACCCTTGATTCCCCGATCGGACGAACTTGATTTCGTCGCGATGGAAGGCCAAGAATGAACGATCAATTTCTGAACAAATGGAGATACGAATAGAAAAACGAACCATTGATCTGTGATGCGTACATCAAGAGCTTCAACATATATATTTTTGAGATTTTTCTGAGGACTTGAATTTTTGACTTTTGATTTGGATTGAAACTGGATCTAGGGTTTGCATCTATTGGAAAGGAGTAGTTGAGGGAAATGAACGCACAAAGAAATGGAGATAGATGGAGGCTAGGGTTTATAATTGGGTTTATATGGGTAGGTTAGAGATTTGAATAGATCAATCGGATAAACAAACGTGCTAACTCTAACGTGGCCCGAAAAGCCCGTTCTGACCCGGAATGAAATTGGGTAAACCCATATATCTAAGCAGGTATTTTAAAATATTCTGAACGCGATGGAAAAAGTTTCACGTCCAAATTCTATCGTATGAAGAAGTTATGATGAAAACAATATTTTCAAATGATTTCAAATTGATTGCAATTAAATCGATTTCAAGGCGTTTTGCGTTCGTACGATCAAACGACAAGTCCTATCGCTACGAACTTGAAACCCTACAAAAATTCACTATTACGGATCCGACGAAACTAGTTTCGTCGAAATCCGGGTCTGTGACCAAAATGACTATTTTTATATTAATTAAATAAATTAAAAATTAGTCAATTAAATCAAATTTTCCATTCCTCTTTGATAATTGACGATTCTTATTATTATAAATTTTTCAATCATCTATACTAATTTAAACAAAATTTAACTTGTCGAATTAAAATTTTGAAATTCCTAAATTTCATTAATTACACCAAATTATAAATTTAGTTTCCAATAATTTAATTAAATTTACTTTCCATTTATTATTGTCAAATAGATGAATTTATCATTGGATTCATATTTCATTCGTAAATATCTCCAATTTCATCTAAATTTATATTTACATAATATCTAAATATTAAATTTCAAGTGTTACTTCAATTAACGTTAATGTAATAATTATTTATTATTTATTGCAGTTGATTATCAGTTATAATTAAATATACTAAATAGATGGTAAATCTTAAATACTTGTTATCATTAACGTTTTATTTCCATTTACAAATAAAATGCAATTATTACCTATTTATTCCTTAGTTAATAACCTTCATTTTCCATTCATTATAACTTAGCAAATTATATCCTTTAATTATGATTAACTATTCTAAATAAATTGGTTCGCTTGGTTTCACGCCCTTAAATGCATGTTTCATATAATTTCCATTATTAACAAAATCACATTAACCAACCAATGATTAGATTTAGTTTTATCGCAATTTCCGATATTAAATTAACAGGCTAGATAAATAGGTACCTTAAAATATTTGTTACCGTTTTTCTGAATCACACTAATGCGTTATTATTCCCAAACCACAAATTACTACTTAACTAAATTTATGCTTTTATCAATTTACCTTTACACTTCCGTTACTACAATAAAAAAAAATCTTTTAAGTAACGTTTATTATTAATAACAACATTATAATCACCTAACATTTTAAATGAACTTTATTTACAATAAATTCATTGACCAATTTTATTAGGTAATTTATAATAGTTGCCATCCTTAAATTTTATTTCATAAATCAATTCTTATCTATGTAATATTCCACCATTTAATTTCATTAGATACCAATTAATCCAATCATTTCATTTATACTTAGTCATATCATAAAACATTTACCAAATTGAAATGTTCATTCAAGTTTATAGATTATTATTTGCATTAACATAATTTCTTAATTTTATTCCAATTACCGTTAACAATGGTTTATTACATGAACCAAATAGATACTTTCATTAATTTATCATATTCAATTTATATCCAGGCAGGAATCTTTTTACTACTTAATTCATTTGAAATTTTATTCAAATTACTATAAATAGGTTTTTAATTACCGTTGCTATATTTAAATTTAGCGTTCATTCCAATATTTTCTTAATCTACATTAACATATTAATTAATTCCCTTTAAATGAATTTTATATCCCGGTATATTACTTACCCCATTTCATTTGTTGAAATTTATTCAAATTGCTAGTAAATAGGTTTTAAGTCACCATTTATATATTTTAATTTAGTGTGCATTTCAATATTTGTTTATAAAGTTTCTTTTTATTTATATTTTTTTTTAATTTTTTTCTACCAAATTTAGTTACACAACTCATTAATTCAACCAAATTAAATCAACGAAATGTACGGGTCGTTACAGGCCTTGAAATTAATTTCTGTGGATGTGTGTCCTAGAAACTAATTGGACCGCAAAATTTGTCCTTATAGTAAAATCCCCATTTTAATAAGTATTCAATCTAATTTATTAAAATACAACCTATCATCTTAAAAACAAATAAGACTTTTGGACATTTACCCCTTATTTATATATATGTGTGTATTTTTGGAAGGAATTATGATTTGAAAATTTAAAATAAAGTCTTCCAAAAATATTTAAATTAAAATCTATCTTATTCACGTTAAATTAAAGTAAATCTCTACCTTATTAATTTTGATCTAAATATGTATATATGGACGTAATCTAAATAATAATGTTTGGAAAAAAATCAATCTTATCAACATTAAATATAAGTATAAATACATATATAAACAAGAATATAGATTAAGCATTGATTACTTATATTTAAAATACATGTGTAAAAGAATGGAAGTAAAAGTGTAGTGGTTATTTGTGTGTATGCAACCTAAGTTAAAATTTATAACAATAACAATTTTATAGTAAGCACATAAGGTATAAAGTAAACAATGCTAGGCAAGGGAATGTATGTTGCCTGTGAAATAGATGCATGGCAAGAAGAAAAAATAATAATCTATGTACATAGAAAAAAGGGGATAAGGATGTAAACACTAAGTACACCTGCATTTAATGCAATCAACTCAAGCTCAAACCAGGTCATTTCGAAATGTATATGAATCATTCATTTCCTATAAAATGTTGGCTGGTCAAAGAAGGAGGCAACAAAGAAAAAAAATCTCTGACCCAAACAAGATATATTTTGTACCCGCAAACACCTCTCCCTGTAAACACCTTTTCTCTCTATATACGTACATCCAGCTTGTTCCAGTTCGTTCACAAAACTTTGCATACCAAAGAATAATCTCACAACTGAAACTTAAAACAACAACTAAACCAATAAAGAAAAAACAAGCAAGAAGATTTAGGAAGAGGATCAAGCTAACAGCTTTTCAAACAAAATTGCTTTATGTTTGAATTTATAGCTTTTCAAACAAAATTGCTTTATGTTTGAATTTGTTCTCATGTGAGTATTCCAACCTAGTTTCCTCTGTTTATTTTTGAAATGCCTGTGAGTAACATTATTTTAAAAAGCTTAGATATTTGAATAATTGGGTTGCATGCTAGTTTTTCTGAGATGAAGTTTAAATTGTGAGTATATATTTGAAATTTCCTGTGTGTATATGAATGAATAGATGATGTTTGCTGTTGAATCTTGTTTCTGCCTGTTCTTAGTTTGAAATTAGATTCTAAACAAAAGAATTCAATATCTTTTGATCTAGTTACTTTTAGTACCTAGGATTTAAACAAGATTTTTTTGTTTGATTTTAAGATTTAGATTTAAATTTTATTTAAGTTAAAATAAAATAGGGATTGCTCTGGAAACCAAAAAGGAACAGGGCAGTTTGAATTTGTGTAAAATTCAAATATGAAAATTTAAAAATTTAGTAATATAAACCGAAACCCTAAATTAAATCATGATTTTTAAGATCTAAATCACCATTTTTAGATTAGAAATGTAAGTGCATTTCTGGGTTGCACTGTTTTGAGGAATTTGGGAAGTTCTGATGATCTCGATGGATTGGGAGGTCGTGTTTCTTCCTGCATGTGGAGGAGTGATTGGAGTAGCCGGAAAAAATATTGGGTTGGTGCTCCAGGCACGGTGGATATGGTGGCTGGTTTATGAAGTCTGTAAACCTAGTTTTGACTAGGTCAGGTTGTTTTGATCGTCTCGAGGCCTATGGTGTACCGAGTTCGTCCGAACTCTGGGAAATGGAAGATGGAGTGTGGCCGAAGACGTGGCTGAAGTCTTGGTCGATCTGGTGGTCGGAGATGCTTGGACAAGGCATTGCCAGATTTTGAGGAGTTGGTTCCAGTTTTTTTCAGGTTTGGGTTTGAGCCTCGATTTGGATTTCGAGGTCATGGTGACGATCTGATGATCGTAGGTTGGTGCGGTGATGGTTGCCGACGTGGTGAAGCCATCATGGACGGCCGAAGTTGACCAGAGCACGGTGCATGTGCACTGTGCATTTTTGATTTCTGATGTATGCTGGGTTGAAGAGGTGGGAAGACTCGAGTTTTGTAGAGTAATTTCTGTGTTTCGCTCGAAGCAATTTTAGTTTAGACTCGAAGCAAATTTTGGGTTGCTCGGGTAGTTTGCTTTTGTTACAAGTTTTTAATAAAACCTGTCTGTTGAGTTTAAACAGAATTTTAATTTGAAAACCTGATTTTAAACAAGGTTTAAAATCAGAATTTGAAATAGGGATTCAAATCTATTTTTGTATCCTAATTTGAAATTAAAGAAAGTTTTGTAAAATTTAAATATTTAAACAACTATAAAGGGTTAAAGTATATTTTAAATTGTTTTGAATTTAAAATGAATTTGGTTTAAAAACTCATGTAAATTTCTTTATATGTAATTTCTCTTTAACATTAGATTTTAAAAGAGTTTATCTTGGTTTAATTTGTTAAAGTTGAACTAGTTGTTATTTCAAATCTTTAATTTGAAATAGAATTTGAAAGTTAAAATGTTTTCAAATATGGTTTGAAAACGATAATTAAATCATTAATGAAAATGATGTTTTATCTTAAAGTTAATTAATGATTTGTAATTCATTAAAATTTTAAGGTGATTAAATGGTTAAATTAGTAAGTTAATTAATTTATGATTTGAATTAATTAAGTTATTAAAGGTTTAATTAATAAATTAAGGTTAAATTAATTTGTAATTAAGAAACATTAATTAGATAATTTTAGATTATTAATTAATGATTAGGGATCAATTTATCAGGTAATTAAAGATTAATTAAATTAAGATTTAGAAATTAATTAATTTGTAATTAAGAATTGATTAATTATAAATGATTAATTAAAGTTAATTACTTAGAGAAGTAATTAAAGTATTGGTTAATGAATATAGTTAATGAAAGGTCATTAATTAAGAATTATCAAATGATTAATTAATGGAATTAATTTAAGATAATTAATTTTATTAATCAATTAAGGGATTATTTAATGTGACGAGTGAAGGCTAATTAATTTGTGAAATTAATTAAGAATTAATTACCTGTTTTAATTAAAGGATAATTAATCAAGGATGGTTAATTAAGATGGATAATTAAAAGGTGATTAAATAAATTGATTCAACTAATATTAAGTAAAGGTAATCCAAGAGATTAAAGGTTAGTAATTAATTTAATTAGAGAAAATTAAATCAATTTTGGAAGTGATAAATCCTGTTGTGAAATGCCTTAAATTTGTTGATATCTCTGATATGAAATGTTTTGTCATATGATTTGTTTGAGTAGACAGTAATAAATGTGGTTATCTATCAATGATGAATTGCTGTGATAAAAAGTAACATAATATATTTTAAGTTTGAACTGATTTTTCATTTGAATAACTTGAGATAAGATGACATTGGGTTCGAAGAGAGCGGAGTCGGGTACTAGTAAGTACCCAAAACCACTTTGATTCTTTATAGATTGAACAATAGGCTGGAATGGAATGATTTAAGTGAATTGGACCATCTAATCTATGTTTTGGTACTTAGAAATTGATGTGTGATGTAAGTGATGTCTATAACGACTCGAGAAGTTGTAAATTGATACAAGTTACCCCAGGTTTATATAAGTTATATGCTCTTGTATTCTATGTTAGATGGGTTTACTCATGTTGGTTTCCAGCCTGACCCGGGTGTTACTTTGATGTACTGCTCGGGTCAGACCGAGTATTACATATTTTCAAGTAAGAACGATCTAGAGCTCAGGAGGCGAGCCAGATGGCATGAACGTATGGAGTGTTTCCGCTGTATTATTGTTGTATATATCTGTGACCTGTTGATTTATATATGTCATGTGTTTGTATATATGTTGTAACTCTGATATATGAAAGTGAAATTTGACAAGTATAGTTTTTCCTTTGTATAACTGTTATTATTTTTTATTATATTTTATCCGCTATGAATGTGAGTTGTTGGTGTTTCTGTTTCTTCTTTTCTTCTATCTCTTTCTTCTTATCCTAACTATCTGGAATTTTCGAGAACGAAAACTCCGGGTCGTTACACATATATATATAACTTACCAAAAGACGTAAAAAGTTGAAATGTTAATAAGAAAATGTAATGGATATTATACAACTAAAACTTGAAGTAATGAAAGTATTCAATGAAATTCTTTAATAAATAAGAATTTGATGTGTATATGAAAGGCCACTAATTAAATATAATAGAAAGGTAAGTATTATAAATAAATGAAATGAACACTAAATGAATGAATGGAAAAATGGAAATTTGCAAGAAATAAATGTAAAACCTAAAAAGATAAATCATTATATGAACGAAAAGGAAATCAAAAAACAAATGTATGAAATGAAATTAATAAGAATAAACTTGATCTATTATTTGAAATTGTTGTTTGTTTGGTTTACGATTGTTTGGGCAAGGATACTTTAAATTTGTTTGGATGTATGAATAATCTATTTAGTTTCATCTAAGACTGTTGAGTAAATGCTGCACTTAGCAGTCTATTTTTTATTCTGTACAATTTGAAGTTTTTGAATCTGAACAACTATTTGTTTTGTTTGATATGAATGGATAATTAATTTGTGTTGATCTTATATCGATGATTCTATGTTGTGGTTGCAAGCGATTGTTGTGTATATTGATTTGTTTGATAATGGTTAAACCAACTTTAAATATTTCATTTATATAATTATTATTAACTCTTTTAGATTACATAAATGAAATACAGGTTGTGGAAGCAATTACTACTGCTTTTGGTTTCATAAAATAAGCGTTAATTGCCCGACAAATAGGTACGTTCTCGGATTACGGTTTTATAACGTTATTATATTGTGTTTCCCGTGTTGGGATATATTATTTGGAAATATATGTTATATATTATTATATTTGATATTATATTTTCTCCCGAGCCTCCCCGTACAAAGGAGACTCTGCCGAAATTTTCCGTAAATTTTGGACTTAGAAATTTTTTAAAAATGTTTTCCAAACTTTATTAATTTGAGTATAAAAAGATTTAATGGTTATAAATTGATATATTTTATTAAAAAATTATTAAATTTATTTGTTTATAAAATTAATATTTTGAATAAGATGTATTGACTACATAATTCTTTCTTTTCCCTTTCTTTTTCCTTTTCAGTGATGACACTGGATAGGAGATGTCAAATCCCGTAAACATCTCTGACTCCGTTCCACTCATATGTATTTCTATTGATTTAACTCACATAAGATTTTTTAGTTCTAACTCGAGTGTTTTTTCTTTTCAATTCGCTCGGGTCAGTCTGTGCATTTCAGGATTCGAACACTTTATTTCTGGAGGTTGAAGACGAAGATTGTAGTACTCTTATATATATTATATTATTCCACTACATTCATACTGTTCCACTTCATTATTATTTATTCTTCGGTATATGTAACTCTGATATGTGTTGTATAAGTATAATTAAATGTTTTGTAAAACAGCTTTATGAACTGTTATTTGATTATTATATTTTGTCATTCCGCTATGAGATTCTTTTTTGTTTTATTTCTTTCTCCGTTTTTCTTATTTACCCCAATAACAATCCGCACTTTTGTACGATTTGAGTCAGCATGTGTGACTTCCTAAACGTACAAAAAGATGGTCCATTACATATATCATCTTCAAAATAAATGTCTAAAATAAATCTAAACTATATAACATATCAGGTATATATACTATAAATAAACATGTAAACTAATATATAATATATGTGTGATGCCCCACCTTTATACTCATAATAACAAAGGTTATTATAAGGAATAACATCAGCTATTGCGAAGAATAAGGTTTGTTAGAAGTGACCATCCGTAAGTCATGCCTTAGATGAGTATTGATTACATCGATAGGAGTTGTGTAAATTACTCCCAAAGATATATATTCAATCCAAATCCAAAACGAAACTATGGTGGCTTAAGGAAAATTCAGAACAACTCATAATAACGACAACACAGATAAGTATAATCACATCAGAACAGAAATATCAGATATATAGCGGAAGATAAGTCTGGATACATGCTACAACAATCGATAGTTTACATGAACCAAATGTACATATACAAAGACATCAACATACATGAGATGAGAGGCAATATACCCAAAAGTAACACCTCGAAGTCTAGACAAAAGATGATGCGAAATCCCAAAAGCTGTAGCGGCCACTGAATCAGAGATAGCGATTATCCTAAAATAACTCGGTCTAGCCCGTGTATTATTTAAAAGAAAATAATAAACGGATCAGTCTAATTTAATCTTAGAAATGAATGCATCATAAACAACATCAAAGCAAATTAATTATAATCTCGAAGGAGACTATTCAACATATATAAACAACATAGTTTAAATGAAAAAATCTCATTAAACACCATCAAAATCAACTCACAAATTCACAATTGAATTCAAAATAGAAATACACAAAATTATAATCTCAGATGAGACTATGCACAAAATTATAATCTCGGATGTGACTATGCACAAAATTATAATCAACATAGTTTTAATGAAGAAATCTCATTTAAACTCCATCAAAATCAACTTCCAAATTCATAATTGATTTCAAAGCAGCAGTACACAAAAATTTAGAAATCAAAATAAGATAACTAGAAAATCAACATAAAAGTGGATCGATCCCAGCATATGGTGAGTCTAACCTACGCCGCACGTGCATCATCATATGGCCGAAGCCTACCAAGTACTGTCATCATAATTTTTGGCGCCCAACAAATGACCCGAAGGTCTGGTACTGGTAATTGACACGAAGATCCAACAGATGACCCGAACGTCCAGCAGAGTGGCTCGAAAGCCCAACAAAATCATCAAAATCTTCAAACAGCAAATCCTCAGCAAATATTTCAATTAACGAGTCCGGAATTAACCGAATTAGTAAAAGTGTGCTTACATACTCTGCACTTTTGCTACATCGTTTAAATCACTTCATCGTTACCTTGAAAGTGCAAAATTGTGTATTTTATATAAATAACATTTTACGTTCTCAAATGGACAAGTTCAGGATTATTCGAATCAGTAAAAGTAAGGGATCATAGTCCTTAATTTTGCTGAAGCGTTTAAATCAATTCCTCATTCTTTTGAAAGCGTAAACTGTAAAAAATTTGAAAACAATTTTATTTTAAAATGATTTTAGAAACACGCGATTAAAACAGCAACATCTATAGCAATTTCCTGAAATTGCGCTTCACAAAACACCGTAAAAACGGATATCAAATCAGCATTGCGGGATAGCCGCTTGAAAATTCACTTTAAATTGATGGTTACTGAAGTCAAAACAACAGAAATTTTTGTTCGTCAAAATCTCATCAAATTAAGATACTTCAAATATAAACATACCGGGTAAAAAATCCGTTATAAAAATAACGGCAACAAAATTCGTTTTAAAACGAAACACAGGTTCAAAGTAAATTAATGAAGTAACGTGCAATTCATAATTGCTCGCACCCTACAATTTAGCACACACAGAACCAATATGGCCTGGGCCATAAAATTTTCACGAACGCACGTACCAAATAAAATGACTCAGTTCTGGGTGCACGCATATTTTTACGCACGGACTGATGTAGATAATTAAGTAATCTGAAACTTGATTTCGTGTTACAAATATTTGCTTGCAGTAATGACTTTAGCCATACTTTCTTACTACCCATTCTCGCGTGAAGCAAATGCACGCAAATATGAAGTTAACTAAATAGATGACCTGGACACGTTTTGTGAAATACATTTAATATTTCATGCACGCCATGAAACGGAAGTACTAAGAATAGAGTTGATAAAAAGAATGACCTGGGCAATAAAATATCACGCACGCACATAATAAAACGAATATAAGTTGAACTACATGTACACAGAAGAATGACCTGAACTCGATTCGTACTGCCCATATTTGTATACAACAATGAGGTATGCAAATTAAAAATTTACTTAAACTTGTGTACTGCATTATACACACAAATAAATTTTTAAAACTTGTACACTAGCATGAAATGTAACAAGGGTCTGGGCGTATAACTTTGCATGCAAATATGAAGAAGAAAAATAAAACGACTTGGACTAAATTTTCTTTGCAATACAACTTTATTCTTGCACACATGGATGCAAACGAAAAATGACATGGGTAACATTTTGTTAAAAACAATAACATACGCACGTAACTAACACACACAAATGGATTTCAAAAATGTCTGGACACTATAATTTTTGAAATGCAACATATAATACTCACTTACAATTTGAGTAGCCTGGACTGATTTATACTTTGCATAACCTGCTTAATTCAAAAACGAAAATAGCATGCACGGAACGAAAAAATATGAATGTTAGGACTTATTATTTTTTTCTTTCGCAATCCATATTTTCGTGATTTACTTGTAATAACACGCAGTGAATAATAAACTTCATAAGAACAGCAGCTGTACTATGTGTACGATTCATTTATTCATTTCGTATGGAATGAATATAGTTTACACACACGCAAATATCATATGAAAATAAACAATTTTGGCAACATAGTTTTTAGATTAGAAATGTGAGTTTTGCACTCACCTTTAATTCGCTTCAAAACTGGTAAACAACCTAGACCAAGAGAGAGTAACAATTGAATCGCCATTAAAGCATTTGCACAGCCATTGGAATTATGAACGAAAGAAAAGATGAAGTGTTTACTGGAATTTTTGAAACAAAATAAAAGATGCAGCTTTACTTTTCTCTTCTCAAAAATGTGTATAATTCAAATAAAAGATGTGTGCTGGCAATGCTTTGGGTACAAATGCATTAAACATGAAAACATGCTGGCAAACATTTAAGTACACAAGCATTTAATTGTAGACGTGCAATAGTGGGAGAAAGTACACTGCTGTATATAAATGATGATGGAAAAGCAAAGTGTGTTCAAACTTTTGTTTTATAAACAGCAAGCAGAAAATATAACACAACTTGCATATAAACAAAGATGACAGCAAGGCACAAAAAAATGTTCCACTTTTTCCTTTTAAACTTAGTGGCTGCAAACAAAAAGTGTTCACTGCTTGCTTTATAAACTTTTGGTGTGTGACAGCAAAGCAAAAATGTTTCACTTTGCTTTTGAATTGGACCATTTCACATATACAGGTGAAGGCCAATTTTGCCACTCATTTCAACATGCACCACTTGAAAGTTCAACTGACTATGAAATGGTTTGCATCGCAAATTTTGTTTTTCAAATTTTAATTTAAAATTTCTATTTTTAATTTTTATTTCGACGGTAATAAAATCACGGTTGTTACAAACTCCCCCCTTATAAAAATTGCGTCCCAGGAATTTTCATACTAGAAGTTGTTTATAATACAAATTAATTTACAACAAAGATTTAAAATAGAAAAGAAGGATAAGAATGCTCACCCCCACCGGAAGAGGAGAGAAAACCGAGATAAGAACGCTCGATGAATTCTTTGGTTCCCAAGTACAATCTTTGGGGTTTATGGACCATTGAATTTTCACAAGCGGGACTTCTTTATTCCGAAGGCGTTTAACCTCCGAAGCTAGCACACGAATAGGATTTTGCACCATAGACAAGTCGGGTGAGATCTCAAGATCTTGCAACACATGAGGATCAATAATAGAATTCGAATCTCAAAGGCATCGACGAAGCTGGGATACATGAAATAAGTCATGAATTCCTGAAAACTGAATAGGTAGTGATACACGATAAGCAACAGGGTCAATGCGTTCCGTAATAGGAAACAGTCCAACATATCGAGGAGCCAATTTCCTGGAGCTACAAAAACGCACCACACCCTTCAACGGAAAAACACGAATGAACACGCGATCGCCAACAGAAAATTCCAAAGGCTTCCTACGATGATCGGCATACGATTTCTGCCTATTTTGAGCCTCCATCATTCTCTGTCTGATAATATAATCTTCTTTGAAGATTCAAGAATATAATCGGGGCCGAGAACTAACTTTTCCCCGGATTCCAACCAACAAGATGGTGATCGACACGGTCTTCCGTAAAGAGCTTCGAAAGGAACCATACCGATACTGGATTGGAAACTGTTGTTATAAGAAAATTCAACAAGAGATAAGTGATCTTTCCAACTACCACCAAAGTCAAGAAGCAGTCCGATTGGACTTGATAGGAATAAAATGGGTCGATTTGGTCAATCGGTCATCAATCACCCAAACATTAGTATGGCCCGACCTCAAACGAGGTAGACCATCAATGAAGTCCATAGAAATTTGATCCCATTTCCATAATGGAATCTCAAGAGGCTGCAAAAGACCACTAGGATGTTGGTTTTCTGCTTTAATAAGTTGACAAGTCATGCAACGACTCACATAACTTGCAAAATCATGCTTCATACCCTCCCAAATGTATAAGTGTTTCATGTCAGCATACATCTTACTTCTACCCGGATGAATAGTATACTTAGAACGATGATAGTCCTCAAGAATGTCATTTCTAAGATTAGGAACATTAGGCACGATCAAACTTCCCTTCTTTCGAATACAACCAAGAATATCAATATCGAAATCCTTTAGATTATCACTTCGGGATTCCGATTTACAACTCTGAATAAGATAAGAGAGATCTGGATTTTGTTTTTGGGCATCGCCAACACGATCCAACAAACTAAGACGAGATTCCATGCTAAATAAAAGCACAGGAGAATCAGAAACCGAAGGACGGTCTCTAATATCACAATGCGATAAAGCTTCCAACATATTCCACTCTACTAGCATCATGGAAACAACAACTTGCTGCTTGCGGCTAAGCGCATCAGCAACTCGATTATCCTTAGCAGGGGTATACTGAATATTGAAATCATATGACGTAAGAAATTCGAGCCAACGATGTTGCCTCATATTAAGTTCCTTCTGGGTGAATAGATACTTCAGAGATTTGTGATCAGCGAAGAGAGCAAAACGCGCACCAAATAAATACTGTCGCCAAATCTTTAGAGCAAAGACTATAGCGGCTAACTCCAAATTATGGGTAGCATAACGAATCTCATTAGGCTTTAGTTGTCTAAAAGCATATGCAACCACTCTATCTTTTTGCATGAGAACAACACCGAGTCCAAAACCACTGGCATCGGTATAAACAACAAGATCATGATTCCCTTCGGGAACCACGAAGATAGGAGCATGAGTAAGGAGATCTTTTAACTTCATGAAAGAAGTCTCACACTTATCAGACCAAATAAAAGGAATAACTTTTCTAATGAGAGTGGTAAGCGGTAAAGCAATTCGAGAAAATTCCTTAATAAACCGGCGATAATAACTTGCCAATCCAAGAAAACTATGGATCTCGGTAACGGTCTCGGGACTCTTCCAATTCTGAATAGATTCGATCTTGGAAGGATCGATAGAGATACCATCGGAAGAAACAATATGATCGAAAAATTTCACCTTATTCTCCCAAAAGTGATACTTGAAGAATTTGGCATAAAGCTGATACTGACGAAGAGTGCTCAAAACAATATCCAAATGCTGAATATGATCGGCTTCAGATTTGGAATAAATAAGAATATCATCAATGAAAACCAAGACGAACTTATCGAGATATTCCCGGAATATCCGATTCATAAGATCAACAAAATACGCTGGAGCGTTCGTCAAACCGAACGGCATAACAAGCCATTCGTATGAACCATAACGAATACAAAATCCGGTAAGAGGAATACTTTCTTCCGCAACTCGTAACTGATGAAAACCGGTAGCAAGATCGAGTTGGGAGAAAAGCTTAGCGCCACTTAATTGATCGAACATGTCATCGATCCTAGGTAATGGATACATATTTTTGATAGTGAGCTCATTAAGCTTGCGATAATCAATGCAAAGCCTAAGAGTACCATCTGGCTTCTTAACAAAGATAACGGCGGCGCCTCAAGGAGATGAGCTAGAACGAATAAATCGCTTGGCTTCCAATTCAGATAATTGTTACTTGAGTTCCTCATTTTCCTTAGCATACATCCTCGTGGGAGGACGAATGACAGGATGAGCACCAGAGATAAGATCAATACGGAACTCAATTGCCCTCTTCGGTGGCAAACACGAAATTGGCTCAACGACATCAGAAAAATCACAAACAACCGAAATATTATCAATGACATCCTCCGATTCGAAGGAAGAAACGAGAGCATTCGAAGTATGATCCATGCTTCGAAATATAATAGGTAACTGCTTGATAGCATCGGGATGCTTGAGATATAAAGTTCTTTCAGGATATAGGAATTGAACTTCATAACGGACGAGCCAATCCATTCCCAAAATTATATCAAAACCAAGATGATCCATAACATGCAGATTCGCATGAAAGGAAAAACCACATAGAATAATCTCAACATCAACACATAACAAACCAAGAGTAGCGGATCCACTAATAGGATTCACAATCCTCAAAGAGTCACAAAGATTAACAACATCCAAAGGAATAACATCAATTAGATCCTTTGATACGAATGAATGTGATGCACCCGTATCCAAAAGAACTCTAATAGAACGGCCATGAAATAAAATGAAACCCTTGACAAATCTAAGATTGATAAGGAATTTAACAAATGGAATACTATGGAAATATGAGATACATTCCTAAACATATTCCCACTTGTTAAAGAGGATAAAAGTTTTAGAACAACGAAAGAATAGATTAGAAAGACACGAATAAAACTTTTGAATAGTTGTAACACATGTTCCATTCTGCTTCTATTCTGTGTTTATTATAATTTGTTCTGAATCTCAGCTCTGATACCAAGCTGTGACGCTCCACTTCTATACTCACAATAATAAAGGTTATTATAAGGAATAACGTCTGCTATTGCGAAGAATAAGGCTTGTTAGAAGCGACCATCCGTAAGTTATGCCTTAGACGAGTATTGATTACATCGATAGGAGTTGTGTAAATTACTCCCAAAGATATATATTCAATCAAAATCTAAAACGAAACTATGGTGGCACAAGGAAAATTCAGAACAATTCATGATAACAACAACACAGATAAGTATAATCACATCAGAACAGAAATATCAGATATACAGCGGAAGATAAGTCTCGATACATGCTACAACAATCGATAGTTTACATGAACCAAATGTACATATACAAAGACATCAACATACATGAGATGAGAGGCAATACACCCAAAAGTAACACCTCGAAGTCTATACAAAAGATGATGTGAGATCCCAAAAGTTGAATGGGCAACTGAATCAGAGATAGCGATTATCCTGAAATAACGCGGTCTGACCCGAGTATTATTTAAAAGAAAATAATAAACGGACCAGTCTAATTTAATCTTAGAAATGAATGCATCATAAACAACATCAAAGCAAATTAATTATAATCTCGAAGGAGACTATTCAACATATATAAACAACATAGTTTAAACACCATCAAAATAAACTCTCAAATTCACAATTGAATTCAAAACAGAAATACACAAAATTATAATCTCGGATGAGACTATGCACAAAATTATAATCTCGGATGTGACTATACAGCATAAATAATCAACGTAGTTTTAATGAAGAAATCTCATTTAAACTCCATCAAAATCAACTTTCAAATTCATAATTGAATTCAAAGCAGCAGTACACAAATCTAGAAATCAAAATAAGATAACTAGAAAATCAGCATTCACAAAATCTAGAAATTAAAATAAGATAACTAGAAAATCAAAATAAGAGTGGATTGATCCCAACATATGGCGAGTCTAAACCACGTCGCACGTGCATCATCATATGGCCAAAGCCTACCAAGTACCGTCATCATAATTTTTGGCGCCCAACAAATGACTCGAAGGTCCAACAAATAACCCAAAGGTCTAGTACTGGTAATTGACCCGAAGGTCCAACCGATGACTCGAAGGTCCAGTAGAGTGGCTTGAAAGCCCAACAAAATCATCAAAATCTTCAAACAGCAAATCCTCAGCAAATATTTCAATTAACGAGTCCGGAATTAACCAAATTTGTAAAAGTGTGGTTCCATACTCCGTACTTTTGCTAAATCGTTTAAATCTCTTCATCATTTTCTTGAAAGTGCAAAATTGTGTATTTTATATAAATAATATTTTACGTTCTCAAATGGACAAGTCCAGAATTAATTGAATCAGTAAAAGTAAGGGTTCATAGTCCTTAATTTTTCTGAAGCGTTTAAATCGATTCATCATTCTTTTGAAAGCGTAAACTGTAAATTTTTTGGAAACAGTTTTATTTTAAAACGATTTTAAAAACACGTGATTAAAACAGCAACATCTATAGCAATTTTGACAAGGAAATTGCGCTTCACAAAACACCGTAAAAACGGATAGCAAATCAGCATTGCGGGATAGCCGCTTGAAAATTCACTTTAAAATGACGGTTATGAAGTCAAAACAACATAAATTTTTATCCGTCAAAATCTCATCAAATCAACATACTTTAAATATAAACATACCGGGTTAAAAATATGTTATAAAAATAACGGCAACAAAATTCTTTTTAAAACGAAACACCGGTTCAAAGTAAATTAATGAAGTAACGTGCAACTCATAATTTCTCGCACTCGACAATTTTAACGCACAGAAGCAATATGGCCTGGGCCATAAAATTTTCATGCACGCACGTACCAAATGAAATGACTCAGTTCTGGGTGCACGCAAATTTTTACGCACGGACTGATGTAGATAATTAAGTAAGCTGAAACTTGATTTCGTGTTACAAATATTTGCTTGCATTAATGACTTTGGCCATACTTTCTTACTACCCATTCTCGCGTGAAGCAAATGCACGCAAATATGAAGTTAACTAAATAGATAACCTGGACACATTTTGTGAAATACATTTAATATTTCATGCATGCCATGAAACGAAAGTACCAAGAATAGAGTTGATAAAAAGAATGATCTGGGCAAAAAATATCACGCACGCACATAATAAAACGAATGTAAGTTGAACTACATGTACACAGAAGAATGACCTGAACTCGGCTCGTACTGCCCATATTTGTGTACAACAATGAGGTATGCAAATTAAAAATTTAAACTTGTGTACTGCATTACACACACAAAGAAAATTTTAAAACTTGTACCATAGAGTGAAATGTAACAAGGGTCTGGGCGTATAACTCTGCATGCAAATATGAAGAAGAAAAATAAAACGACTTGGACTAAATTTTCTTTGCAATACAACTTTATTCTTGCGCACATGAATGCAAACGAAAAATGACCTAGGTAACTTTTTTTAAAAACAACAACATACGCACGTAACTAACACATGCACGCAAATGGATTTCAAAAATGTCTGGACACTATAATTTTTGAAATGCAACTTATAATACTCACTAACAATTTGAGTAGCCTGGACTGATTTATACTTCGCATAACCTGCTTAATGCAAAAACGAAAATAGCATGCATGGAACGAAAAAATATAAATGTTAGGACTTTTTTTTTTCTTTCGCAATGCATATTTTCGTGATTTACTTGTAATAACACGCAGTGAATAATAAACTTCATAAGAACAACAGCTGTACTATATGTACAATTCATTTATTCATTTCGTATGGAATGAATATATTTTACACGCATACAAATATCATATGAAAATAAACAATTTTGGCAACATAGTTTTTAAATTAGAAATGTGAGTTTGCACTCACCTTTAATTCGTTTCGAAACCGGTAAACAACCTAGACCAAAAGAGAGCAACAATTGAACCGCCATTAAAGCATTTGCACAGCCATTGGAATTATGAACGAAAGAAAAGATGAAGTGTTTACTGGAATTTTTGAAACAAAATAAAAGATGCAGCTTTACTTTTCTCTTCAAAAATGTGTATAAGTCAAATAAAAGATATGTGTTGGCAATGCTTTGGGTACAAATGCATTAAACATGAACACGTGCTGGCAAACATTTAAGTACACAAGCATTTAATTGTAGACGTGCACTAGTGGGAGAAAGTACACGGCTTTATATAAATGATGATGGAAAAGCAAAGTGTGTTCAAACTTTTGTTTTATAAACAGCAAGCAGAAAATATAACACAACTTGCATATAAACAAAGATGACAGCAAGGCACAAAAAAGTGTTCCACCTTTTCTTTTTAAACTTAGTGGCTACAAACAAAAAGTGTTCACTCCTTGCTTTATAAACTTTTGGTGTGTGACAGCAAAGCAAAAATGTTTCACTTTGCTTTTGAATTGGACCATTTCACATATACACATGAAGGCCAATTTTGCCACTCATTTCAACATGTACCACTTGAAAGTTCAACTGACTATGAAATGGTTTGCATTGCAATTTTTTTTTTTTAATTTTAATTTAAAATTTTTATTTCGACGGTAATAAAATCACGGTTGTTACAATATGCATGACTTATATTATACTTATTACTGTAAATTTGTTTTTATACCGTCTTTCAAAGTTTTATATAATAGGTACAGACAAATATATATATATATATATATATATATATATATATATGTATGTATGTATGTATGTATGTATGTATGTATGTATACGTATAAATATCTATAAGTTAAAACCAAACATATGTACATGTCCTGATGCATCATACGAGCCTATATGTATATGGAAATATACCTACATACATACATATATATACATATATATATGTATGTATGTATGTATGTATATGCAGACCATATGTTAAAACAGCAACCATACATGTTATAACAAATAGATAGTTTTAAACTGACAATTTTCGAAAAGCTAACCAAAATAAGTTTATACATGTACAACAATATTTTATACTTTATCAATAAATAAAGCACACAACACTTGTGTGTAAATATATATACTATATGTGATCCAAGAGCAATGCAAGAACTGTACTAACATAATAATTTATACATTAAATAAACTGATATATATATATACTATAAAGCGGACACTGTTTATAAGTAATATAGTTGTAAAGCTTCATACATATAAATATCTATATATGTGAACAATACAGGTATGCGGCAGTAACAAAGTCAGAGAGCAATATCATAAACATATTTTGCATATATATAGTCAATTATATAACTAATATACCGTACTAATAGAAAGTGTATATATGTATATCAAAAATATATTACCTGTAAAAAAATAAAGAGGAGAGGAGGAGGGTGCCTGGAAACGTGAGGAGGTGGGTTAGAGAAGACGTAGACAAGGGCGACTGCAGCTCTTGGTGACGTGGAGGTTGCTCTGGGTGGTGATCGGGTCGAGTAGGATGGAGCGGAGTAGGCGGGTGCACGTGAGAAGGAAGGTAGGAAGAAGGCTGAAGGTCGCAATTCTTGGAAAAATGAAATGAAGGTGATGGCTGTTGTATCAAAATTTTATTACTCACCTATTTATATTATATTTTTTTAGAACCGAAATGAATAGGAGATTAAAGGACCACACAATACATAACGAACTAGACTTTGTAAATAAACAAATGGAATAGCAATAATCAACAGCGGAAAATATAAACTGGTTATGGCTATTGGTTATCAGAGGTGAGAAATGAATGGTCACATCCAAAAGCCAAAATTACGGAACCAACGTAGATAACCATTTAGAGAATTCCGCTGCACTCCGAAATTCAAAACACAGAATTGACTATACCGTAGAGATCAGCATGACGAGACGATCAAAAATGTATATAGATTTCAGTGGTACGATAGTCGTATCAAAAGTCGATAATCGGTATCGAAAATGCTGCTAATTTACTAGAAAATAAGATAAACAGCGCATTAGCAGTCCAAATTTGACGAAAAGAAATATGACGTCTCACTTAAAAGATGATTTATTAATTTATTATGTAAAAATATTCAGATTTGAAAAACATTTTATTATCATCAAATATTAACAGATTTAAATTGAAATAGAATTACACAAGAAAATAAACTTCAATATTATCAGATGAATACTATGTGCTATGTTTAAATAGACGTATTTCAAATATAAAATTTTTATTTCAAAATATTATTGTTTAAAATTTCGCAAAATTTCAATTAATTAAATTAATAAAACTACAGAATTTATGGGTCGTACACTCTCTCCCACTCAAAACTTTTCGTCACCGAAAAGGAAGGGGATAAGAGAATAGAAACAACCAAAAGAAAAATAAATTTGAAACACATATCCCAACAATTAATTTAAAATCATATGAATTTCAATTTAAATTAATTTATATTCAATAATTGATTTTAAATTCAAGGTATTTCATAAGTTGATTTAATTTCAATTTATTAATATTTGATACAAAAATGTTTCTTTCAAAACAGAATTTAATCTGCCTTATTTACTATTCAGTCGACTTATTACGCTATTTATTTCTATTGACATTTTTATAATTAAAATTTAAGTGTAACATTTATTATAACCACTCAAATTTTATTTATAAAATCATTTTATACTGTATATTATTCAATTACATAGACAACTTCTGAATAATTAAGGTAAGTTATATTAGAATGTAACTGAGTATTATACAAGTAAAATTTTCTAATTCATATTTCAAGTTTAAATTTTTATTCCAAAATTTTGGATTTATTTATAATTAAAAACATCCTTTAACATAAATTTTAGAATTAAATATCTGATATACTTCAAACGATTTAGATATAAATATATATATACTATATATATCAAATCTAATTTATGATCATATACCTATATATATATATTATAAATCAAGTCATACTCAAGAAATTTAAATCAAATTATTTTTCAAAACAAATGTGTAGCAATGCTACCGAATGGTCTCTCCACTCTAAAACTCGAAAATGAATATCGACGATGCGGCCGTCATCACCGAAATTACTTTCCAGCGACAATAGAGGAGAGCACTGATTTAAACATTTAAAATTCTTTGAAACGGTTTCTATTTGAAAATACTTTAAATAATATGTATTTTAAAAACTTTAAAAACCAAAGTTTGGAATCACCGGAAATTAAATTCTCAAATTCTGGATTTAAATTCATTACGAATTCTTAATCATTTTATAAATCATGTTTAAAATTTCATTACTTTATTTCAACCATGTGACAATAGTCATTGGTTTTCAATAATAAATGATAATCAAATACTATCATTTCCACAACCAATTTATTTAACTATTAAATTTCAAAAAATTATACTTATATAATATAATGATACAAAATTATTTTATTTACCAAATTTGAAAACAATATTATGTTAGTTTGCTATGTTCAAGTGTTTTGGAAATCCTATCGATAACGTTGATCAGAGGAATCGATCGAAAATCCAAATCAACATTAACAACTCAAACAACACAATATATAAAATAATTTAATATTAATTATAAATATACTCTCTCATTCGATAATACAAAATGAATTTCAAAGCGAGGATAGGGATACAAATTCAAGGGGACTCTAATCAAAGCAAATTCGAAGAAGATAGGCTTGAGCGGGAGATAAAATAATTAAATTTCAAAATAGGAAGATGGACATACTGATATTAATCGCGAGCAACCTTAACCTGGTCAACCGTGAATTCAAGAATAAGATCGATGCACTATCCAGAGGCAAATCGACATTCGATCTCAAGAGATAGAATTCAAGCATCGCAAGAGATAACAACATCTAAACGGAGGATACAGAAATCTTCGGTAAATCAATACCTGTTGTAAAGGAGTTTCATCCCGTTACAAACCATTCAATGGAGCTATAAGATGTTCCAGAATCAAATCACGAATAGGAAGAGACAATGATGAATTTTGGAATCGAGTGGAATGTTCCAAAATTCAAAAGAAAACCGAATCGAAGAAGAAGGAATTCTAGCTCGAACGAAAGTGATTCTGTAATTAAATTTACTTTATATGCTAAGTTTTGCTGAAAACCAAAGCTTTGATACCACATGTAACAACATGCTATTTTCAACCATTCACATCCGCACATGTCGGACTTAAATTGCTCAAAATATCATATTGTTAATTTAAATTTGACAAAACTCAGCATGTATAGTAAATAAAGATCGTGGAATCACAGATACAGAGTAATATAACCATAATGCAGCGGAAACAAAAGAATAATACTTCATGAAGCTACTATATATATAACAGGGTTAAATAAGATACAACAGAAGTCTCAAATACAATAGTCAAATAGAAGATCAGAATGCAATACTGCAATCAGCTGAATAACTACAAGCTGAATAGATGGAGGGATCTCCAAGCGAAGCTCCAACTCCAAAGGTGAGTCTCAAAAGTTGTATCACTCAGCCTGACCTGAGCGTAAAGAAAAACACAAAACACTCGAGTCAGAATTAACATTCTTATATCAATAAATCCAACTCAAGTGAAATAACAATCGAAATACAAGTAACGTAAAGGATGTTTGAGAAACCACCCTCTAAGGATCCGTTAAACTATCTACTATGTAGTAATATACGCTATTGTAATAATTTCTATAGTAAAGAAAACTATTAAAATTGCTTTAAGGCTTTACATTTTCCACCTTAACACATTTTATAGTGCTAATGTCTATACAATACTGTAATACCTCCAGATCGAGAGGCTACCAGAGGATACTCTATAGGTACGTCACAAATCAAACTCGTATAAGGCGCACTAGGTTAGATGAGACGACACAACTAGGCAATGCTAGGATAGATATACCAATTACATTTCCGGGCTGGTGGTAACACATAACAGTCAAATTATTTGAGGATATGAGTATGAGATAGATTCCTTTATCTAACTTTCATTTCAAGAACGAAATGCTTTTAAGTAGTGAAGAATGTAACGAACCATAATTTCATTACTTTGAAAATAAGAGATTTCATTTATTTTTAAATTTAAAAGATTTAAAATTTAAATAAATATGTTATATATAATAAATAATTATCTATTCTTACAGTTGATAATTTAAAAAGTATAAATTTGAGTTTTAGAACAAACCGACAAAAGTTAAGTTTTGTTAATAATAAATAAAGGCTTAAATATATAAGTTTAAATATTTATTTGATAAGTTAAATCTTATTTAAAACATGTAATAAATATAATAAAAGTATATTAAAAGATTTAAAAGTACGTTAATAATCGTTTTACAAAAATAACCAAAATTTGTCGCATTTTATCAGTTTTACATACATTGTAAAATTAGAGATTTTGATATTAATTAAATATGATTTTAAAATATAAACGGACATGTTTTAATTTATTTAAAGTAGTAAAAAAAGTTCATTTTAAATTAGGTTTACATAAATGAATAGTTTAGCTAAAACGTCAAAATATGACCGTAAAACATTTTGTCGAAAATCAACGTTTTATCGATTTAAAGTTGTCGCAACGTTGTTGCACCTTTATTTTCTTATATATGAACATATATTCAAATAGTATAAGTATTATTTAATTCACCAATCAAGGTTACTTTTACTAAACAAGTTTAGAAAACAACTAGCAAAAGTAAACACGAAAGGACAAAACATGTCACATCAAATCCAACCAAATCTTTAATTTTCTTTATTTAAATATTAAGTGATTAAGACATAAAGTAATGATGTGTTAAGGTGATGGTAAATGTTGAAAAAGTAAGATAAAGTAAGGATATTTTAGTAATTTTGTAAAGAGTTAGTAGTGTAATTTACCACTCCTTACTTTTCCTATAAATACCCATCAATTCTTCTCATTTTCTTCTCATTTCTCATTCTTCTACTTCTTCTTCTTCGTTTTTGAGCTTTCTTTTGCTTATTAATGGCTTCTCTCTTTAAGAAAAGTATGAGGGTTAAAAATAGTGGAGTGCTTAAACACTAATCTACTTGTTACTCTCTAACATCTTCTTAATTCACTTCTTCTTCTTCTCTTTTTTAATGGCACTTGCCCGTGAGAAATATGAAGGTGGGTAGGCATGGCCGAGATCAAAGCAAAGGTAGAAGCGATGGCCGAGTGTAAGGAGCAAGAAGGAGTTGAATTGGGCAAGTTTTGGTTGATTTTAGTAATGATTTAGATGAAGTGTTGTTGTGGTTTGAATGTTGGTAGAAAGTTAATCAATTTGGTTAAAGATGAGATATTCTCATCGCGTTTTGAATTATACTGATTATCAAGTTTAATTGCTATGTTAGATAATCACCATTTTATGATATGGATGTTTGTTTGAATGTTGAATAGTTCATAGTAATGTTATGGCATTTATCGTACTATACCCATATTGAAAATGTTAATGTCATATGATTGTTTATATGGTTGTGATATTAATATGAACATCAAATTTCTATGATTATTGATTAAGTCATCATCTTTGTTAAATAAGACCATATTTTGGTGATATGAGATATTTTGAAAAAATAATCTCTTTTCAATTAGAAGTGAAATTAAAGTAAAAATAAAAGAGAAGTTGAAATTTGAAGTGAAACGGAATTAAAAAGGATAGTTAAAGTAAAATTGAAGTTGAGATTGAAATTTAAATTGAAATCGATTTTGTATATTGAATTTTAGATTAAGGTTGAATTTGAGTTTAAATTAAAATTAGATGTGAAATCTAAGTTTTAATTGAGTTTAATTTGAAGTTAGAATTGAAATTGGATTAAAATTGAAATTTAAAATTTAATATTAAAATAATAGGAATGTGATAATATTATAATATATATGGTAATATTGAAAATACACGTTAAAAGCTTTAAAAAGTAAAAATATTGATTTAAAATGATTTATAATGATTTTATAAGTGATAAATTTCAATTTGAATATATTTTTTCAAATGTTGGAAAATAAGTTAAAACTAGGTGAGTCGCGCAACGGTAGTTCGCGATTTCGCGTCGAAAATTTCAAATCAATGTATACAGCGAAATATAGCTCAGAATTCTTCGAGATAAGAAAATTCCGGACTACTATATCCATATCTTCTAAACGAAGAAAGAAAATCAGAATTTCGGTAAGTAGATTTTGAAATAAGTCCAAATCAATTTTCTAGAAAAATCGTGCTAGTGCAATTAAGTGACCATAACAGGAAATCTGTTTAAATAGAAGTTTTTTATTATAAAAAAAGGGAATAAATTTGATGAATCTATTTAACTAATTTAAAAGAGATTTGGATTGGAAAATATGAATTATCGAATATTTAAAAGTTGTTTAAATCAAATAAGCTTATATAGCACTTTCCACAACACTTTTACGCTGCGAATTCTATAACTTTTTGAATGTGAGTTTAAACGTAATGATTTTTTCCGTAATCAATTGTGAATGTTTTAAAATAAAAATTAAGCATTTAAAAGATAATTTGAAATCTTTATAATCAATTCAAAATTAAGTTGAAAATCTGAGTATGCGGAAACGACTAGTACATTTGTCCCGCCTGTGAGATCTGGGAAGATAAAACAAGGTGCTTAACTAAGGTAAGGGATAGAGCAACCACTACCATGAACTTACCTGGCCTACGTTTTCTTTTCTTAGGTGAGGGTTGGAACAGATCGAAAGGAAAGCCCGAATGCTCCAAAAAGATTCTGTTAAGTTTTTCAAAATAAAAGAAGATTAGTATTATCCAAAATTTAAGCAATCTCCAGAATGAATGATTTCTATTACTCAAAAATATTTTCCAAGATTTATTGTAGGGTTTATCATAAATGATGTCTTAAATAACATTGTTTTTGACCCGCCTAAAAGTTAAGAAATTTGGATCAAGAGTTAAGTAAGAAAATTTGAAATATTATTCAAAGCAAAAGAATGAAATTCTTAGAATTTTTCTAAATCAAAAGGAAAGAGATTTCGAAATCATCCAAAAAGAATTAAAGTGAAAAGAGACTTAATAAATTCTGTACACTCATATTCACTTTTTATCGATAATTGGATTTCGAAGGAACCGGGGTCAGATTTAGGTGATTCCTATTCGAAAACCACTTTGAACCAATATATACGTTCAAATGTGAAGACATGTTGAAGATGATTATTTAAGAACGTAGATCTTCATAGCATGAAGATTGCTTGTTGAACATGCTCTGGGTAGCTCCCATTATAAAGTTATTTATAGCAGTGGTCTCCTCGTTGTGGAGATTTTTCGGATTGCAAGGACTACTCGCTACTAGTGGTAGTAGGAGATTGCATTCGGTTTGCCCTGTTCCTGGACAACTTGTATGGATGTTTTTCTAACATAGCATTTCTAAAGATTACGTACATTGGTTTTTACAAACGTACATCAGTGGTGGAGGAGAAGGCAACTTCTCTTAGTTTAATGCCATCTTGAGACATACGTGCTTAAGGGTTGTATTTTTGTGGAAGACAATTAGTAGTTAACGGAAATGACAATGTAGCATTCAGAGATATGATATGTGCTATGTGAAAAGGTAATCGTTGCCTCAAGCCTCATCAAACCGTAAATGACCGAAACATGATTAGATGCAGCAAGGCTAAGTGGGTCATTCCTAAGTAGGGTATGATCATCCCCTGCTAGATATATTTCTTCCCGCTATGACGTTCGGAATGTAAATTAATGTGGTGTATGGAAACGAGCACTCGGTTAAGGTCGGTAACGACCAGGGGATGACATAATCGGTATTATCTAGTTACAGGTAGGTTGGTCTTGTGTTGGTAGAGGGCAGATGTTTTGTGCCTCGGGACATCCATCTATTGGTGTATCCATTTCAAACGGTAGATCCTTCACACTAGTCATTTGTATGAAAATCCATTCTCCAATAAGAACCTGCGGTTTTGTTTATATTGGCGTAATGAATAGTCTCGAAATGCTATATGGGGAACCATTTCGGATAAGATTAATAAGTTTATTTGCAAAAATTTTCAAAGAGATGTCATTAAAAATAATAACTAATGTTTTGATATAAAAGTGTTTTAGTTATCATAAGGTAAAAGCCCATCCGTGTTTATTTGTGGCCATGGTCTTGTGAGATAATATTTATTTTCAAAGGATTTTATTCAAAGGCTGATATATGACATTGTAATTTATATTTGAGTTTCTCACGCTAATTTATCAAGCCTGGTTCGGATATTTTCAATACTCGGGTCAGATCCGAGTAGTTTCAAGTTTAGTCGAAGAGGGTTGGAGTTTCCAGAGAAGAGCTGGAGATATTAATCTAGTTTTAGTTTGATATTTGTCAGCAATTGTAAGGGCACATGTTTATAACCGTTCAAGCTGAATTTAGGTTAGACTCTGATATATGTTTAAAAGTTTTCCGCTGTAAAGATATTATTCAATATTATATGTTATTCCATTCGTGTGAGATTCTGTTCTATCTTATTTTCTTTATTACCCTTCATGTTCTGTCTTTTCTGCAATTTCAGTTGGAAATGTATGGTTTATTGTCGATTCAAAGGGTACGGAAAAACGGCTATGACAAAAAATCACATATGAACAACATATATGTCATGTACTACTATAATATTAAGTATATATCCAAAATATTGACACCATGCCTCCAAAATGATCCAGCTGCGCCACTTTAATTATCTATCCCTAAAAGCACCTGACTCTCAAACTACTCAATCGTGTACCCAAGAGTTGTCATGACATAAACAAACAAAGACAAAACGTGAATCAGACATAAAGCATGGTTTGAGGGGGACTATCCCAAAATATTATATATTAAAATATATACATATATAAAATAGGAAACTGCAATGGTACATCCGGTGCTCTTCACAAACGTGACTCGAGGATAATCCAGACTACCCATAAATAACTAAAGTAAACCCATCAAAAAATTAGGGAGTCATACCACAATCTGCTCTTCTCCTGTAATCAATGAATCAACACAACTAATATAACGTGACTGATATGTAGCTGTATACCATGATAGGGTAACCTAATATACAAATGCAGGGGTAATATAAACTGGAAATAATTGTCAATGACAAAATTTCTGATCGTTTTAGCCTCAAGGATAGACCTTCAGTATTTTTTCCCGAAGGACAATTTTCTTTAGGTATCAGTTTTTAGTTATTGATAGCAGTTTTTAGGTATCAGTTTGTAGTTATTGGTAGCAGTTTTTAGGTATCAGTTTTTAGTTCGGTAGCAGTTGTGAAAGGATGTTCGTCCTTATGAATAATTTTGGAAGAATGTTTGCCCTTATGATTAATTTTTGGAAAGAATATCTGTTTTTGGGGTTAAAATATTGAAGTCGTGTCTTTGAGGCTAAAAGTATACAAATTTTTGTCCATTAAATTAATTTCCCCTAATATAAATATCATAATATAAGGCTATTCTAGACAATATAATAATAATATCAACCAACTGCTATACTGCGCGTCATCTACAAAATAACGATATACGTCAAATAGAGAATACAAATTGATATCCGTCATTGTTGATGTGTGGAGTCTGCAATGGACACCTATCATGATTTAATAACAAGGATCCAAAATAATTAGAGTCGGTACCAAATTGAACTACAGACATCAATCGCAATCCAATGACTCCCTTCGAAGGTCTAAGATAAACAGAGTCTGTACCGAATTATACCATAGACCCCGAGTTACACCCACTTGATGGAACTCGTGTAGATCTCATCGTATACCACATTGAGCATGGGAGATAAACCTACTATAGATATTTGAAAACTATGTGAATCTCATTGTGTCCCTCATCGAGCATAGGTGATATTTAGCCCACTTGTTGTCTGTAGATGACCGTCGTCATCTCCTATTTAGTCATCATGGATTTCTTAATAAATTCGCATATCTCTCTACAAAAGAGAACGGCGGCCGTGTCCTGCATAATATGCTATCGGGAGTTATAAAAGAATACCGATGCCGTATAAGTATATTTATATCATAATATGCATCACGTAATCATATATGCCTGCTACGAACGAAGACTATTATATCCTCATCGTCTATCAATACGTATGGTCACTACTAAAAGACCAATAACATGTATGGCCACCGATATAAGGTCAATACTAGGTACGGTCAAAAATATAAGACTGATACCATTCATCAAAACATATTTACCCCAGGTTGAAACCAAGAGGCACAAACTAACTCCGCTCGATCGTACACACTCATCGGACGTGATCGGGCAACCAATCATCATACCAATCTCATGTCCGATCGTTATCGATCACATAAGCATCACTTATATTAGCATCCGAATCTAAAGCTTCAACTTTCATTCCACTTTTTTTAGCAGCCCAAAGTCTTCGCGAAGTCAAGCCAAAGCATCTTCGCCAACCCGGGTCCGGAACCGAGGAAATATCGCCATCAACTTACACACTGTTTGGGTTTACTGCCCAGGCCTGTACTCCCCAGTAGACTAAGGGTAGCCTACACAAGGCAGTAAGCTAGGGAAGGTAACATCCATGCCACGCTAGTCGTCGATTCGCAAGTTTTTCCCTCCATTGCTTCACCCGATGGATCGCCTAGCTCCTTTAGCCAGCTTCCACCACATCGGACCTCTTTCAAGTCAATTGGTTGATATTTTGAAAGTGGTTCCTTATGTATTCGAAAACCGATTCCGATACGAAATTCATTATTTTATGCATAGAGTTACATGGGACGATTCTTTTGATCCGGTTTCCTCTAACACTCCAAAATGAGCACAACCGGCCTTCTAGCCTCACATGACGTTTGCATGTGTGTCAATGCACCTATTCGTGCACGCATATGCACACACGTGCTCATACATAGATTTAGATATTCACAAGGTATATATACACACACAAATATACAACCATTATTAACAATTATAATTACAATACATGAACTGTATTGATTATTATATAACTTCAAATACATGTATACGTATATGTATACATATACACATACACACACATACACATGTACACATATATACATATACATAAACGTATGTTTTAATAACTATTCCAATCATTACTTAAATCAAATATTACTCTTATTTACTAGATATTTTCAATAAAAGTCCAATCTCCTTTTCTACTATTTTATATAATCTCATATTTTTATAAAATATCTCTTTTATACTATTTTATAAAATATCCCATGCTATTTTATAAAATACCTCATTTATGCTATTTTATAAAATCTCTCATACTATTTTATAAAATATATCATTTACTTTATTTTATAAAATCTCATATAATTTTGTAAAATATTTCATTTATACTATTTTGTAAAATATCTCAAACTATTTTACAAAATACTTCATTTATACTATTTTATAAAATCTCATACTATCTTATAAAATGTATCATTTATACTATTTTATAATGTATCTCATACTATTTTATAAAATTCTTCATTTATACAATTTTATAAAATTTCATACTATTTTGTAAAACATTTCATTTATATTTATCAAATATCTCATGTACTTTATGAAATATATCATTTATACTACTTATAAAATATCTCATACTAGTTTATAAAATACTTCGTTTATACTATTTTTTCAAATTTCACGATATCTTATAAACTATATCATTTATACTATTTTACAAATATCTCATACTGTTTTATAAAATACTTCATTTATATTATTTTATAAAATATTTCATTTATACCATTTTAAAGAATATCTCATATTATTTTATAAAATATTTCACTTACTTATAAAATTATTTCTTCTCTTTAATAATATTTGTAAATACTAATTGCTTCATTAGCCTCTAATTACTTTAATAACAAGTGTAGAGCTCTAAACTCACTTAATTAGCTTACTAGCTTTTCTAAAACCAATTCAAATAGTTTAATTATTACCAACTAAGAAAATACACATGATTATGTCATCTAATTAGCCTATAATCCATCATAACATCACATACAATCATTTATTTAATCCCAAAAAAATTCATGGCTTACTAACTTTTCTAAATTAGCAATTAAAGTCTCAAACAAATAACATGTTAATATAATCATGTTTAGACATAACATAAGCCTAAATCATCAAAAAACATTCTCTAAATTAGCTGATATAACTTCATGATCATCAATAAACAAACGAGTGAAATATAACATGTAAATAAGATAAAAGAATCATCAAACTCACCTTCTTTTTCACCAAATCAAGCTCTAATCACCAAAACCCAACATTTCCTTCTCTTGAAATTTGAGATGAAGCTCCATGAATAACTTCAAGCTAATTACTTGATAGATTTTGTGAGGAATGAGTAAAGAGAAATTATGATGATTTTATCAGGATTTTTAGAATTTTATTTGGGCTTGGATTAGTGTATTTAGGTTTAAAGCATAAGGGAAGATTAGGAAAGAGATTAAGAGAGGAGGAAGGAAAGTAACGTTGAAATAAAAATGAAAAAATAATAATGAAGTGAGTTAGCCAACTTATAAGTAAGCTAATGAACCTTAGCTCAAAATTCATTTCATTTTGAAATCACTATTCACCTCAAAAACTTATCGACTTCAAACATAGTCAAGTTTATACTCATTCTTCTTGAGATGGAATTATGATCTCAAGGGCCGGTGTCTCAAGTTCCGATTGATGTATCTCCAAAAGTGGAGAACAATGGATGTTCCTTGATTAATGATTAAATATTTAAATTTATCACTTAAATATCAAGATGTTAAAATTATAGGTTGTTACAGTTTCATTTATGTTTAAATGCAATGTTTGATGTGTGAATGCCTTGTGTTGATCTCTGTTTGTTCTTGAAATGGCTTGTTAACGAATTGTGCTTGCTTTGTTAAATGGAAATTAAAATGAACATGTCATAGTAAACCCTCAAATCCTTGTGTGCATTCACTAAATGTTGATTGTTGGCTTGGATTTGGATGTTGTAATGGATATTGGTTATGTGTCGGAAGTCTAGGTCAGTCGGTGGGACATGCTCTAGGTTGTGAACTGAGCGGACAACCCCTTCCCCCATGAGTGATTGAATGCTCACGGTCCTGGTCAATCGCTATGGTTGACTAGTCCTGGAGCATGTAGCTCTAGGTTTGTGCACTTCGTTTTTTCTCTACACACACATGCGTGCACACACACACATGTGTGTGTGTATTAGAAAAAAAATTAAAAATTTGGAGAGTAGAAATTAAACTTTTTCCTAATATGAGATTGTTTCATGAAAAAGAGTTTATTTTTATCAAAATAAAGTAGGAGAATTTTATTCATTTAAATCAAATAGAAATTGATTTTTGGGTTTAAAACTTCATCTAAAAATCCCAACAAATTATAGAAAAAAGTATAGAATGGTTTTAAACAATTATTGCATGGTTTTAAAAGTATTTTTCATGATTTGTTAAATTAGAACAGATTTGGAAAATTATTTCTCTAATTAAAACCTTTATTATGAAATTGAATAAATAAGGGAAATAATACTTTCATTTGAAAATTCAAAGAGATTTTTGAGATAAATAAATAAATTTTTCTTAAAAATAAATCTCTTTTACTAATAGATTTGGATGTTGTATGATTATATTTTTTGAATGGCGAGGAATTGGAATAAACAGAGTTATAATACTGTCTGGTATAGGACTTCAAGTACTATTTCTTCGGTTATACTTTGGACTTGTTATGTAGAATGTTATATTAAGACACAAGTGTAGTTTACAAGCATGGAGTACCACTAAGTGGTATGAGACGCTTGAGCTGATATTTAATCGGTTACTTTCTGTATGTCACTTATCATAAGGTTAAGAGAGTTGAAAATCGTCCGGAGGTGGCTAATTGAGTTGGATAGTCGAGAGATGTTACCTCTCCAAGGTACATGAGTTGATAATGTGGATTTGAAATTAACTAAGTGATGTTACTCTCATTAGGACATATTGAGTCAAAGTATTTAAATCTATGTCATCGGGTTCATGCCATCCTAGGGGTTCTGATTGTGGGGTCACTCCCCGGATTCATGTTGTCAATCTTATTGGATGTAGATGTTGACAGTTATTATTCTCATTAGGTCATTACCCAAGCATCACAAAGGACCAATGGTCCGCTACCAAAGGCAAGTACGAATCGTGAGCAATTCATGGCATATTCTTGCAACATGTTAAGGACATGTAGATCGATATAGGTGTAACGATTCTGCGAATAACTAAGGGACTGTAGGAAAGACTCTACGGTCATAAGCGTTTCTTGGGCCATTAGTGCGGTACGTCGTATGGATGACTTAGGTAGGTTCGCTTGTAATGGTTGTTCTAATGTATACCTTAAAAGAGAGATGATGATTATACGAGACATTAGAGATTAGCTGCATGTTAGTCTGTTACCCATATTACCCTTACCCTAAGATCATTTGTGCATTAGTTGCTGTATACATGATTACTATGCTATTTTGTATATTCACTTTACTTCGAGTCTACATATCCTATCATCATATATGCCTCTTAGGACTGATAAGTCAAGAGGTACAGTCTCTCATTAAGATTATAGGTCGAGGAACTCATATTCTTATATTATATGGATGTTGTTGGGTGATGCTTATTCATGCGACTTGCATATGATATTCCTTTAACCATGTATCACCCTGTATATTTTGACATCACTCTTTAGACATAGTCTGACCCATGTGTTATTTTATAATATTCAGGTTAGTCCGAGATATTTCAGGTCCGGGACGAAGTAACTTGGTTGACTTGTGGGATATCCCTTTTGGAGGCTATTATACATGTTAGAATGATATTTTCCCTTATGTATTTTTGGTAGCCTTGGATTATGTATTTATGATGATGTACTAGCTATGATTTTATGTATATACTGGCCTAGAGACTGATATTTGTAGACCCACTAAGACTATGTATATTTGATGTATTGTATTTTATCGCTGCATTCTGACTCTGCGATCTCCATTTAATACTTCTATATCGTGTATTATTCTATCTTGAAAATCACACATGTTTATTTCTTTATACCGATACTGAGCACATAATGGTAAGTATTTCTATGACTTGAGATATGTATTAGTGTTATTCCAAGGGAATATCCACATGTACAAGCCTAATATTTCCTCATCTCTGTATTACCAGATAGTATTACCGAGCAATACGCTTTAGTAGTATGGGAATAGGGGTAGGGTGTTACATATCCTTACAAGAGAAAACTTCGTTTGTATTATTTTCCTATAAAGATTGAAAAACAACGTCGCTTATTTGGTAAAACTACAACAAATACTCCCTGAACCTATGTCATTTGTTTCTATATAAAGCGTACTCAAGGTACGGTCTGCCAGCTAGCGTCATCTCAAGCATAAAGTCCAATTGGCCTCCTCGATGGTACGCGCATCAACTATGCAGCCACTTCAACGAATCAGATCAACATTTTATGGGTCTCAGCTGCGCAATTTTACACTCAGCATAATTTCCAAGCGCTATAAATACCTCAAGATATTCATTTGTACAAGGGTGGAAAAATAAAAGCTCTCAAGCATTGTATTTTTTTCTATTGTGTCTTGCAATCGTCTATTGTGAGAGAAGCAAAGTAGTAAGAAATTCCTTACAGTAAACGTAGGCAAGCTTAGTTGAATAACTCTAAATTTTGTATCTTTTACTTTTTGCCACCTTACTTCCTCATTTTGCTTTTTTTTATCAAGGTATTAGCAAGTAACCTTTGTTAAATCACCTTGTAATCATAATATGAGGTTGGCTAAATTTTTAGTCAATATTTTAGCATAGAAGGATGAACTCCCCTAAAAGTTCTCATTTTTCTTCACTTTACTTCTTTATAAACTCTTTTCAAGTTTTCACAATGTCAAACCCTAGCGAAAACAAATCCGACAACTACAATAGCCACAATACTAATGGAGCTACAGGGGCAAGCATCGTTTTACGGCTTTTAAGTAGGTCTCTTTAGGTTGGGATTAATATCTGGCACAGAGACAAACACTGTGCATGATACCAGGTCTACTGGCAGTAATATAGAGTAGTGATCCAATCATTCCTCTATATAGTTTTTGATCTACATCTTTCGAGAGATCTTCTTTACTAAGGTACTCGTTGGTTGCCATGGGAGTGGGTTTTCCACTCGCAGTAGTCAAACCAAATTTACTAATTAGGTCTTTAGCATATTTTTCTTGACTAATAAAGATACCATTATCTAATTGTTTTATTTGTAATCCTAAAAAGAAATTTAATTCACCTATATGACTCATATCAAACTCTTTTGTCATTATTTTAGAAAATTCTTTATTCATTTCAAAATTAGTTGAACCAAAAATGATATATTCTACGTAAACTTTTTCTAGTTGAATATCATTTTTATTTCTTTTAATAAAAAGAGTATTATCTACTTTATTAATTTCAAAATTAGATTGCAATGAATAAGATCTTAGTCTATCATACCAGGCTCTAGGAGCTTGTTTTAGACTATATAATGCTTTCTTAAGTTTGTAAACATGATTTGGTAATTTATCATTTTCAAAAAGTGGTGGTTGTTCAACATATACTTCTTCTTTTACAAATCCATTTAAAAAGGCACTTTTAACATCCATTTGAAATAATTTGAAATTATTATGATTTGCGAAAGCAAGTAGAATCCTATTGGCTTTTGATCTTGCTACGGGAGCAAAGGTTTCATCAAAATCTATTCCTTCTTCTTGACAATAACCTTGAGCGACTAATCGAGCTTTATTTCAACTCCCTTTCCTTGTTCATTCATTTTATTTTTATAAACCCATTTAGTTCCAATTATAGTTTCATTTTTTGGTCTAGGAACAAATTCCCAAACATCATTTCTAGTAAATTGATTTAATTCTTCTTGCATAGCCAAAATCCATGAATCATCAGTTGATGCTTCTTTTGGATTTTGGGTTCAATAGTTGATATAAAAGCTACATTACTCATTTGACTTAGTTGATTTTTAGTTTTAACAACATATTGCATATCTCCCAGTATATTTTCTATAGGATGATCTTTTAAAAGTTTAGTCCTTTTATTAGGATGATTAATTTTATTATTAGTTTCAATTGATTCTTGATTTTGAGTGATTAAATCCTCTTCATCATTTGTATCTTCAAAAATTTTGAAATTTTCATCAAATGAAACATGCATTGTTTCTTCAATGGAGTTGGTTTTTAAATTAAACACTCTGTACGCTTTACTTCTATTAGAATATCCGATAAAGATACCTTTGTCGGATTTAGGATCAAATTTATCTAAATTATCTTTTGTATTTAAAATAAAGCATTTACTTCAAAAAATTCTGAAATAAGATACCTTAGGTTTCTCTGAATAAAGAAGTTCATAAGATGTCTTATCAGTTAAAGGTCTAATTGAAATTCTATTTAAAATATAACAGGCGATAACAACTGCTTCTGTCCACAAATTCTTTGGTAAATTACTATTTGTAAGCATAGTTCTCAAACACTCTTGAATCGTCCTATTTTTACGTTCTACCACTCCGTTTAGTTGTGGAGTTCTCGGAAATGAAAAATTGTGAGTTATTCCCTTTTTATTGCAGAATTCCTTAAACTTTTCATTTTCAAATTCACCACCATGATCACTTCGAATTGTTATAATTTTTAGAGAAAATTGATTTTGAATTCTTTTTGAAAATGTCTTAAAACATTCAAAGTATCACTTTTATGTTTCAAAAATACTGTCCATGTAAATCTAGAATAAATATCTACAATTACAAAGACATATTTACTATGATTTATTGAAAGAATCTGAGATGGACCAAATAAATCAAGATGAAGTAATTCAAGAGGTTTTGAAGTTGAAATCATATCTTTTAACTTGAAGGAACTTTTTCTAAGTTTTCCTAATTGACAAGCATCACATAAACTATCTACTTTAAAATTCATTTTAGGGAGACCTCTTACTAGATCATGTTTTGGCAGTCTAGATAAGAGTTTGAAATTCAAATGCCTAAATCTCTTATGCCAAATCCAAGGGTCACTTGTATTTTCCAACAGACACAGGGTATCATTTGAAACTTTCATACTAAGAATATAAATATTCTTTTTCCTGACTCTCTCAAATATAATGGTTGAATTATTATCTTCAACGTGACATTTATCTTTTTCAAATTTAATTTTATATCCTTTATCACACACTTGACTTATACTTAGCAGATTATGTTTCGGATTCTTAACTAGCAAAACATTGGTAATAGTAGGCGTTTCAGAATTACCGACTTTGCCGATGCAAATCACATATCCTTTTGAATTGTTTCCAAAGTTAATCATTCCTCCGTCTTTGTATATTATATCATTCAGTATATCTGGATTGCCAGTCATGTGTCTAGAACATCCACTATCAAGTGTCCATTTGTTCTTTCTGATCTGCACAATTTGTCCGTTGTGGATTAATTCCTCAACACCCATAAAGCATGATTCCTGCACATCAAACAATCTTGCTAGACAACTTGAATTTGAATGTTGATTATATGCAGACTCAGGAAACAATGATGGTTTGAATACTTCTAAATTAGTATTAACAAATATAGTCATTTTAAAAACTTTTTCAAAAATCAGATTATGAAACTTTGAAAATCTTTCTCTGATACCACTTGTGAGAAATGTGGATTACAGATCTTAAGGCTAGGATTAACACTAGAGGGGGGGTGAATAGTGTTAATAAAGAAATATTAAATCTTTTTGAGTTTATGTTAATTTAGACACTGATGTATGCAATATACAGACACAGATATGATCACAGAAACAAACACAGATGCAGAAATAAAATGAAAGCAGTAAAGGAAAGAACACACCGGATTTTATACTGGTTCGGAGTTACCCTACATCCAGTCCCGCAACACAAGTACGGATTTCTTTTTAAAAGCAATTGTACAATTACACCCTCGGTTTCAAGGCCACAAGGTACACCCTCCAGAATTTCTATCCTTTGGGTAGAGATACTTGATTTCCAGGCCACAAGTTTACCCAATTGATTTACCAAGGCTGCAATCACACCTTTTCTCTCTTGATTGATTTCCAAGGCTACAATCACACATTTTCTCTCTTAATAGATTACAAAGAAGTCTATAACTCTGAATAGCACTGAGAACCTTGTAGAGATAGTGATAGAGAATCAAACTAGAAGTAATCGAGTTGGATTCAATGCTGATTTCGGCAGAGTAATGGTAAGAATATGTATTAAGAAATGTGGAAGAAGAAGAGGAGTGAAAAACGGGAAAATCTGATATAAAATTCGTTGAAACTAACCCCTGTTTATAAAAGAACAATAACCATATCCATTCATGAAGAGTTATGGCGAATGGACACTTCTTTTGAAATTTAAATTTTGAATTCAATTGACACCATGTCGACATGGTCACCATAGGCATGTCGACATCCCAAAGGATTTTTTTGGTGCTTTGATTTTCTTTGAAAATAACTTTTATTTTATATTAAAACTATTTTAAACTTTATAAATATACTCGATTATAGTTAAAATTCATAAGTAAATATAGAGAATAATATATATAGAATTTAACTATAATTTTATAATTAAATCTAAGTATAAATATTTAAAAGTTAATTATATTAAAAGATAGTTTAAATCAGGAGTAATTTGACTTTGAAATTAAAGATAATTTTGGGGCTAAAATTATTTAAAATTAGGACAGAGGGTTTTGAATCTTTTAAAAGGAAAGTTTTTAAAAACATTTTGAAAACAGGATATAATTTTGAAAAATCATTTTGAATAAAAAGTTAGCGGATACAAAACAATGTTCCACTAGATTTTTCGTAGGTTCCATCCTACTTAGGGTTCCATCCCTTTAGCATGATCGAAGTGGATTCCATTCCACGAATAAATTGGATTTTAAGATGCAAGTGCTTTTCTATGAGTTTTAACAAAATTTCTAATAAAAATACTTAACCTTGAAATCTTGATAATCTTGATACTCATGAGTCTTCTATCTCGATATATTGAATCTCTATACTGTACAGTCTTCATTCTTGGTACCTGCATGGTTAAATCATGCACATACATATATATTTAAACTTATAATGTTAGTATTTATATTTTATAATCTATTCTAAGGTTGTTGTCATCAAAACCATCGTCTCATGGACTAACACCGTGTGCGGAGCATGGGTCCATACCAGTATTTATAGTAGTTTCTTGGTCATCAGATGCTTGACACGCGTCAAAGGAATGGTGGATTTTTTTGCCTTTTTAATGATGTGGCATGCTTTTATGGTTACACCTATCATTTTGAAAATGATTTCTTCACAAAGTTGTAGAGAGTTCCGTGAACCTGATTGGTATGACTACGATGGACGAATGAGCCTACGATATGTGGTAGCACATGCATCTTCGATAGCCTGTAACCATATTTTCGATAGCATATAACCTTACATATTCAATAACTCGCAGCTCATGCTCCAAATAGCCTGTAAATACTTTCGATGGTTTTCATCTCAAAATCCGATAGCTGACATCTCATATTTCTAATAGCTTGCATTTCATACTTTCAGTAGCTTGAATTTCATACTTCTGATGGATTAATTCTTATACTTTCAATAACTTACATCTCATACTGTCAATAGCTCTCATCTCTTTCTTTCGTTGACTTTCATCTCATACTTTCGATGACCTTCATCGCATATGTTCGATGACTTTCATCTCATACTTTTGAGAGCTTACATCTCATGCTTTTGATATCAAACATCTCGTTCTTTTGATATTTTCATATATAATGCTTTAGATAGCTCTCATCTCATTTTTCAAACAACATATAACTCATACTTTTGGTAGCTTTCATCTGATACTTTCAATAACCTACATCTCATACTTTCGATGGCTTTCATCTCATATATTTGAAAGTCCTGGACTAAAATCTTTAGTATTACATTTGTCCCCAAAATAGTTCGACTTGAGGTTCTACTTAAAGTAAACTCTTTTATCAATCATATATCTAAAATCCAGTGCTTAAAAAAGTTCACCCTTTTGCAAAAAATATCAATGTGACCCTTAGTGTTCTTCATCCTTTCTCTGTATCAGTTGGATCATTCTATGCAAGGATCTATGGTTGTAACCTCAACCCTAGTTTAGCCTCTAAATACCCACGATCTTCTCTTTTCCTTCTTCTTACTCCAAAAGTTTTTGAAAGTGCCAAGAAGCTCTTTTGCTTTGAATGTCTACGCCGATTACTCTTATTCCCATTCGTCATGTATAATTTCCTTGTTTTTCTTTAATTAATTCGATTTCTAGTTTGTTAAAATAAACATAGTAGTTTTATCAAGTGTACCCTGATTTGGCTTGGATGTTCTATGATTAATTGATAATTTCGTAGAAACATCCATTTTATATGAATTGAGAACCTTGTTTTAAGCAAATTTATGGAAATCAAATCAATTCGAACTAAAATATAGAGCATTTCCATATGTAAAGTATTCAGAGGTTTTCATGGGGTTGTACGCATAATTTTATTTTTCCGACGACTTAGTGACTCACATCTTTGATAGCATTAAAAGCCAGTTTCTCAAAAACTTTAAAATCTATCTTCGATAGCTTTAAAACTCACTTTTTCGACAGCTTTACAATCCATACTTTTTATGACAATCCACTATTTCTAGCACGCAAAAATAATGGCAAACACCATTAAAATACTATACACACAACATGGTGTATAGTATTTTGGATCGTTTTGGACCTATGAAATCTAAAGAGTTGCATTAGAACTCATCTAGTTAATTTAAATAAAATCCAATTTTATTTCATTTTTGATTTATTTACTTAATGTATTTGATTAGTAAATTTATATATGGTTTATGAGTATATCCACTCATATGTATTTAACGTGTATGCACAACATAACATGGTGTGTACATGGTTAAGTTTATATACAATACATACTAGGATTTATATCTACCATACGCACAAACTCTTTGCACTTATATATATATATATATATATATATATATATATATTGCACAATTAATACATTTCATAGTGAAATATACATACATATATATACACACTTTCAAAATTTTAATTAAAAATTATTTATACATAGATTTTGAAAATTATACAAACTGACTAAGTTTTTTTATTTCAAATTGAAATATCTTATTTGACTTAGTAAACAAAATTAAAATTCAGAACTGGATCTAAAATATAAATTCAATTTTCAAAATATCATAGCTTGACATAGTAGTAACCCTATTACACTATTTTATTTACAATGTTTATTTTTAAAACATTGTAAAAAAGTTTTTTTACGGTGTTTTTGAAGAAAATGTTACAAAAACCTTGTTTTCTACAAGTTTTTTTATAGTAAACATTGTAAAAACCTTGTTTTATGCAACGTTTTATTTGCAAACGTTGTAATAATATCCTTTAACAATTTTTTTATAAAAACTTTGTAAAAACAATATTTTTTTGCAATTTTTTCCCTAAAATCTGTAAATATTAATAACTAAAATAAAAATCGTTTTACTTATAGGTTGTAAAAGTCTTTAAAGAAACATTCACTATTGAATTTACGGAATTAACGTTAGTTTTTTTGAAAATATTTACCATTGCTTTAGATATTACAATAGTTAATAATTTATAATTAACATTTAATAATTAATGTGTCATATTTATTATTTATTTAATTTACAATTTTAGTGACTAATAATTTATAATGGTTTAATATTTAATAATTAATAACTAATAATAATTAATTTACTATTTAATAATATATTCAATAATTGATAATAATTACTAATGTTCATAATTATTATTAATAACTAATAATTACTAATATATACATAATAATTATTATTTATAATTAATATTCAATTACAATTAAGAAGTAACAATTGATAATTAATAATTAGCTAATAAGTAGTAACTTTTAACAATTACCATGAAACAATATCAATTAAATAATTAATAATTAGGACTAATATTTAACAATAAATAATTATTAAGTATTTATATTTAATAATCAAAAGTAATATTTATTATTTAGTATTTGATATTTAATAATATAATTAATAATGATATTTAATATTTTAAAAAATTTCAAATTTTCTACAATAAATTTTAAAAAATCATGAAATTTATAAACAAAATTTTGAAAGTTGTCAAAATTCAAAAAATATACAATAATGTTTGTTATTACTTTCATTTTAAAGTGCGTTCTTATGCAACACGAAAGGTGCACATGAAAGTGACGCGAGAAAGGGACACGAAAGAAGAACGGTTCGCAAGAGAGGAATTCGTTCTTGTGTTATGAAAGGAACATTCTAAAAGGGGCATTTTAATTGTGTGAGGTTATTAATTATTATTAATTGTGTTTTAGAGTAATAATTATTTGTTTTGAAAAGGGAGCTAACATATAATCAAGCATAGTTTTGAAGACCGAATCATAGACCAAACTGAATTTTTTTCTATATAACACAACTTTATTTTGCATACTTTTATATAAGAATTTTATAATTTTAAATAAAAAGTTGTTGGAAGTTTTTTTTAAAGTTATTTAAATTGATTTCCACTACGAGAGGGGGTCTATGGGTTTGGCAACCCCTTTAGGTGGGTTTGTAGGGGCGATGTCCCCGTTGGCGCTGTAACGACCTAGGTTCTGGGACCTGTCGGAATTATTGAAAAACCCGTTCGTTCTAAAACTATGAATGAAAACTACCAATTTAATAAAAAAATATTTGGTAAGTATTCAATACCATAAAATGTATATGATACAATTTTAATTTTACAAGTTATCAGAGTAGTCAATTTAATCTACTAGGTGTACTTTAATACATAAAAAATACCAATATAAATAAATATACCACTGCACAACTCTGATGAGAGAGACGGTAACAGCCTTTCCTGCTATTAGACACGAAATTCTCAACTCAGAAGTGGTAGAGTTTTGACCTTGAATTCTCGAAATTAAACCCCAAAAATGGGTCGTCTTCTCTTTGGTTTTTGACTCTCTTACTCTCAAAATTTTAAAAAATTATTGATTGAAAAGTTGTTGAAAATTATTTTCTCTTGAATTTAAAAAATAATTACTAAATTCTGATTTATTTTGAGGGAGATGTGATTGAATGAAGAAGAGGTGTTCTCGGATTCACAAAAATGAAGCCTGAAAATGTACTGTAAAGAATTGGAATTTTGACATAGCTAAACTCGAAACTACAAGAAGCGCTCATCATAAAAGTTGTAACCTCTGGAATTTATTATGATTTGGAAAAACAATTTCTTTATTTGGATCATTTTTTTAAAATTTATGATCATAATAAACAGAGGTATTTTCGGCCATAAAAACTGGGTCAGAGAATGCACTAGAAAGAAGTTGATTTTTGGTATAGTAACTCTTGGATATTAGAGAAATGATGTAAATAAAAATTGTAGCTAACTCGATTCTCTTGAGTTTGAAAAAATAATTTCCCCATTTGGCTTAGTTTCGAGGAAGTTATGGTGGTGAAAAGAGGAGATAAAATGTGGAGAAGAAAGTGAAAAATGAGAGAGAGAGAGAGAGTGGAGTTCTATGTATAAGCATGAGACTTAAGCAAATTACCACCTTCCTCTTCCTACTACACTCATTTTTGGCCATAAATTTCCTCCTACTTTCCAAAGCAATGAGGTGACACTAAGTACATGTAATGACCCATAAATTTTTAATAATTAAAATTATTAAATTGATAAAATTTTGGTAATTTACTATGAAGAAAAATAAACTTTGTAATAAAATAAGGAAGGAATGTTAAAGTGGAAATGCATATTTTATTCATAAGGTAATATAAAAGAATGAAACTTATCTGAATGAATTTATTTGAGGATTCAATCATAATAAATGAACACATTTAACAAATTCAATATACTTAAGAACAACTGTTAGTACAAAGGAAAGTAATTAATTAAATCATCAGGTCATTGCTTGATTTCTTACCTTTTTCTTCATGGCCTCTTTATTTCTTGCTTTAGCCATACAAACTTTTTCCTAGCCGTGTATTTCTCATTTGCAAATCATGTACAAGAAGATTTAATTCTCATTTCAAAACTCCTTATTTTCATTTGCATTTAAGAATAAAACATATATACGTTTCTTTCTCCTTAACTTATGCATTTTCTGTTTCTTAGCATTTACTCTCACTTTGCTTGCCATCCAAACCATCTATGTATCAACCCAAAAATTTTAATAAACATTTTATTTGTTTAATTTAGATAATTTGTTTTTTTATATAAATTTTGGTGTGGATTAGAATTCCACACACGAATTAATAGACTATTTTCCGGAAATATGAATTTTGTCAATATGGTCAAACTTTGACTTTTAAATTTAAAATTTTAAAAATTTGAATTTTATCTTTTATTTTTAAAGTAAATAAAATTTTAAGCATACTACTTTTCGTTTCGTTGAAATCTGATTTATAATGTGAAAGTTATGCCTTTTAGACTATTGTGTGTAATTTGCTGTATTTAACAAAATTGTTTACTTTAAATTATATAAATAATATTTTATTTATGCATGTAATGTTCTAATTTATTTTTTCAGGGGTAAAATAACTTTTTTTGTATATATTTTGGTTTTAAAACGTTTTTTAAAGTGTAATTGACATTTTTCAATGTCAGTTGTATTTTATTTACAATTTCTAATTTCCAACTTCAACTAATTCAAGAAATTCTTTATTTATTTCATATTTTCCTTAAGAACTTATTTTATTCTTTTATTTTAAACTTCGGGTTTTATTTTAAAACAAAATTTTGAATTTTTAATCACCCAAATTTTATAAATATAAACAAATGTCTATAATTACTATTTTGGTTAAAGTCTAACATTAATTGAAGTTTTTTTTAATCCTTACTTCCTAATCTTTCATAGTAACTGAATATATTCGTAACAATGTTTTATTTCATTTTTTGTTCTTTTAAAAAAAATGGATTATATACCTTTTAAAATTAAGTAATTAATATTTTACTTATATACATCCATTTAAGTAAAAAAAAATGTAAATGGTAAATGAATAAAAAGGATGTAAGCAAATCATATTTTATTATAATTTTAAAAGTTATAGTGTATAAATAATCTATTTAATTACACCTTTAATTTATACGTTTAAAGTGTACGTTCATATCCGTTTGGCTGATTTATTTGACGCTATAAAAGTACGTTATTTTCTTTTGCATATTTACTTAATGAATAAGTAATGACTAAAATTGAAATAAGTACGCGCTAATTCTTTCCTTAACTTTGCTATTTGAAAAATAAATTTCCGTGCATTTTTTTTGGGGGGGGGGGATTCAACCGTGACTTACCATTTACATTTAAAGATATCTCACTTTCCTTTACTTCGATTTATTTAATAAGTATGAAATCTTTGATTTCCCCTAACGTTCAAAATTTATTGCTTACCGTTTTTCTTCCCCTTGATCAACGCAACCGCTGATAAATAAGCTACTCGCGTGCTTGTTCCTTGCCGTTCAAACTTATTTATTTCTTGCATTTTTAACAAACGCAATTATCTCCTAAATCAAACATCACGCGCAAATTCCTCCTGACAGTTTCAAAGTAAATTATTTCCTGCCGTTTCTCCAAGCAATCAATACTAGTTTTCATTTAAATACTCAATCTTGTACGCAAATAATTTTCACCACCTTCCCATTTTATAAATATTTCTTACGTTTTAATCAACACATTTACTTCCTAATAAATTTTAAACGTGTACAAATGTTGCCAAAGATTTCTTGCAGTTTCCTTTTGCTAAATTCACGCAATCAATACTACTGTAAATATTCGCTCAAAACTTTCTTGCCTATATTGTCTCACCTAAATCAGCGCATTTTCCCCCTAATAACGTAAAGAAAACATCACGTATCTATCAAAGATCTGCTTGCCTTTTTTTTAATTTATTTTCACACGTACAAAATTTTTGGCCAAAAGTTTGCCATGATTTGTGCACCCTCTCTCATATTTATAAGCAACGAAAACTTCTCCTTATAAATACTCAAGCACGTCACAAATATTTCTTGCATCTCATTTTGCTTCAGCCTTCATCTTCCTTCTATTTGCATGAGTTTTTGGGCTATCAGGTAATGGCACATGTTTTTCTTACTATTATTATCTTTTGCTCTCCTTTTTGCTTCACGCTTGTTCCACCGGCTCACACGAATGCTCGACCACCTATAGCCCTCTACCCCACCGCAGCTGCACCACCTCTCCTCTGACATGCAGTGGCCGAGCCATGTAGCAACTATGAACAAACATTTGAGGATATAAAACGCTTGCATCACCTCTGTATTCATTACAACCTCTTGACTTAAAAAGAAAGAAAAAAGGGAAGATTTCCCCTACCATGCATGCATGCGTTTATAACATGAGTGTGGATAGGGAAGGTTACTGTGGGGAGTTGGGGAGTTGTGTGGTGAAGTAGTCGAGCAAATTTGGTCCAATTATCCTTTATTTAATCCCGTTCCAATTTTGTTTTATTTAAAATTTGCTTTGTCCGTAATCGAATTCGCGTACTCAGTTTATTTATTTATTTTGTTTCAAGTTCGAAATCGGTTTGTCTCATCTTTCAATATTTGATCGTGCCTTCTATACGCTGTTTCCGGTGTGGTCATCCTAGTTTTGGGTCTAATCTTCAGCAGAATAGAGCTGAGTTTTTCTCACCCGACAAACGTACTTATAGATCTGTAAATTATTAACAAGTGAAATTGTAGAATGATTTTATTTTATATTTTAATTGCCTGTGATAAATTTATGATGTTTAAAGAAACCCCGTTATTAAATTTATCCATCATCAGTTGTATTATATACTATTATATTATACTGTTATACAATTTATTTATTTACTGTTTATCACTGCAAGTCCCCTGTAGAATAGAATCGTTACAAGCTGAAATGATAGGCCTAAACGATATTTGTTGTTATTTATTTATTTATTTATTATTTAACTTGGGATTGCGGGTTTGAAATGATAGAATCCGGATTTTATTTGTAAATTACGGATTGAAATGATATATTATCCGTATCACTTGACTTAGGTTAGAGAATATTATACAGACCCGTGGTTATATATATATATATTTTTCTGGAAATATTAAATATTTTTAAATTGGAATGTTATAATATTTTGTTTAAAAATTTGATTTAAAAATGATCTTATAAGTATAGTGATATTGTACAAATTAAAAATGTAAATAAATAAATGTTCAGAATTTAAAGTATAAATTTATTCTTGTAAATTTTGGTTTGTAAAATAAAATGGAATTCAAGTTAAGAAATAAATTACGATGTTTTGGCTAAAATTTGAATAAGTAAATAAATAAAGGGTAAAGTTGTCTATGAATTAAATAGTTAAATAAAGTGAATACTTAAAAATGGAAGTTGAAAATATAACCAAATTTAGAATGTAAAGTGGTTTAGGAATAAAGGTAAGTTAAGAAATTGATTAGAAATTTAATTTATTTTTGAAGTGGTAATTGAGCTTAATTATTAAGTAAAATTTACAGAGAATTTTTCACTTGATTTAATAAGTGAAGTATAGAGAAGTTAGATATATATTTGAAAATTTTACTTTAAAATAATCATAAATTATTGAGTAATTTAAATGACTATGCAAAGGTGGAACTTATGATTATATAAGCGAAATTGGTTTAATTTAAGGTTTAATTATGGTTGAAATTATATTGAAATCTAAATTTAATTTACTCAAATCTGTTGTAAAGGATATTACCGCACTGCACAAGTGCTGTAGTTGATACAAATGAACTAAGGCTAAACCTTTGGGATTTATATTGGATTTTGTAAGAATTATAACTTCACTTTTAAATAGTTTTAAATGTAGTATTTTGATTGAAACATAAAACTTTTTTGAATTCTTTATAACCACGGGTAATTATAATGTTGGTTGTTAAAGAAGTCGGGATCAGATATGGGCATACTCTCTGTCAATACCGAAAACCACTTTGACAACCGTGTATATGGTGGAGATTCCAGAATAAAGTAGAATGGTGGTGACGTTTCCTTTGAGGTAAATACGTGGACTCGACTCCCGTGAGTTTGCATAAGGTGGCTAAAACAGGAGCGATTCTCGGATTAATGAGGTAGCACATTTGATCGAAAACACTCCTTCGTATGCCATTCCATTACTTTGTGATTGTTTGGTGCGCACCTTTGATTTGGGAGTGTTGTTCGAGGTGGGCGGTAGTAGCAGGTACGCGTTACCACCGGTCCGGATGCGTAATTGGTATATCTACCCTGGCATTGCCTAGTTGTGTCGTGTCACTTACCATAGCCAGCCTTGTACGAGTTTGGTTTTCTCCTGTGGCCCGTGTGGTATCCTCTGGTAGCTTCCCGGTCTGGAGGGACTACGATATTGGATGGACTATTGGGGCTACTACGTGTTAAGGGGAATATTGGGTCACTCCTTAACGCTATTTAAAAGTATGTTTACGTTAATATAGACACTATTATAATAGCGAAGTATTACTACATAGTAAATAGTTTAACGGATCCTTAGAGGATGGGCGGTCCCAAGCATCCTTTAAGTTAATTGCACCCTATTACAGTTCACTTGAATTAGCTTACACTTTATAAGTATGTATGTCTTGACTCGAGTGTTTGTGTTCATTTCTTACGCTCGGGTCAGCCTGAGATTCAGTTCGGACTTCATCCCCGGAGCTAGAACTTCTGCAGATCATCTCTCTTTTCAAGCTGCTATCAAGTTTCTGTTCAGTTCTTATTTTAGCTTTTGTAATCGAGACAATTGATATTTGGATTTTTTTCTGTGGTTGATTCAAACTATATTTGGTTTTAAAGATTGTGTAAGAATTTCTTATTTTGAGACTATTGATAGTGGCTTCATGAACCACTAAGTTATTTTTAAATTCCGCTGCGAGTATTCTGATTTTTGTGTCCGTGATTATTTATGTACTATATATTCTAAGATTTGCCAAATTTTATTTACAATGCGATATTTTGAACAATTCAATTCCGACATGTGCGGATGCGAATGGTTGAAAATACCGGGTCGTTACAGTACATAACTATCAACGAAGAGAAGACATGGTGATATGATTTTGTACTTAAGCACTTCAGTAGATTTTTTTCTAAATCTTCTCTTAAGTCATATCATAACAAAAGCAAACTCTTTTTATCTTTTATGTTAAATGTATACATGGTTTACGTATGTCATAGGTATGTAAATACATGTGTGTATGTGTATCAAATAACATTGCAACGATCTGAAACAACTTCCGCTAGACGATACGTCGAAAATCCGAAAGCTGAATCCCAGTCACATTTTCTGTTTTTAATCAAACTATTTATTTATGTAAGCAAAACTTGAAAATAAATTTATTATCATCTTTAACTAATTAAAACAAGTTCATTTAACTTATAAAATTATATTTAAAATTAATTAAATATTCCATTTTTAAAGTGGTAAATTTACGGGTCGTTATAGGCATGGTCGCTCTGGCCGGTCAGGTCATGGAGGTCCAGGGGCAGCGTCCCTTGGTGGGGCATTGGGCAGTGTCCTATCCAAAAAATGGTATATCTCGTTCGTGTTTGAATTTGGTTTCGAAAAATATTAAATATATACTAAAACCGAATGGTAAATGTGATTAAGTGTCATCGAATTCTAACGTATCAGATGCCAATAAATCAATTTTCCCATTTAGGTAAATGGGGCATTGACGTGAGGCCCACCCTTGATGCTTCCTGATGCAAAACATGAATTAGGAATAAATTGTCTACAAAAGCACCCTTTGTCATCCTCGAAACTAATGGTTAGCACAATGGTTCACTTCTTCCCTACCCTCATTTCTGCTAATTTTCATTTCCCGCTTACTCCTTTTCTCTTAACCCTAAATTCAAAATCCCATCGTAAAATCCCAAAACAAAATCAAATTAAAATGATGCCGTGCATTCTCAATCTCAATTCGCAATCCCCATGCTACTCGTCATGCCTCACATCGTTAGTTTGCGACTAAGGGGCTCCCATCATCGATTCCCAATCCTAATCATTTTCTTCACGTCTAGTTATCATGCTAGAGTCTAGTCGGATCTATTGGAACTTGTGGTGTTGAATTTTGGTTGAGTCAAAAATGTTGTAGGTTTGGGTATCATGGCAAGACTAGCAAGTATTTGAAAGATTTTAATTTAAAAGTTGAAGTAGGCAAGAGAGTCGCTCTTGTTGGTCAGAGTGGATATGAAAAATCTAATTGGACTAATAGAAAGATTCTATGATGCATAAATAGGTATAATAGAAATGGATGGGGTGTAAGAATATACTTTAAGAAGTATGAGGTCTCACATTGATTTGATTAGTCAAAAATCTATGCTATTTTCTAGTACCATTCATGATGATATATGTTACGGGAAAGAAGATACAACCAAGGCTGAGGTTATTCAAGCTGCAACTTTTGCAAATGCACATGAGTTTATAAGGTATGCAGTTTAGAAGTATATTGCTATATCGTTGCCATTTGGCTAAGGGTGATTTTTCTTCTTTTGCTGGGAATGTAATCGTTCATTTAGGAATTTAGTACTAGTTTAGTAAAACATATTGAAATTAAAAGAAAGATCTCAGTAAAATATACTAAAATCTCGATAATTAACATATCTAGCTTACCTCTTAACCAAATTGAATGTCGATTGCACTTTTATAAGAGAAATGATTGCCTTTGGTATATGCTTGCACAAATTTTACTATTTTGTAACCAATTTTGTCTAAATGGGATTACACCTAAAACTGTGTATTTTATTCTAACATGCACTTATATCCCCTTCAACAAGTCAAATAAAGGTATATAAAAGTTAGTGAATGGGTTATTTGGAGTGGAATGTACATGCTTTAAATGATTTGAGGGGAAAAGATACAATACATATTTTCTTCTTATTTATATTTTGGTGGTTTAAATAGTTTTTCTAGCTTAACATTACTTATCATATTTCAATAGCCCATGAGAGTTTATGGAGCATTAATGTGGTCCTTGGGGGTGAAGTCCATAATACTACTGAAATCCTACGTGTGTACATTAGGTAAGTTTCTCGCAATGCAAGATTTTATTAGTATGCTCATGCTCTTAGAAGATGGATGACTTTATTTTCTCAGTTTTCTCGTTAACTTTTTTGTTTCTTCTATTATTATTATTATTAAAAAAAAATAGGGTTCTACTCCAGCTTCTTTTGTTGTTTCTTTAAAGGAAAAATAAAACTTTGATATCGTTATTTAATTATAGTTCTCTCAGTGAAGTGCCAATAGATGAATCACTAATTGGTCTAATTCGAAAAGAACTGTTTGAGAGAGAACAAGAAAGCCTTCTCAATGATTTGAAAGATATTCCTAAAAAGGCTTTGGATCTTAGGGTAAGTTGTCACGTAAGCTTCATTTAGAGTTTAATTGATGTTTTAACTTTGAGATATTTGCTAACCAACTCTTTTTTGGATAAATGAATTTGTTAAGCGTGCAAGAGCAGCTAAAATTCATGCTTATATTATCAGACATTTAAAGAAAGTGATGCCGGTACTGATTGGGAAGGCCAAAACTAAATAAAAGCTGATAAATAACTAAGAGAGCATATTCACCGAGGTAATAATTTGGCATAAGATATTTTGCATCGTATATATTAGTGTGTTCATGCAACTAGTGAAAAATAAATAAATGGGCTTCCTAATAATCCTCTAAATATTACCTCAATATTAACCGTGAACCTTTTTTGTAATCTTCTAGGCGGACCATTTTGTCCATACACTGTAGATATTACTGAGTGTTAAGGTTGAAAACATTATTTTTCTAATTTAAGACAACTTATACAATGAAAATTTATCCACAATTCATGATTTCACATATTTTTTCGTTTGAGTGCAACTCTACGGACCTCCTAGGAAGAAAATAAACATGAGATTACGACATAGACACACGCACACCTGTAATACAACTTCGAAGATTTTTTATCCAAATTTGGTGCAACATTATTTTATTTTCCCTTCCATATAATGTTATATTGGTTTACGTGTTCTGCCTGCTCTTGTAAACTTCTCTCCTTTTGATTTTGTTTATAGAAACTTGATTTCTTGACAAGGAACTCATTTGGTCATTTGTTTTTATAGCTTAAAAAGAGCAATTAATTTTTCTATCAGTTTCCTTGTTTATGTTTTCCTAAGAAACCTACGCTTGTTCAATCGTTGTCCAAATGGGCCTTAACATGGTGATATAAGGGTTGTTTCAATGATACGCAAAATAAACTTACAAACAATACAAAATTTGTGCTATACTTTATATTTCCTACCGTTCTTATTTCTTTGCCAATTTTCTATCTTCTATATGTAAGATATCTATTTCTCCAAAGTAAACATCATAGTGTTATAACAAATCAGTTTAATCTAATACAAATCAAGTTATACATATGAACAATGTATAGCGATAGAAGAGGCTGCGACTCCTGGTAGTGGGCTCTTTAGTACTTTTGGGTAATGAAGGAGGCTGCGACTGCTTTTGGGTGCAGTTGGTGATAGGGGAATTCTAAGTGGAGTGGTAGTGTGTTCTATGGTGGCAGGATGGTTGTTGGTGATCTAATTTTGAGGTTTTGTGTGGTCTGGGTATGTTGGTGACGCAAGTTGAGGAGGAGGAAGTTGGTACGATTGTTGATGTAGTGAGGAGTTGAATGTTATGGCCTCATTGTTTGAATTTTATATGTATTGTTATATTGTACTCAAGTGCTATCATTTGAATTGATAAATTCTATGTATTTATATCGATGAATTTTTTATATTTCAATTTTTGAAATTTATAATGGTATTTAGGGTAAAGCTGCATTGGTTAAAAACAATTGAAATGTGTATGCAATTTTTGAAAAAAGTTATATATATTTGATAACATGTAAAAAAAGATATAAAAAAAATGTTTAGCACCATTTAAAAAAAGCTGTAAAACACATTTCACAACATCTAAAAGTACTCGTTGTTGTAACTATTACAACATTTTTGCAACATATATGTTTCGGCAAAATAATTTTTTTAAACCCGAAGGTAAAATTGGTTATTTATAAAATAAATAACTAAATAAATGTTTGTTTATTTTATATAATATATATATAATTATTTTATATTAAGATTAACTAAGTCGAAAGTTTTTTAATTTCCCAAAACCATTTTTAAAAAATAGAATTTTTTTTACTTAATTTAATTTATAAACAAGCCATTTAAATTGTCAAACAATGTTTACAATCAAGTAAACAATATAATATAATATATATATATTAAATTAATTTAAAAAAAAATTATTTTCTCTCTAAAAACATAAAATACATATACGTATATAGAAATAATGATTTCTTATCGATTACATATTATAATAACAAGATGATTCACATAGATTAAATGTTAAATATTAAATTGATATAGTATGACGACATTGGCACACACACGTACATATTTATATATGTATGTATGTATATGAAAGGTGATGTTGCAAATACAAAACATGGTGGTCATTGTATAATATTGAATGAATTTTATCTTGAGAGTTAAGGCGTCAAAACACACGTCGATCTAGGATATCTCCTTGATATGTCAGATCTAGACCTACTACTACAAACAGAAAGCATGCAAACACCGAATCTGTATGTATTTGATTGATTGGAAGTGCATGAAGTTGAAAAATGAAGGTGGGTTCTCAGATGTTTTTGGCCAAGGTTTGAAAAAGGAGAAGGTAAAAAGTTAAAAGAGAGAGTGAAGGCCAAGATTTGAATATATATTAAGGTTTAGAGAGAAATATCTGCATAATCTTCTCCTACTAATTCAAACAAAAACACCCCTCCTTCTCTCCCCTTCCCTAGCCGGCCTTGAAACTGTCCAAGATGGACGAAAACCCCACTCAACCATATCGTTATTTATTTAATTCAAAATTAAATCCTTATCGATATCGTATATTGATGTGCATGTATAATAAATATGCACCAAGTAAATTAATAATAACACCCCGAACAATTCTAGATCCTACTCCACTTTACTAAACACACCACATATAATAAATGCAATAATAATTAATATTTTACAAATATTAATTAATTTAATCAATTTGTAACTATTATAAATTAATTAAAATAAGCGGTGTTTAGAAGTCTGAATATATTCGGTTATGCAACTCACCAGTTGAATTTAGCCATTGATTAATATTTGAATATTTCCAATGCTGATGTTCATATGTCACCTTAGCTAGTGGTGTGACAACTTGACTTCATTCATCACTTACAAATTTCATCGGTAAAATCCACTTTTACAATTTAAGCGGTACCAATTTTGTAACGTTTGTTTACACCATTTCTCTTCATAAACACAATACAACTTTAGGATTTATGGAATTTGATTTTGGTCATAAATCCAATATCGTTTACATTAAACTCGATTAGTCTATAAACTATGTTCGATAATAACATTAATTATCAATTGTAGTACTTTGACCAGAGATTTTGACTTTTAGTTGACCATGATACTAACCTCATACAAACGAAGAGATGAATTCTCTATTAATTTGTATTTCACTTTCAATTCTTCAACGTAGGCCCAACAGTAGTCACTCGATGGTTGCTATGATATGTTTTTACTATAATCAAAGTGGAGTGTCCACATTAAAGTTCAACAATATTCTTAAGTTGAGAGAATTATGTAATACTACCACTTAAGATCTCATGTTTGACCTAGTTGTTCTTAACCAATAGGAAATTCTAGGACGGCTTATTCTATAGTTCTTCAAAAACTATCAGTAAGTAACCCTTTGGTGCCCTCCAACAACCATGACTAATACACTATCCAATATTTAGAGAGCATTACGTACTCTGATCTCAATGGAAGTATCGACATCCTTTTCGATACATCTTGACTAGAAATATTTAAAATAATATGTTATTTAATATTGTGATAATTTCTCCCGATTACAATACTTTGTAATTATTATCACATAGCATATCATTTAAGTATTTTCTATTAAATATACTTAAATTAATTATTTAAATAACACATCATAATATAATAATTATATATAGAAAAAACAAACACATTTTATTTCGAATGAGATTTTACTATAGTATTAATAATTTACAATAAGTTATAGAATTGTCCTAAGTCATATACCCCAAACTCTCTCAACCTCCCACCTACATTAGGGGCCAATTATGGAATCTCAATCCTATCCCATCAATCATTTGTTTAGACTGATCGAGCTAGTCCCTTCGTGAATGGACCTGCTATGTTGTCTTCAGCGTCCACTCTTTCAATCACAATTCCTTTATTGCTGACAAACTTTGTGACAACCCACACCCTTTGGCATACTGGTTCAAATCCTAGAGTGACTTTTAAACTCGTGTCGGTGGCAAGAAGTACGAGCCATCATGTTTTTATAACATTACAGAGACAATAAATATAGAAAACAGATATAATCTAAGATATACTACGCTTTCAAAACTCATAGTGGAAGGAAAAAAAATACAAATATAGAAAATAACTATCTCAGAAAATATCTTCAAATACAGTCTCAAAAAGAGTACGTAGTCAAATACAGAGTACACAAAAATACAACCCAGTCTAATAAAATACTAAGTGCTGATAAGATAAACAGTTATATGGAAAGTAAATTAAAGAATATGCAACTCCTATGATGAGCTCACATCTCCACATACTAAAATCGGGCTAATCACCTACTTCCCTATCCTTCTGTAGTAAGGAAAAGAAAGGAAAAGGGTGGGTCAGACAAAAGTTTGGTGAATGAGTACATGTTTAATATATGGTGATCATGTGCAGTTTACTTTAATTCTACTCTATGTGACCTGGGGTGGTCTACAAGTCTATGTATTCCTACGGTCCTTCACTTAACTGTTTTTATTCAATACACACCTACACTAACTACTAGTGCAAGCTCCTACAAAGATCGAACTACGGATCAAACCTCAATAAATAACAATCGGCTACAGCTACTGAAGCTACTCAACATAGGGTAATCCTACAACTTTCCCGTATGGGACTACATCTAATATTACGCCTACATGTAACTGTCTCGCATAGGTTTCCCTGCAATTTCCACATGGGAATAAATTTTTCACAACTATGACTACATGTACCCCAACTTCGCATTGAGGGAGGAACCCAAAACATCGACTCACTGATGTGTCACATCCCCTACATCTGTATCCACCTCCCAATGGTAGTTTACGCCTCTTATTACATGTGCCGGGATCCATCGACAACACAGTATCACATGGCATTAATATCTGTGCATTCCAGGGAATTCCTATTATGTCAGGCCTACACACTTCATCATGCATCAGTCAGTGTCGCATGTCCACCGTAGAACCTTCTGTGAGTGCCATTTGCGATAAAATCATCCCCAGTCGAATAATCGATCCTCACTGGGTATAAAGCATTTACCAACCCCGCAACGTCCTAACGTCATCTCATAGGGAACTAGCTTCCATACTATTTATAATAACCCGGTTGTTAATTACCCAATCAATTAAATTTAATAATTAAATATTAATTCTAATTTGTGGGTTGTGAAATTTAATTATTAAATCTAGTTTTGAGAATTGTTGATTTGATTTATTTAAGGAATAAGTTTTATTTCTTAAAAAGGATTTTTATTTGAATTTGAGATATTAATTAAACTTGGCATTTAGAGTAAAATGTTAATATTGAGATTTATTGTTTGAAATTAGAATTTACAATTAATAGTTTATTTTATTTATTAGAAATGATGAAATAACTTTTATTTCAAAAGTTAAAGTTCATTTTATAAAATATCTCAATACTAATAGAAATGAGAAACTTTTAACCTGTTGATTGGATTTGGAAATTTTTAAGAAATCAGAATATGTTAAATAAATCATTATTTAGTGTGAAAATAGTGTTTTATGATAAGCAAAACAAAAGATAAAAACACCATTTCTTTTATTGGGTTCACACCATACCCATTTATCCCGTCTAGGTGTTGTTAGTAAGAGGAAATAAAACTCACATTCATACTCTTTCTCACATAATTTTGTTCTAAAAATTTAAAATAAGAAAACCTCTTGTTCTTTAAACCCAAGAATCATTAATCCCCAAATTCAAGTTGTAAATCAAAGGGCTTTTGGCTAATACTTGAAGAAATCAAATTAAGGCAATCTCTTCCATCATATAGTACATTTATTAGGGTTTTAATTTCAGATTTCATCCCGGTTAGTAATTTTGTTTTACAAATTTCCAAGTTTAAACTAGGTCTAATTGACGAGAGAAGATAGCCTAGGAGAATACGGGTTTATACTATCGATTCAAGTCCATATAGGTGAGTTTACCTCACACTACTATCTATAAATGGAAGTATGTTCGCTGTTTGGTAAGTGGTTGAATCTAGGATTGATTTGCTTTCAATTTCTTGTGCTAATTATTACTTATGTTATGCAATTATTAATTTGTTAGAACCATCATCTTATGATCACCTTTAACATCAATTTTAAGTTAAATATACGCTTGCATGTGGTAAAATCAGTGCTCTAAAGGTCAGACCAATCACTGCCGAAGAAGTCATCGATAAAGAACTGTCAATGGGGGGCAACCTAGAGCTGAGATAGCTCCAGCTTATGCCACCACTGGTGGACCAGTGGGGCACCACCAGTGCACCAGTAGTGCGCATTCCAAGAGCTATTTCAGCTCTAGGTGCCGCCCCGACTCCCCCATTGCTTGCCTCATTCATTGCCTTGTTTGTTGTTGTTGTTGTTGTTGTTGTTTTCTTGTGTTTTGTGTGTTTACTTGTTGTCCTTTTGACATCTATTTCCGTTGATTTGATAATCTATAAAATAGGTTTGGAGATGATATAGAGTTAGAACTTTATGGACCTATTTCATGGCTATAATCTTGGGATGACCTAGTATTTTGTTGTGGTGAATTCTCTTGTGCTCTGTGGTTGAATCAAGGGTTTTTAATTTTATAATTTTATACCATTTATTTCCAAATAAGAATATATGTAATTTGTATGTAAATAATTTTGTAAAAGATAGTTTATTTAAGTTTACAAATATCAAACTTGTTTCTAAAATAATCCAGTTCTTTTTGAAAATAACTTTTACAGATAGTTATATACATACATACATACATACATACATATATATTGTATTTGTATTATAAGTGGTTATGGATTTTGGAAACATGGTTTTGGAAATATAAACCTAATTTATTTCTAAATAAAATGATTATATATATGATGGATTTGGGAGAGTGATAAATATGGCTTTATAAAATAATTAGCTACTTATATATATATATATCTATATCTATATATGGTCTTTGGAATTTGGTTTGGGAATAATATAACTTTATGGAATTTGTAACAACCACACACGCGCGCGCACACACACGCACACACACACACACATATATATGTATATATTGAGATTGAATGTAATATATGGATTATTTTATCTAATGATAAATAAAGTATTTTCAAAAAAATTGGATTTCTAAATTATAGACTCTTATAAGATAAGTATTTTTAGAACCTTAATTCTGTAATGTAGGGAGTACTAATAACCAACTTAGCGTTACAGATCGGTTTAAATGCTCTCGAGTAACCGTTTCATCAATTATATGTAACTCATCAAATAGAATGTTTGAGTGGTACTTACTAGCCTACTAGTGAATACTCGAATTTCACTGGGTAGTATGGGATGCCTTGCTTAAATTATTGCGATTACTATTAGAAAGTATTTAACACTTTAATGTTGTATTCTTTTTTGGTGTTCGACGGGGCCGATAGGTCCTTAAGAGAATATAGTTTAGGTTTTCTAGTGGTATCCATAATGAGTGAGATTTACGAGCTTCTAGTAAATACTTGAGTTTCAGCAGACGTATGGGACATTTTGGTTAAGTTCTAGTAATTACTGAAAGCGATAATATTTGGCATTTTAGAGTATATTTCCTTTTGGTGTTCGGCCGGCGGCCGATAGATTCATAAGAGGTATACTCATGGATTTCATTATGATCATAATATACAATAATAATGAATAATAGAAATTTTGAGTCATGGTTGCTACGATCGCCTTGATTGGTACGGATGATCCTTGAGTTTAGTTGTGATTCTATTTTCACGATATTGATGATCTTGGTATCAGATCGGTACGAGTGATACCACATTTTTTGTTTTCCATGGTATGGACAGTAATTAAGATTGGTATGGACCATCAGGGTGATCGATATGGAATTGATTTCTTTGTGTTAGAAATATTATGTTTTATTCTGTACTTACATGTTTATTACTAATCCATGCTCGGGATATATGTGTGTGTGTGTGTGTGTGTGTGTGTGTGTGTGTGTATTCTTGTGTTTTGTGATGGATTCAGAGTTAAATTAATTCCGTAATTTGTTATACCTTAGACATCTGGATTTAGCTATATGTCTTTTATTCTTTTTTTTATCTTGCTCTCACCCTTTTGGATATTTAAAGATAGTCTGACCCATTTATTTTATAATACTCGGGTCAGGCCAAAACTTTTCCGGTTATAGGATAAGTAGACCTTTGGATTGTTGGGCTAGTAGGGAGATAAACCATTTTGACTTTCAGTTTATCTTGTGTAGGATTTTTGTGTATGTATATGAGATGTATATTTGAGTTAGAGATTTGTACCGGATGTATATTATGTGAGTCTAGTGTTATATTTTTTAGACTCGGTTTGTATATGTATATTATTCTTATTATTCCGCTATGATCTGTGACTATTATATATATATATGATATATTGTTTTGATTCTAGGAAACTGGTGTGGTTATTACATTAGACTAAGACTGTGCACATCGAATTTTATTCTGGAGATTAAGTAAAATGGTAAGTATGATATGTTAGTGTTAGTTTAAAGATATATTCATATTTGGTCTCCTTAATAAGCCGTATTCTCTATATTGTTAGACACATTATTTATAATGTCCTTTAATAATATAGGTATAACGGTGGGCTCGTTATAGTTTGGTATCAGAGCAGAGTCGGAACATTATAGCGTATAATATCACAGATCTAGACCCAGTGAGACTTGGAGTCTTATCCTATGGGATGTGTGGTAGTTATATTAATTATTTGTATAGGGATAGGAATATAAATTGATTACCGGGATAAACAATTGGGACGTATTTTGATTTAAATTTTTAATTAGATAAACTGGAATTTATGACATCCAAATTTGGGAAAGCGATGTGTTAAAATCTTTTGGAGTTTAGAATTTTTTTGATTATTAGTAAATAAATTTTAAAGAGATAAATTGGAATGAATTAATTTGAAAATGAAATTTTTTCTTTTAATAGAGAACTTGAGAAATTTGAGTAAATAATTTAAGATTAAGTGATCTAGGACTAGTCAAAGTTGCGTAGCGGAATTTTAGGAATATAGTTCCACTGAAAGCGACTATTTTGTTTTAGTTGATTGATTATTATGAGTTGATTGCTTGGTTGTATTTGTTAAATTGGTTTCATGGATGTTAAAAATAATAAAATAAATATATAACTAAGGAAAACTTTGGATTATTTATTGTGTTAACTTGTCAGGAAAATGTTTAAGGATTCTGATCAATACATAGGACGTCGTGTTATCGATAGGACTTCCTAAACATAAAATGAGGCATTTTGACATGAGAAATAATTAATTTGGAAATTTGGAAAATAATTGAGTTAAAAAATAATTTAAAATGATATTGTAGCGATTGAACAAATTATGAGAAGTGGAGAGCATGGCAAGACCATGTTGATATTTTGTGTAATCAACTTTGCAACCAACTGACGAAATGAATCACAAAAATTTCATAGCTAAATATTATTTTATACAATAAGATAAGTTAAGGAAAATATTTTAAATTCTAGAATTCATTGAAGTAATTAAATGGAAATCAATTGTAAAGCTTTGAAAAGAGAATAATTAAAAATCTACTTTCATTTATGAATTTGACTTTCAAAATTTTTGACTTGAACAACAATGAGATAATTCGAATTCATAATTTAATGAATTAGTTAGAAAATTTTAAGAGTTCTATGAAAATTTAAAAGATAGAGTATTTTATTTATCTTTGAGTGTTTGATAAGTTTGAGGTAAAACCTTTGGTTCTTTTTGTGAATTGAAGGAACACTTAATTATAAAGGAATTAGATTAGAATAATTTCTTTAGTTATTAAATTTTTTAATTAAATGAAATTGAGTTAAATATGATAATTGTTTTGAATGGGAATTTCAAGGTTATGAATATCATCTTATACATTTTGGAAAAGTTTGGTTTTGAGTTGATAATTTTAAAATTTGTTAAATGATAAACTCTTTGGACATTGCAAATAGCAATAAAGATTTAACTAAGAGACAAATTTTGATTTAAAATGGTTTCTTTGATTTTAACCTTTGGTTTAGTAAAGTTAAGATTAGAGATTCCTTGAGATTGTTAATATGAAAAACATTTGTTAAAGAGAAATTAATAATAAACAAAACAACTTTAAGGTTGTAACTTTTGGGGAAAAAATTTCTACAAGATTGGAGTTTATTATTTGTTATTTATAGATTTTTTTGGAAGAAGGTTATGAGTAATTAGGACAACCCTTTCGTGGAAATTTTGGAACAGAAAATTTTGTTTAGAAGAGTTTTGTTATGGATTCTTTTTGTTAAGGAAATTGCGGGGATGGAATTTTCTTAAGGGGGAGTCTATAACAACTCTACCGTCAATTACCTAATTAATTAAGTTTAGTTTTGAATAAATAATATTAATTTGTGGGTTGTGAAATTTAATTATTAAATCTAGTTTTGAGAATTATTGATTTGATTTATTTAAGGAATATTTTTAATTCTTAAAAAGGATTTTTATTTAAACTTGGCATTTAGGGTAAAATGTTAATATTGAGATTTATTGCTTGAAATGAGAATTTACAATAAATAAATTTTTTATTTAAAAATAATGGGAATAACTTTTATTTTCAAAAGTTAAATTTCATTTTATAAAATATCCCAATATTAATAGAAATGAGAACTTTTGACTTGTTGATTGGATTTGGAAAATTTTGAGAAATCAAAATATGTTAAATAAATCATTGTTCAGTTTGAAAATACTATTTTATAAAAAGTAAAACAAAATATATAAACACCATTTCTTTTATTGGGTTCACACCATACCAATTTGGCTCATCTAGGTGTTGTTAGTAAGAAGAAATAAAACTCACGTTCATTCTCTTTCTCATATAATTTCTGGTCTAAAAATGTGAAATAAGAAAACCTCTTGTTCTCTAACCCTAGAATCATTAATCCCTAAATTCAAGTTGTAATCAAAGAGCTTTTGGCTAATACTTGTAGAAATCAAAATAAGGTAATCTCTTCGATCCTATAGTACATCTATTAGGGTTTTAGTTTCATATTTCATCTTGGTTAATAATTTTGTTTTGCAAATTTATGAGTTTAAACTAGGTCTAATTGATGAGAGAAGCTAGCCTAAGGGAATCTGGGTTTCTGGCATCCATTCAAGTCCATATAGACGAGTTTACCTCATATTACCATCTCTAAATGGAAGTACGTTCGCTGTTTCGTAATTGGTTAAATCTTGGATTGATTTGCTCTCAATTTTTTAAGCTAATTATAACTTATGTATGCAATTCTTAGTTTTTTAAAACCATCATCTTCTGATCTCCTTTAACATCAATTTGAAGTTGAATATATGCTTGCATGTGGTAAAATCAATGCTCTAGAGGTCAGACCAATCACCATCGAAGTAATTATCCACAACGAACTACCAGGGGCAACCTAGAGCTTAGATAGCTCCAGGTTGCGCCACCATCGGTGAACTGATTGGGCACCATTGGTTCACCAGTGAAATGTACACCTAGAGCTATTTTAGCTCCAGGTGTCGTCCTGACTCGCCCGTTGCTTGCCTCATTCATTGCCTTGTTTTTTGTTGTTGTTTTCTTATGTTTCGCATGTTTATTTGTTGTCCTTTCGGTGTCTATTTCCATTGATTTGCTAATTTATAACATAGGTATGGAGATGATATAAAGTTAGAACTTTATGGTACCATTTCATTGCTATTATGTAATGACCTAGTATTTTGTTATAGTAAATTCTCTTGTGCTCTACGGACTTTGAATCACTTTGATTCAAAGGTTTGGGATTTTATAAATTTATATCTATCTATTTCTAAATAAGTATATACATAATTTTGTATATAAATAATTTTGTTAAAGATGGTTTATCTAAGTTCACAAATATCAAACTTCTTTCTAAAATAATCTAGTTCTTTTTATAAGTAACTTTTACAAATAGTTATATAAATATATTATATTGGTATTATAAATGGTTATGGATTCTGGAAACATGGTTTTGGAAGTATAATCCTAATTTATTTATAAATAAAATGGTTATGTATATAATGGATTTGGAAGTGTAGTAAATATGGCTTTGTAAAATAAATAGCTACTTATATATATATGGTCTTTGGAATATGGTTTGGGAATAATATGACTTTGTGGAATTTGAGACAACCACATATATATTAAGATCGAATGTAATATATGGATTATTCTATCTAATGATAAACAAAGTTTTTTTTTTTGGAAAAATTGGATTTCTAAATTATAGACTCTTACAAGATAAGTATTTTTAAAACCTTAATTCTATAACATGGGGAGTATTGATAATCGACTTTTTGTTACCGATTGGTTTAAATGATCTCGAGTGACGCTTTATAGATTATAGTATAACTCATTGAATAGAATGTTTGAGTGGAACTTACTGGCCCATTAGCGAATACTCAAATTTCACCAGGTAGTATGGGATGGCTTGGCTAAATTCTTGTGATTACTATTAAGAAGAGTTTTACACTTTAGGGTTGTATTTTCTTTTGCTGTTCGGCAGGGACAATAGATCCTCAAGAGAATATAGTTTAGGTATTCTAATGGTATCCGTAATGAGTGAGGTTTACCAGCTTCTATTAAAAACTTGAATTTCACCAGGCAGTATAGGACGTTTTGGTTAATTTTTAGTAATTACTGAAAGTGATAATATTTGCTACTTTAGATTATATTTTCTTTTGGTGTTCGGCCGTGGGCCGGTAGATCCTTAAGAGGTATACTCATGGATTTCTCGACGATCATAATTATATAATAATAACGAATAATCTAGAATTTTTGAGTCATTGCAGTTACGATCATCTTAATCGGTATGGACGATCCTTGAGATTGGTTATGATTCTGTTTTCAAGGTATGGACGATCCTTGGTATTAGATCGGTACGAGTGACACGATATTAGGTTGTTTGCCATTGTATGGACGATCATTAAGATTGGCATGGACGATTTGGGTGATCGATATGGAATTGGTTTCTTTGTGTTAGAAATATTGTGCTTTATTCTATAATTTCGTGTTTAGTGACTAATTTGTGTTTGGGTTATATATATATATATATATTCTTTTTTCTTGTGATGGATTCAAAGTTAAATTAATTTCGTGACTTGTTATATTTTGGACAGCTGGATTTACCTGTATGTCATTTATTCATGTGTTATATCTTGCTCTCGCCCTTTTAGATATTTAGAGATAGTTTGACCCATTTATTTTATAATATTCGGGTCAGGCTAAGACTTTTCAGGTTGCAGAACAAGTAGACCTTTGGATGGTCAGGCTAGTAGGGAGATAATCCATTTTGACTTTCAGTTTATCTTATGTAGGGTTTTTGTGTATGAGATGTATATTTGAGTTAGAGATTTGTACAGGATGTATATTATGTGAGTGTGGTGTTATATTTTATAGACTCTTAGTTTGTATATGTATATGATGTTTATTATTCCGCTGTGATTTTTGACTATTGTATATATGATATATTGTTCTGATTCTGAGAAACTAGTGTGCTTATTACTTTAGACCAACACTGTACATGTCAAATTTTATTCCATAGATTAAGTAAAAACCATAAGTATGTTGTGTCAGCGTTAGTTTAAAGACATATTCACATTCGGTCATCCTTAATAAGCCGTTTTCTCCATATTGTTGGATGATATTATTTATAATGTCCTTTAATAATATGATTATAATGGTGGGATCATCACACTATTCCTATCTCTCATTTATATATGTATAATTTACAACCAATTTACTAATATTTAAAAATTGGACCTTAGGCCGAGGTTCAATCTGCGTTTCAGCACGCCTATCGGTCGACCGCTATACCTAACAGGTCGACGTTTGCTATCGATCACTTGGGTTGAACGGTCGACTGGTCATTGTGTGAAAATTAGGGTTTTTGCTTATAGTTTATTTGTTATTAATTTGTTATTAATTTCGCACGTTTGTTGCTTTCAACAGTAAAACCTACACTTACAGTTTTTAGGTTTTACAATTTTCATAGATCTGAAGTGATATTTGCCCCTTTTAAAAATTAGTTTAATCTAGGTTAACATCGTATAATCAAGTTATATATTAATAGATTAGGGAAATTTCTAATTAATTAGAATGGGTTTAACCTAGAATAACATATATCCTTTGACTAGCTTGTACCAATTTAATTTGTGAATTCAACTTAGATTTAAGCAATATAATTCTTAGATTCAATTCTAACATCCTAAACTAGATAGTGTAAATTAAAGTTAACTACAAATAATCAGCTTATTAAAATGTTCCTACTCACCTCAGATCCACTCTTGCTCCTAAACATCGCATGAAAATCTACCCCTGTTTGCTTCCCTTTCCCAAATCCGATGCCTTTGAATCGTCTTCTTTTATTTTTATTTTACTATTGAAGAATATATAAGTGGAGAGGAAAGATTTTTGAAAAATTTCGATAGGGATGAATTTCTTATAATTAGTCCAAACCGTTAGATTAATCCTAAAGAATACTAGGTCGCATCCAAAATGTCCATGATTACTTCATGACCAAGCAAAAATATTTCATTCAATCTCCATCGTGTATCGCTTTAGAATACCCGATATTCAACACCAATCGATCGATTGTTTGGAGTGATCAGTCGATTGTTGCCTATTGACTGACACATCTTAGGCCGTCGATGGGTGGACTAGTATAATTAAGGAATGTTTACATCTTAATTTATTTTGTTTTTAAATTTTAAAACGCTCACAACTTATCCATACTAACTCCGATTTCAAAGTATTATATATGAAAATTGTCTAAAAATCGCTACAAATGCAATTGTGCAAGTTTCGTAGCCAAGTTAGGACGTTTGTGAAAATTTTATTTTCGCCCTTATTATATTTTATTTTCACCTCTACTATATTTAAGTTAAATCCGTTGTTTATTTTTTGCTTAAATTTTCGAGGTGTTACATTCTCCCTCCTTAAAAGGATATTGCTCCCAAAATCTCAAAGGATGGAAAAATGTAATTGTACGCGCAACAATCAATAGATACAACCATCTTATAATGACCCAAGATTTTCGACCTCGAAAATTCGACACTAATACGTTCATTGTATAGAGTGCCAAGCAATCGAGTGCCTGAATTCCCAGACTGTTAGGGATAAGAAGAAAGGAGGTAGAAGAAGAAATAGAAAACAATAAAACAGAATCTCACAATCGCAGCGGAACAAAATATAATATCAAATAACAACATTTATACTAAGAAAAGCTGTAAATGTCAATTTACATACAATAGCAAAGTACAATCATCAACAAATAATCCAAACAGTTATAATAACTTGTCCTTGAATACAATCAATACAAATTCTAATACACATCGAAAAATACTCCACACATCTCCGCCATCCAGCTCGCCTCCTGAGCTCCATAACGTCCTAACCTGAAAATCTGTAATACTCGGTCTGACCCGAGCATTACATTAAAGTAACAACCAAGTCAGGCTGGAAACTAGCATGAGTAAACCCATTTAATATGAAACCAGCATGAGTACACCATTTTATTTTATTAAACTTAGGAATTAATGAATAATTATCCTATAAATAATTATCCTAAACCAATATTAATTTAATTTACAAAACTTCTACTTGCGTTGGGCACTTACTATTCTATAGTTTTGGTTGATTTAAATCTTTAAATTACTTTATTTAGTTCAAAAAATTTAAGTTTAAAGGCATTTAACTTCAAAACCTTTTGGCTTGAAATTACTTTGAAAACTTTGTTTATATTTTTATCTTTAATAAAACTCACACAGGCACAAGCCCAAAACCCACGAAAACTCTCCCTCCCTTCTCCTTTCCTTCTTTAAAACTTGCATACAAACCCGAGCCTAACTTCTAAGCAAACTCGAGCTAAATCCCTTCTTCCCCGTATTCCTCTCCTATGCCTGATCCCTACCGATAGCCTACAAACTCGACCGATACCAGTGCACCATGCATGTGCACGCATGATCGGAGTTGCTCCGGTCCTCGCCGCTACTGCCACCAAGTCGACATTGTCAAGCTCGATTGTCTCCACTACTCAGAACCACATGACGACCACGATATCGAAATCGAGCTAGTCGAACAACACTGGAACGAAGACCCGATCTCCAAAACCATCTCGCATCGCCATCTCCGATCATTTGAAACCACGTCGCCATGCATGGAGCTATGCCAAATCTCCCTCTTTCTTTTCCCGCACCTCCGATCCAACCCAAAGCCATCACGACGTCGCATTGCCCTCGAAATCAACGTCGACCTGAGCCAAGCCTTAAACCCTACATCTTCCTCGCCGTGCCACCACGACGATCTAACAAACCTCCGACCATTTTTCCCAAGCTCCTCGACCCTCGAGCTACCACCAGCCACGACCCCGAAACCACACCGAACTCCGATTGCCAAAAATCATTGAAAACCCAATTCCCGTTCAACCCAAAACATCTCTTAATTTACTAACTTAAAAATCAAGAATTTACCACCAAAAATCCAAACTTTTAAAGATGAAACTGATTATATCAGAGAAACAATAAATTATGACAACCAATTTTTTTGATATGATTCAATTTCCACTGTAAATGTCTTTTTCCAGATAACTACTTTATAATTTCTCTTGAAATTATTTTTAAAAATAATATTCCATTAATACAAACAAGTTTCCTTTAGACATCATAACCTATAATGGTCTATATGAAGAGAATTAGATTTTTGAGTGTTTCTTTGGTATGTTGAAACAAAACAGAGACATGCAGATGATCACACAACAACTGAACATATATACCAGGCAAAATATATTTATACATCCATGCAAATCATATTCACAACATTACTACCATTGTTTATCACATGCATCAGATAATAACGTAGGTTTGGTTTAAAAGGGTGAAGTTTACTCACCTTAAATGTTTGAACAGAGAATAGTTTTTGAAAATTTGAAAACTGCTCTTGAAATTTGAAACAGCAGCTTGATCTACTTTGTGTTGAGATGAATTTGAATTGAATCTAGCTTGCTTAGTTGAAAACTTGAAGAAGTTGTTTGTTTAGTTTTCTCAGGTTTTTTTTTCTTTCCTTTCTGGTTTTAGTTTATGAAAATGAAAGAAAGGAGTTGAGACATATATATATATATATAACTTGTATAAATTGTACGGCACTTTGTTTTCTTTTAAATCATTTTTTTAATGAAGAAACAAATAAATCTTGACACTTGTATACAAGATCTCTTCCTAGCTTTCAAATGTCTTATGCAAATATTTATATTTTTAAGTTCCTTTTATTTTCCTTTATTTATTCCTAGTTTAATTTTAAACTTAAGTTATTAACATTTAATTACTAACTATATATACACTTATCTCAAATGTTTAAAAATGTAGAGCTTAAATCTAGATTACTTTTGAGAAATTTATATTGAATTCAAATCATAGTTTCTATTCACAATATATATATGCATAAGAACAATAGTAAATAGAAAGTATATTCTATTTATTTGAAAAGATAAGTTTGCAAATTTAAATAATTATATTAGAAGTATGAAGATAAGGGTGTATACATACATACATACATGTATATATTTATTTATTTATATATTTATTGAACATCATAAGCTTGTATATCCTTGATTCCATATATATATATATCTTATACAATATTCTCTTATATTTTTATTCCATATGGGCATAAATATATATATATATATATGCACAATTATATACTTATATATACTATATAGCCTGTATATATCTACTTGTATACTTATAGATATTTTATTCTTGAATTCAAATGGTGAAATATATTATTTATTAATTTACTATAAGATTTAACATATCCAGAGATTTATAATTCAACATTTGTTATGGTTTTCAAATCAATTTATATTCGTTCATATATTCCATTATCAAAAATTTATTTGTTTGGCTAAAATTACCGTTTCAATGATTTAAACCAGCTAATTACCCAATTAACAAACGTTAAAAATCCGGGTCATCACATGTCTACTCATCCATCTTCCGCTGGCAATCATTGTCTTTTGTAAATTTCTAATGTAGCATATGTATATGCAAGCGTGAAATGCACGTAGACCTAATCTAATGCAAAAAGTTGGCGGTCTCCTAATCTAGTCGACTTCCTGTCATGCAAGTGCTTATGCCATTTATCCAAAATGTATGCAACACCCTAAGTAAATATACTTGCAATTCTACATATATGCGCTTGCAACTATTCAATCCAAATGCATTATCCATATGCATTATACTTAACAAGATAAAACAAATAAACAAGAGATGATGTGAGTGTATGTACTATCTAGGAAATACACTTTCCTAAGTGTGTAGAAGAAACAATCTAAATAATACATCCACTAGCATCCATCATCTATAAAAATTCCTAACAACACGTTTGCAACCATTCCTTCCTTCCAATGGTCTCTACCTAAAGGGTATACCACGCTAATTCCTAATGCATATGTAACCTATACTTATTTTATTTAAATCGAAAATGTACCAGAAAAGAGTTATGGGTGGGTAGCTCGGATCTTGTCTTTGGGCTCCCATGTACTCTTTGCTGGATCATCTCCCTATTGGACCTTAACAAGTTTGATTTCTTTGTTGCGGAGAGTCGCTTTATACCATGCTTAAGAATACAAGTAGGTGCACACGGACAAGTGACTCCTCTCCACCTCCATCTCCTCTAACCAACTCAGCTCGACCATAGTAGCTGAATCATGCAAGCATTTTCGCAAGTGTGACACATGGAAAACATCATGTATTCCCACCAGTTTCTCAGGAAGCTTCACCCTATACGCCAACTTCCTTATCTTACCGGTAATTGAGAAAGGTCATATGAACCTCGGTGCTAGCTTCCCCAAGCTACCAAATCTCATAACATGCCTAAGCATCGAGACTTTCACAGACACCATGTCGTCCCCTGCGAATACTAACTCCATACATCTTCTATCAACATAAGATTTCTACCTATCCTGCGTGGTTTTCATTCTTGTATGGATCAAGTCTACTTTCTCTGATGTCTCCCTCACCGCATTCGACCCAAGAATAATCCTATCCATAGTGTCCCACCAACACGATATTGATCAATAGTGTCTCCAGTATAGCGTCTTAAAAGGTGCCATCCCAATGTTTGCCTGATAGCTGTTATTATAAGTGAACCCCACCAACGGCAAGCGATCCTCCCAAGAGGCTCAAAATCCATAATGCACATCCAAAGTAAGCCTTCCAATGCCTGATTCACCCTCTTCATCTGTCCATCTGTCTACGGGTGATAAGCGGCTCTCAAACTCAACTCAGTGTCCAAAGCCCCCTGTAGACTCTTCCAAAACTCGCTAGTGAAAAGCAGATTACAATTGCTACGATGCCAATAGAACTCCATATAACCTAATGATCTCCCTTATGTATAGAGCCGCCAAAAATGCCATTGTCCTCGTACTCCTAATCGAAATAAATAAGCGTATTTGGTTAGCCAATCGACTATGACCCAAATTATCACATTCCCTCTCCTACTCCTCAGTTAACCATCGATGAAGTCCATAGAAATGCTATTCCACTTCCATTAAGGAATATCCACGGGTTTCAACAATCCTCCTAGCTTGTTTTGCTTCACTTTTACCCTCTGGTAAGTCATACATCGAGCTACAAACTCCACTGCATGCTTCTTCATTCTCGATCAATAGAAGGTTCTTCATGTCATGATACATTTATCTCCTGCGGGATGAATGGTCATCCTAGAATGATGAGACTTATCTAGTACCACATCTATCAAATCCATACTAAGAGGAACACATAGTCTACCATCTCTCCGTAACCATCCCTTCAAGTCAATGGAATAACGCCTCAAATGACTTGACTGCTCTCCTTTACCAAGCTTGTCAAAAATATGCACTAGCTCCTTATCTTGCTTCTGACTAGACCCAGTAGTTTCATGAGTGTAGACTACACATCCAAAGCTGCTGACTATCCCAGGGTAATGTTTGATGATGGTTGGAGACTAAATGTAGAACTGAACTCCAAATTCTTCCACTCCAAGAATAGAGGACTCAATACTGCTTGCTGTCTGCTCAAGGTGTCAGCCGCCACCTTGCCTTTGCCTGGAATATATTAGATATCAAATTCGTATGATGCCAAAAGCTCCATCCACCTCTACTGTCTTAAATTCATGTCCTTCTAGGAAAACAAATACTTAAGAAAGTTATGATCCATATATAGCTCAAACAGCTCTCTTAAGAGATAGTGCCTTAATGACTTGAGTGCAAAGACAAGGGCTGCTAATTTGAAATCATGGGTAGGGTAGTTTCTCTTATGGACCTTCAACTATCGACTAGCGTAGCTCACCACTCTTCCTTCTTGCATCAAGACCTTTCCCAACCCCATACAACAAGCGTCAGTATAAACCGTGAATGTCTTTGTACAATTAGGGAATACCAAAATAGGTGCACTAGTTAATGCCTCCTTCATCTTAATAAAAGAATCCTCACACTTTGCATTCTATGAAAAAACCAAATTCTTCTTGGTGTGGTAGGTCAGAGGGGCGGAGATCTTCGCAAATTCATTAGCGAACTTGCGATAGTAGCCCGTAAATAAAGGAAACTCCTCACCTTCGTGGCATTCTTCAGCATATGCCAATCCTGAGCTACAGCAACTTTACCGGGATTGATCGCCAGCCCACGTTTTAAGACAACGTGTCCCAAAGAGCATACTTCCTCTCGCCAAAAGTCGCACTTCGAATACTTTGCCTTTAGCTTATGCTCACAGAGTGTAATGAGCACTTCTTCCAGATGCAACTTATGCTCATCCTCGCTCTTCGAATATACATAAATGTCATCCATGCCATGTCGAACTTGTTAAGCAACCCTTTGAAAACTCAATTCATCATGTCAATAAAGTAGGCGGGTGCATTAGTCAGGCCAAAGGGTATGATAACTACTCATAAAGTCCATGGGTGTACGTGTTGGAACTAGGCCAACCCGTAGCGGAAGTTTTGAATGAATTTTCAAATTTCTTTTACCCTGTTAGATCTATTGGGCCTATAAAGTCAAAATCGTTTAGAAATTTTTTAAATTTTATTCAAATAAAATCTTTTATTTTATTCAAATTTATAAATTATATATTTTATTTAGTTTATGTCTTGATGCGCACACACACACGTGTATCATATACATACACACACACACACACACATATATGCACGTGCCTGTGTAGCATATTAATCCATGCAAGGTATGACATGCACGTATATAGATGTTGGGATTTACATCACAACGGAAATATTAGCTCATCCAATATGCCAGTATATGCTATCCAAATATATATATATAAATATTATATATATATGTATGTATGTATTAAGTTTAGTTTAAATAACTTTATATAAGTATATAATAGTGTATTTATATATGTGTGTGTGTGTATAATCATATGAATAAAATATTAATATTATATATACATATTATGTAATAGATTTATATAAATAAATTATTTGTAAATATTAAAATATGTAGACCATGAGTAATACATATATATACATATAAAATAATTTTTTTAATATTTTTTTTTAATTTATATATATGAACACTCAAACAAATATATTCATAACAAAATGTACATACATACTATATATATTAATTAAATAAAAAAATATTTTTAATAAATATGACATACCAGGTCTTATGCATAGCTCATCAAATAATTTATTATTATTTTTTAATATAAAATTAATTTTAATTAAACATTCATATGGAAATCAACAAAATATTAATAAATAATTAATTTTGAAACTTTATTTCAAATTTAAATTTCTTGTAAATCCTAAACAATATTTTGAAGCTTAAATTTTTTCCATAATTTTCTCGATTTAAATTAATTTTATATTAATTTATTTAGTTTCGACCATTTTAAACAATTAATTTTTAAAAATATGAAAATTAATTTTTTTTGGTCGAGAACTTATCTGGTGCAAATATAATTCTATAAAATTTAAAAAATATTTTTCATAACATATTCAAATCAATATAAATTATTCATGAAGTAAATAAATTTAAATAATATTAAATAATAATAATATAGTCATAAAATTATTTTTTCCAACAAAAATTAATTTTACTATAATACATTATATATAAAATTATATGACTGATTTTAACCATAATATGATTGTATAACTAACTATAGATTATATAAATGCTGTTGAATAATATATGTTAATTTATAAAATATAAAATTATATTATTGTTTACATATGGTTGTGCACCTGACATATATCATATAAAAAAACCTTTTTTAAAACATACATACATACATGTAATCGAAATGCTTGCATATCAGAATCATCACCTAACTAATAATATAACACACACACACGCATGATAAAAACATTATGTTGAAAATCATTAATTATAATCTTATAAAATCATACCTTGATTTCAAATCCTTGTAGTACACCTTAAAGAGATAAACTCTCCCCTTGAAAATCTTTCTGATTCAGCAGATTGCTAGTCCTTGAACCGTTAACCTTCAACTATCAAACAGCGATTGGATCTGATTGAGCTTATGGTGATGGATAGGCAAGGATATAATTTTAGCCAACAAGTAAGTGAAGGAAGAGGCAACAAAATGATCAAATCTAATTTGGTTAGAGATGATTATATAGTGGATGGGAAAGCGAGAAAAGTGGATTTGATCTTATACTCGTTCTTTTTTAATCTAAGCCATCCAAAACCAAGCCTTTCTACCCCTAATATAAGCCTCCTATACCATGTCATTTCAACTGAAAATTTTATGCTATGATGGGCCTTAAACCCATTTAAGCCCAAAATAAAATATTATGCAATTAAATCAAATTTAATCGCTCATCGATATCATATACCAATTGATATATTTATAACTATCATAAATATATCTAATAATATTTTTTCATAAAATTATAGTCAATTTTATAATTAATATTTCACTAGTATTAATTAATTAATAACAATTATAAATTAATTAAATTATTTGGTCGAAGGAAACTTCACCGTTTCGGTTGTGTGACTCGTTAGGTGTATATTTGGTCAGCAATTAATACTGAACCTTTTGAATATTAATGTTCACACGTCACTTAGCAGGTGGTGTGACATTTTTGCAAAATTTATTGCTTATTTGGTTTTGGTAAAATTCAATTTTACTTTGGTAAGCGTTACCTAGATGCAACTTTTATTTACACAAATTTTATTCGTCGACACTATATAACTATGGACTTATGAAATTTGGTAAAGGTCAAAATTCCAATACATCCATGTTCAGCTTTGTAGTCCAAGCATAAAGTCTTTGGTTCAAATAACAATTATTAATAACCGAAACTCTTTGGTTAGAGACTTTGACTTTGAGTTAACTTGCATTGACAGTGATACTAATCTCATATAACCGAGGAGACGAATCCTCACTTAAATAATGTTTCACTTCCAATACTTCCATTTGACCGAACTATAGTCGCTTGATGGAAGTCATGCCATGATTTTACTATAGTCAAAGCAGAGCTTTCATATTGAAGATCGACAATATTTCTAAGTCAAGAGTACCGTGTAAATCAATCACGTCGATATTTTTCATTTGAGCTTGGTTATATTAACCAACAGAAAATATTGAACGAGTCATTCCATGGTTATCTAATAACTTTCAGTACGGAAACCATTGATGCCTACAGTAGCCATGAGTAATACATTGCCCAATATTAGGAGAACATTATGCACTCTAGTCTTAATGGATGTATCGATATCTAGTCTTGATACATCTTGATTAGGAATATTTAAAATGGTATATTTATTTTCAATATGACAAATTACTCGCGATTACAATACTTTGTAACTACTATCATAAAATATATCATTTATGAATTTTCTACTAAATGTATTTTAAATTTAATTAATTAATTAATCTAATACATTTTATCAAGTATACAATAGAATGAAAACACTTTTTAATTTTTAACAAGATTGGTTATCGAGTTAGATATATATAACAAATTATATAATTGGACTTTGGGCATACCCCTAGCTTTATCAAAATCACACTTGCACTTGAGGTCAATTATGGAATCTTATTCCAATTCCTTCAATCGGTTTTCTCAAAACCAATTAGGCCAGTCACTTAGTGAACGGGTATGCTATTATGTTTCTATTATCTACTCTTTCAATCAACTCTCTACGATGCTGATAAACTACCTTTATCATGCTGAATAATTTGGAGTATGTCTTTCGAATTTTAGTGAGCAGTAAGTTCTATAATGAGTTATATCATGACAGTGTTATCATACAGCAATGTTACGGGATTCCCAACTTTTGGAATCACCCTTAGCTCAGTTATAAATTTGGGGATTTATATTTATATGCATTGCTTTTATTACGGCGCTATTCAAGATGATGTACTTAGGTTTTTTTATTGAATCAACTACAATCTTTTATTAGGAACATTTCCACTTTAAAGATTCTTAAATTGAATTTATTATTAACACGTTATACTCAATATCACTTATGAAGTTTGAGCATGAACATTCCTTCATAAGCAGTTCGTTGTTTCTGTAAACAATTCTTTAGTATTTCATAAATACATGAGAATACTTCAAACTACCATATAGTGATATCAATTTGGATTTGATATTTGCTTCATGTATCCAAAATATAAATAAATCACGATATCGTAGATAACATAACATGTATGATAATTCATATTGTTAAAGCTTAAGGAATCCATCTTAGATGTACTGTACTAACACTTTAATAAGGCATCCTTAGATATCATTTAGGACATTCCTAATATCTTTTATACTTACTATAAAAGACATCATTTAAAAATCCAACATTGAGTATTAAAATGACTAATGTTGATTTAACATAAGTATATCGTTAAAAACCAGCAACGTGTTGTTTATTTATAGATTTGAAATATCAGCGTACCTTTTAACGTTTTGTATTATGAACACATGCTTCCTCTGGATTTTGATTGATAATCAAACTATTTGATATTTCCATCAAATACATTTATTCAATTTTGATGCTTTTTTGAATGAGACTTTCGAATCCATTCTCGGATCGTATCCGAAAACCCATAAACTCATTATCGCTTCCACTGACTTTGAGACACTTTAGTTATTATGTGCAAATGATCTAGTCAAAATCTATATTTAGAACTTTCCACTTCTAACAAATATATACCAAAATATAAAGTCATACTAGGTGATAATTTGGTGAGTGAAATTCGAACCAACTTGAGTACTTCGAATGGTGAACCTATTACCAATTTCAATAATTGAAATTCATGGCAATATTCTTATCATTATGAGCCACTATATTCTAACAACATTTGTCTTTCTCATAAAGATATATCTGCGGCCAATGGATCATATCCCTTCGATAAAAACTATCAAAATCATATTTTTATTATATAATTGGAATCTCTTTCGAATTTTTGCATCATACCATATCATAAAGTCAATACTCTTAATGTTTTAATCAAACAATCGAGGATTATTTATTCTTGACATTGACAGAAAACTCACAGTTTCTCTTTAATGTGAAAGAATACTCATTAGATGTTCTGATGTATTTATGTTCATTTAGATTTGGTCAATTTTATTTCATCCCTTGTAATCAGTTTTATTACTAGATCGTTTCCAAATTCATTTTATACCAATAATTGCTTAAAGAAATTCCTTTGGTATGAAGTAGGTTTTTCTTGAAACAACAGTTGTTTCTCAGTGCAACGGAATGAGCATTTATAAACATTTTATGAATTTCCTTATACAAAAATGATTCCGCATTAGTTCACAATATGTTTATGTTCACAACATAAATTAGTCATCTGATGATTATCGGTCCCAAAAATTTATTGGGACGATTCCTACAAGATCCCCCACGTACAATTATTACATGTAGTCTTTCGACTCGCACAACCTGTCAACTCCTTAGCCTACGATATGTAGGGGTTTATTATAAACCCTTCATATAGTTTTGTAAAATATTTCTTGGATGATATTAATTTTAACCTTGTGTACTACTCTTAAGTATGCACCTTATAGAAAGAGGTTAACTCTACTTCACTCATCTTTAATCGTGCTTTGTCCAACAAAGTTCGATTACTCCTCGATACATCATTATGTATTATAGGAAGGAGTGACCTTTGAGACCGAGCCTTTATTCATATTAGGTACATACGAAACTTCAATATACTAACCCATTCGATCAAATCTAATCATTTACGTTGCATGTTATATCAATCACTTTTGTTTTATATTCTATGAGCTTATTATAGACTTATACATGTATATCAAATACACATGTTCACATATGTGATAACTCATCAGTGAATATGACAAAGTATGTGGAACCATTTTGGTATTAATAGACTTACAATTGCATGCATACATACATACATACATACATACATACATACATACATACATACATACATAAATACATACATACATACATACATACACATATATCAGTCCAAAGAGTTCATCAACTCTTATGATGCTCTCGCTAAATGGGTGCATAGCCCCGAATTCTTTGAGATATAATTAACTAATATCATATGATTCACAATCATATAAAAAATTATTTCTCAAACTATGGCTTAGTCTATAATTCCAAAATAATTGTAAATAATTTTGGATACTTCGGTATTTTCCAACACATCACTTTTGTTATGAAAACAAATACCACATTGTAGTTTTATTTCATAACGAATATTTATAATATTCATATTGAAATAAAACCATATCTATTCTTTAGTCCTCATCGAAGAAAAGACATTAATCAATAATATGCGGTACGTTTTATGAAAACAAGTTTTGCAACTTGATGCAATCCATAAGTGCTATATGGCATGCTCCCACTATTTCCATCATTAATATAATAACATACTAAATTTGAAGGTCTATCATTCACTTAATATAGATTATTTATTTTATATACTGAAATTAGTTTACAATGGAGAGTTCTTTGATCAAATATCTTGAACTCAAAGAAATAAATCTTATAAATAATAGTTTTCTATATGAAAATACATTTCAGAGTAGAAACTGTATTCCTTAGTCCAAAGTTAAGTATTAATTATTGTTACAATACTCGTTTTCGATGTTTCCTTAGAAAGCAGAAGTGACTACTCACTCCCATCCTAGCTGTACTTTAAATCACATCAACCCTTGTGCATTCGTTTTTCTTTATATATGGTCGAACCATTCAAAAGAAATGACTTATGACTATATCATAAAAAACTCTTTACAAAATGCATTTGATCATCCTTAACTTTTAAGAACATATAATATGCTGCACTTTACGTAAAGTGATCAAACTGACATTTCGGCGACTGAGTTCTTATATCTATCTTGTAGTTTTGGTATAATGTTACATTTAATACAATACAATTGTTATTGTAATCAATCAAATTGAATACTCAATCTCACAGTACAGTTTATTTTTTTATTTCGGATGAACTAATTTCATCAAAATATCGTACATTACGAATTATGACTATTCTTCATATAACAATTTTATGCAATTTTATATGTATCAAATATCTATAGTCTTGTATTTCTTTTGAGTCCAAAACTCGTAGAATGCAATACACGGTCTCGACTAAATAAACACATAAGTGACCAAATTATAAACATATTTAGTAGTTGTAAAATCAGGCGCTTGCATGGGATTTGAAATGTAAACACGTGTAAGCATTTATTAGTAAGTATATGTTATATTTCTATTTGTCAATCTTTAATTCAGTTCATATGTATATCTTAATTGATAAACGTTTTTATTAATCATATTAAATGCACAAATTTATTAATGTAGATTATTATAATATTATATAACATACGTTCTTACAATATTAGAAACTTTAAACGTTATCATTCCATATTTTTACGCTCCCATTAGTCTTTTATGTTTCACCAAACCCAAAGTCGACATATAGAAGTTTTTCAACTTTACTAGTGGGTGTTATGACTCGCCTGTCTTGAAATTCTAACCTTGAGTTTGCTCAACAAGCCATATCTTCATGAATGGTGGATAACTCCTTATCGGTTGTATCACATACAACTCCTAACGCTATGTACTTTGTCCTAATTTCACTTTGACCTTGAGTTTTCTCAACAAATACATATAGTGATCTTACCTAGTCTATTCAATATATTAATAATACTACACATAACATCCCTAGCTTGAGTTTTCTCAACAACTAAGGAGTATGCAAGTAATTTACTAATACATACATACATACATACATACATACATACATACATACATACATATCTGTGTGCGGTAGAGGTCAACATTGTGAGAAATGCGGATTACGGATCTTAAGGCTAGTATTAACACTAGAGGGGGGGCGAATAGTATTTATAAAGAATTACTAATTCTTTTTAAGTTTATGTTAATTTGAACACAGATGTATGCAACATTCAGACACAGATATGATCACAAAAACAAACACAGATGCAGAAATAAAGTAAAAGCAGTAAAGGAAAGAACACACCGGATTCTATACTGGTTCGGAGTTACCCTACATCCAGTCCCGCACAACAAGTACGGATTTCCTTTCAAAAGAAATTGTACAATTACACCCTCGATTTCAAGGCAACGAGGTACACCCTCCAGAATCACAATCCTCTCGGTAGAGATACTTTATTTCACGGGCAACAAGTTCACCCAATTGATTTCCAAGGCTACAATCACACCTTTTCTCGCTTGATTGATTTCCTAGGCCATAATCACATCTTTTCTCGCTAAATTGCTTACAAAGAAAACTATAACTCTGAATAGCATTGAGAATCTTGTTGAGACTGTGATAGAGAATCAAACCAAAAATGATCTAGTTAGATTCAATGTTGATTTCGGCAGAGTAATGGTAAGAATATGTATATAGAAATGTGGAAGAAGAAGAGAGTGAAAAACCAAAAAAATGAATTAAAATTCGTTGAAACTAGCCCCTATTTATAGAAGAAAAACAGCCATGTCCATTCATGAAGAGTTATGGCGAATAGACACTTCTTTTGAAATTTGAACTTTTGAAACTAACTGACACTATGTCGATATGGGGTACTTGGGCATGTCGACATCCCAAAGGAATTTTTGATGTTTTGTTTTTCTTTGAAAATAACTTCTATCTTATATTGAAACTATTTTATACTTTATAAATATACTTAACCATAGTTAAAATTCATAAGTAAATATAGAGAATAATATATATAGAATTTTGCTATAATTTTATATTTAAATCTAAGTATAAATATTTAAAAGTTAAATATATTATATTTAAAAGATAGTTTAAAAACAAGGATAATTTGACTTTGAATTAAAGATTATTTTGAGGCTAAAAATATTTAAAATCAGGATAGATGTTTTTGATTCTTTTAAAAGGAAGATTTTGAAATCACTTTGAAAATAAGATATAATTTTGAAAAATCATTTTGAATAAAAAGTTAGCGGATATAAAACAGTGTTCCACTTGATTTTTCGTAGGTTCCATCCTACTTAGGGTTCCATCCCTTTAACGGGCTCGAAGTAGATTCCATTCCACGAATAAATTGGATTTTAAAATGCCGGTGCTTTTATGGGAGTTTAAAAAATAATTCCTAATTAAAAAGTAAATTACTTGAAATCTTGAACTCTTGATAATTTTGATATTCTTGTTACTCTTGAGTCTTCAATTTTGCTATCTTGAATCTCTATACTGTACAGTCTTCATTCTTGGTACCTGCATGGTTAAATCCTGCATATACATATATATCTAAACTTATACTGTTAGTATTTATATTTTATAATATATTCTATGGTTGTTGTCATCAAAACCATCAACTCACGGACTAACATTCTCCCCCTTTTTGATGATGACAACCTTTATTTATAAAATATTACTTCTATCCTAATAACTCCCTCTTAATCTATGCCTAACTATTCTATTTTATACTTCTCCCCCTTTGTCATCAACAAAAAACCATCTCCAAACTATATAAATACCCCTCATTCTTGGACTAAAATACCTGCATTAATAAACTTATACAATGGAATATAGAATTAAGAGATAATTATATTGATAAACACAATAATGAATCAAAGATTATATACATATCAATGTATAATTATACATGTTTTGTGCAACAAACATCAATCCACACTAAATATCAATCAATATCAAACCAACCCAAAGAAAATGAAATCAAATCAATCAAAGAAAATAATTCAAACAAAGCAACCAAATAAAATCAAACGTTACGAGGAACTTCCACCTATCCTTCTTCTCCAAAGATAGGGCCTGCTTTAATGGCATCCCAATTTTCATTGTCATTGGTGAGAGAGACTGGAGGATATGCTTCGTTATCATCCTTGTGCAGGGAGGAAATCATCCATCGTATCGCATCAAAATGCCTTTCTTGCTCCTTGATCATCTGCATTTGACTCAATTCTAAGTGTCGCTGGTTACGAAGAATGAACAAGAGAATATTCTTGAATGAATTAAGAGTTTCTTCAAGATTCTCAGATATGTTATGAATTGGATTAGCCATATTTGAAATTGTGAGAAGAATGAGAGATAGAGAAGATAAGAAATAATATTCAGTGATGAATTATGGAAGAAATAGGTATTTATAGGTGTAGAAATTCATTTGAAATGAATAGACGTATGGTAGTTATTCAAATTTCAACTTCAAAATGAATTGTCATTTCTGACCAGTACATGTCGACATGGTCATAGAGGGTATGCCGACATGGTGTAGTGAAATTTGTTGATTTATTTTGATTTTGTGAATAATTGTGCATATATATTTATATAATATACTAACATTGATTTTGTGAATAATTGTGTATATATAATATTTATATAATATACTAACATTTATTTTGAAGTAGGATTGTTAAAATTCCCCGATCTTGGGGTCAAAGTATGTTGCAAAAGGAGATTGACAATTCTTGCTTTTGGTCGAAAGTTTCGATTTTTAAATTCAAAATCATCATTTCCTTCAAAAATTTGATGAAATGTCTCACGATCATTTTCATCAATTTTAAAACTAGAAAGATCCATTCCCGTATTCTTGCAATTGAGAATGGTACCGAAAAGATCACAATTCAAAACAATTCTAGTGCATTTGACACTACTCCAAATTTCATCCTCATTTCCATTATAAAATCCATGGTTTAAATTTGCATAGAAAATTTTGACAAGATTTGGATAACAAACAAAATCATTTTGAGAAGCATCAATAAGACTAAGAATATGATGGTTTGCAAAAAGAGAATCAATTTCATAAGAAGGAAAATCTTGAAAAATAGCAAACTTTCCGGGTTGGACTTTGGCATAATTAGCATAATTGATGTATGCTTTTATTGCCTCCGGATCATTGAAGAGTTTCTCTTTTATCTTTCTAAAAATTCTCATGGTGGAGGGGTTGCTTGAAAAAGCCATTAAAGTAGAGAGTAGAGAGCTTGAAGTTTTGAAGAGAGAGTTTGAATTTGAAAATGAGAGTGAAAAGATATGATAAAAGATAGTGAATAAATAGATTCTCAAAGGACATGTTCTCTGGTCAAAAGATGCCTTTTCAGAGAATCGAATGAAGTGAAAAGGTGGAGGGAAATTCAACCATTTGAATTCAAATTTTGAATTTCAAATTCTGGTACCCATGTCGACATCATGTGGGAACCATGTCGACATATGCCTATGAATTTTTGTGATTTATTTTTCCTAAGCACTCTAATATATATATATATATATATATATATATATATACACACACACACTTATTATATTTAATGTATATATATCTGGAATATTATTAGAATTATAGTATTTTCAATATATTATTATACTATGAAAATAATAATAAAAATAATAATAAAAATATTAATAAAATAATAAAAATAATAAAATAATAGTAAATTTTTTAAAATTCAAATAACACACCAATTCAAAATTAATCAATCAAGCATCAAGCATCTAATTCTAAGCATGCAATTTCAACCAATTATATTGTAAATATGTACCTTTTTCTGAGTCTGTTTATCTGAATTCGTGAAAGTCGTGAACTGCCGTGAAATACAAGTTTGAATTATCTGTCTTCTGGTCATCATCACTTGAGGACGAGTCCGAGTCATCTAGAGTAGCAGTAAATGCACGTTTCCGTTTCTTTGCTGGATCATTGTTCATAGGAGGATTTTGCCTATCTGGATAAGGACAGTCTCTTTTGATATGGCCCGGTTCATCACAGTTGAAACATTTGAAATTATTTGACATTACATTCTGATTTCCAGTGTTCTTATAGTTGTTTCTCTTGAGATTATTCATCTTTCTGTATTTTAGGAATTTCCTAAATTTTCTGGTCATAAAGGCTATCTCTTCATCATTATCACTGTTTGAGTCTGATCCATCGGCCAATGCATTAAATGCCATTGATTTCTTTTCAGATGCTTTGCTTTCTCTTCTCCCGATCATTTGGACTTCAAACGACATTAGATTTCCAATTAATTCTTCTATCTTTAAGGTACTGATGTCATTTGCCTCTTTAATCGCAAGTGTCTTTTGATCCCATTCTGGAGTAAGAGAATTTAAAAAATTTCTGAATTGATCTTCTTCAAAAAATTCCTTTCCCAAGGATATTAAAGAATGCACAATATACTAAAATCTACTATACATATCTGAAATAGACTCATTAGTATTCATTTTAAATAATTGAAACTGATTTCTGAGCATGGAAATTTTGGTCCGTTTAACTTTGCTTGCTCCTTCGTGAGTTACTTGCAAAGTTTTCCAGATTTCATATACAGACTTACAAACTGACACTCTATTAAATTCATTTCTATCTAGTGAATAAACAGAATATTCAGTGCTTTAGAATTATTTTGTGCCTCAATCTTTTGCTCAGCGGTCCACTGTGAAAAATCAGTTGTGGGTTCAGAATATTCAGTTTGTGTGATATTCCAAGTGTCTAATCCTATAGATTGTAAATATATTTTCATCCTACATGCCCAATATGCATAGTTACTACCATTAAAAAGTGGTGGTCTGACAGTAGACTGACCTTCTACAAGTGAACTAGTGACATGTATACTAGTGTTAGTAACAGTACCAGTGTTGGTAGCCATTTTGAAATTTTTTCAAAAATCAGATTGTGAAACTTTGAAAATCTTGCTCTGATACCAAATGTGAGAAATGCGGATTACGGATCTTAAGGCTGGGATTAACACTAGAGGGGGAGGGGAGGTGAATATTGTTTATAAAGAATTACTAAATCTTTTAAGTTTATGTTAATTTGAACACAGATGTTGCAATATTCAGACACAGATATGATCACAGAAACAAACATAGATGTAGAAATAAAGTAAAAGCAGTAAAGAAAAGAACACACTGGATTTTGTACTAGTTCGGAGTTACCCTACATCCAGTCCCGCACAACAAGTACGGATTTTCTTTCAAAAGCAATTGTACAATTAACCCTCGATTTCAAGGCAACGAGGTACACCCTCCAGAATCACAATCTTCTGGGTAGAGATACTTGATTTCATGGGCAACAAGTTCACCCAATTGATTTCCAAGGCTACAATCATACCTTTTCTCGCTTGATTGATTTCCACGGCCACAATTACACCTTTTCTCGCTAAATTGATTACAAAGAAAACTATAACTCTGAATAGCACTGAGAATCTTGTTGAGATTGTGATAGAGAATCAAACCAGAAAAAAACTTTTTAGATTCAATGTTGATTTCGGCAGAGTAATGATAAGAATATGTATATAGTAATGTGGAAGAAGAAGAGGAGTGAAAAACTAGAAAAACTGAATTAAAATTCGTTGAAACTAAACCCTATTTATAGAAGAACAACAGCCATGTCCATTCGTGAAGAGTTATGGCGAATAAACACTTCTTTTGAAATTTGAATTTTTGAAACTAACTGACACTATGTCGACATGGGGTACTTGGGTATGCTGACATCCCAAAGGAATTTTTGATGTTTTGTTTTTCTTTGAAAATAACTTCTATCTTATATTAAAACTATTTTAAACTTTATAAATATACTTAACTATAGTTAAAATTCATAAATAAATATAGAGAATAATATATATAGAATTTTACTATAATTTTATATTTAAATCTAAGTATAAATATTTAAAAATTAAATATATTATATTTAAAAGATAGTTTAAAAATAAGGATAATTTGACTTTGAAATTAAAGATTATTTTGAGGCTAAAAATATTTAAAATCAGGATAGATGTTTTTGATTCTTTTAAAAGGAAGATTTTGAATCATTTTGAAAACAAGATATAATTTTGAAAAATCATTTTGAATAAAAAGTTAGCGGATACAAAACAATGTTCCACTGGATTTTCCGTAGGTTCCATCCTACTTAGGGTTCCATCCCTTTAACGGGCTCGAAGTGGATTCCATTCCATGAATAAATTGGATTTTAAGATGCCAGTGCTTTTCTAGGAGTTTAAAAAAATTCCTAATTGAAAAGTAAATTACTTGTAATCTTGAACTCTGGATAATCTTGATATTCTTGTTACTCATGAGTCTTCAATCTTGATATCTTGAATCTCTATACTGTACAGTCTTCATTCTTGGTACCTGCATGGTTAAATCCTGCATTTACATATATATCTAAACTTATACTGTTAGTATTTATATTTTATAATCTATTCTAAGGTTGTTTTCATCAAAACTATCATCTCACGGACTAACAAACATTATATTAAAGATTCATAATCCTAAATATGTTATATTGAGTGATATCGACTTATGGAATAATGCACTTCTTAAGTAATACCCTCGTGATTCAAGTGTTGAACAATCGAAAATCATAGAATATACACATTTACATATGTATATATTACTTAAGTCTATTTAGGGTTTCTTAATGTTCCAACTTTCATTAATACATTTGTAACAATCCAAATTCCAATGGTCCGGATTTTTCGCAAAAGTGCTAAAAAATTAAGCCTACTGAAGCCCAAGTTGGGTATCTGGTATCCTGCAAATGGCAAAGATAAATATATTGAGATCAGTTAATTATCTATAGTGGAATTGACTAAAATATAATAATAATTAAATACTCAACCAAGTAATAACACTTTTCTAATCAAGTGTCATAAAGCTGAGAAGTCTCTGCCATCTAACTCCTGTAGGATGTTATGAGGAAGGGGTCAGAACAAAAGTTCCGACGAATGAATAAATTATACACTTCTAGCCTTTATTCTACATATATCGTTTTATTTTCATTTGCTCTTATATTAGGTTCATTAAGTTACAATACTCTCGCCTCTATTCATGAACCGTGCCCATATACTCCATAGCAGATTAAAACCTAATAACTAAAATATACATATATGTAGCTATATGCCCAATGACCGTATTGGTCCTAGGAACAACCCATCACACCTTCCGTATCCTCCTCGAAAAGAGCTCCATCGTCTAGCTTCAAGAGCGTCCTATAACTACATTTGTAAAGGACCGCTTCATAAGGCCTACAATACAAATGCTTAACCATCTCGCTCCATAGTTATACCTGCAAAGAATTGCTTCGTAAAGCCTACAATACAAATACTCCATCGTTTTGCTTCACGAGCATTTTGTAGCTACTTCTGTAAAGGACCTCTTCGTAAGGCCTACAATGCAGATGCTCCACTACTTACCATGAAACTAGTCTATACCAGTGCTCGGACATCCACAATGTACCACCAGTGCGTACATTGAGGACAACGTAATCGTTCTGTCTACTATCTGAATCCCGCCAACAAGGTCTGCCTTGTACGGAACTCAGTCAGGGATTTCTATATTTGTAAAGGACCGCTTCGTTAGGCCTACAATACAAATAATCTAGTTGGTTTATGCCTTTCTCATCGTGGCTATGTCCCCATGCAACCACCCCTCAACTAATCGAAAGACTTCTAAAGAGTTAAATGGTCGTGCCTTACTGCAAACAATCTAACATCCAATTGGTGGTGCCCCTCCGTCCAATGTTGCGATAATGAAAGAATCATTGTCCTGTTGGTTTAACTTCAGTCTTTCCTAAAATCGCTCTTGGTCTTGATGTTGGCCGATATCCACACGTGACTATCCTTAAACTTACTTGCAAGTACTGGACATATGAATACCCTACTCCGAACACCAAGCCCTTTCGACTACCTACAAAGGTCCACTTCATTAGGCCTACAATGCAAATGCAGTCAAGTCATACTCTCTTGATGGAACACCTACAAACCTACCTCCGGGGATGCAGCTTTGTTAGGCCTACCCAGAGGGACATCCTAGAGTATCCTCACATCTCGTTGAAGTCTTGTACTTCTTTAAAGCCTAAAAATACTAAGTTGGACGTGCTTCTCCATTGTTGAAATTCGTGATGAACTGTTTCGTTAGGCGCTTCATCCTTTGGCTGTCCAAACGCATTTCGATTCTTTTATTAGACCCTAAGTCTAATCTTTTAATTTGCATTTAGTTTGCTTTCTTATTTTATTGGCTAATTATTTTAATTTAATTAGCATATTCTTACCCTCGTCTCACTTCTAACTATTGTGAGGTAACCATAAGTCTAATAGGGAATGTTGTTAGTATGAGTCACATTCATTATCTTGCTCATTTGACATAATATATAAATCCCTAAGTTCAATAAAACAAGTCTTTTTTTTATTTCTATGTTATTTTCTTATCAAATAAATATAAGTTGTTTAAATAAGCTTCTACTTCATTCTCTATTGCCATTCACTACAAGAATTATAGCTTCTAACGACGTCAAATCTTAGCATTTTAGTATATTATGCTGTTTTTATGCATTTCATCCTTTAACAAATATAAATTTCTTTATGGAACCAGTGCTAAACACTTCCCAAATAATTGCAGCCTGCCTTCAATCGTCATTTCATCGAAAATTTAATTTCCCTCTCTAAACCTAATTTTGTTTTTCCCAAAAATAAATTTGTTCCCCATCCCTCAATTTCACCACCATCGTTGGCGATTTTATTGTTTCTCGTTGACTCTACTATGGCCTTATCCTTGAAGAACCGCTGCTTGTTGATGAACGAAACCCTATTGCCAAGGTGCGCCTCTTCCTAGCTCTTTTGTCCAAACCTAGCTTCAGTGAGGTTTGCAAGGATGAGGATCGAGCAACATAAGTTACTTGCCTCCGTTCTCAACTTTCTCCACTTTGCCGATTTATTAGGTTTATTTGAAATAGTTTCTATTTTTTCAGCTTCCACGGTGAAAGTGGTTGATAGAACCTAATGATTAATTGGTACGGTTCATATTATTCTTAAACTCTTAATTTTACTTTAGGTTCCTGTCTTTGTTCATTTTTGTCGAACTCACTATGATTTGACTATTTAGAACCCCTAACTGGTATTTTTTATAGTTGAAGCAATGTTGGTATGAAAAAGAATGTGAGTATATTCATTCAAAACATATTTTGTTTACTATCTTTTTTTGTACATTACCTGTTTTATGAATACATGTTGCATATATTATATTATTCAAATACTGTTAAATGGATTGCTGTTATTAAGGAATGCAATGACCATTGATTCTTTGATTCTGGTCTTAAATTCTTATGTTAGCTTCAATGCTCTACAATAAAAAGTAAAAGTTGGTTTGTACATACCTAAGAAATATACAAAACAATTCTGGAAAACTTACTACAAAATGATCAGCATGGGAAGTCAAGGAGATTATACTCTTGTATTCATATTTGATTTGCATGTAAACATATTGATGATGAAGAGACCCAGTGCTAAATTTAGCGAGTTTTTCAAGCTCATGCTTTTCATGATTGGTCTCAACAGATGCGTAATATGTTCATACGTTGTATATTGGCATTGTTCATATTTATTGAGTTCTAGCAATTCTTATGACAATAAATTACAAGTGAAGTGATTTACTTTTAAGTTTTTATGACAAGATAAAGATGGTATTCATGCCAGTTAGCTTAGCGGCATTTATTCTTACCACTAAAGGTTTAACGAGTAATTTCGATTTATATGTCCATATGCATATTAGGAATACAGACAACCTGTTAAGAAATCATCTTTTCCTGTAGTGTATGTCTAAAAATATATAATCTAGTTGAAAGTATATGGCTTCATCTTGGTGCATCATTATTTTATTATACAGTTGTGATATGTATTTTAAGTTAATCCTCGTAAGAAAATGATTTGCATCCTTTCCCGAACTTGTATTGTTCATGGCATATAATAGAGAGGAACCTTTTGCACATTCAAAGTGATTCTTAAGTAACACCAAGTTCTATTTGGTGTGAATAATTTTGATTTGGTTATTCCACTTTTTTCATGATAATCGATTATGTTCCTTATAGATATTTATTTGCATTATATGGCCACTTTCAAAAAAACAAAAACAATACATTAGAAAAACAAATTTCACTAAATTATCCTTATGAAAGCATTTTAATTTTAACTATTATAGTTATTACCCTAATGTTGAGTGAAATAGTTTATTGTAAGAAAATTGTTGAGACTGCATCATTTATCTAGTTCATTTAAGCATTTAATTCTAATAGTTAAGCATTTGATAGAGCTTATGCACACGAACTGTCTCACTATGTTCTTGAAGTTGGGCTCATCAACTATGTAGTAGGCAGCTTATTTTACTGGACTTATGCTGGCTTGACGTGTTTTGAAAAAAAATTGAAATGGATGAGGAGTACAGTGGTAATGTTGAGTTATGTTTGATAGTGAAGTTTGTTATGTGATAATTTTCTCTTCGGGAAACTGGAGAAGAGTACCGATTAGAGCCTGTTGAGAGTAGGACATTGCATGGTGTTCTTGATGTTTGCCTTCCAAGGACTTCCACAAGCAACAGAATTTTTGGGGCTCTATATAGCCTTGTTATTTGATGGCAACATGGTTGTGCCAACTGCCAAGTCAGTGCATTGAATCTCGTTGGCCAAATTGCGAATACATTTTAATGTGACTATTTTAGGGTAAAACTTTGTAATTTGATTGCAGCATGGTTGTGATAACTACGAAGTTGATGCATCGATCCCAATGGCTAATGCAGTTTAGAATACCTTTTCGATGTTTGTTGAAATTGAATCTAACATTTTTGTACAAGGTAGTCTTAATTAACCTCATCATGATTATATTAGATAGTAATGCATGATATTTAGCTGGAATTTAGTTCCAGATATATGTGAAATTATGTCTTGACTTAAGCGTGTAATGCAACTTCTAATGTATCAAACTATACACTAATAGTTTACTCCATGATTGCCGGGCAAGCCAAATTATAAATTTACGATGTTCACCAATTAACTTTATTCTGATTGCAATTGCTTTTGCTTGTATTATGACATTAGTTTTTTTAGTATAGCATTTATTTTAGCCAAATGCTTATTTCTTTAATGCAACTTTGAATTTGTTCAATTGGCTACTCACGTACTGTAATCAACTACTGTTTTATAATGTTACTATACATTGTTTCTTAGCTAACTATAGTATGCTTCTCAAATGCCGGATGATGGAATTTTTTGGCTCTTCTATTATTTTGTTTGTTAAGGTAGTTTGGTGACAACGTATCCCATTTAATATCATCAGGTTTTAATATGCTTTAAAATGGTTTTGTTAGTGTAGGCCTTTCAGCTTTATTTGGTATATGTTATGAAATGAAGAAAGGGAAAGTCATTAGAGAGAGAACAATTTTATTCATTCAGAGATTAGTAATACAATTACATTACATAGTCTCCTTTATATATAGGCCTTGGAGCATGAGATGGAACATATCCCATGATGTGGGACTAAATAGAAAAACACAAAAACGTACTTATATATTTACATATATTATAACACTCCCCCTTGAATATGCGTCTTCGAAATCTTGGATGCTCATATGGTTGCTAGAAATTGTTTCTTTTAAAACATACATGACAATTGCTCCCCCTCGTTATTATCTTGCTTTCATACATCCATTCAGTCGTTATAATATTGTCTATTGCCTCACTAAAAACCTCTGTTAGGAAAACCCAATGGAAAAAAACCTTGAACGAGTAAAAGAGTGCAACTTGTAAAATTATTAAAAATGATATTCTTTCTGAAGGGTTTGATACTTCGAGATCAAAACAATGCCTCATCAAAACCTTACTAAGAAAAACCCAATGGGAAAAATCTTAGTGAAGAAAAAAGAGTACAATGACATATTTTATTTTCTTATTTCTTCAAATGAAGTTTGATACTTCTGGATCAAACTAATGTCTCATTAAAGCCTTACTAAGAAAAACCCTATGGGAAAAATCTTAGTGAAGGAAAAAGAGTACAATATAGTATGAGATATTTCAATAATTTACAGAATCAAATAGAGTTTGATACTTCTGGATCAATATAATACTTCATTAAAAACCTTACAAAGGAAAACCCGATGGGAAAAGCCTTAGTCAAGGATAAAAATATAATTTAACTTAACTAACATATTTGAGATGTTATTTCTTGAAAAGACGTTGATTCTTCTAGATCAAGACAATGCCTCGTTAAAACCTTAGTAAGAAAAACCTAGTGGGAAAAATCTTAAATAAGGGAAAAAGTACATTGTAACTTATTTTCAAATGTTATTGGAGAGTTGATACTTCTGGATCAAGATAATGCCTCGTTAAAACCTTACCAGTAAAATCCCAGTGGGAAAAATCTTAGTTAAGGAAAAAGAGTGCATTATAAAATACTTACAGATGCTTCCCCTGATTTAAAATTTTCCTCTGAATTCATATTCGTCTTTCGATAACTCAAATTGGTTATAGATACTTCTGGATTCATAAATATGTATCTCATTAATAATAGAATTTATTAATAGTTTCCTTCGATACAATCAAATTTTCTAAGATTGTTTCTTCCAAATATGATTTGCAGTTTATGCGTTTTGTATGCTATTTTTATGAAAAACACTTCATGTGCTTTCATTTTTGTATTTCAAATTAGTTTTGCTCATTGCAACCATACATCTTTCATGAATATTAAAAATTTTATTACAACATTACTAGAAAGCAGGAAGTAATATACTCATCTTGAAGTATATCAAGATTTTCATTACAACAATACTTAGAAGAAATTTGTACTCTACACTTTATGTCTTTTGCATTCTTTATAACTACAAAAGTTATATATATTCTTCAGAAATTTGTATACTTTAATAAGTATTTGCATATCGCAACTATCACTTCAATGGATATTAAGAGTTTCATTACAATGATACTTAAAAATAGGAAGCAATCTACTCATCATGAATTATATCAAGATTTTCATTACAACAATACTTAAAAGTAGGTTGAAATCTACAGTCCTTGTTCTTTATCTTCTTTATAACCATCAAAGTTATTTATATTCTTCAGGAATTTGTGTACTTTTATTGTTTATAATGTTTTAAACAATATTTATACCTTCAGGGTATTTTAAGTGTTTCAAACACTTTTGCTGCTTCAATCAATTCAATTATTTATAAAAACATGATGCCTAGAGCATTTAACACGATGTAGCACTACATGTGCTTCAGTAATTTCAGTGTGTTTTTATATTTTGTATATGTATATGTGTGGGTGTGTGTGTGTGTATATATATATGTTGTTAACTACAGGTTCACATTTCTTATTTAGGAGAATTTCATGATGGCCAATCATGTTTTTCTCTAATCCAGGATCTTTAATCCATTTATAAACATAAGCGCTTTATTATTTATAAATTTATTATCGATGATTATTTCTTGTCAGTTCTAGATATGATTTATTGAGATCTCTTTAATTAACATGTTTTAATACCTAAACTGCCTTTAGGGTTATTTGACAATCATGTCATGGATCTCTTTCAGAGTACCCTTAAGTATTTCTTCAAGAACACTCACCTCCTTTATTTGGCATCTTTATTACTTACTCCAAAAATATTTTAAAATGATTTTTGAACCACATTTCAGATGTGGTTTACAAATTTTGATCCTTTAGGGATTCAAATCTATATTGGAGAAAGTCTGCTAGGGATATTATTGATAATTTATTCAAGTTACTTAATATCTTGCATCATTGTATATTTTAACAAAAATTTAACACCGATAATCAAAATGAGCTTGTATCCTTTTATCCTCCCCCTCAATGTTGACAAACATTGTCACATTAAATAATAATCATCTTTGGACTCTCATTTTGATCCATTATGATATTGCTACTAGCAACTACATCATACATATTAATAATAGGAGGATAATTCTTTTATTAGTTGATAAGATGCATTCAATTGATATTGATCATTAGAGTTTGTTTTCATTCATTGATCTAAGCAATTGGAGGAATTTACTTATTGTGTTGATCATTTGAATACATACATGAGTTTAGGTCATTCAACATTTATGTTGATTGAATTTTAAATCACTAAATAATATCTATGCATAATCTATAAGATGAGCTTATAACAAACTTCAGGTTGTTAGCTAAATATTTACATATATGGATGTATACGTGCGTCCACGTATTGCATACATATTATAAAATTTTCATATTCTTTCTCATTTGAATTAGTGATTTTTAGAACAAACTATTACAAGGATCCAAACTATTAATTTCTATTTATAAATCAATGTCAATGCAAACCTGTCAAAACCACATGATAATGTTCAAAACATTTGGTTTGGAACCATATCGAACTTCTGGTTCGAACAAAATATACACACAACTTCAAGTTGTTAAGTTGTATTCCTCAATTATATCTCAAATATCAGTTTTGAACACTAATTATGATTACTTATCAAGGAATAATTTTTAATTGCATGTAGACATTTCTACACATCTCCATTGAGAGTTCTGTAAAAAAAAATTACAGCAAAAATAATAATAGTATCTTCTGGATACATGGAATGTTACAGATACAGATTTCCTCAGGACCGTATGTATAACTCTCAAACTTTTAGGATCTAATCTAAACTAAATTAGGATCCTTTATAATCAAATTTCTATGCGTTTATTTGGTTTAATAAAATTACCAAATATATAAGCAAATCTCTTCTAGAGATAAGTTATCATTTCCTAATTTATTAGTCTCTTTTAGGGATATTTTATTATCACTACTTCTGGAGTGAATTTATCTCTTCTAGATATATATATATATATATATATATATATATGTACTATTGGAATATCATATCAATGTACAATGTTTCTATTTGTAGAAATTACATAATAACTACCTTTACAATAACATAAAAAATCCCTACTGGAGATTTTTGTTGTAACTATCTTTGAAATGACATATCAAACTTTAAATACAGTAACAAAATTAGATGCACCAAATGAAAGTAAGATGCGAAGATATAAAACCACTACTTCTGGAGTGTAACATTGGTATACAATATCATTTGTTTTTGGATAAATTATTGTTATTACTCAAATTTTTTTATATCATTATTCCTTCAGGGAATATAGTATTTCCTTTTAAGGAGTTGTAATGTAACAAAAATAAAATTCCTATAACATCTCTTCTGAGATGTTAGATTTTGCAATATAAATATAAATAAATCTCTAAAACATCTTTTCAAGAGATTAATACACACACACATCCAATGATGTTTGAAATATCATATAACATAATATCTTCAGGATATTTGGTTAATATAGTGTAAATGTTAAGATATAAGGTAAGGTATACTTCAATTGGAGATTTTTGTATTCTCTTGAATGCAACATCATTTTCTCATATGATTATTTATTAATTTTCTTTAACTTCTTCAGGAAGTACAACCTTATCATTTTACATAATTTCAATAGAGCTTCGGGCTTCTAATTCATGAACTTCAAGTTTATTAATTTGTTATGAACATCAGGTTCTCAAATTTTGTGTAAACTTCTCCCCTTTTTTTTTTTTACCATATTGTTACAAAATAAAAGTCTATTCTTATTTCAAGACTTGTACATTTTGAAAAATTAAAAAAATACTGACAAGAATTCGAGCTTGTAAAGTTTATCAAAAAATCTTTTCATAATTCAAGACTTCGGGTCTTGGACTTTGAGTCATACAACTTCCGGTTGAAAAAAAATCTTTGCACAACTTCGGGTTGTTGTTCAAACTTATTTCTTTCATTATATCGAGCATTATTTGCCAAAATGAATACACCATATAATAGACCATATGTCTATTCTTATTCCAAACATAAAAATATAACATCATTTAATTTACTGTAGCCAGTGCATTTATGATGATATGGTAATTTAATTTATTACCATGACGACAACATTTAATGCATTTATGATTAAAAAAATGAATGCAATTTTCCATTATTGTGGCATAAAATATAAAATATTATCACAACGAATTGATTCCTTTACAAACAAAAAAATCAATCTAACCAACTTTAGTTAGCAAAATTTAATCTCAAAGCTAAGTTTAACATACTCAATAATAAAATTAAATGAAAATCATATGAGAAACTTTATTTCTTAATAGTCAAAATTTCTAAAATAACTAAAATAACTCTTATATATATATGTATATACATACATACATACATACATACATATATATATATATATATATATATATATATATATCATATTTTTATAATTCAAGTTTTTGCTTTTTTATTGAAACTTCTGGTTCTTTATTATAAGAAAGCTTGAAATTTAATAATTTATGGAAACTCAAGCTTTTAGCATTATAGGAACTGCAGGTTTTCAACTTTATTTCAAATGCTAGAAATTAAGTTTACCGTATATGTTTTCATTAACGTTTCCATTCACTTCAGGTGTACTAAATCAATATTAATATTGGATCTAAACTAATATGATCTTCTAAATATGCATTATTCTTGTATATGTTTCTCTAAGAAATAATAAAATATATCTTCTGAAAATATAAACAATATATATAAAAATAATTTCCAAAATTAAAATCCAAATCAAAAAGTTTTCAAAATGAAAACTTCATTTATCAAACATGTATATATTACTTAGATCTATATCACAAACCAAAACGTAATCAAGATCAATAAATTTATTTGAATCAACAACAGAAATTGTCAAATTCAAAACTTGCTTTCCAAAATAATGAACTAAAAAAAAAACATGCAATAATAAGCAAGTTTGAAATAAATTCAAATCCAAATTCAAAAAAATCACAACATTTTATTTTAAACAATGTACAAATCTCAAAGGTATATTATTTGGGTGTGATTTTGAGATCTACAATATAATGAGATCAGAAAAATAAGAACAAAAAATCGGATCTATTGTAGGATAAGATTTGAAATATAATGACAAAAATACATATACAGTGGAATAAGATCTATAAATTTAGATTTATGACAAAATAAGATCTTGAAAAGATAAGATATATTAAAACTTACATCCAAATCTGAAAAATTAGAAAATATATATAGAATTGTGAAACAAGAATACTTAAATCTTGATCTAAATTAATCGCAAAATAAATCTAGAAAAACATATCTAGAAAATTTCAAGCCTGATTTCAATGGTTGAATAAGAGAAAGAGATAGATCTGATTTCAATAACTGAATAAGAGAAAGAGATGTACCTACGTGAAACAAAAAACGGATCTAATCTTCTGGATTAGAATATCCAATACATTCGAGAAAAAGATCATGCTGATAACGTGTTATGAAATGAAGAAAGGGGAAGTCACTTGAGAGAGAACAATTTTATTCATTTAGAGATTAGTCATACAATTACATTACATAGGCTCCTTTATATATAAGCCTTGGAGCATGAGATGGAACATATCCCATGATGTGGGACTAAATAGAAAAACACAAAAGCATATTCACTTATATATTTACATATATTATAACAGTATATCATATGTATTCTTTTGTCAAAAACCATTCTAAGTTTTTGAAACTAACACTGAATATGAAATTTACTGACAGTGATTAAATAATGAATAGAGCCTAAATACTTAAATTTTTAAATTTGTAGATCTACATAGAAATTCCAAGAGGTACTTTAACAATGTTACTTTTATAATAGATAAGTTTTAAATGTGTCCTTTGGCATCTAAATTTGTCTTTGCAAGCTATTAGTAGGCTAAATGCTAGATACCTTCTTCTTTACAGTGTTGTATATAATTTTAAGTTGGTTTATTTCTTTGCTCTAATTGTGATAGCATTAACGTACCTAGTTTATATAGATGACATTGAAATATAATATGGTATTATTATATTAAAACAATTATGATAGCACAAAATTAACATTTATTGCTCCATTACTCATATTTTAATATCATTGCAATCGTTACATCTCCACATTTAGTACTGGAATAATGCATCATGCACACCAGTTAGAAAGTGAAAAGCCTAACCTCAGCGTCAAATATAATTAACTAATTTCACAGGCTACTGGGCATATGGTTGCTAATAATAAAACTTAAAAGGGTTCATAGTTTTTATTTTATAGCATTTAAGTACAAAACTTTAACCGGTATCTTTACCAATACATTAACTATCTATTCTAGTCATGTACAATAGTTATTATCCACTTAATTACTCAATTACAGATCCATTACATTTGTCTTTGTTAGTGCATATATGCATACCAAAGGAGTTGAAATCAGCTAGACTGGGAGCATATGTAGCTGCTCATTATGAACAGACTTCAATTACAACATGTATGCTCCTATATAAGTTTTATAAAAATAAATAATTTAAAAAATTAATTAAGTTAAATATGTATTACAAAAATTAAACAAGTTAATAGAAATAACTTTTTAAAAACTAATTAAGCTTTAAAAAGATAAATAAATTAGATAACTTTATTGAACAAATTAACTAAGTCTTATAAAAATTAAAAAAGTTTATAAAATTTAACTAAGTTACCTATGTTTTATGAAAGTTGAATTATATTATAAAAATTACAACCATAAATGTTTTTAAGTATAAATTCTTTTCATTTTAATAATAATTCTTTTTTCCTTTTTAGTTGAGATAATCATCATGGATATCACATAATTTGGCAGAGAAGCTTGAGGTATATCCATAACTGCATAGCTTTTGTATATAAGACATCGCTAGTTGTGATTGTTCCGTTTATTCAGTAGAATTGTTTTTCTATGTTACCACTGAAATATGAATCAAAATGGTCGATGGTATAACTGAAGTCAGTCTATATTTATTTTAAACTGAATTTCAATAGGCAATCAAATTTATTTGTGTAATTTGAAAATATGTTTGCACTCTCATATAATTCACTCGTATGGTATATGCTTCTTTGTAGTGTCATGGAAATATCTAATCCTTTGCAATGGATTTGGAAGGGAGGCACAATTGGTAAACCTCTTCCTCATCTATGGAACTTGGAAGGGAGGCACAGCTGGTAAACATTTTGCTTGGTTTTGAAAACTGAGCTTATCTCAGTTAAAGTTGGTGAAGTTTAACAAATAAAAAAGCAAAACGTCTTTAATTCATAAAATAATTATTAAAGGCAATGCCTCAGTTTCTACTTGTATCAAACTGAAGCATGATTTCAGTTTTTAAGTACACGATGCCTACATATAATTGTTGAATCGACAATATTTGTAAACAAATTAATTTGCAACCTTCAGATTGAAAATGTACCGGGTTCTTTTTATATATGTAAAATGATACTTAGCTATCCTATAACTTTGCAACCTACTATAATAGGATATTCATAGTAATCAGATTCAACGAATCTTTCTAGTTTCAGTTTATGGGAAATAAATATTTAGCCCGACCTACATCATCTCAACTTGTTAACCTCCACTTGCACATATTCTGCAATTATAATCATCAGTACTTGCATTTTGCTTTCAGTGAAGAAGTTTTAGTATCTTAAAGTTTTTTTCCAACCATACTTCATTATCAAATTTCTAAATCGTAGGACTTTATAACAGAACATCCGAGCATTTGAAAATTCCATGGTTTTGATGCAATCTTTGCTGAATAGGTGATGAATAAGTGTAACATCCCGCCTTTTCGCACGCTTGAAATCGACACACGTGCCAATTAAAACCATACGGAAGGGCAGATTGTTATGGGGTAAATAAGAAAAACGAGAAAGAATAAAACAAAACAGAATCTCATAGTGGAAGGATAAAATATAATAATAAATATACAGTTCATAAAACTGTTTACAAACATTTGATTCTTCTTTATACAATAAATATCAGAGTTCACATACCAATAATATTAATGCAGCGGAATACAGTGTAGTGGAACCAAATAATATATAATAATAATAGTAATGAAATCTTCGTCTTCTTCCTCCAGAAAAATCTACAAATCCTGAAACGCTCGGACTGACCCGAGCGAATTGAAAAGACAAAACACTCGAGTTAGAACTAAAAGATCTTATGTAAGTTAAATTAACAGAAATGAATATGAGTGCGGTAACTCAAGAGATGCTCGGGATTTACATCTCCTAAGAATCCGTTAAACTATTTACTATGTAGTATATTTCGCTATTATAATAGTGTCTAATTGTAAAATAAACTTACTTTTAAATAGCGTTAAGGCTTTACATTTTCCACCTTAACACATAATATATTCCCATAGTCTATACAGTACCCTAATCTCCCCCGTACTGGGCGTCGTCAGAGGGCACTCCATAGGTATGGTACAAAACTAAAATCGTATAAGGCGCGATAGGGTAGGTGACACGGCATAACTAGGCAATGCCAGGGTAGATATACCAATTACGCATCCGGGCTAGTGGTAACGCATAGCCGCAGCTACCGCCCACCTCGAACAAACTCCCCCTAAAATCAAAAGTAAAGGTGGCCACCGAATCAATTCAAAGTCAGAGTAGTATCGAAAAGGAGTGTCCGATAAAGGGCGCTAACCCCTTTGGCCCGAGAATCGCTCCTGTTTTAGCCACCTTATGCCAACTCACGGGAGTCGGGTCCACGTATTTATCTTAAAGGAAATGCCGCCGCCAACCTACTCCATTCTGTAATCTCCACTGCGTACACGGTTGTTAAAGTGGTTTTCAGAGTTGGCAGAGAGTATGACAACTTCCGATCCCGGTTTCTTCAACAACCAAACGTTATTATAACACCGCGGTGATTTAAAAATAGTTATGCTTTCAAAACCAGAATATAATTATCCATCTCAAAACCCATAAATACGATAACATTTCCTTTTAAAACCCAAATAAATATGATATCATTTTATTTCAAATATATTTCTTTTCCAAAATTATGCCACTTTTAAGATTTATAGTACCTCGAAACCAAATATTTGAAATTTAACTTTCCACATAATACTTCGAAATCCATAGTTTTAAAACCATAACTTTCAAAACTTAAATGGTTTGGATATTCAACAGTATATAAAATAAAACAGTTGAATTTAAAATTTCTTTATAAAGTAAATAATTTCCACGCCTTTACAATTTTATTTACTTTATATTCAGTCTAAACCCATAACCTTTAGATTTACTTTCAGTTGAATAAAAACACTTCGATTTCAATATTTTCAAACTTTGAGTATTTAGTAATTTTCAAAACTAAGGTTGGGAATTTCTATTCAACAATTCATTGTCCTATTATTTAGTTTTGAAACGTTTACATAATAGATCCATAACCATTTAAAATAAAGCCCAATTTATTAACACTAAATATTTTCTTCCATTTATTTATATTAGAATTATTCATTTAATTTATCTTGAATAAAAATCCAGTTATAAATATCATACCTTTAAAATTTCCAAGATTAATAAGTTTACACCAACTTGTGGAGTTTAATTTTTAGATAAGCCCAATTCCAAATAAATTTCCAAATAAATTTCCAATTAAATTTCCAATCTTAATTGATTTGAACTATTTAAAACTCTATATATACACAATATCTTAAACCTGTACTTAATCATAAATATAAATTATCAAACTCCATTTTTCAACTTATTTATTTCCATTTAACCAATTCATACATAGCTTAAATTCAATAATTTAACAATATATGTATGTATAAAATATGATTTTATATAAGATCAAAATTAATATTTATTCAACCGCATCCTATCCAAACCATAGAAATCATTTCAAAAATAATTTTATATATATACCGCGGTGCCTGTATATAATTTTCTATCCTATGGTCAAGTGATATAGATATTTATCATTTCAATCCGCAATTTAAAAATAAAAATGCGGTTGTATATCATTTCAAACCGCAATCCCGAATGAAATGAGAATGTATAATAACTTGCAGTTTATATAATATGGAACACATCATCCATTCACCCAACATGAATCATCAACCAATTTTATTTCAATCATCGTCAATTTAAACAAACATCAATAGAGCATATAAAACCTATCGGGTATCAACGAACATTTTATATTAAAAATAAATAAATAAATAAATAACTGTGTAACTAGTAGTTTATATGCAAAATAAATAAATTTTAACTGTCAATTTATATGCAATAATAAAATTAATTAACAGTTAAATTAAATAAATGCGATTTAACTGAGATGATGAATAAAATATGCAAAACAGTCATAAATAAATTTCTACTCACATCTTAAGTCAATTTAACAAGCATAATATAACTTAGAAGTTGTGAGTGGGTTAAAACACTCACCTTTTGAATTTAAATTGAATCTAAATTCAATTTAAACCCAAAAATTTGGCAGCCTCTAAATCCGTCCAAGCCAACGCCAAAATGTCTGGAATTCCGATACAATCCCAGCAAAATAAACCATGCGTGAATCCGAGCTCGTACGCAAAAGTTATGAAAATTGGAAAATTCTGGTCCTTTGTCAACTTCGGGTTCGACTTCGGTGCGCCGCCACAAATCCCCGGTGCTTGCTTGTAGTTTTCGCCAAAACGACCTGGAGCGACCCAAGTCATTTTCTTATGACCCAAAGTAGATACAGCATTTTTGCCTCTGAAACTCAAAGCGTGACTCGAAGTGGCTGTAGATCCGATTTTTTTTTTTTTTGAAATTGAAATTAATTTTTGGAATTTGGAAATTAGGTTTTTTTCTGCCATTGGAATGAGGAGTTGAGAAGGAGATGTACATATAGAAAAATGAAAATAAGGAGTGGCTAGGGTTTATAACGGGTTATATATAGACAAGGCTGAAAAATAATAGATGCATCAGATTGGTATACGCTTTGAACGCTAAATTACCCGAAAAGTCCGTTTCTGCTCCGGAACGAAATTGGGTCAACCCATATATCAAAATATATGTTTAAAAATATTTTAAATGCGATGGAAAAAGTTTCACGTTCAAATTCCATAGTATGAAGAAGTTATGCTAAATTCATTTTTTCCAAATTGATGTAGATTGATTTAAATTGCATAAATTTCAAGGCGTTTCGAGTCGGTACGATCAAACGACAAGTCCGATCGTTATGAAACTTGAAACACTATTATAATTCACCGTTACGGAACCGATGAAATTGGTTTCGTCGAAATCCGAGTCAGTAGCCAAAATGGCTAATTTTATATTAATTAAATAAATTAAAAATTCATTAGTAAAATCTAATTTTTTTTTTTAAAATCTTAAATTTGACAAATTTTATTACCTATATATGTCTCAATCAAATTATAATGTTCTAAATAATTTAAAGGTCAATTTAAAGTTGATTAACTTCCCATTTCAGTGTCAAATTTTCATTTTTATTAAATTTAGAAATTATCTATTAAGTTTCCAAAAATTTCATTGAATTAAATCTTCATACTTTTTATTCAATCCGTTATAGCCAAATGGATGAAATTAACATACATAAATATTTTTCAATTTCAACTAAATTTTCAATTAACGTAAAAATAAATGTTTAATTTTTACTTAATTGCAAAAACTCAATTACCTTAATTCTTTATATTCATATAAATAAACAAATCTTGATTTACAATCTTTTCATTCACCCATAGTCATAATATAAATGGAATTTACATTATCTTCAATTATTAATTACCATCAGTTAAGATCTTAACATTTGTTCCATAAATTTATTTGCCCTGAATTATTTACTGCATTTATCTAATTCCAATTTCATAATCACATTCAATCCATTAATTGGTATTGCATTGACATTTAACTTATTAACTTAAATCAACACTATTGTCATTAATTGTAAATGGATTACCAAATTTAGTCACTACCCTAAATAACTAACGTAAATTAATCTCCATTAATTCCACTGATTTAACTTTCATTCAATTAATTAATGATTCCCTCAGTTAGCAATAACGTAACATTTTCTTTATTTGTATTGCAAATAATTCAAAATTCAATTCCTAATTCTTAATATCCTCTAAATTACAAATTCCAAACATGGTAATCATCATTTACGTACCTCTAATTATTTTAATTTACATTAACATAATAAATAAATTACCTTTAATGAAATCTATCCCCCAATTTATTATATGCAATAAATTTTGACCTTACAACAGTTTCAATTAATTATTTATATTTATTACGATTGAATACCAAAATTTATTTAACACATCAAATAAATGAACAATCTATATTCATTGTCACCTATTTTCTTTTAAATTCAGTTATAAGTTTGTTACTTACCAACCAGGTTATAATAACACTAATTTTTTTATTCCACTGCTATATATGATATATTTGCGTCACATACTTGAATTTTTCAATTTCATCTTAATTCCAATTCACGGTAGTATAATTTCTTACTATAAACCCATTTATAATTTGCATACCAATTAATTAGTTTCAACTAAATAGATTGATTCAATTCAACTCTTTTATTAAGTCTATATAAATCAATATACTATTTCATTGGTAAATGTTTATTTCAATTATTCCTTTATTACTTACAAGTCTTATTTCATTCATGAATGCCATCATTTATCAATTATTACATAATTTCATTAATTTACATTCTGTTACAACTAAATTAATACACCGATTTCATTTGTAAATTAAATGCTTACAATTTATAAGCTTTCATTCCAAACAATATTTCAATTTGTACCGGACATTGATTTAATTCAATTTACTATTTAATATTATTAATTCATTAACTAAATTCACTACTTACCTTTGTTCTCTTATACGCAAATCTTAGCCTAGTATAACAATTTACATCTCTTCAATTTATTCGTCATTTTGTTTCAACTGTAAATACTTAGCCTTATATTCCCATGGTTTCATTTCATTCTCAGCATTTGCTTCATTATTAATTATAAAGTCTTTATTTCTTCTAAATTAAATTTACGTAAATCTTATTAAAATGACAAATTTAATTAGCGAAAATTACGGGTCGTTACACTCTCCCCCACTCAAAACTTTTCGTCCCCGAAAAGGAAAAAGAAGGGAAAAGAAGAATTAAGAAATCAATATCATATCAAATATTAAATTTATAAACAAATAAATTTACAAAATTAATTTAGATAAAATATACTAATTTATAATCATTAATTTTTTTTATACTCAAAGTAATAAAGTTTGAAAAATATTTTCCAAGTCCAAAATTTACGGAAAATTTTGGAAGAGTCTCCTTTGTACGGGAAGGCTTGAGAGAAAATATAATATCAAATATATCAAAATAGCACATATAATATCCAAAATATATTATCCCAACACGGGAAAATATATAAAATAGCGCTATAAACCGTAATCCGGAACGTACCTATTTGTCGGGCAATTTACGCTTAATTTATGGAACCAAAAGCAGTAGAAATTGCTTCCATAACCTGCATTTCACTTATAAAATCCAAAGGGTTAACAATCTATATAAAGTGAAATATTTAAGTGGTTTCAATCACTAACAACAAATCAATACAACAACCATCAATTTCAACAAATAGCATACACAACCAATACAAAGCAACCATTCAATCAAACAAACAAATAGTTGTTCGGGTTCAAAACTTTTAAATTGTACGGAATAAAGAATAAACTACTAGCGCATCATTTACTCAACAGTCTTAGATAAAACTAAATAGATTATTCATTTATCCTAATCCAATTTTAAAGTATCCTTGCCCCAAACAACCATCAACTAAACAACAACAAATCCAAACAACAATCAACTTAACTTATTATTAATTTCCTTTCATACCTTTGTTGTTTGATTTTCTTTTTATTTATACAGTGATTTATCTTTTAAATTACATTTACTCATTAAATGTTTGCTTCATTTATTTTTACTTATTACTTACAATTATTCAGTTCCATTAACTCAGGTCATGCCAGTTACTTTTATTTCGTTATAATTATTTGTTCATTTATTATAGCATGACCTCTTTTATCTACATTCATTTATCAATAGTATTCATGTCCCATTCAATTTCTTAGCATTTCCATTTTGTTTACTTAAGTTTATAATCATCTATTTGTAATACTTACCTTTTATTATATTTACTAATAGTAAAATTTCAATTATAACTTAACTTATCCCGATATCATCACTTCTTATGAATAAAAGCGATTTATTGAACACCATCATCACATACTTTTACTTGTATAATTTTCATTACATTTTATTATTAAACATTTCAACTTTTAGATATTTGGTAAGTTATATGTATGTTTTTAAGAATGTAATTAAAATCATACAAGTTTCTCTTATTTCTTTAATAAATTTACTGTTCAATAATAATCCTTTATTTCATAGGTTACAATTTTAAATTTCATTTAATACCATTAATAACCTAGCATTAAACCTCTTATTTCATTTAGGGTTTCAATTATTAATTACTTAGATTCCATTTCACTAGAATAATTGAAACTATTTATTGTGGAAACTTAAGAACTAAATATCGGGTTAAATTTCAAATTATTTTAAAAATAATAGGTAAATATATATACTTACAACTTATAAACCCAATTATATTTAAAAAAATTAAAAATTCACTTTTGTTTATCAAAATAAATCTGTAGTAAAACTACCACAGTGGCCTTCCCACTTCGAAACTTGAAAATGAAAGTCGATGATGCGTGCACTCATCACCGAAATTATTTTCCAGCGACAGAGAGGGGAGTACCTAACTTATTTCTTTTCAAAATTTCTTTTTAAACAATTTTTTCAAATTATATTGAAATATTTATATCAGAAAATACTTCTAATAGTATTATTATTATATTCCAAAATCAATTGAAAGAATTTCCAAAATCCCGGAACTTAAGTTCTAAATTTCCAATTTTATTTTCCATCTAATTTCATCTATTATTTATAAATTTTATTACCTAACAATCAATATATTGCAACCAAAATATATATCTTATTTAAAAAAAAAACTTTATTTTATATATAGAAAATATAATCGGCAAAATTATTTCATTCACCTATATTAAAACAAACATTATGTCGGTCTGTCCTATTAAGTGTTTAGAAATCCCTATTAATGTCACAGCGTCTCATGCATCAACCGGAATTTAGAAATACAAAACGGAACAGATTAACACAATATTAAAACCCTTTTATAACAATAACAAATACGCTCTCTCATATATATACACTCAGCAACCCCCATAGGGTGTTTCTACCCTATTGATAAAGAGTCAGACCCCACAAACTAAGGTTAATCGCTAAACCAAAGCTATGATACCAGATGTAACATCCCGCCTTTTCGCACGCTTTAAATCGACACACGTGCCAATTAAAACCATACGGAAGGGCGGATTGTTATGGGGTAAATAAGAAAAACGAGAAAGAATAAAACAAAACAGAATCTCACAGCGGAAGGATAAAATATAAAATAAATATACAGTTCATAAAACTCTTTACGAACATTTGATTCTTCTTTATACAATAAATATCAGAGTTCACATACCAATAATATTAATGTAGCGGAATACAGTGTAGTGGAACCATATAATATATAATAATAATAGTAATGAAATCTTCGTCTTCTTCCTCCAGAAAAATCTTCAAATGCTGAAACGCTCGGACTGACCCGAGCGAATTGAAAAGACAAAACACTCGAGTCAGAACTAAAAGATCTTATGTAAGTTGAATTAACAGAAATGAATATGAGTGTTGTAACTCAAGAGATGCTCGGGATTTACATCTCCTAAGGATCCGTTAAACTATTTACTATGTAGTATATTTCGCTATTATAATAGTGTCTAATTGTAAAATAAACTTACTTTTAAATAGCGTTAAGGCTTTACATTTTCCACCTTAACACATAATATATTCCCATAGTCTATACAGTACCGTAATCTCCCCCGTACTGGGCGTCGTCAGAGGGCACTCCATAGGTATGGTACAAAACTAAAATCGTATAAGGCGCGATAGGGTAGGTGACACGGCACAACTAGGCAATGTCAGGATAGATATACCAATTACGCATCCGGGCTGGTGGTAACGCATAGCCGCAGCTACCGCCCACCTCGAAAAAACTCCCCCTAAAATCAAAAGCAAAGGTGGCTACCGAATCAATCCAAAGTCAGAGTAGTATCGAAGAGGAGTGTCTGATAAAGGGCGCTAACCCCCTTGGCCCGAGACTCGCTCCTGTTTAGCCACCTTATGTCAACTCACGGGAGTCGGGTCCACGTATTTACCTTAAAGGAAACGCCGCCCCCAAGCTACTCCATTCTGGAATCTCCACCGCGTACACGGTTGTTAAAGTGGTTTTCGGAGTTGGCAGAGAGTATGACAACTTCCGATCCCGGTCTCTTCAACAACCAAACGTTATTATAACACCGCGGTCATTTGAAAATAATTATGCTTTCAAAACCAGAATATAATTATCCATCTCAAAACCTATAAATACGATATCATTTCCTTTTAAAACCCAAATAAATAAGATATCATTTTATTTCAAATATATTTATTTTCCAAAATCATGCCACTTTTAAGATTTATAATACCTCGAAACCAAATATTTGAAATTTAACTTTCCACATAATACTTCGAAATCCATAGTTTTAAAACCATAACTTTCAAAACTTAAATGGTTTGGATATTCAACAGTATATAAAATAAAACAGTTGAATTTAAAATTTCTTTATAAAGTAAATAATTTCCACGCCTTTACAATTTTATTTACTTTATATTCAGTCTAAATCCATAACCTTCAGATTCGCTTTCAGTTGAATAAAAACACTTCGATTTCAATATTTTCAAACTTTGAGTATTTAATAATTTTCAAAACTAAGGTTGGGAATTTCTATTCAACAATTCATTGTCCTATTATTTAGTTTTGAAACGTTTACATAATAGATCCATAACCATTTAAAATAAAACCCAATTTATTAACACTAAATATTTTCTTCCATTTATTTATACTAGAATTATTTATTTAATTTATCTTGAATAAAAATCCAGTTATAAATATCATACCTTTAAAATTTCCAAGATTAATAAGTTTACACCAACTTGTGGAGTTTAATTTTTAAATAAGCCCAATTCCAAATAAATTTTCAATCTTAATTGATTTGAACTATCTAAAACTCTATATATACACAATATCTTAAACCTGTAATTAATCATAAATATAAATTATCAAACTCCATTTTTCAACTTATTTATTTCCATTTAACCAATTCATACATAGCTTAAATTCAATAATTTAACAATATATGTATATATAAAATATGATTTTATATAAGATCAAAATTAATATTTATTTAACTGCATCCTATCCAAACCATAGAAATCATTTCAAAAATAATTTTATTATACACAGCGGTGCCTGTATATAATTTTCTATCCTATGGTCAAGTGATACAGATATTTATAATTCAATCCGCAATTTAAAAATAAAAATGCGGTTGTATATCATTTCAAACCGCAATCCCGAATGAAATGAGAATGTATAATAACTTGAAGTTTATATAATATGGAACACATCATCCATTCACCCAATATCAATCATCAACCAATTTTACTTCAATCATCGTCAATTTAAACAAACAACAATAGAGCATATAAAACATATCGGGTATCAACGAACAGTTTATATTAAAAATAAATAAATAAATAACTGTGTAACTAGTAGTTTATATGCAAAATAAATAAATTTTAACTGTCAATTTATATGCAATAATAAAATTAATTAACAGTTAAATTAAATAAATGCAATTTAACCAAGATGATGAATAAAATATGCAAAACAGTCATAAATAAATTTCTACTCATATCTTAAATCAATTTAACAAACATAAGATAACTTAGAAGTTGTGAGTGAGTTAAAACACCCACTTTTTGAATTTAAATTGAATCTAAATCAATTTGAACCCAAAAATTTGACAGTCTCCAAATCCGTCCAAACCAACGCCAAAATGTCTGTAATTCCGATAAAATCCCAGCAAAATAAACCGCGCGTGAATCCGAGCTCGTACGCAATAGTTATGAAAATTTGAAAATTGGAAAATTCTGGTCCTGTGTCAACTTAGGGTTCGACTTCGGTGCGCCGCCATAAACACCCTGGTGCTTGCTTGGAGTTTTTGCCAAAACGATCCGGAGTGACCCGAGTCATTTTCTTCCTGACCCGAAGTAGATACAGTGTTTTTGCCTCTGAAACTCAAAGCGTGACTCGAAGTGGCTGCAGATCCGAATATTTTTTTTTGAAATTGAAATTAATTTTTGGAATTTGAAAATTAGGTTTTTTTTCTGCCATTGGAATGAGGAGTTGAGAAGGAGATGTACGTATAGAAAAATGAAAATAAGGAGTGACTAGGGTTTATAACGGGTTATATATAGACAAGGCTGAAAAATAATTGATGGATCAGATTGGTATACGCGCTGAACGCTAAATGGCCCGAAATGCCCGTTTTTGCTCCGAACGAAATTGGATCAACCCATATATCAAAATATATGTTTAAAAATATTTTAAACGCGATGGAAAAAGTTTCACGTTCAAATTCCATCGTATGAAGAAGTTATGCTAAATTCAATTTTTCCAAATTGATTTAGATTGATTTAAATTGCATAAATTTCAAGGCGTTTCGAGTCGGTACGATCAAACGACAAGTCCGATCATTATGAAACTTGAAACACTATTATAATTCACCGTTATGGATTCGATGAAACTAGTTTCGTCGAAATTCGAGTCAGTGGCCAAAATGGCTAATTTTATATTAATTAAATAAATTAAAAATTCATTAATAAAATCCTTTTTTTTTAAATCTTAAATTTGACAAATTTTACTACCTTTACATGTCTCAATCAAATTACAATGTTCTAGACAATTTAAAGGTCAATTTAAAGTTGATTAACTTCCCATTTCAGTGTCAAATTTTCATTTTTATTAAATTTAGAAATTATCAATTAAGTTTCCAAAAATTTCATTGAATTAAATCTTTATACTTATTATTCAATCCGTTATAGCCAAATGGATGAAATTAACATACATAAATATTTTTCAATTTCAACTAAATTTTCAATTAACGTAAAAATAAAAGTTTAATTTTTACTTAATTGCAAAAACTCAATTACCTTAATTCTTTATATTCATATAAATAAACAAATCTGATTTACAATCTTTTCATTCACCCATAGTCATATTATAAATGGAATTTAATTATCTTCAATTATTAATTACCATCAGTTAAGATCTTAACATTTGTTCCATAAATTTATTTGCCCTGAATTATTTACTGCATTTATCTAATTCCAATTTCATAATCACATTCAATCCATTAATTGGTATTGCATTGACATTTAAATTATTAGCTTAAATCAACACTATTTCCATTAATTGCAAATGGATTACCAAATTTAGTCACTACCCTAAATAACTAACGTAAATTAATCTCCATTAATTCCACTGATTTAACTTTCATTCAATTAATTAATGATTCCCTCAGTTAGCAATAACGTAACATTTTCTTTATTTGCATTGCAAATAATTCAAAATTCAATTCCTAATTCTTAATATCCTCTAAATTACAACTTCCAAACTTGGTAATCATCATTTACGTACCTCTAGTTATTTTAATTTACATTAACATAATAAATAAATTACCTTTAATGAAATCTATCCCCCAATTTATTATATGCAATAAATTTTGACCTTACAACAGTTTCAATTAATTATTTATATTTATTACGATTGAATACCAAAATTTATTTAACACATCAAATAAATGAACAATCTATATTCATTGTCACCTATTTTCTTTTAAATTCAGTTATAAGTTTGTTACTTACCAACCAGGTTATAATAACACTAATTTTTTTATTCCACTGCTATATATGATATATTTGCGTCACATACTTGAATTTTTCAATTTCATCTTAATTCCAATTCACGGTAGTATAATTTCTTACTATAAACCCATTTATAATTTGCATACCAATTAATTAGTTTCAACTAAATAGATTGATTCAATTCAACTCTTTTATTAAGTCTATATAAATCAATATACTATTTCATTGGTAAATGTTTATTTCAATTATTCCTTTATTACTTACAAGTCTTATTTCATTCATGAATGCCATCATTTATCAATTATTACATAATTTCATTAATTTACATTCTGTTACAACTAAATTAATACACTGATTTCATTTGTAAATTAAATGCTTACAATTTATAAGCTTTCATTCCAAACAATATTTCAATTTGTACCGGACATTGATTTAATTCAACTTACTATTTAATATTATTAATTCATTAACTAAATTCACTACTTACCTTTGTTCTCTTATACGCAAATCTTAGCCTAGTATAACAATTTACATCTCTTCAATTTATTCGTCATTTTGTTTCAACTGTAAATACTTAGCCTTATATTCCCATGGTTTCATTTCATTCTCAGCATTTGCTTCATTATTAATTATAAAGTCTTTATTTCTTCTAAATTAAATTTACGTAAATCTTATTAAAATGACAAATTTAATTAGCGAAAATTACGGGTCGTTACACTCTCCCCCACTCAAAACTTTTCGTCCCCGAAAAGGAAAAAGAAGGGAAAAGAAGAATTAAGAAATCAATATCATATCAAATATTAAATTTATAAACAAATTAATTTACAAAATTAATTTAGATAAAATATACTAATTTATAATCACTAATTTTTTTTATACTCAAAGTAATAAAGTTTGGAAAATATTTTCCAAGTCCAAAATTTACGGAAAATTTTGGAAGAGTCTCCTTTGTACGGGAAGGCTTGAGAGAAAATATAATATCAAATATATCAAAATAGCACATATAATATCCAAAATATATTATCCCAACACGGGAAAATATATAAAATAGCGCTATAAACCGTAATCCGGAACGTACCTATTTGTCGGGCAATTTACGCTTAATTTATGGAACCAAAAGCAGTAGAAATTGCTTCCATAACCTGCATTTCACTTATAAAATCCAAAGGGTTAACAATCTATATAAAGTGAAATATTTAAGTGGTTTCAATCACTAACAACAAATCAATACAACAACCATCAATTTCAACAAATAGCATACACAACCAATACAAAGCAACCATTCAATCAAACAAACAAATAGTTGTTCGGGTTCAAAACTTTTAAATTGTACGGAATAAAGAATAAACTACTAGCGCATCATTTACTCAACAGTCTTAGATAAAACTAAATAGATTATTCATTTATCCTAATCCAATTTTAAAGTATCCTTGCCCCAAACAACCATCAACTAAACAACAACAAATCCAAACAACAATCAACTTAACTTATTATTAATTTCCTTTCATACCTTTGTTGTTTGATTTTCTTTTTATTTATACAGTGATTTATCTTTTAAATTACATTTACTCATTAAATTTTTGCTTCATTTATTTTTACTTATTACTTACAATTATTCAGTTCCATTAACTCAGGTCATGCCAGTTACTTTTATTTCGTTATAATTATTCGTTCATTTATTATAGCATGACCTCTTTTATCTACATTCATTTATCAATAGTATTCATGTCCCATTCAATTTCTTAGCATTTCCATTTTGTTTACTTAAGTTTATAATCATCTATTTGTAATACTTACCTTTTATTATATTTACTAATAGTAAAATTTCAATTATAACTTAACTTATCCCGATATCATCACTTCTTATGAATAAAAGCGATTTATTGAACACCATCATCACATACTTTTACTTGTATAATTTTCATTACATTTTATTATTAAACATTTCAACTTTTAAATATTTGGTAAGTTATATGTATGTTTTTAAGAATGTAATTAAAATCATACAAGTTTCTCTTATTTCTTTAATAAATTTACTGTTCAATAATAATCCTTTATTTCATAGGTTACAATTTTAAATTTCATTTAATACCATTAATAACCTAGCATTAAACCTCTTATTTCATTTAGGGTTTCAATTATTAATTACTTAGATTCCATTTCACTAGAATAATTGAAACTATTTATTGTGGAAACTTAAGAACTAAATATCGGGTTAAATTTCAAATTATTTTAAAAATAATAGGTAAATATATATACTTAAAACTTATAAACCCAATTATATTTAAAAAAATTAAAAATTCACTTTTGTTTATCAAAATAAATTTGTAGTAAAACTACCACAGTGGCCTTCCCACTTCGAAACTTGAAAATGAAAGTCGATGATGCGTGCACTCATCACCGAAATTATTTTCCAGCGACAGAGAGGGGAGTACCTAACTTATTTCTTTTCAAAATTTCTTTTTAAACAATTTTTTCAAATTATATTGAAATATTTATATCAGAAAATACTTCTAATAGTATTATTATTATATTCCAAAATCAATTGAAAGAATTTCCAAAATCCCGGAACTTAAGTTCTAAATTTCCAATTTTATTTTCCATCTAATTTCATCTATTATTTATAAATTTTATTACCTAACAATCAATATATTGCAACCAAAATATATATCTTCTTTAAAAAAAAACTTTATTTTATATATAGAAAATATAATAGGCAAAATTATTTCATTCACCTATATTAAAACAAACAGTATGTCGGTCTGTCCTATTAAGTGTTTAGAAATCCCTATTAATGTCACAGCGTCTCATGCATCAACCGGAATTTATAAATACAAAACGGAACAGACTAACACAATATTAAAACCCTTTTATAACAATAACAAATACGCTCTCTCATATATATACACTCAGCAACCCCCATAGGGTGTTTCTACCCTATTGATAAAGAGTCAGACCCCACAAACTAAGGTTAATCGCTAAACCAAAGCTATGATACCAGATGTAACATCCCGCCTTTTCGCACGCTTTAAATCGACACACGTGCCAATTAAAACCATACGGAAGGGCGGATTGTTATGGGGTAAATAAGAAAAACGAGAAAGAATAAAACAAAACAGAATCTCACAGCGGAAGGATAAAATATAAAATAAATATACAGTTCATAAAACTCTTTACGAACATTTGATTCTTCTTTATACAATAAATATCAGAGTTCACATACCAATAATATTAATGTAGCGGAATACAGTGTAGTGGAACCATATAATATATAATAATAATAGTAATGAAATCTTCGTCTTCTTCCTCCAGAAAAATCTTCAAATGCTGAAACGCTCGAACTGACCCGAGCGAATTGAAAAGACAAAACACTCGAGTCAGAACTAAAAGATCTTATGTAAGTTGAATTAACAGAAATGAATATGAGTGCTGTAACTCAAGAGATGCTCGGGATTTACATCTCCTAAGGATCCGTTAAACTATTTACTATGTAGTATATTTCGCTATTATAATAGTGTCTAATTGTAAAATAAACTTACTTTTAAATAGCGTTAAGGCTTTACATTTTCCACCTTAACACATAATATATTCCCATAGTCTATACAGTACCGTAATCTCCCCCGTACTGGGCGTCGTCAGAGGGCACTCCATAGGTATGGTACAAAACTAAAATCGTATAAGGCGCGATAGGGTAGGTGACACGGCACAACTAGGCAATGTCAGGGTAGATATACCAATTACGCATCCGGGCTGGTGGTAACGCATAGCCGCAGCTACCGCCCATCTCGAAAAAACTCCCCCTAAAATCAAAAGCAAAGGTGGCTACCGAATCAATCCAAAGTCAGAGTAGTATCGAAGAGGAGTGTCTGATAAAGGGCGCTAACCCCCTTGGCCCGAGACTCGCTCCTGTTTAGCCACCTTATGTCAACTCACGGGAGTCGGGTCCACGTATTTACCTTAAAGGAAACGCCGCCCCCAAGCTACTCCATTCTGGAATCTCCACCGCGTACACGGTTGTTAAAGTGGTTTTCGGAGTTGGCAGAGAGTATGACAACTTCCGATCCCGGTCTCTTCAACAACCAAACGTTATTATAACACCGCGGTCATTTGAAAATAATTATGCTTTCAAAACCAGAATATAATTATCCATCTCAAAACCTATAAATACGATATCATTTCCTTTTAAAACCCAAATAAATAAGATATCATTTTATTTCAAATATATTTATTTTCCAAAATCATGCCACTTTTAAGATTTATAATACCTCGAAACCAAATATTTGAAATTTAACTTTCCACATAATACTTCGAAATCCATAGTTTTAAAACCATAACTTTCAAAACTTAAATGGTTTGGATATTCAACAGTATATAAAATAAAACAGTTGAATTTAAAATTTCTTTATAAAGTAAATAATTTCCACGCCTTTACAATTTTATTTACTTTATATTCAGTCTAAATCCATAACCTTCAGATTCGCTTTCAGTTGAATAAAAACACTTCGATTTCAATATTTTCAAACTTTGAGTATTTAATAATTTTCAAAACTAAGGTTGGGAATTTCTATTCAACAATTCATTGTCCTATTATTTAGTTTTGAAACGTTTACATAATAGATCCATAACCATTTAAAATAAAACCCAATTTATTAACACTAAATATTTTCTTCCATTTATTTATACTAGAATTATTTATTTAATTTATCTTGAATAAAAATCCAGTTATAAATATCATACCATTAAAATTTCCAAGATTAATAAGTTTACACCAACTTGTGGAGTTTAATTTTTAAATAAGCCCAATTCCAAATAAATTTTCAATCTTAATTGATTTGAACTATCTAAAACTCTATATATACACAATATCTTAAACCTGTAATTAATCATAAATATAAATTATCAAACTCCATTTTTCAACTTATTTATTTCCATTTAACCAATTCATACATAGCTTAAATTCAATAATTTAACAATATATGTATATATAAAATATGATTTTATATAAGATCAAAATTAATATTTATTTAACCGCATCCTATCCAAACCATAGAAATCATTTCAAAAATAATTTTATATATACACAGCGGTGCCTGTATATAATTTTCTATCCTATGGTCAAGTGATACAGATATTTATAATTCAATCCGCAATTTAAAAATAAAAATGCGGTTGTATATCATTTCAAACCGCAATCCCGAATGAAATGAGAATGTATAATAACTTGAAGTTTATATAATATGGAACACATCATCCATTCACCCAATATCAATCATCAACCAATTTTACTTCAATCATCGTCAATTTAAACAAACAACAATAGAGCATATAAAACATATCGGGTATCAACGAACAGTTTATATTAAAAATAAATAAATAAATAACTGTGTAACTAGTAGTTTATATGCAAAATAAATAAATTTTAACTGTCAATTTATATGCAATAATAAAATTAATTAACAGTTAAATTAAATAAATGCAATTTAACCAAGATGATGAATAAAATATGCAAAACAGTCATAAATAAATTTCTACTCATATCTTAAATCAATTTAACAAACATAAGATAACTTAGAAGTTGTGAGTGAGTTAAAACACCCACTTTTTGAATTTAAATTGAATCTAAATCAATTTGAACCCAAAAATTTGACAGTCTCCAAATCCGTCCAAACCAACGCCAAAATGTCTGTAATTCCGATAAAATCCCAGCAAAATAAACCGCGCATGAATCCGAGCTCGTACGCAATAGTTATGAAAATTTGAAAATTGGAAAATTCTGGTCCTGTGTCAACTTAGGGTTCGACTTCGGTGCGCCGCCACAAACACCCTGGTGCTTGCTTGGAGTATTTGCCAAAACGATCCGGAGTGACCCGAGTCATTTTCTTCCTGACCCAAAGTAGATACAGTGTTTTTGCCTCTGAAACTCAAAGCGTGACTCGAAGTGGCTGCAGATCCGAATATTTTTTTTTGAAATTGAAATTAATTTTTGGAATTTGAAAATTAGGTTTTTTTTCTGCCATTGGAATGAGGAGTTGAGAAGGAGATGTACGTATAGAAAAATGAAAATAAGGAGTGACTAGGGTTTATAACGGGTTATATATAGACAAGGCTGAAAAATAATTGATGGATCAGATTGGTATACGCGCTGAACGCTAAATGGCCCGAAATGCCCGTTTTTGCTCCGAACGAAATTGGATCAACCCATATATCAAAATATATGTTTAAAAATATTTTAAACGCGATGGAAAAAGTTTCACGTTCAAATTCCATCGTATGAAGAAGTTATGCTAAATTCAATTTTTCCAAATTGATTTAGATTGATTTAAATTGCATAAATTTCAAGGCGTTTCGAGTCGGTACGATCAAACGACAAGTCCGATCATTATGAAACTTGAAACACTATTATAATTCACCGTTATGGATTCGATGAAACTAGTTTCGTCGAAATTCGAGTCAGTGGCCAAAATGGCTAATTTTATATTAATTAAATAAATTAAAAATTCATTAATAAAATCCTTTTTTTTAAAATCTTAAATTTGACAAATTTTACTACCTTTACATGTCTCAATCAAATTACAATGTTCTAGACAATTTAAAGGTCAATTTAAAGTTGATTAACTTCCCATTTCAGTGTCAAATTTTCATTTTTATTAAATTTAGAAATTATCAATTAAGTTTCCAAAAATTTCATTGAATTAAATCTTTATACTTATTATTCAATCCGTTATAGCCAAATGGATGAAATTAACATACATAAATATTTTTCAATTTCAACTAAATTTTCAATTAACGTAAAAATAAATGTTTAATTTTTACTTAATTGCAAAAACTCAATTACCTTAATTCTTTATATTCATATAAATAAAAAAATCTGATTTACAATCTTTTCATTCACCCATAGTCATATTATAAATGGAATTTAATTATCTTCAATTATTAATTACCATCAGTTAAGATCTTAACATTTGTTCCATAAATTTATTTGCCCTGAATTATTTACTGCATTTATCTAATTCCAATTTCATAATCACATTCAATCCATTAATTGGTATTGCATTGACATTTAAATTATTAGCTTAAATCAACACTATTTCCATTAATTGCAAATGGATTACCAAATTTAGTCACTACCCTAAATAACTAACGTAAATTAATCTCCATTAATTCCACTGATTTAACTTTCATTCAATTAATTAATGATTCCCTCAGTTAGCAATAACGTAACATTTTCTTTATTTGTATTGCAAATAATTCAAAATTCAATTCCTAATTCTTAATATCCTCTAAATTACAACTTCCAAACTTGGTAATCATCATTTACGTACCTCTAGTTATTTTAATTTACATTAACATAATAAATAAATTACCTTTAATGAAATCTATCCCCCAATTTATTATATGCAATAAATTTTGACCTTACAACAGTTTCAATTAATTATTTATATTTATTGCGATTGAATACCAAAATTTATTTAACACATCAAATAAATGAACAATCTATATTCATTGTCACCTATTTTCTTTTAAATTCAGTTATAAGTTTGTTACTTACCAACCAGGTTATAATAACACTAATTTTTTTATTCCACTGCTATATATGATATATTTGCGTCACATACTTGAATTTTTCAATTTCATCTTAATTCCAATTCACGGTAGTATAATTTCTTACTATAAATCCATTTATAATTTGCATACCAATTAATTAGTTTCAACTAAATAGATTGATTCAATTCAACTCTTTTATTAAGTCTATATAAATCAATATACTATTTCATTGGTAAATGTTTATTTCAATTATTCCTTTATTACTTACAAGTCTTATTTCATTCATGAATGCCATCATTTATCAATTATTATATAATTTCATTAATTTACATATAGTTACAACCAAATTAATACACTGATTTCATTTGTAAATTAAATGCTTACAATTTATAAGCTTACATTCCAAACAATATTTCAATTTGTACCGGACATTGATTTAATTCAATTTACTATTTAATATTATTAATTCATTAACTAAATTCAATACTTACCTTTGTTCTCTTATATGCAACTCTTAGCCTAGTATAACAATTTACATCACTTCAATTTATTCGTCATTTTGTTTCAACTGTAAATACTTAGCCTTATATTCCCATGGTTTCATTTCATTCGCAGCATTTGCTTCATTATTAATTATAAAATCTTTATTTCTTCTAAATTAAATTTACGTAAATCTTATTAAAATGACAAATTTAATTAACGAAAATTACGGGTCGTTACAATAAGGAAGCTGAAAATTATGACTGGTTGTAAGGTATGATTTCAATTTTTTTGTTTGATTTAGTGACTTTAGTACGCTGATTAAAGTTTTTTTTATATCTGTAGAATGGTAGGTAGAGTTATCAATAGATTTAGTTTATATAAATATCTACAAAATATTGCTTGGCTTAATCATTGTGTGCTCATCTATTTCGTGGTTTAACATGAATCATGGAACCTATAGATATTAATTTATGATTTATTTTTGATTATAACTGGATTGATAGCTCACATTATTTTAATTTCTTATGTACTTACACTGTTTATAATTGTGTTTGTACACTTCCATTAATTTCTATGGATTCCATTAGCTTAATAAGCATCCATTCATTGTTTGTCATCAAATTAGAATACCAAATTATATGTCTACTCAAAAGTACCAATAAGTGGTTTTATAAGTACAGTGAAAATCATAAGCACATATTTGTATCTAATAACATATCAACTTCCAGGCACCTTATCTCATTTATAAGCTAGTGTTGGCAAACATAAGCAAGTATTAGCTGCTTTGATTTTTGGAGTGGAAAGTTTTACTTGATAAACTGGTGCAAATATCAAGACATGGCAGGCATACAACTTATGGCAACGATCATTTAAGTCAAAACTACAAGTCAATGAAATAAACACGCACTTAGACACTCGCTATGTTATATGATTAGTATTATGTAAAAGGACTTAGGATCGATAAGACAGCTTAATAAGATTAGCCAGTGTCAAGTTAATTTTAGCATATAAAAAGAAAGTTTAATGCGGGCTTGTGGTGCCAGGCCCTTAGTTGATAGGTCCAATGTTTATTGTCCAAAATCCGAGCAACAAATGTACCTCCAAAAAAAATGAAGAAAAAGAAGTAAGAAAAGAAAAACTTTTAAATTTTCCAAAATTTTAGTATGTACGTGGTAAAATTTTTACATTTCCAGTTTCCTTAATCATCTTGATTATCCTAACAATATTTATATTACATATGTTAACTTATAATCCATGTATGCTAATTTCATATTGGATCATGTTAAACATTACTTTATCATCATTACTTTTACAACCATAATAGTAGACCAACAGCTGAAACTTTGCCTATTAATTAGAGACATGACACAATATGATGCATAGGGACGAGGTAATATATATGTATAACATTTACCGTGTAACACTCATGCAAACTTGTATTATACATGTATATTACTATCAGGAACTGAACTAAAATATTTGTTGTATAACATGCATGCAAACTTGTATTCGTATATGGTTATGTGTTTTAAGTTTGAGGTAGAATGATATATGTATCATGTTGATCTTTTAACGTCTTGATTAATACATAAATGACTCCTGGGCATTTTTAAAAAAATTATGGGATGTTTCAGAGAGAATACATTATGACTCTCAAAATAACATGGCATTAAAATGAATTGATGGTTATGTACTTCATTGATGGAAGTAACTCATATCATTTATGCTATCAAAGGCCTTAAAATGTTTAAAGGCCCGCCTGAACTGAACTAAAGTATAAACATGACCAAAATCATAATTAGGTCCTTAAGCATGAAAGTGGTGAACTAAAGTATGGCAATTTACGAAGCAAGTGCTGACTCATGAGGGTTCTGAACTGAAGCATTCATATAATTTTATTGTCACTTTTTTCTCCTTCTACTGGAAATCAGTTTCATCCCCACACTTTGATTACGGTACCTTCGAGCCTTACTTTATTGGTAATGTATGTCTTCAATTAGCTCTGATGAAAATGTTATGTGCAATTTGGCTTCAATAGCTCTACCAAGATTTGTCAGAGAGAAGGTACTACTACCTACATCAAATAATACACTTCTTTGTGTACTAGCTTCTTACATGCAAACTATAAACAAAATTATGAATTTTCAGAATGTTCCATTGGAATCTAATCCATCTAAATTTATTGGAAGCATTGGATTTAAGAACAGATATTTTGATTTTCACAAGCTAGTTGAGGTAAGAAATTATTTTAATATGCATACTTAGTTACGTTGTAATCATGTGTCAAGCGTTGCTGAATATGCTCATTATTTTGATAGATAATAACAATTGTTATTGCAAACCTCAATAAGATAATTGATGTTAATTATTACCCAGTTGAGACGGCGAGGAGGTCAAATATGAGGCATATACCAATTGGTTTAGGTGTACAAGGCCTAGTAGATGCATTTATGTTGCTAGGCATTCCTTTTGATTCAGAAGAGGTATTTGGTTATCTTTAACTTGTGTGAATAATTTTTTCCTTGTGCCTCATCCGTTGTTAACTGTTCAACTGTTTTTATAGGCTCAACAACTAAACAGAGATATATTTGAGACAATATATTATCATTCTTTAAAATCTTCTTCATAAATTGCAGCAAGAGAAGGCACTTATGAAACTTATCAAGGAAGTCCTATCGATAAGGTATGTACATCTTATCCGTCCTCTTATTAGAACTTAAATTTTTTATGTGCAATTTATCTGTTTCAAGATAATAAGGATTATTTTCTCAGTTTATCATCCATGCCATTACATCATGTTTATGCCTATGCTACGAAATGGTTTTATTTTGTAACAGTAGAGTTATATTATGATGGTAAAAATTTTCAATAAACCTATCTGGAATATAAGTTCATACAATAATGAATCCTTGCTAGTCTTAAATATGTTATTTTAGGGCTCGTTCTGATCTTTTTACGAGTTGTAAAGAGATTTAAAGCATTCATCCTCCATCTTTGTATTGTTATGTAGTGATGTAGACTTATGCACATCAATTACACTATCATTTGAGATAGTTCCATTACTTTTGCTTTGCAGGTAGATATATGACTGTGATGCAAAAAAGGTTGCAACGAGTTATGGATCGAAGTTATTTTTGCTGCTAGAACTACTTTATGGTTTTAACGTATGTACTACTTGATTTTGTTTTGCTATTGCTACTTGTTCTATATTTTTTTTATGAACTATTGATGATGAACTATTTATGTTTGGTGTAAGAATATTGTGTATTTTGATTATGAAATTTCATACGTTGGTTATCAATATGTGTCCCAAATGTGGTATTGGTACAATATGTTGAGTTCGAAATGTGGTATTGATATAATATGCTAATTTTGAAATATGGCATATATACACATTGTGACTGATGTTTATTGAAATGGAATTTACATAAAAGTAGAAAACTCCTAATTGATTTAGCTTTGTATACAATTTAATGGCGTCTTTAAAACCCTGTTAAAACATTCCATGGCGTTTAAAGCGTTTTTTAAACGCCGTCGATTGTTTTAGCAGCGTTTTAAAAGTACCGTTAAATTGTATCTAAAAGCATAACCAAACACAATTTAACGGCGTTCTTAAAATGCCATTAAAACATTCCACGGATTTTTTTATACGCCGTTGCATGTTTTAATAGCGTTTTAAAAATGCTGTTGAATTGTTTTTACAGCGTTTTTTAAAAATGCTGATAAATTAGACCAAACACTGTTAAATGATTTCATGACACTGGGGAAACACTGTAAAAGAGGACATATAACAGCGTTTATTCTTTGTCATTGTATATCTCTGACATATAACAGCATGTCGATATACAACGTATGTAAAAACGCTGTTAATAGCTTTCATAGCATTTTTGAAACGCTGTTAAATGTCCTGTTTGTTGTAGTGATTGGTTAATAATTTATTATAAGTCTCACGGTAAGCTTTTCCATTCTTATTTCATAATTATAACTTGTTATAATTCTACTTGTAATTATTATCTTTTCTTCTTTTATAGTCCGTTACACAATTACAACCGTTTCTTGTCTGCTTTAGTATGCCTTCTTTTATTATGATATAGAATTTTCTTTAATTCTCTAATATTATATAATTCACTTATCATAATAATTGCCTAGTTAAATAGCCTGTGCAGTCAATGCAGACTTAGGCCCTTAAATTTTTTTATAGCCTCAAATTCTTAAATTAATAATTTTCTTTTTCAAATCGTACTTTACTTTATTATCCGTTATTTTAGGAAGTAATTCTATTTTATTTGGTTGGTTATGAAAAATATATAATCCATTTCCATATCTTAATATTGGATAATACTACAAACAATAATTCGCAACTGTAAGGTACCACTTTCACTATTTTGGAGTAGTGTATAATATAGTGGTTTCTCTATTTTACACTAATTCCATCTTTTTATTTCTTTTATTCTGGCAGTTACGTTCATCGTCTTTTAAATATCAAGTTATGGAATTGTATCCTATTTTCTAAACCAACCAATTAATCTAATAATTACTCCCAAATTAACTTTTCCCATTTCAAAACAATTTATTACAGTAATTCTATTCCTCAACCTTTATTATTTTACATCTAATTTCCTTCATTTCAATTTTCTTAATTATATAATCCATATTTGCGTTTAATCTATTCTAATCCATACACAAAGAAAAATGGAGGGGATAGAAGAAAACCAACGCTAGCATAAAAATCCAAAATGTAGAAAAAGATGTAAATAAGGCATAGAAAATAGTGTATAAGTACTGATACTATAAATAAACTACAAGTTTTCTTACAGTTCAGTCTAATTTAATTAATATGATTAGTTATTGAATAAAATTTTCCAAACGGGAATCTAACGATAATATATCTTAAACTTAAAAGATATATATACACACACACACACACACACACATATATAAATCCACTCACATGCCATCCTTAGCTTCGCTTGTGCTCTGCTTGGCTCCATAGTCCTTCTGGATCCTCTTCTTCCAAGGTGTACAATATTTTAATTTAGAAGGTCTTCTATCTAGAAATTATTTTCTCTTTAGGGTTCAGCTTTAGGCCAAGAACCCAAAGAAATATTTTCTAGTTAGGGTTCAGGCTTGGGCAATGAACCCATGGAAGAAAATATAATTGTGAGAAGATAGCTAGGCCTAGGGTCCTATTTGTATTGGAGCTTGAAGACCACAGACCATTGGATTCTTGGATTGAACCTCGAGCCACCACGTTACAGGGTCGTTCGGAGCCATAGGATCGAAAAACGTATGGCTCAGATCATGCAAAAATGAGAAAACACGTCATTGTACGTACCTGGATGAAGGTTCGTCCAGGCCGTGCGTGGGTCGACTGCCCTTAGCCACCGGTCGATCGCTATGCCTATTAGGTCGACCTTCTAGTCGTCCCATATTCGTGTTATATATATTTGTTTTTGTTCGGTTACTTATTCTGTTTCGTTCTTAACTTCTTCATATTGGTTCGGTTTTAGAAAAATTATATATGGAATCTGATCAGAAAATCGCCCTGGACATAATGGTACAAGTTCCATAGCCATATTCCAATAATTCCAAAATTATTTATTTTCAATCGTTTTATGTTACATTTAAACTATGTAAAAATGCGAGGTGTTACATTCTCCTACCCTTAGAAAATTTCGTCCTTGAAATCTAACAAGGGTAAATTTATGCAATCTCTTGCACTAATTACAACCATTTTATGTACATCCAATTTTGCAACCATCCGTGCTTTCGTGCAAAAGTGCTTTACATGACAAAGTATATGCATGTACATAAATCTCTAAGGGTACCTCCTATATGAATGCTTTTTATTTTAAAAGTTTACTTTTAGAACATGATGCACACAACTTAAATATACTTGCAATTTCTATATGAATGCAATTTTTCGAAAAAGTGCAAAAGAATTCACCCAATTTTTCCCACACTCCTATTAAATAGAGGTGTTGTTCAACCAAATTTTCGTCCAATTCCTAACACACAACTTTTAATATTCGAATTTCAGAAAAATCTAACCTTTTGAATTCAAGTTCTTATGTTAGAAAGAAGACAGAAAACGGAGAAAGCTTCATTTTTCTTCAATCTTCTTTTTCGTACATCTTTCCTTGTACTTGGAATTTTAGGTTGCTATCCTAATCCCTTTTTTCCAAGCATGGTTTATATAGGAAAATATCTTTTTACATCTTTAGTTGACGTATCCATCGCCTCTTTTATTTGTTGTTTTCCTTTTTGTTATTCTAATTTCCGCTCTTACCTTTTTTCATTCTTATGTCCTTATTCTCAATTTGTGAATATCACAAAAATAAAGATTGAGGTATTTAACTCTTATGTCCTTATTCTCCATTTTGCAATTGTGTTTGAATTGGTAAGTTATAACAATGGCTTAATAATAAATTCACTATTTAATTCATTGATAATAAATTGCAAATCAATTGCTATTAATCTATTTAATTATTGCAGTTAATGTGATTTAAAGTGATAACTGTATAAGATTGAGGTAATGGAATGTAAACAAACGTTAAGTGTAGCTATGAAGTAATGATTGATGGATAATAAGGTATAAATCATAATAAATGGATTTAAATAAATTTAATTTATAATTAATCTATTTATTGCAATTGAAATTAAGCAATGTAATTAGTGTAGTAATTTACATTGAATTTGACAAGGAAAATTGATTAAAAAAAAGATTGTTAATTTCTGTGCAAATAGAAATGATATAAAATTGTTAGTCTTTAAATTTGAAATTAAAAAGTGATTTAAACAATTTAATCGGTATTAATTTATTTAACGTGAAAATAACCATTTTAGCCACTATCTTGGATTTCGACGAAACTAGTTTCATCAGACTGTAACAGTGAATTATTGTAAGATTTTAAGTTTCGTAGCGATCAGACTTGTCGTTTGATCGTACGGGCTCGAAACGCATAGAAATCAATTTAATTAAACTAATTTGAAATAAGCTGAGTTTAAAACTAACTTCTTCATACGATGGAATTAAAACTTGAAACCCGTTCCATTGAGTTTAAAAATTCAAAAACTTCTATTTTGATATACGGGACTATCCACTTTCGTTTCGAAAGCGAAACGGACTTTTTAGTCACTATTCTTTGTTCATACAGATTCGATATGTGTTTGTTTCTTATCGTGCTTTGTTAATATAAATAGTCTTGTTTTCCCAAACCCTAGTGGGCATTTTTCTTATTTTGTACATACATTATCTTCTGTCTGTTCCTCCTTCTCAAATGGCAGAAACCCAATGTAACGATCCAGAATTTCAGTCATTTGAAATTCGTAATATTTAATTGATTTTGAATATTAATAAGTAAAATTTGTAAGTCGAATAAATTAGATTTTGAATATCTGGATTTAGTTGGATAATTAAATCGATAATTAATATGTGAGATTTCAGGAATAATTGGAAATTGGGTTTAATTTGATTAAAAATGATTTATAAAGTTATGTTAAATCATATTGGAGTTATAACGATATTTTAGAACTTTTAAAATTGAATTAGAAGTTAATTTGTGAAAATTGAATATTTTAATATTTAATTGACGAGTAAAAATAGCCATTTTCAAACAGTCTCGGATTTCGACGAAACTAGTTTCATCGGATCCGTAATGTTATATTATTATATGGTTCAAATTTCGTGTCAATCGAATTTACGGTTTGTCCGGGGCAAGCCAAAACGCATAGAAATTTGGTTAACCGATTTGATTTAAAATTTATCGTTTATTGCTGTAACTCACACAGATGATCGAATTAGCCTTCGAAACCTATTCCATTGTGTCCGGAACGCAGGTTAAACCCTAGAAACGCCGGTCACCTCGTGTGATTTGGAGTTCGGAAATTTGGAGTGAATAGTGTTTTTCGTTGGAATTTCTATAAAAGGCCACCATGATTCACAAATTTCAACAAACCCTAACCCTAATTCTTCAGGCCGCCATTTTCAATTTTAAGGCCAAAAACACCCACGTTCTTCCCTTAATCTCTTTTAATTCACGCATTAATTCAAGAAACTCTCAACTGCAAAGTTGAAGAGCATCGGAAGAGCTTTCAATCCATACGGTGATGATCAAATTTGGAGCAACGAATCAGCGGCAAATCGCATTCAAAGTCGCTCGTTCATTCACGTGTTGCTCGAGATTCATGCGATCGAGTGTAGCTGGTCTCTGGCCGATGATAGAGCGTGGCTAGGCGAGTGGAACGGCTATTGTTGATCGTCGTATAGCTCGATGATGTTGGAGCATAATTCAATGGAAGTTTGGCGGCTAATGGGTCACATACGTTCGAATGAACTGGAAGAGGGAAGAAGAAAAAGAAAGGGTACGATCGGCCTGGATCAAAGCAAGGGAATCAACGGCCCAGATTGTGAGGGTTTTTAAAAAAAATAAAAAAAAGAAAATTGTAATTTATATATGTATATATATATATATATATATATATAAATTTGTGTAAACTTCTAAATGCGATAACTTTTTCATACGAGGTCGAAAACGCACGAAACAAATTTCGTTGGCTTCATTTTGTCAAGCACTACGCTATGGAACTAGATTGGAGTCATTTGAAGCTAGTTTTAATTTTAGGTAAAATTAAACAAGCGTTTAATTTTATTCAAAATAAAACGCTGGAAATTGAAACCAAGGTGAGAACTTCTCATTCAATCGAAATTGTTTCGATTTAAATTTTAAATAGTTAGATTTAAAATTTCTTGATTGTATGATTGAATGATAAATTATTATCTGTTGTTTTAAATAGACCCTATACGCCATATATTAAGCGGATGTTATTTATTAAAAACATATACCGCAATAATTCCATCTTGATTGGAATTGTTATTATATATGTACTTGGAGTTGATTTTCCCGCATTATATAGCGGATGAGATCCTATTGTGCCACATAATAGCGGATAATATTTTTGTAAATCCCATATACCGCAATATTTCGTATTGAAGCGGAATTGGTATTGTGCTAGTGTCTGTGGATGTAGGGAAACAGGTTGGAGGGATCCAACTGGATTCCTCACAGTATTTATTTGATTTTATACAATGTGATATTTGTTGATTATCATATGATGATATATGATGTTTGGATGCCGTGATTGATTATTTGGTGCTGTTGCATCATTGGGCCTATTTTGGAGTTTTAAAAATGTTAAAGGAATGATTTTCAAAATTTAAAAGGATTTTAAAGTGATTTTTGAAATTATACGTTTTATTAAATTTTTGGAATTGATTCATTTTAAATAAATAAACGTTAAAATTTTTATGTTATAAAAATTATGATTCTTGTGAAATATAACCGAAATGTGATTTTTGAAATAAGTAGTTGGTTAATTTATAAAATGGTTTAAATTGGGATTTTAGAATTATTATAAACGATTTATATAAAAGATTTATCAAAATTGATATTTTATAAATTAAAATATTGGAATTATAAAACGAGTTTTTATGAGCGTTAAAATGAAGTATAAATGGATTTCATAAGTAAATGAAATTTATAGCTTTATAATTTGGGAAGTTATAGAATGAATAGATTTTGTAAAATAAAAGATTTATAAATAATTAACTAATAAATTGGATTTTGGCATTTAATTGGGATATAAATAGAATTTGTTAATAAAGTGATTTTATACGTTGAAGTTGTTATAAAATATAAATGGGATTTATAAACATTGTTTTATAAATCCAAAACCGACTTATTTTGATAAGTCAATCATTTTAGATTTTTAAAGGAGATATATTCATGATTTTGGAAGGTGGATAACCCTTTAAACAAAATGTGTAGAAAAATGTTGAATTTGGTTAACAAAGAATATTCACGATTTTGGGACAGTGAATAATATATTAAAGTGTTTTGGGGAAGTGATATTTTAAATAGAATTAAAACGATTTGAAGTTGTTTTAAAATGTATTAAGTGTCGAAACCATAGATTTCAACATTCATTGTTGAAATAGACATTTTCGAGAAATAAGGAAAAGATGGACTATAACATTGTTGTTATAGTAAATGATTTCCGAAAGGTTTTTGTATAGTATTGGGATTTATATATCTATCGTAATTTCAAATCCCTATACTAGTGATTTTGGGTTGTCCTAACATTGTTTTAGGCAACATTCGTTTTGGCCCAAATAAATGTGTTTAAGAGAATGTTTTCCTTAAAGAATTAAATATATACTACATTGTGATTTAAGTATATTGAATTTTTGCTAAGTATTGAAAATAAATAGATTTGTGAATTACTTATGGTTAAATAAGTATTTGGAAATGTTTTCCAATATGAAGTAAAATGTTTTGAGATTATCTTTTTAAAGATAGATTGAAGTGAATATCTGGCAAGTTATTTAATTTATGGAAGATTAATAAAAAGGGCCTAATGATTGTTGTGGTGCTGGATATTTGGTTGTTGGCCTTGATAGTTAAATAACCGACTATCAATATTTACCTTTAAATGGGTATATGTGTGATTTGCTTGAATATGAATGCTACACTTATTTTGAAAATAAGCGCTCATTATTCGGTTTAGCCGGGAGAGGACCTTTGTGTCATAAATCCCATTCCGAATAAGTGATATGTTCGTAATGGATAGCATTTGAAGACCGGTGTTGAAGACTGGGTAGTTTTGAAAACAGAAGAATTACCGTCGAATGACTCTGCATCGACTGATCTCCGATATAGAGATTTATCACCCTTTGTGATGGGAAATCCGGTCGTGATTAGTGAATATTCGGATTGCAAGGGCTTCTTTGGAAGTGCCTTCGGTTCTGTTGTCTGACGTTACAATTTGAGATGTAAAGCTGGTTTCTATCAAATATATTTCTGTTGGTGGCGGAGAATTTATTCTCTTAGCTTAACACCCTTCTCTGAGACGTACGAGCTTAGAGGTTATGTAGTTAATGGTTACCAGTGATATATTCCCAAATTGGTAATGTGGCATACGAAGTGCTGTTGAGCATTTGTTGATCAAAGCGTAGCTTTTGTTTAAAGCGTAGCTTTGTGGACGAGGCTTCGTCGGACCTCACACCCCGAAAATGGTCAAAACAAGAAAAGATGCAACAAGGTTATTAGGGGATAGCTCCCCCTTAGTGTATGTCATTTCCTTCTGGATAGAGGTGATATTATGGTATGGAGCCCTGGTACTTAACCTATGTTGTTACTGCAAACTTATTACTTTGTGGTTGTTGATGAATCCCGAGATTTAGGTCGGTTGCGACCGGGAGATGGCATATTCGTGTCAGTAGTTACCCAGCTAGGGGTAACCCGGCCTTGTGTTGGCGGAGATCTAACCGTAATGTTAGGTTAGGTTCTCGGGGCGTCTTTCCAGAGGCGTACCTATGTGGCAATGGGAAGTTCCTTGGCCTGACCATTTGTTGGAAATCCAAAGAAACAATACGAGCACTGTACGGTTTTAGTTTTATAACCTTCCATGTAATGTGGCGGTAACCTGCTATTGAACATGGTAGCTATGGTAGGCATAAGTGCGGAATGCCTTTGCTGGCTAAGATTTATATCTTTACTTTCGAAATGTTTTCCTACCCTTTGCACTTATAGTAATAATATCAAAGAAATTTACGTATCAAGCATATTTGACCATCATAAGGAGAAATCTCCTCCAATTCTACGTTTGCATTGTGTGTGTGTGCGGGAGACCTTATGGTAGTCTCATTTTCTAAAAAGCGTTGCGAATCTAATTTAAAATATTTGTTTGTTTATTTTGAAAAAAATAAATTGTTTTAAGTTCTCACACCAGTCCCATGACTGACCTAGAGTTTATTTTTTCCTTCCTAAACTCTGCGTGCCCACCAATTTTAACATGAGTAGTCTAGAGTAAGGTTATCAGGATATTCTGGAATTCAGGAGATGCTGTGGAGCTAAAGAGGCAAGCTAGATGGCATGGCGTATCAATTAGTATATAGTATTTCTTTTTCGCTGTTAGTTGTTGTAAACTCTGGTAATGTAATATATTATGATGTAATGTAATGACTGATATAGTTCTTTGTTTTAAAGTTATTCATTTATCTATTATATGTTGTTCTGCTGCGATTGTGAGATTTTGATGTTGTTTCTGTTGTTTTCTTTTTCTATCTTCTACCTCTTCTTTAACCCTAACGGTACAATTTTTCGGCCTTCGATTGCTCGGCAGTTGATACAGTGGACGTATTGATGTCGACCTTGGTGGATGAAAAAGCGCTCTCGTTACACCCAAAATTCTAGATTCAATTGCAAATCAAATCAAAAAATTCAAACTCTCCAAACCCTGTCATATTATATACCGTTTCGACGCTCTCGACAAGCGTAATCCACTGGTGGAATTCGTTTTTCGATCAAAATCACTATTTGATCAGAAATTGAGGTTGAACCTCAGCTGTCAAAACTAAGGTTTGTTGCCTAACGGTGGATCTTAGGCTTTGGATCGATCAGAGGGTATCGTGGCGTTGGGCTTGGCGAATGGAGTCGATCCATGTGGATAGGTTGGTCTAGATTGGCCTCAGGTAGGCCAGAAACTTGCATATTGATTGGCGGTGGAGGGTCCATTTTGCTGCACCAAGGGAGGCCGTTCGTTCAGGGGGGTATGGCCTGGAGTGGGCTGTGGATTGGTGACGTCTGATCAAGGAAAGATAGTCGTCATCGGCAGCGGTGATCGATCGTTTGGTGGCGGCTGCATAGTCGAGCTCGATATCCTAGGGTTTTCAGCTGCGTAAAAAAAATCCAATGACGTGGCCTTTGTTTATTTTATTCAAAATTTAATTTCAATCGTTCTAATCTAAATATCTTTTGCATACGAACTCGAATTTGGACACGGTTTGTTTCATTGGGATCGTATTGAAATTCTAGATATTTTGCCACTAGTTTGGTTAGATTCTAAGACTATTAGATTTTTGGGCTAATTTTGGATTTTAAATTGATTTGAAATCAAAGGTGAGTGTTTTAACCCACTCACAACTACTAAATTATCTTATGATGTGATCTGGAATTGATTGGTTAACGTTTGATATCTTTAAATTGTCATTCTAGTTAAATTTAACTTTTATTGCATTTAATCATCGTTTATTTTAATACTGAATTTAATTGACAGTTTAATACCTATTAATGATAATCAGTTATCTATTCATGTTTATTAGTTGATTTGTGTGATGATTGTGATGTATGTTTGATTGTTGATATTGGATGACTGGATGTTATAGTTTATATTGTTTTAACACTGCAAGTACCCTATGGGTTGAAATGATACATACCCGAACGATCTATAGATTAGGTGTAACGACCCGGAATTTTTGGATGTTTGAAATTGGAATATTTAATTGATTTCAAATGTTTAAAGGTTAATTTTTAACTTGAATTCAAATATCACCATTTATTGGGTAATTTAATTATTAAACTAAATATTTTGATGTTGGGTAAAATGTTGAATCTGGAGTTTTAAGCCTGTTAAAAATATAATTTGAAGGCTTGTAAAATTTATATTGATAGTGCTGAGGATAATAGAAGTTTTAAAATTTAATTTAACAGTGATTTGTTCAGTTTTGAAATTATATTGTTTAAATTGAATTTAAAAATAGCCTTCCGAGGCACAGTCTCAGAATTCGACGAAACCAGTTCCATTGGATCCGTAATATTGTATTATTATCGGATTTCAATTTTCGTAGCAGTTGGAGTTGTTGTGTGAGCGTATGATATATAAATGCACTGAAATCTATATCGAAAATTTAATCTAAATATAACCTAATTTTGACTGGTTAAATTTCTTCTCACATCAGCTGTTTTCCTTTCATTTCGAAATCACTATAGCCTTTTTTCTTCCCTACTCTACCCACCATCCTGAAATCGTGCTTCCTCTCTCCCTCTGTTCTTTTTAATATCCACGCAACCTTTCACCTCAAAATCAAGCTAAAGAGAAAAAAAAGAATGGCGATGAATAAATCACACTACCAATCTGTTAGAGCCAGAGTTGCCTAAATCCTCCTTTCTTCCTTCATTCGAATTAAAGGTAGTTCGAATGAAATCAAATACCTATTTCCACTCCTCCCTCAGCTAAATTTAATGGCCGAAGTAAACAAAAATTTAATGGCTTCTCCTCAAAGCGTTGGCACCTCATCAAAATTTTAGCACTCGTGAAAATCAAATCGATTTGAAATCGATTCCTACTCATGACTTTTCGCCAGTTGAAAATGCGATCTCGTGAAGATTGTTGGGTCAGCGACAATCCTCGAACGAAGCTCACGCGCGATTGATAACAGTGGAGTGGCGACAGTCGCGACATGGGATTGGTGGAGTTAGCGATTGCCTCGGTGTGTGAAGTAAAGGGCTTGTGGGCCGTGGCAAGGTGGAGGCGCAGGCATGCGTGTTTGAGGTGGCGGTGGCTCCTCTGTGGGTCGACGATGGGGTTTATGGTGGCGTTCGATGGAAGTCTGCGGCAAACAGGAATGGTTGGCAATTTGGGGTTTTTTCACAAGTAAGATAGGGTCGGGAATTCTTGCTGTAAGGTATTTGCAGTTATTCTTTTTGATTTAAATTTGAATATAAACAGAAAAAAATAGAAAAGAAAAAAGTATTTACAGTAAAGTGAATTACTGATCTAATATTTACAGAAGAAAGAAAATATATATATAGGTAGGTATGCAATGCAGTTCTGTTTTTAAAATGTATTTAGGATTATTTTATTAATATATGCATTTTCAAAGATAAAAGATATTATTTTTACAGTAAATTTAAAATGGTTAATTTCAAAATAGGATCGTCTTGATTTAATATATGTTTGAAGAATTTTCATTTCAGTAAGTATAAAATAATTTTTTTTTATTATCTAGTAAATACATATATGATTTTGGGTAAAATATATAAGGATTTTTAAGGGTTGGAAGGGTTTAATTTTGGAGTCTTTATGAATTATTTTATAAACATGTATGTAGTTTCAAAAATAAAAATAGTATACATGTATAAATAATTTTTATTCTACTAATTTATTTAAAAAAAAGAATGGGTTTGATAATTAAGCTATTATAATTAACTTGTTTAATTTTTGGGTTGCTAAAAATAATTTGTTAAAATAAACTATAAGTTTAAAATTTTTAAATCAAATAATGAGTTAAATTGAATAAGTGAATGGTGATCAATTGTTTGATTTATTCAAATAGTAATAAATCGTGAGTTGTTTAATAAAGGTTTGAAATCGTGAAGAAATCAAGCTGGATTAGAAATAGATTGCATACAAAATCAAAGGTGAGTTAATCTCACTCTTATGGATTTTGATTTAAATTTAAATGGCTAAATTTAAATAATTGGTTGAATGACTGGACTGATTTGATGTGATATATTATATAGTAATATATAGTATATATTGGAGTGATTGATTTCCCGTATTATATAGCGGATGAGACCCTATGCGCCGCATAATAGCGGATAACATTATATAAATCCCATATATCGCGATATTCCACCTTGAAGTGGAATTGGTATTTTATGTTGTGCTAACGTCTGTGGATGCAGTGAAATAAGTTGAAGGGATCCAACTGGATGCCTCAAAATTATTTAGATTGTTTAATATTCCGTGTTATGAATATTTGATATTCCGTGATGAATTATATTGATAATTGAAATATTGAATTTAAAAATGAATTTCGTTTTAAATTCCTTTAAACTTCTTTTATAAAATGAGTAATTAATTTATTGAATGAAGTAAATAAAAAGGTAGTTAATTACTGGTTGAGATATCAAGAGTGATTAATATTTGTGGTTTAATTAATGATTAGTTACTTAATGTAATTAATTTAGATTGGGATAAATTAAGATGTAATTAGAAATCATTAATTTATATAATTAATGATGTAATTAAAGGTTGATTAATTAAGATTAATTAATCAATAATAAGTGATTTATGAGAAATTAATTAATATAAGTAATTTAGGATTAATGTAATTAATTAACATTATTAATTTGTGAAGTAATTAAAGATTAATTACTGTTTTTCGTTAAGAATAATTAATTTTTGTAATTAATTAAAGATAATTACTTGAATGTAATTGAAGGATAATTAATCTAGGGTGATTTATTTAGATGGATAATTAAGGGATGATTAATTAATTGATTTGAAATTAATTAATGTTAAGTGAAGGTAACTAAGTGATTGAGGTTAGTAATTCATTTAGAATTAATTAAATTAATTTTGGAAGTGATCAAGCTTTGCTTATGGATGATTGAATGGTATTGGATGCCTTGAATGAGTTGATATCTCTGGTATGAAATGTTTTGTAGCATCATATGTTTGGGCAGATAAGAAATTGTGGTTTACCTATCAATGATGAATTGTTGTGTAAAGGGACATCCTGTATTTAAAGTTTGAAGTGTATTTCATTTGGATAACTTGGGTTAGAATGACATGAGACTCGAAGAGACCGGAGTTGGGTATTAGAAAATACCCGAAACCTCTTCGAATTTTATAGATTGATATGTGAAATCAATAGGCAGGAATGAAATGATTTAAGTAAATTAGACTATTTAATCTAAATTTTGGTACTTAGAAAATTGATGTGTGAAATAAGTGATGTCTATAACAAATTGTGAATTTGTAAATTTATACGAGTTACCCCGGGTTTTATATAAGTCGTATGCTTTGTATTCCATGTTAGATGGGTTTACTCACGCTGGTTTCCAGCCTGACCAGGGTGTTACTTTGATGTAATGCTCGGGTCAGATCGAGTATTACATATTTTCAAGTAAGGACGTTCTGGAGCTCAGGAGGCGAGCTGGATGGCAAGAACGTATGGAGTGTCTCTGCTATATTATTTTGTTGTATATCTGAGACATGATGACTGTGTATATCCAGTGTCTGTATATATGTGTAACTCTGATGTATTATAAATGTATTTGTCAGATACAGAATTAGTTTGTAAACTGTTATTATTTGATATTATATTTTGATCCGCTGCGAATGTGAGAATCTTTGTTGTGTTTTTTTTTCTTCTTCTATCTCTTTTTACTTCCCTAACATTTGGAATTTTCAGGGTCGAAAATTCCGGGTTGTTACAGTTGGTATATGAGCTGAAGGTTAAGCGAGAACCTTGGCTCTGGTGGGGGATACTCATTAAGGATAGGGTCAATGGTACCCTAGAATGAGTTGAGTGTGTGTGTGTGTATATATATATATGAGAGCGTACTTGTTATTTCTTATATATAAAGATTTCAAACGATTTTATATAAGTTTATATTTTAATATATAAAGTAATAAATTTTCTAATATTAAGTTAATTGGTTGTTAAATCATTGGAATTAAATAGAAATAATGAGAACTAAGTGGTAACAGAAATACAACCAAACTGAAAATTAAATCTTGAATTTGGGAAAAGTTTCAGAATAAGATAATAATGGATTGGTTTCCAGTTGTAATAACATTAGTTATTTTCCTAAAATGGTGAAATGATTGTTGATGATTTAGTAAAATAATAAAATGTTTAAGGAAGTAAACATTTAGGTAAGTATGACTTATGAATTGAAATTGAAAAAGGGTTTAAATGGAGAAGTATTAAATCTAAGCCCAGAAAATTTGGGGAATTTGTTCCAAATGTTTGAAAAAATAATAATATAAATAGTATTATTTGAATAAAAGAGCTTGATTCAAACAAGAGTTGCTTGAAAATTTATAGGAATTTGTTTTGAATTTAAAACCAAAGGTGGTTTAAAATTTAAAGTAATTTGGTTTATAAAGGAAATAAATATGTATATTTGAAATAAACTCTAAGGTTGAGTTTTGAATTTTCCTTGGGATGTGAAGTGAAAAACCCAAAATGATGTAAGTTTTGAACTTATAAGTAAGAAAGAATATTATTAAAAATTTGAAAATTTGAAGTGGGAATTCGAATTTGAGTAAGGTTGACTGAATGAATGAATTGAATTTAACTTTGGGAAAGTTAAGTAATTTGACAAGCAACCTGAATTCGAAATTTCAAAATAAAATTGGGATTTAACTTTGGAAGATAAATGGTTAATTTGAATTGGGAGTTTGTGTGATCTCAAATTGGGCTTGAGATCTGGAAATGGAGGATGGATAATGTAAATTGGTGTTTGGATAAATTTGGATGTTTATTTATCCGGATGTTATAAATAATCTATGTAACTGAGAATGGGTTTTGAAGTTAAAATTCAGTAATAAAATTGGATTCTGACGATAAAATTGTTTTTGAATTCTTAATTGAACATTGAAATAAGTTAAGTATAGATAATTTAAAGTGGAATTTTGAAATTTTGATTCAGAATTTAATCGTTTAAAGATTTAGATTGTTGACTTAAAAATAAAAGCTAATTTGATTTAAGGGATTAAATCAACATTTAAAATTTAACTCGAATTTATAATTCGAAATGGTTTAAAGTTGAAATTTGAATTGAATTAGTTCAAATTCAAATGGAAGTTGGGATTAATTCCAAATTTAAATTGATATGAATTAAAATTGTTTCAATTTGAAATTTACTTGAATTAATTGAAATTATGATTAAAGTTGAATATTTTCAAATTTAATGGAATTTGATTTGATTGTGGATAGAAATTGAGGTTAATTCAACTTGAACTGGGGTTAAATCAATTTCAATGGAAACTGAAGTTATTTAAATTGGAGCTGAGTCAATTTAAATAGGAGTGGAAATTTAAATTGAATTAATTGGAAATGGAGATTGGGAATTGAACGGTTTGGCTCTGAACTATTTTTCCAAATAAAATATTTTAATACAAAAAGTTTCAAATCTATTTTCCTATCTATTTACTATACAAGTTTCTTTTTAAAAAAAAAAACCAAACTATCTTATACTTGTTTGCAACTTCTTTTGGAACTATTTAACTATTTTACAACTGTTTTATAAACCAATTACTGTTTTTCAACTATTTTACAAATTAATTACTATTTTACAACTATTTTGCAATTCTTTACAATTATTTTAACTATTTAACTATTTTCCAACTATTTTACAATTTCTTAACTATTTTACTGATATTTTGCAAACCAATAATTGTTTTTTAACTACTTATCTATTTTAAAATTTTTTAAGCTATTTTCTAAATTTAAGCCGGTCAGAGTGCAAACTGTTTATGATTAAATTGCCCAACTGAGATAAGGATTAAAGTGATAATCCAAATGGGATTGAAGCAATTGTAAATAAGTGAATGAAAATTAAAGTGAATGTGAATAGAAAGGGAATTGTTTTGGCTAATAAATTAATGAGGATAGATACGTGGATGTACGTATATTATTCTATTCGCATAGTGGTTTGATCCGGATTCGAGCACAGAATTTCGAGATAGTTTATCGATCCGAGTTGGGATTTTTCACTCAATTTTCGACGGCGAACCTGGATATGGATTATTGATTGATTCTGGATATTCTCTATCATAGCTAGGCTATGCAAGGAGAATGACGGTTTCTGATCAAGAAACCAGATATGTGTCCGCACTAGGAAGTCGGGTGGACGATACTAGTTCCGAAGTGAAATTGTGTGATTGAGTGAGCGATCAGATTATGCGTACGGATGATAGGTGTATATTGTACGGATTTGAATGAAAATGATATTGGAAATTTGTGAATAAGAAATGTGAAATGGTTTTCGAAATGAAAGGTATATTTTGTGAAACATATGATGAATTAAAGTGGAAATTGGATATTTCTATGGTAAAAATTTACTTTATGGAAGTAAGTAAAAAGGTAAGTGACTTTATAGAGTAATCAAATTTGAATATTTGATTTTGAATAAACAAAGTTATATTGAAACGACCCGCCTTTCATTCCACAGAAAAGCGCATCATTTATAAGAAAGAAAGAGGTAGAAATAGAATAGATAGAAGAAAAGAACTCAACAAAAACAGAATCTCACAGCGGAATGAAACAAAATATAATATATAACATAACTGTTACATAGTCTATTACATATCAGAGTTACTCAGATACAACTACACAGAATAGACAGTTATACAAGTCTGTCTATTATACAACTCAATACAACACATATATCACAGAGATACAACACAGTGGAAAAACACCATATAACTATAAGCGTTGAAGCCTCCTGCTCCATAACTCCTCCAGTATTCGTCAAAGCAGACCTGAATCCCTTGGCTACTCGTAAAAATTTTAGTACCCAAGAGTTTAAGAAAAACAGAATAAACTCTGGGTCAGACATGGGTCTGGTGTGAGTAAACGGGTTAAAGTTGCTTAACTTTTAAAATCCTTTTGAAAAGAAAGGTATCACGTAAGACTTCCCACCCATAAACATGGAAAAGTTTTTACCTTACGCTAACCAAAACATTTGATAGGAAATCCGATGATATTATATTAGTGTCCAGGGTTTTCAAATAAATATGAAATAGCCGAAATTGTTACATCTATTAAATTCCAGCTACTAGCCACAAAAGTGGGTAATACAATCAAAACCGTAGGGGCACGTAGGAAGAATGGGTTTCCATCAATGGCAGGGCTACTGGGGTACCGTCCGTCACAGTACGCGGCCTAGATCACCATACCGAGGAGCCACCTAACTCCCCTGCAACACAAAGCCGGGACCATTCCTTATTGAACAGTCCCGAACAAGATCACCCCGGCGATTCTAGCTAGCAATCGCCCCACACAGCCGAAATAAAAAGGGACATATAGACAGGGGTAAATCTCGCTCTCAAGTGGGGGCTACCCTGAAGCCTTGCTGCACCTCCCTGTTTTAGCCATTCCCGGTTGATGAGGCTTGAGGCTGCGATTACCTTTATAGAACACATCTATCTTGGAATGCTCATCGTCCTCCTGACGATGTTCTGAAAGCATTCAATCCATACAAGTTCATTCCGGGTTCGAACGAAACCGAAGGCATTATCTCATTACACTCATTTTGGAATTACCCTCAGAGTTAACGACAATAACCCTTGCACTCTAAAAACTCCATCTCGAACCTGAAAGTACTATCTCCGTTATACTCGTACTGGAATCACCCTCAGAGTTTTTAACGACAGATAGTTCTTACACTTCGAGTCTTCAGCTCGATCTTCACTTGAAATCACGACCTAACGTTTAACTTGGATCGATGTTGTTTTCGGATAATCAAATTTGATACCCGATCCCGGTCTCATCGAACCAAACGTGTCTTAAAGGCGTAGTTGTTTAAAGGTTTAAACAATTCAATTCAATACAACTCCATGCTTTGAAATCACACAGCATTAACATAGATAAATGTCATACATTTATCATTGACATAACCAATATCATATCACAGAGTGTCACAACACATATCATCGATAGATATCAATCCAATAGATATCATCCAATCCAGACATTCAACAACCAATCATCCATAAGAAAGCATTATCAATTCATATCATAATAATCTAATTTCTTAAATTAATCCCTTAAGAATCAACCCCTAAATCATGCTTATATAATCATTTATTAATATCTGACCTTAATTAATTTATCATTCCTTGATTAACTTACTTAATCAATTAATCATTCCTTAATCCCATATTAATTATCCTTTAATTCATTAATTAATAAAGCTTAATTATTAATTAATTTCCTTTAATACAAAGTAATAAATCCTTAATTACTTCCATAATCAATTAATTAACTTTTAATTAACTGATTAATTATCCATCAACTATCATTAATAACCTTAATTATTAATCAATATCTCTTAATACAAATTTATTAATCCATAATTACTTTTATAATTAATTAATTAATTATTAATTAACCAATTAATTATCACTTAATTATTAACTAATAAACCTAATTATCAATTATTAATTAAGAACTTAACTACAGATTACTTACTCCTTAATCACCAGTTAACTAATCATTTAATTAACCCTTAATTAACTATTAATCCATCCTTAATTAACAGATAATCAATCCTTAATTACCATCTGATTAATCCTTAATCACAATTGATTAATCAATGAATTACCATTTAACAACTTCTTAATTAATCCTTAAATACGAATTAATTAATTCTCTAATTATTTAATTAATAAAAACCTTAATTATTAATTAATAAAATTTAATTACAAGTTACACACTTCTTAAGTACTAATTAAGTAACCTTTATTACTTAATTAACAACTTATTAATTACTTAGTAAATAAATCTTAACCAAATAATTAATTAAGTTTAATTTCACTTAATTACTTGATTAACGAATCCTTAATCATTAATTAAAAATCTAGTTAATGATCTTTTAATTATAATTAATCTAATTAATCTTAAATTAATTAACCTAAACCCTTAACCATTTGTTAATCAAGTAAATTATTATTCCTTAATTGGTTCCTTAATCAATCCTTTATAATCAACAAATTAATTAAACTTAGTTTCTTTAAATTAACTTAATCAAAATTAAGATATAAAGACCTTAATTAAGATAAAACATTATCTTATAAATGCTTAAATTTGCCTTAACATATTTACATCTTTACTTTACAACTATCCCTACTTAATTAGATTTTAGTTAAGTTTAAGTCAAAAAAATCTTTTAGCTTGATAAATTAAAGTTATCAAACACAACTTTAAATAACTTAAATATTTTTCTTTTTTATAGTTTCAACTAATTTTCAATTTGAATTTAAAACTTGTCTTATATAAATCATCAAAATTACTTTCAAAACTCGTTTTCAAAATAATTTAAAATTTCTAAACAATGTTTAAATTTAACAAACTTCAAAACATCTTAAAATATGTTAAATAAAACATTTATTAAATACATCAAGTAATTTATATAAATTTTTTAACTAATTAACAATTTCTAAATTTTTAAACAAGTTTTAAACCCTTTTTAAAATCTTTTAAAAACTGTTTTATTTCCAGCTTCGGGTCAAACCCGTTACCTACTCGGGTCAAAACCCGAGTTCCTTCTTCCATTTTTTTTAAACTTTGATTTAATTACAGTTTACAAAAACACAGATTTCGCAAACCCAACGTACTCGAGAACACTTCGAGTTTTCCCACGCCAAACTCGAATGCCACTTCGAGATTTCCCCACGAGTCTAAACTCGCTGACACCAACCACCAACACGTGCATATGCACGCCACCATTGTTCACCACCGACCAACGCCACCGCCTCCAGCAACTTGCTCAACACCACCGCAACCAAAAACGATCACTCAAACACACAATCTCCTCTCGAATCAAAATTTAGTTATACAGCAGAACCCAAACCCAAACAACCCCACACAAACCCCCTCCGACCTCCAAGCTCCGGTCACCAGAAATTGTGCGGTGCCGACCATCTCTTGCCAAACCCATATGCTACATCCAGCCGAAATTTCAGAGCACTCGATCAATGGTGCTTACGGGAAAAAATCAAAACCCAATCCTACAAAAACTAGGGTTTAAAACCAATATCCGGCCATCGCCGTCGCCACCTCCCCTTTCAGCCACGACTACTATTTTTCCCCAAAACTCCGTGACCTCCTCCACCTACAGTAGCAACACCGATCCACCAAATTGCTCCATCATCCAGAAATCACCCAAATTCAACCTTCCAGTAAAACCTAAATTCCAAACTCAATACAATTTGAAAAATCTGGATTTTTATGCTAAAAATCATAATCTTGAGTGATGATTCAATATATATATACATTAATCACTAAAATTCAATTTTTTTTATTTCATGATATAAGTTTTCACTGCAAACTTAAGCCTACAGGTAATTTTAAAACTTAATTTGTTTAAACAAAATTTCATAAGCTAGATGAATTTACAACTTAACTAGTTTGTTTTAGATTCAAACTTCAAGGTGTTTGAATGAAAGCTTAAGTTTTGTTTATTTATAAGAACTCTGTGTTCAAGTATGAACAGAGAAACTCAATTTCAAGAATGCAGATTCTATTGCATTCCTACTTCCAGATGCAGGCATCATCAATAGAAACTTCCTTTTAATTTTTTTTCTTTCATTTTACAATTTAAATCTTGTTGTTTGATCAACCTGTGCTTGAACATCTCAATTAAGAAATCTAACTAGAGAAGTACAACTAGATTTGTATTTATTTACACACTGCAGTTTTCAAAAACAAAAAGAAATTAACATGCACATTCAATAACACATTCCTAAATATATGCAGCATCATCACAAACAACTTCATTATCACAGAAATTATTTAAACGACAATTTATTAACCTGCTTAAAATTTTAAATTAGTTGTTTACTCACCTCATTTTGACTTTGCACAAAAATTTGATCTGGAATGGAAACCCCTTTTTAAAATTTGAAAACTGTTGTTGATAACTCCTGAAATTTTGATTTCTTTAAAGCTGGAACCATGATGATGTTCAAATTTTTTGAAAATGAGTTGTTTTCCAGATTGCATTGAAGCTTTATCTTGGGCAAAACTTGCTACATGCATGATAGAATACTGTAGATCTTTGAGGGTTTGGGTGAAGTTTGCTACAGATATGATTATTTCTTGTTTCAGAGATTTTTGGGGATTTGAATAGGTTTCAGGTTTTGATAAAAACAACATGCAGGGTATGGAAATGAAGGGTTTGAGGAGATCAGTAAAAAAAACTACAGATTTTTGTTTCTGAACAGAGGAATTGAATATGGTTTCAGATTGAACTTTGTGGCCATGGATTTTTGTTTGAATTCAAAGAAAATGAAAGAAAGTAGATAATAGGATTTTATAAAATGAAATTTAAGGTTAAATAAAATTTAAAGAAAGGAAAAAGAAAATTAAGAAAAAGAAGACACTTGTTATCCTTGATTACATTTGTCATAACCCAAGCTTAATTTCTTAACACATGTGTTCAATAATGTTTTAAAAACGAACACATGTCACTCATTATTTTTAAATTATTTAAAAATGATTTTTAAAACCTTTATTATCAATTTGCTTAATATGTAAATATTTTACTAATTTATGAATGCTTTTATAAATTTTTAAATCCATTTTCTTTTCTTATAAAAATAAAACTTTCAAAAGAAAAATAAGATATAAACTAATTAGATTCTAAATAAAATAATATAAAATTATTAAATCCATTCTTACAAGTTAATTTAAATGCCTTTGTATTTATCTACTATTAAATAAATATTTTCCAAATTTATATAAATAAAATTCACTTGTTTTAAATTAATATAAAAACAAATCTTATTTTTAAAGTAAAACTTTGTTCATAAATCTTTTATATACAAATGTATTTCAAAATATACACTCTTTTTAAATTACAAATTCCAATTCAAATTTAAAAATTCAAATTCAAGTTAAACTTAAATTTCAAATCAAATATGTTTTTATTAAATTAAAAAAACACGCTTTTAAATTAAGAAATATTAAATTCTAATTTTAAAGTTAATTTTTAAGTAAACATATATTTAAACAATACTTATTAAATTAAAATGTCAAACTTATCAAAAATCAAATTTATAAAATAACACAAATTAAATAATTTTTCCATTTAAAATCAATTGATTTCTAAATTTAAAAACATCACATAAAATTTATTTTGGTTATTTATATTTAAAGATACAGTTTTATCAATTTTAAATGATTTAATTAAGAGATTATCTCCTTTTAAATTCTCCGAAATTCTGGGATATTACATATACATCTTTGTTATATTAGATAAATCTCCCTTTGTTGAATCTATTGCCGGAAGGAAAGGATTTTAAAAGTGTTTGAAGTATAAAAGGAGTTTTATACAAGTTTGAAATGATCCAAAGTTTTAAAAAGTTATATATATCTATATGTATATAAAGGATCTTATGAGGATTTTGGAAAAAGTTTTTGGGAACCTTTGGTTTTGGAAAGGCTTTTGATTTTTGGGTAAAATCAATATTGGAATTTGAAAAGCCTAGTTTGAGAATATCGATTTTGGGATAATCTTTAGAAAATGAGATTTATATGAGATCCATACTAGGTGTATGATTTGGAAGATACTATATGTGCATAGTATAAAGTGTTTTGATAATGGCTCTGGGGAAAAAGGCGCTCCCTTGAAATGAACTTCTGAGGAGTGCCACATAGTGTTACTGCCTTGAACCTTAAGGGGGGAGGGGGTTCTAAAGTTGATCCTGTGAGGATTTCGGACAAAACTAGTTCCTAAGGAGTATGAGTAGTGTGTAGCGAAAGTCGAGGGCGCTGATGCCTACAGAGGTATTTGGGTTATGCTGTGACGACAGTGTAACTCGATGTCACTGCGATCTACTGCAGACCATAGCGAAAGTCGTGTGTGCCGCTGAGAGCCAATAGTCTGCGTTTGATTTTGTACCGGTAGACTGCGACCTATGGTAACATAGTGAAAGTCGTGTGTGCCGTTAAGAGCCAACAGTCTGCGTTTGATTTTACATCGGTAGACTGCGACCTATGTGGGAGTGGAGAAGTTTCAATTTTGACAATCGAGGGCGCTGATGCCTACAGTTACATGGACTTTTGCTGTGATGTCAAAGTAACCCTGGAATCTAACTGCGATCTGTTGTGGGTTTCATGGCGTAATTGAGGAGCGCGGAGTTCCTACAGTTAAGTGGACTTTTGCTGCGATGGCAACGTAACCCAGGATGTAACTACGACCATGGATGTGGGTGATGATTTCCAGAGCATTCTCATCAAAGATATTTCCACTATTTTCAAAAACTATTTTCTATATTTTCAATAAAATTATTTTCCCAACTATTTTCACTGGGTGTTGAAAACGGGTTTACCAAGTACTTATAGATTTTTAGTCCTACGCCAAATCAACGTATAACCGAATTTCTGTGAGAACAAGGATGGACTGGTTGAGACATCGAGTTATAAGAAGTATTTTTATAAGAAGCTATTTTAATAGTATTATGTGAATTTAAAAATATTTCTAAAATTTTAAAATAAAGGAGTAAGCTAGTTAGCTAAATGAATTAGTTAAGTGAGTATGTTAATAAGATTTAAATCGGTTAAATAGAAGTTGAATTGGAGTTATTAATGGAGTTTGGAAATGAAAACTTGAGTTATAAGTTAAATTTGACTTGAATTGTTAGTAAATTGAATATAATTGGAATATTGTCGAATAAAAAGAAAGTTGGGTTGAAACAGAAATGGTTTGGATTGCAAATTAAGTTCAAGAAGGTAGAAATGAATTGAAATGGCCTTGTGATTAGATAAATGAGTCGTGGATGAATTGAATTTGGAAATTAAATTTATAATAACTAATCAAATAAATTTATAGATTGAAACGAGATTTGGTTGAAATAGAACCAAGTTAAATTGAAAAGGAAAATTTATTTTGAAAATGAAGTGAGCTTAAGTTTTGAAGTTGGACTAAATTAAAGTAAATTAACTTAAGTTAAAAATAATTAGAAGCTCGACTTCGAGTAAGAATGGAAGATCATTAAATAAAAGCTTGGATTGGATTAATTTGGGAATGGTTAGTAGCATACAAGCATGAATGTGTTGAGCTAAATAAAATGGTTGTGAATGAATTAAAATGAAAGGATTTAAATATAAATTAAGTCAGAATCAATTTAAATTGGTTATAAAACTTAAGTAATTATTTATTCACATGGATATCATCAAATTGCATAGAACGAATTGTCGTTTGACGTAAACAAAGGTAATTAAAATTCTACGAGTTGATAAAGATTAAATAAATTGGTTTTAAGATCAAATGAAGTGAATATGAGTTTGTTTTGCTTAAAAATGCATTGAAGTAAGCAATTGAGTTGTAAACCATTTAAATTGAATGAAGTTGTATACGAATTGGTTGTAAACAATTAAAATTAATGTCGGAACCCCATAAGTTGCTTATAAATATTGTTTAACCTGCATTGCGTATAGAAACTCATATGTTTACTAGTTAAATATGTAAAATGTTGTTAAGTTACATGATTTTGGCACTTGCATATTTGAATTGAGTACAGGTACCGAGAAGCCGTTTGGTTGGATTTGGACGCGTTGATTGCTGATATAATAAGCCGCTTGCTTAAAAATGCTAAATAAAGGTACGCCTACGCAATAAAAATATAAAATATGAACTGTTTTTGTTTTTCCGACCGTGTGGGTCGATGTATATATATTTATATCTCTTGTCAAATTGCAAAAGCTTCTCCGTACAAAGGAGATTCTGCCAAAAAATTTTGGGAGTTAGATTTTTTTTGAAAACTTTTGGAATTTTTTTTTGTTTGCGACAAAACGATTTCAAATTGGAATTAAAATAAGGGATTTTGGAAATGGAAATTGAAACTAATTATTTAGTTGAAACTAAAGGATTAGGAAAGTGAATTTGGGATTTTTGATTTTAGAGGATAAATTGAAATTTGCTCGGCAAAGGGATGCATTTAAATTTCTGTACGAAATTTGATGATTTTCTAGTCTAGCCACTTGGCCTTTTGTTTTCTTTGAATTGGGAGCACGTAGAGGCATTTTGTAGTTGTATCGAGCTAGCCGCGCAAAAGAGACCCTGGCGAAATTTTTTGAAAATTTAGAGAGTTAGAAAATTTTTGAGAAAAATTTGATAACTTAAAATTTGAATTAAAATTATAATTCGAATTGTTGAGTAAGTAATATTGTTTGAAACTTATGGGTGGGTCGAGAAGTTGTTAGAGTGATAGCGTGTCTTTAATAAAAAGGATTGTTTTGGGAAGTTGTTAAAAACTATTTGGTTTTGGAAAATAGTAATGGGTATTGGATCATTCTTCTTAACTAGCAATTTCAGGGATAAAATTCTTTAAAGGGGAGATGAATGTGACGACCCGGAATATTTGGATGTTTGAAATCAGAATATTTAATTGATTTCAAATGTTTAAAGGTTAATTTTTAACTTTAATTCAAATATCACCATTTATTGGGTGATTTAATTATTAAATTAAATAATTAGAAGTTGGGTAAAATGTTGAATCTGGAGTTTTAAGCCTGTTAAAAATATAATTGAAGGCTTGTAAAATTTGTATTGATAGTGCTAAGGATAATAGAAGTTTTAAAATTGAATTTAACAGTGATTTGGTCAGTTTTGAAAATATATCGTTTAAATTGAATTTAAAAATAGCCTTCCGAGGCATAGTCTCGGAATTCGACGAAACTAGTTCTATTGCATCCGTAATACTGTATTATTATTGGATTTCAATTTTCGTAGCATTTGGAGTTGTTGTGTTTACATTTGAAATCAAACCCCAGTTCAACACGAAAAGTTTGAAATCGAAAAACGCCCTGTCGCTCGAACCATAAACTTGAACACCCCACTTAAAGTTGTCACGTCCTACCAACACCGACCACTGGTGGCGACGCATTTCCGGCCACACCATGACCATACCCTCCTCGACCATCACCCAAAATCGCGAATAACTCGATCAATTCACGGCGGCAAAGCACGAATTTACAGAATACAGAAAAACTTTGAACCAAAACCCTATATTTGATTCGACCCAAAAATCCTCGCATCAAATAACTTTTTTTGCATTTCTCCTGGATTCGTGCATTATCAAACTAGGTATACAACAAATTTCAGCAGCTAATATTTGTTAATCCAACAGAAATTGATAAAAATGCAATTTGAGTTCATTTTCGAACTCCACCTTGAATACTTACTTAAAAATCATCATTCTTGTTTTAAAAATCTTAATTTTGTATGTTTATTCAAAATATGGAATCAAATTAACAAATTAAAATATTTGAATTTTTACATATTGATTTCTTTACACTGTAACACGAATATGCAGTGTCTATATTGCACTGTCAACCTTCAATTCATTTCCAGGCCATGATTTTTAGTGTATACAAACTTATTTAGTTTAAGATCCTAAGTTTAAAGTGTTTTGCAAGAAGAAGCATTAAATTTCCTACTGTTCTTTGCTCTGTACCCAGACATATGGAAGAACAGGGCATAAAGATTTTCCAGAGCAACAAAAAAAAAATCACAGAACTGTTTGTTTAAAACTATACGGCAAGCACATATCATTCAAAGCAATTACACAAGTTTAAATTTGAAAACAGATGTTTACTCATGTTGAAAAGTTCTGAAACAGTAAGCTGCCTTTTTGTTTGAAAAAACTTGCAGTTGATCTTCTTTTTGAATCCTATTTTGATTAATTGAATTATTTGCTTAAGTTTGTAAAATAAGGTGATGTTTACTTCTTTCATTCTCCTGACTTTCCTATTTTTTTCTTTCTTGGTTTGAACGAACTGGAGCCAATATGGGTGTAGATATAAAGTAGATAGTTTGTACTGGTGATATTATTTTGTTGTTCAATCAAAAGTCAAAGATTTTTTTCTTTGAGTAAACAGTTACTTTGGTTGATATCTTGTTTTGGTGGCTAATAAAAATCTATTTTGTGTGCTAAGGAGGCTGATATGATTTTTGTATATGCTTGGAGATGATGGCATTAATTAAAATTGTCTTATTCCTTTTTATCTTCTTTCACACACTTTGTTTTGTTATTTTACATGCACAAAATTTACATGTACCACTTGTCTGATGTATCCTTATTAACATATAACTTGAACATATATACATCTTTGTTTGATTGCCTTGCTTAATATAAGATTGTCATAGTTATTATTACTATTTGTTTAATAGTTCGTAACTTACCTTATATATTTATATTTTAACACAATTCTTGTTTGTTATACATTTTTTCTTTATTTATTTAGAGCTTAAACGACCAATATTTTATTTATATTCATATATTATTATTTTCTTCTTAATATTAATAATATTTTATTTTATTTTGAAAATTTTCAAATAAATTTACAAAAGTTCAAATAAGTCACCAAATTTGATTTAAACAAATTTTGGAATGTTACAAATACCCCCTTTAAGAAATGTGACGCCCCACCTCTATACGCACTCTAGCCAAGGACACTACGGTGTAATGCCGTCAACTAGCGCGGGGAATAAGGCTGTTGAGGAGCGACCATCCGTGTAATTGCTTTGTGCGAGCAACGATATGTCAGATAGTACAACATGCATTTGGTTTCAGGAGGAAATCTGACATACCGATACTCACTCAAAGCTACTACACAGTGGCTATAAATAGATATGAATATATAACACATGAAAGTGTACATCAGAGTAGTGGTCAAACAAGATCCACAATACCACAAAAGAATAGCTACAAGTGCTAGACAAAAGAATATGGATACATCAGTGAGTCTATATCTCAAATGTATGCAACAAAAACTACTAATCTAAGTAGTTAGCCAAAAGTCAGGGTGATAATACCAGATGTGAAGTCAAGCAGAAGCACCTGTAACATCTCGGTCTGACCCGAGTATTATTTAATAAGAAAATAACAAACGGATCAGTCTAGCTATAAATATCAGATAAAATGATATAGAATAAGAGATATGACATAAATATATGATAACCATAAAGCTATACTGTGATAAGTATGCAACTGAAAATCAACTAGGGATTAATCAATGTCACAAGAATCTTCTCAAAGATCAAAAGGAATGTCATACTTTTTATTTATATTCACCAAAACCATAAATATGGACAATGATATCAATGCTAATCACAAAAGTTAATGACACACAAATTCACCAGTGCACAAATATTGATAAAACTTATCAATGTAAATCACGAAAATTGGTGAAACACAAATTCTAGAAATCATCAATGGAAATCCAGAAATCACAAAAAGGGGGAGGCCTATCACAAAACGGGAGCATGAAAACTCACCAACACGTATATCACAAATTGAAACGCTATTCTATGGTTGCTAACCATTAATTTTGAGCCGAATCTCCACAAAACGACCCGAAGACCATGGGTCGCTACCCCATCAAATTGAGCCGAAGCTCCACAGAAACGGGGTTTAGTCTCCCTCGTAGACAAAGAGACATCACACATTTGCTAGTCTAGATCACAAAAATGATCATCAACGATCATCAAGAAGTGTTAATTACAGTAAGCTAGTAAATATATAAGCTTAGCTTCATGTCCCATAACCACTAGCTTAACCTAAATATTTACGAACAAATTGTAGATCTCCACTCGAAAATTGTCACAAGAGATTCAATCGAACAAGTCCAAGAATTAACCGGCGAAGCAAAGCAAGCGTTTGATACCACTTGTTTTACTAAGCCGTTTAATTAGATTTCTCGTACGAGTGAGGTAAAGTGACAAATCACAAAAATGATTGTAGAAACAATAAATCACAAAAATTCACATTCGAAGACGTGAATAAAATCTAAAGAATTCGATTCCAAATTCATCAAAGTGGAAATACCCTTGTGACTTAACAGCCACGACTTACGACTTAATATAAGTCAACACAAGAAATCAGCGGCTCAACGCATGCGACTCCACGGCATACGACCTAAGAGATCAGTGACTTAAGAAATAGCATGCGGCCTAACAGAGCAACTTAACATGGCACGACCTATAACATGGCGCGACCTAAGTTGGTGCGACCTAAAGCATAAGAGGAGGCCGTGCGACTTAAGTGGACAAATGGCGCGACCTAAGAGAGCAAGCGACCTAACATGGTTGCGAGATAGCAGGTGCGACTTAACATGGTTGAGCTACGGGGTGGAACGACCTAATGGCCGAGCGCGCGACCTAACAGAGCAAGCAGCATAACATGGCCGAGCGACCTAAGGGGTTGCGACCTAAGGAGCTAGCGGCATAACATGGCCGAGCGACCTAAGGGGGTTGCGACCTAAGGAGCTAGCGGCATAACATGACCGAGCGACCTAAGTAGTGCAACGACCTAAGAGATAAAAGGAGGCCGAGCGACTTAAGAGGGAACGACCTATATGGACGAGCGACTTAAGGCAGGTCGACTCATTGCAAGGCGAGCGACTTAACGACCTAAGATGCAAGCGACCTATTGGTTGCGACCTAAGGCAGGCCGACCTAACCGCAGGCCGAGAATCATATGTGCAGGCCGAACGACCTAAGCAACAAAAATGTAAAAACTCTCTCAATTTGCAACCGATCGAGCACGAACGCTAGGGGATTACGCCCATCGGCTACCCGGTCCTATTGCCTCCTCGATGCATCACCAAAAACGTGTTCAAACATCAAAGTTAGGATTTTTAAAGATTTTAACCCAAAACACTAAAAATTGGGATTTTCACCAGTTCAATCCAAACCAAGAGCAAATGCATATGAAAAAGTGTTAGGAATTCATACCCAACAATTAAAGATAGTTATAGACAAAGATGTGAGATAAAATCTCACCTTTACACAAAATCAATGAAGAAGAAGCTTGAAAGCAAAGGAAGAATCGACGGCTTCTTTTTGAATTTGAAGTTAGATGTTGGATTTGCAAATGAACTAGGGCTTGGAGTTTTAATTTCCCATTCCTCCCTCCATTTTTGATGAAGCTTGAGTGTTAGGAAATAAAAGTAAAGTTATGAAGGGAAGGGGGGTTGAGCTAGAGTTAATAGTTTAGGCTAATGGGCTAAACCAAACCCAAAGCCCAAAGTGAAAAAGTGGCAAAATTCCACTAACTCCAAACATATCAAAGTTTATACTCAAAAAGATCACAAACGGTGTTTTGGACCCAATGGAAGTGGTTCCGAGTCCTAATTCGACCGTATGCAAAAAGTAACTTTTCAGACTAAAATCCGACTAACGATAAAATATTTAAATATTCGATCGTAAAAATATTTGGGTTATTACAGACTCCCCTCCTTAAAGAAATTGCGTCCTCGCAATATTTAAGAAGAAAATATAAGGTAACAACCACGAAAGCATATCAACATAGAAGAAATTTGAAATGATAAATTCACCTCAAAGAGCATGGGAAAGTAAGTCCGGATGTGTTCGCTCGATGAACTCTCTAGATTCCCAAGATCAATCCTTAGGATTTGAGGACCATTGAACTTTAATAAGCGGAACATCTTTATTTCGAAGGCGCTTGACCTCCGAAGCAATAATACGAATAGGACGTTGCTCATAAGTTAAATTAGGCGAAACTTCAATTTCTTCCACAACACCGGGCTCAAGAATAGAATCGGAATCTCGAAGGCATTTCTGTAATTGAGAAATGTGAAACACGTCATGAATAGCAGAAAACTAAGCCGGTAATAGAAGGCGATAAGCCACGGAAACAATACATTCGATGATGGAAAACGGACCAATATATCGAGGCGTTAATTTTCCCGATCGACTGAAACGTACAACACCCTTTATAGATGAAACACGAATAAACACAAGATCTCCCACAGAAAATTCTAATTTCCTTCTCCGGTTATCGACATAGGATTTTTGTCTACTCTGCGCTTCTTTCATCCTATGACGAATAAGGTCAATCTTCTCTGTGGAATCACGAATAAAATCTGGACCTAAAACCAGCTTCTCACCGGCCTCAAGCCAACAAGAAGGAGATCGGCATGGTCTTCCATAAAGTGCCTCGAAAGGTGCCATACCAATACTAGATTGGAATCTATTATTATAGGAAAACTTAACAAGATAAATATTCCAACTTCCACCAAAATCAAGAACACATGCACGAAGAAGATCTTCAGGTGTTTGATTCACACGCTCGTTTTGTCCATCGGACTGGGGATGATAAGCGGTGCTAAAATTAAGCTTCGTTCCCAAAGCTTTTTTAAGTCGCTTTCAAAATCCACTAGTAAACAATGGATCACAATCACTAACAATAGAAGAAGGAACTCCATGCAATTTTACAATTTCTTTGATAAAGAGTTTAGCCAAAAGAGGCACGGTTCGATTGGACCGAACGAGAATAAAATGGGTGGATTTAGTAAGTCTATTGACTATCACCCATAAGCTATCATGACCCGAACTAGAACGGGGAAGGCCGTCTACAAAATCCATGGAAATTTGATCACACTTCCAAATAGGAATTTCTAACGGTTGCAATAACCCACCGGGCCTTTGATGTTCGGCCTTAATGAGTTGGCAAGTCATGCAACACTTGACAAAGTTAGCAACATCAGATTTCATTCTCTCCCAATAATAAAGTCGCTTCATATCCGCGTACATTTTACTACTACCGGGATGAATGGTAAATTTAGAACGATGAGAATCTTCTAAAATGTCTTTACGAAGATTACTAATACTTGGCACGATAAGTCTACCAAATTTTCGAATACCGCCACGAGAATCAATATCAAAGTCTTTCAAACCTTCAATATAAATTTTACCCCTAAAATTTTGGCCAAGAAGAGCCAATTCGGGATCTAGCTTTTGAGCTTCAAGAATGCGGTCTAAAAGAGAAGGATGAGCCTCGAGGCTACATAAAACAAGAGATGAACATAAATCAGAAACACGATCTCGAATCTCACAAGTGGATAAAATTCCGAGATCATTCCATTCGGATATCATCATAGAAACAACAGCTTGTTGCTTACGATTAAGTGCATCCGCAACACGATTTCCCTTTCCGGGGGTATAAAGAATATCAAGATTATAAGCTGCAAGAAATTCGAGCCAACGTTGTTGACGCAAATTAAGTTCCTATTGAGAAAATAGATACTTCAAAGATTTATGATCGGTGTAAAGAATAAATTTTTCTCCCAAAAGATAATGACACCAAATACGAAGGGCGAAAACAATAGCCGCGAGTTCTAAATCGTGAGTGACATATCTAGTCTCGGCTGGCTTCAATTGCCTAGAAGCATAAGAAATAACACGTTCTCTTTGCATGAGAACGGCACCCAAACCAACGCGACTAGCATCGGTATAAACAATAAAATCTTGGTTTCCCTCGAGAATCACTAGAATGTGAGCATCGGAAAGGAGTTCTTTTAATTTCTGAAAAGAAGCTTCACATTTGTCCGACCAAATGTATTTAACTCCCTTCTTTGTCAAACTAGTAAGAAGCACGGAAATTTTGGAAAAGTCCTTTATGAAACGGCGGTAATAACCCGCCAATCCAAGAAAACTATGAATTTCCATCACACTCTCTGCTCTCTTCCAATTTTGAATCGCTTCAATCTTTGAAGGATCCATGGAAATTCCGGATTCGGAAATAATGTGACCAAGAAACTTCACACGAGATTTCCAAAAGTGGCATTTAGAAAATTTTGCTTTCAATTGATTGCTCCTAAGAGTTTCTAGCACAATCCGAAGATGTTTTTCATGCTCCTCCTCGGTTTTTGAATACACAAGAATATCATCAATGAAGATGAGAACAAATCAATCGAGGAAATTTTTGAAAACTCTATTCATAAGGTCAACGAAATAAGCCGGAGCATTCATTAAACCAAATGGCATAACAAGCCATTCATAAGATCTATAACGAGTACGGAACGATGTCAAAGGAATACAATCCTCTGCAATACGAAGCTGATGAAAACCGGTAGCTAAGTCTAATTGTGAAAAGACTCTAGCACCACTAAGTTGATCGAGATCATCAATCCGAGGTAAAGGATATTTATTCTTGATAGTAAGATCATTAAGCTTGCGGTAGTCCACGCAAAGCCTAAGTGTACCATCGGATTTCTTCACAAAAATAGCCGAAGCTCACCAAGGAGAGGAACTAGAGCGAATAAATTGCTTCGTCTCCAATTCGGATAATTGTTTGCGCATCTCCTCATTTTCTTTATTAGAGATACGATAAGGAGGACGAGTGATAGGATGAGCTCCAGGGATGAGATTAATTTTGAACTCAATTTCTCGCTTAGGTGGTAATCCTAAAACGGGCTCAAATATGTCGAAAAATTCACCAACAACGTGAATAAGAGAAATAATATCTTCCTCATCATCATTATCGTCATCATGAGGATTTAAAGAATATAAAGATGCAACCAAGCTGGAATCCGAATCTTTAAGATCAATAGAAATCTTCTTAACAGATTGAGGATGTCGAAGATGAATAGTCCGCTCAGGACATAAGATTTGGGCTTCATAGCGGTTAAGCCAATCCATTCCCAAAATCATTCCAAAGCCTAAGTAGCGCATAACATGCAAATCGGCTCGGAAAGAAAAATCACACAAAATAATCTTGACATCTTTACACAATAAACTGATTGTTGCTGATCCACCAACCGGATTCGCAATTCTCAAAGAAGTCATTAAACACAAAACATCCAAAGAAAAAGTATCAACAAGTTCTTTTGAAATAAAGGAGTGGGACATACCCGTATCAAAAACGACTCGAATAGGATGATCACGAAATAAAATAATGCCATCAAGGATAGAATGAGAAATACCTTTACCAGGAGATGTGTTGCCAGGGGCTTGAGCAACATTAAGCTTTCCCTCCTTCTTGCCTTGAAGTTTGGGACAAGAAGATAAATAATGATCCGGGCTTTTGCAATAGCGACAAGCACATGGCTTTGAACACTTATTCGCATAATGGTCATTAGAACCACAGTTGTAGCATTGCCCACTACTAGAGGTAGAAGTCTTTGCCACTGAAGTTGCATGCTTTCCTTTCTTGTTGGGATAAGGACCTTTGAACTTATTAGGCCTTTTCTTGTTGTTGATGTTCGGTTTAGCACTCCCAACCTCAACATCACTTACTCTATCAGCCTCTTCAAGTCGAAGAGCGATATCAATGAGCCGATCAAAAGAAACTTCTAATTTTAGAAGTAATGGCTTCTTGAGATTTTTATTCAAGCCATAGACAAATCTTTGGTTTTTCTTCAATGGGGTGTTTATGTACTCGACCCCGTATTTAGAAAGTGACTCGAAGGATGCGACATAGTCTGCCACAAAGGATTCACCTTGAACAAGATCAATGAAACGGCTAGCCAAAGTCACCTTCTCAGCTTCTGGCACAAATTTTAATTCGAAGCGTTCCCAGAATTTCTCCCACCGCTTCATTTATTTTAGAAATCAGAAGCTCATACCAATCTAATGCTCTTTCTTGGAGCATACTAGAGGCCACCTGAACATGGTGAAGATCAATAAGATTCATGCGAGAAAAGATTCGATCGCACGTTCTCAGCCAAGCCTGGACTTCAATAATAGTTTTAGAACCTTTGAATGGCATCCCACCCAAATTGGTATAATCGTTGCACAAACGTGCAAATCCAGACTTAGGGTGAATAGACTCCGGATTAGATCTGGCTGCTTGAGCATTCCTTACTAGATCAAGAAGCTGCTGGGCAGACATAAATACTCCATCTTGGGGAGTAGCACGAGATTGACCAGCGCTGGGACGGCCAGGTCTAACCATTTCTCTTCCTTTTGAAAGAAAGAAAGAAGAAGGATAATGTTATTCACCAAATGAATATCAAGCAATCTTGATAGACAAACAAGGAATCATAAAGAAAATAGGATGAATCAGTACGAAAAGTCGAATTAAATCCTAAAGCACGACTCCTAAGATGGACTTAGGACGATGATCCTTGCTAGATTATTCTACATTGTTTCGAAGATTGGCTCTGATACCAAGCTGTGACGCCCCACCTCTATACCCACTCTAGCCAAGGACACTACGGTGTAACGCCGTCAACTAGCGTGGAGAATAAGGCTGTTGAGGAGCAACCATCCGTGTAATTGCTTTGTGCGAGCAACGATATGTCAGATAGTACAACATGCATTTGGTTTCAGGAGGAAATCCGACATACCGATACTCACTCAAAGCTACTACACAGTGGCTATATATATTCTTCGAAAACAAATATAGAAATAAACACAACACAAATCAGTCACAGACATTCATATCACAAAGGCGGAAATAGATATGAATATATAACACATGAAAGTGTACATCAGAGTAGTGGTCAAACAAAATCCATAATACCACAAAAGAATAGCTACAAGTGCTAGACAAAAGAATATGGATACATCAGTGAGTCTATATCTCAAATGTATACAACGAAAACTACTAATCTAAGTAGTTAACCAAAAGTCAGGGTGATAATCCCAGATGTGAAGTCAAGCAGAAGCACCTATAACATCTCGGTCTGACCCGAGTATTATTTAATAAGAAAATAATAAACGGATCAGTCTAGCGATAAATATCAGATAAAATGATATAGAATAAGAGATATGACATAAATATATGATAACCATAAAGCCATAATGTGTTAAGTATGGAATTGAAAATCAACTAGGGATTAATCAATATCACAAGAATCTTCTCAAAGATAAAAAGGAATGTCATACTCTTTATTTATATTCACCAAAACCATAAATATGGACAATGATATCAATGCCAATCACAAAAGCTAATGACACACAAATTCACCAATGCACAAATATTGCTAAAACTTATCAATGTAAATCATGAAAATTGTTGAAACACAAATTCTAGAAATCATCAATGGAAATCCAGAAATCACAAAAAGGGAGAGGTTTATCACAAAACGGGAGCATGAAAACTCACCAACACGTGTATCACAAATTGGAACACTATTCCATGGCTGCTAACCATTAATTTTGAGCCAAAGATCCACAAAACAGCCCGAAGACCATGGGTCGCTACCCCACCAAATTGAGCCGAAGCTCCACAGAAACGGGGTTTAGTCTCCCTCGTTGACAAAGAGACATCGCACATTTTCTAGTCTAAATCACAAAAATGATCATCAACGATCATCAAGAAGTGTCAACTACAATAAGCTAGTAAATATATAAGCTTAGCTTCATGTCCCATAACCACTGGCTTAACCTAAATATTTACGGACAAATTGTAGATCTCCACTCGAAAATTGTCACAAGAGATTCAATCGAACAAGTCCAAGAATTAACTGGCGAAGTAAACGCTAGCATTTTATACCACTTATTTTACTAACCCGTTTAATTAAATTTCTCGTACGAGTGAGGTAAAGTGAAAATCACAAAAATGATTGTAGAAATAATAAATTACAAAAATTCACATTCGAAGACGTGAATAAAATCCAAAGAATTCGATTCCAAATCCATCAAAGTGAAAATGCCCTTGCGACTTAACAGCCACGACTTACGACTTAACATGAGTCAACACAAGAAATCAGCGGCTCAACGCATGCGACTCCACGACATACGACCTAAGAGATTAGCGACTTAAGAAATAACATGCGGCCTAACAGAGTAACTTAACATGGCACGACCTATAGCATGGCGCGATCTAAGTTGGTGCGATCTAAAGCATAAGAGGAGGCCGTGCGACTTAAGTGGACAAATGGTGCGACCTAAGAGAGCAAGCGACCTAACATGGTTGCGAGATAGCAGGTGCGACTTAACATGGTTGAGCTATGGGGTGGAACGACATAATGGCCGAGCGCGCGACCTTACAGAGCAAGTAGCATAACATGGCCGAGCGACCTATGGGGTTGCGACCTAAGGAGCTAGCGGCATAACATGGCCGAGCGACCTAAAGGGGTTGCGACCTAAGGAGCTAGCGGCATAACATGGCCGAGCGACCTAAGGGGGTTGCGACTTAAGGAGCTAGCGGTATAACATGGCCGAGCGACCTAAGGGGTGCAACGACCTAAGAGATAAAAGGAGGCCGAGCGACTTAAGAGGGAACGACCTATATGGACGAGCAACTTAAGGCAGGCCGACTCATTGCAAGGCGAGCGACTTAATGGCCGAGCGACTTAACGACCTAAGATGCAAGCAACCTATGGGTTGTGACCTAAGGCAGGCCGACCTAACTGCAGGCCGAGAATCATATGTGCAAGCTGAACGACCTAAGCAACAAAAATGCAAAAACTCTCTCAATTTGCAACCGATCGAGCACGAACGCTAGGGGATTACGTCCATCGGCTACCCCGTCCTATTGGCACCTCGATGCATCACCAAAAACGTGTTCAAACATCAAAGTTAGGATTTTTAAAGATTTGAACCCAAAACACTAAAAATTGGGATTTTCACCAATTCAATCCAAACCAAGAGCAAATGCATATGAAAAAGTGTTAGGAATTCATAACCAACGATTAACGATAGTTATAGACAAAGATGTGAGATAAAAATCTCACCTTTACATAAAATCAATGAAGAATAAGCTTGAAAGCAAAGGAAGAATCAATGGCTTCGCTTTAAATTTGGAGTTAGATGTTGGATTTGCAAATGAACCAGAGCTTGGAGTTTTAATTTCTCATTCCTCCCTCCATTTTTGATGGAGCTTGAGTGTTAGGAAATGAAAGTAAAGTTATGAAGGGAAGGGGGGTTGAGCTAGAGTTAATAGTTTAGGCTAATGGGCTAAACCAAACCCAAAGCCCAAAGTGGAAAATGTAGCAAAATTCCACTAACTCCAAACATATCAAAGTTTATACTCAAAAAGATCGCAAACGGTGTTTTGTACCCAATGGAAGTAGTTCCGAGTCCTAATTCGAACGTATGCAAAAAGTAACTTTTCGGACAAAAATCTGACTAACAATAAAATATTAAAATAAAATATTTAAATATTCAATCGTAAAATATGCGAGTTATTACAGATAATTTCATCCTCGAAATTTGGAAGAGAGAGAAAAGCAAACGAAGAATACACGAATTCGAAAAAGGATAAAGAAATGGCATACCAGTTTAAGCCGAGATATCTACTCTACAATTGGGATATGATTTCTGCATGCTATCTTTAGTTTCCCAAGTGCAGTCGTTTGGATCACCACTTCACTGTACTTTGACCAGTTTTACAATTTTGTTTCTCAATCGTTTTTCATCACAATCCACAATCTTTATCGGTTCCCTCTTTAATGCCAAGTTGGGAGTGATCTCAAGATCCTGCTGAGCTGCCTCCTCAATAATACTATCTGGGTCGTGCATAAATTTTCGAAGGTTAGAAATATGAAACACATTGTGCACGCCAGATAACCAGCTGGGTAACTGTGCTCGATATGCTAGAGGACTGATCCTTTTCAGAATAGGAAAAGGACCAATATGACGCTGTGCTAGCTTTCCAGTTTTCCCAAACCTCAATACACCCAGCATTGGAGACACTTTCAGAAATACAGAATCTCCAACTTGAAACTCCAAATCTCTTCTTCGGCGGTCATAATAGCTCTACTGACGACTTTGAGCAGTTATTAATTTCTTTCGAATAAAATCTACCTTCTCCATGGCTTCTTTAATCATGTATGGTCCAAGGATGAGTCTATCACCTGTTTCGATCCAGCATGCAGGTGATCGACACGGACGACCATATAAAGCCTCATAAGGAGCCATTTCAATACTGGCTTGATAGCTATTGTTATAAGAAAACTCGACCAGATGCAAATGATCCTCCCAAGAACCACCAAAATCTAGAATGCAAGCATACAATAGGTCTTCTAAAATTCGGTTAATCCTTTCAGTCTGCTCATCAGACTGTGGGTGATAAGCAGTGCTGAAATTCAGTTTTATTCCCAAAGCGGCTTGGAATGCCTCCCAAAATCTACAAGTGAAGATCAGATCACGATCACTCACTATGCTGCTAGAAATACCATGGAGACGAACAATTTCTTTTATATAAAGCTCTGCTAAGCTTGCTGCAGTCCGAGTGGATTTCACTGGAATGAAGTGAGCAGTTTTGGTTAGACGGTCCACTATAACCCAAATTGCTTCATTTCCCTTCTTGGTTCGTGGCAATCCGTCGATGAAATCCATCGATACCCGATCCCATTTCCACTTCGGTACTTCCAAAGGCTGAAGTAAACTGGCCACTTTCTTTTGATCGCTTTTAATTTGTGGACAAGTAGCACAACGACTCACATATGTAGATATGTCCCTTTTCATTGTCTTCCACCAAAATGTTCTCTCGATATCACGATACATTTTGTTGACTCCTGGATGGATGCAAAGTTTGGACTTGTGTCATTCCTCTAAAACTTCATGTTTCAGCTTCGGAATGTCAGGGACACAAATTCTGCCTTTCAACTTTATAACTCCACCATTATCGATTCCAAAACTGGAATCCTCACTTTGATGTATTCTTTTACAAATTCCACAAAGAAATTGGTCTTTCCTCTGTTTTCTAGCAACCTTTTAAAGGAGAGTAGGAGTAATAACCAGATATGCGAGAACAGCATGTCTCCTACTTAAAGCATCGGCAACTACATTGGCTTTTCCGGATGTATATTGAATATCTAGGTCATAAGATGGCAGAAATTCCAACCAACGTTGTTGTCGCAGATTTAAATCTTTCTGGGTGAAGAGATACTTTAAAAGTTTGTGGTCGGTGAATAATTCGAATTTTTCACCCAAAAGATAATGTCGCCAGATTTTTAAGGCGAAAACAACAGCCAAAAGCTCCAAATCATGTGTTGGATAGTTTCTCTCATACGGACGTAATTGTCTACTCGCGTAGGCAATTACCTTCCCATTCTGCATTAATACTGCACCTACCCCATCACCACAAGCGTCATTATATACAGATAAGCCTTGGTTCCCGTTAATGATAGCGAGAACAGGAGCAGTGGTTAATCTTTTTTCAATTCCTAAAATGCTTCATTACATTTTGGAGTCCAATTGAACTTGGCATTCTTTATTGTTAGCTTAGTCAATGGACTAGCAATTTTAGAAAAGTCCTAAACAAACTTCCGGTAATTGTCTGCTAAACCCAGAAAACTTCGAACTTCTTTTAGAGTCGTGGGTCGCTTCCAGTCAAGAATAGCAGAAATTTTGCTCGGATCAACAGAAATCCCTTCTTCATTAACAACATGGCCAAGAAATCTGACTTCTTTGACCCAAAAGTGACATTTTGAAAATTTGGCGAATAAAATGTTCCTTCTCAAACATTCCAAAACAATTCTGAGATGTTCACCATGATCCTCTTCAGTTTTGGAGTAAATTAGGATATCATCGATAAATACAAGAACAAATTTATTCAGCACCTCCCGAAACACACGGGTCATCAAATTTATGAAGTACGCGTGGGCGTTAGTTAGTTCGAAAGGCATGACTAACCACTTATAGAATACATCCGGATCCCTAAAAGCAGTTAGGTGAACACAATGTTCGGCAGTTCGCAACTGATGGAATCCCTGGGCTAGATCCATCTTAGAAAAGAATCGTGCACCATGAAGTTGATCGAATAAATCGTCGATCCTGGGTAAAGGAAACTTATTCTTAAGAGTTTGCTTATTAAGATCGCGATAGTCGACACACAATCTCAAAGACCCATCAGATTTAGCCACAAATACTACCGCTGAACCCCATTCAGAAATACTAGGACGAATCAATCCTTTTTTTTAGCAAATCACCGGTTTGCTTGACTAGTTCAATTCTTTCCCGCGATGCCATTCTACGACTAGCATGAACGACAGACTAGCATTCAAAATTAGGTCAATTCTGAATTCAATTTCTCTGTGTGGTGGTAAAGATTCTACTTCTTTGAATACATCGGGAAAATACTGGACAATAGGAATAGACTCCAAACTAGGTTCTAGATATCCCAAAATATACATCAATTTGTCTCTTTTCGGACTAGGGTCTTCACAAGAAATTTCAACGGAATCTCCAAGTGTAGTTTTGACTAGAATCGTTCGGTTGCTGCTATCCAATTTGGCTTTGTATTTCGATAACCAATTCATCCCGAGTAGGATTTCAAATTCATTGAAGTCGAGAACATAAAGGTTAATAGGAAATCTATGGCCAGAATTAGAGATAGGCACCCTCCTACAATATTGACAAAGATTTGCAGGACCACCCACTGGATTCTTCACACAAATAGGTTCATCAACAAACTTGAGTTTAAGTTTTAATTCACCCACGATCTATTGGGAGATAAACTATGTGAAGCTCCCGTGTCGAATAAAACTCTAACAACTCTTTCACCAATAATAAGGTTACCCACCAAAACTCCCTTTCCTTCATACGCCTTTGAAGTTGAGGGGTTATCTTTTATTGTGCGCACTTTCGCTATTTGTCCTCGTTTCTTTTTCGGGCAGTTCTTAACTCCATGACCTGACTGGTGACAATAATAGTATTCCTTGGATCTTCGACTTATCTTTACAAGTTGATCTTTCTTAATTTGTTTCTTTGGCTTCTCACAATCGTTTGCTAAATGGCCTTTCTCCTGATATTTATAACAAGTAACATTTCTAGTTGAATTCTATTGATACTCCTTTTCTTCTCCTTGCCTTGAACCGGTCTCTTTCCTTCGAATTTTCTTTTCTTCCAATTCGAACTACTAGAACTCCCCTTCTCTTCTGGAACTTTCTGCATATCTAAAGTGGCATATCGATAACCCTTATCAATCAAGTCCGAAATAGATTCTTTAATGTGGGCTGTCATTCTCTCGTGATGTTCCTTATTCATTCCCTGAATGAATCTTTCATTCTTCTTCAAGAGTGTACTCACTAGCTCCGGACCAAATCGAGACAATTCATTGAATTTATTCAAGTACTCCTCAAATGATAGACTTCCTTGCTTCAAAACTAGGAACTCCTGGTACATTCGAGAGATACCAGCAGATGGAATGTATCGCTGCTCAAACACTTCTTTAAATCGTCTCCAAGTAAACTTATCTTCTGACTCATCCACAATAACTGTCTCCCACCAAGCTGATGCTTCCTCTTGGAGTTGCCAAGAAGTTATTTGTCGCTTTTGATCATCTTTCAACTTTAATCCTTTAAAAATTCTTTCACAGGATCGGATCCAGGTTTGGGCTTCTACAATAGATTCCTTGCCAGTAAACGGCTTTCCACCAAGTCTTGAAAAGCTCTTATATAGATCAGCCAGATTCGGCTGAGATTGAGTAGGCACAGTTGCAGTTGCGGGGACTTGACCAGTTGGTGGTGGTATTTCCCCATTCCCTACCTTGTCCTTTTCTTCCGCTCATTTTTACTATCTGTAAATAGCAAGAAAACTTGATTTAGGCATATGGACAAGATTTCTTAGGAAACATCAATAGTTTAAAAGGAATAGACCAAGAAAATTAGGATTTCGGTCTTTTTATTTATACTCATTCTAGGGTATACTTCACCCTAACTCTAATGAGCCATCTAATGTGTTATAATCCGTGGCTAAAGTTCTTGCTCAACCTTCAGCTCTGATACCACTTTGTCACGATCTGAAATCCAATGTTCAAAAATTGACACTAAACACCCCACTTGTATTCGACTGCCAAAGATTCAAACATCGAACTCCAGTCGGATGGAGCTTATAACAACATTAGATGAATATAAACAGTGGACACAGAATGAATATCATATATCAACACAGATACAACACGATACAATATCCAATACAACATCGATCCCAAATATCAGAGTGATACAAATATGATACAACAATAATACGACGACAGAAAACTTCAACAAGTTTCCAACATACTTCAACTTCGACTAGGTCTTCAAAAACTCCAACACTTCAAAAGATTCCCAAATCCAAAGCTTTCAGAAGACTTTAAAATCCAAGCTATCCTCAAAACACGGATAACCTGCTTCTAGGCTGCCCGTGAGGAAAATTATGGGAACCCAGAGTTTAGGAAACGAACAATAAACTACGGATCAGTCATGGGACTGGTATGAGTAAACAAAACAGTTGTTTGAAACAAAAGCAGTTCATTCTATCAAAAACAAAACAAAAGAATTTGATAGAAATCGGCAGTGCTTTTGAAAATGAAACTACCATAAGACCTCCCACCACACACACAATGCAAACGCAGACTTGGAGGAGATTTCTTCTTATGATAGTCAAATATGCTTAATACAAGAAAACACTTTTAGATATTATTGTTAGTGCATAGTGTAGAAAACAATTTCGAAAATATAATATTAATCTTAGCCAACATACCACATTTCATCGTATGCCTACTATAGCTACCATGTTTTGTAGCAGGTTACCGCCACGCTGCATGGCAGGTTATACAACTAAAACCGTACATGGCTCGTATTGTTTTGTTTAGATTTCCAACAAATGATCGGGCAAAGGAACTTCCCACATAAAAATGAAACGCCTCTGGAGGGACGTCCCCGAGAACCTAACCGGATCTCTGCTACACAAGGCCAGGTTACCTCTGTAACTAGGTAACAACTGACACGAGTATGCCACCTCCCGGCCGTTACCAACCTTTATCCGAAGAGCTTCACAACCGACAACCACAAAGCAATAAGTTTTGTAGAAACCACACAGTAAGTATCTGGGTTCTATACCATGATACCACTTATGATCCAGAAGGAAATGAACATATCCTTAGGGGGAGCTACCCGCAAATAACCTTGCTGCCACGATTCCTATTTTGACCATAACCGGGTTGTGAGGTTTGACGAAGTCTCGTCCATTAAGCTACGCTTTTTCACAAAGCCATGCTTCGATCAACAAATGATCAGCAGCACTCTGCATGCCACACTACCAAATTGGGAGTATATCACTAATAACCTTCAACTACATAACCTCTGAGCTCGTACGTGTCAGAGAAGGGTGTTAAGCTAAGAGAATAAATTCTCCACCACCAACAGATATGTATTTGGAAGAAATCAGCTTTATATCTCAAGGTGTAGCGTCATACATACAACCATACAAGTCTGTTCCGGGTGCGAACAGATCCGAAGGCATTTTCTAAGAAGTCCTTGCAATCCGGGCATCCACAATCCCGATCGGACTTCCCATCACTTAGTGAGTCTCTATACCGTAGCTACTCGGTGCAGAGACAATCGATAGGTTATCCTATCATTTTCGCAAATACCGGGTCTTCACCACCGGTCTTCAAATGCTATCCATAACGCCGAATCACATATTCGGAATGGGTTATATGACACAAAGGTCCTCTTACGGCTAAACCGAATAGTGAGCGTCAATTTTTAGAAACACATGGATGTATCAACCATAAAGATTCATATTCGGGATTGGATGTGGGTTTCGGATAACTAACTGAAATCCGACTCCTTCTCGCATCGAAGTTAAAATGCCATTTTACGGGCCAATGAGTTTTCACAATCACACGACAGTATATTCAATACCAATATCACAGCTCAGCACAAAGCATTATTACGTAGCATCACATCACATAACAGGAATATCAATCCAATACACAGTATTCAAGAACGATCAAAACACCTTTAATTCAGATAAATAAATCATATGGTTTAAATTTATCAATCACATAGTTACTTTCATTAGAAATCTTTAATCAATGATTAATTACAATTAATTATAATCGATTAGATCTTAATCATCTTCATTAATTAATCACTTCTTAATTAATTATCTTAATTAATTATCTTAATTAATTTCAAATTAATCAATCTTAATTATTAATTAATTAAATCTTAATTATCAATAAATTTAAACTTTAATATTAGTTAATTAACTAAGTAATTATTTCTTAAGAAATTGTATTAACAAATCATTAATCATTTAAATAAACCAAAAGATAATCGAATTACTTTGATTTTCTTTTTAAACCTTGTTCAATAAATTACTTTTATCACATTAGATACCTTAAAAGTTTAAGTTTAAGTTTTAAACAACATTTTATTTTAGTTTTCTTTTAAATTACATTATTTATTTAATATAAATAACCTTATAAATTTTTTATATTAAAACTAATTAACTAAAATTTAATTTCTTGAAAACATTTCACTTAAGTCTTAAATTAGCTTAAAATTCCAATCAAACATTGTTTTGAACATAGATTAAATGTGTTTTAAAAATTTAAATTTTAAATCAAATCTTAGCTTAAACTTTTCAAAATTATTTATTTATTTAATATTAAACTTAGTATAACAAAATACTTAAAAGTATTTAGGAAAATTTCCGAGAAAATGGAACCTGAGGCAAACACTATGTTTACCCGAGTAAAACTCGCGTCATCCCCTATTCTTTCCCGTGTCTCCTCTCTTCTCACCTTCCTTCTTCTCTACTTATCATTTCTTCTTCTTTTTTTTCTAAGTTAAGTTAAAAAATAAACTGCAGTTATACGACCTCTCTCACGCACCAGGGTTCGACTCGAGGCAAACCCCCAAATTTCTCGAGTATCACTCGATACGACTCAAACGTGACCCCGCTGACACCATACACCACCGTGCACGTGCACGGTGGTTTGCCACCCCTCCGGCAACCCATAATGCCTCCTGCAAACCACAAATCGACCATACAATCGAAATCAAACCCTAGTTCAACACGAAAAGTTCGAAATCGAAAAACGCCCTGTCGCTCGAACCATAAACTCGAACACCCCAATTAAAGTTGTCACATCCTACCAACACTGACCACTGGTGGCGATGCGTTTCCGGCCACACCACGACCATACCCTCCTCGACCATCACCCAAAATCGTGAATAGCTCGATCAATTCATGGCGGCAAAGCACGAATTTACAGAATACACAAAAACATCGAACCAAAACCCTGTATTTGATTCGACCCACAAATCCTCGCATTAAATAACTTTTTTTGCATTTTTCCTGGATTCGTGCATTATCAAACTAGCTATACAACAAATTTCAGCAGCTAATATTTGTTAATCCAATAGAAATTGATAAAAATGCAATTTGAGTTCATTTTCGGACTGCACCTTGAATACTTACTTAAAAATCATCATTCTGGTTTTAAAAATCTTAATTTTGTATGTTTATTCAAAATATGGAATCAAATTAACAAATTAAAATACTTGAATTTTTACATATTGATTTCTTTACGCTGTAACTTGAATATGCAGTGTCTATGTTGCACTGTCAACCTTCAATTCATTTCCAGGCCATGATTTTTAGTGTAGTTTAAGATCCTATGTTTAAAGTGTTTTGCAAGAAGAAGCATTAAATTTCCTACCGTTCTTTGCTCTGTACCCAAACATAAGGAAGAACAGGGCATAAAGATTTTCCAGAGCAACAAAAAAAATCACATAACTGTTTTTTAAAAACTATACAGCAAGCACATATTATTCAAAGCAATTACACAAGTTTACATTTTGAAAACAAATGTTCACTCACATTGAGAAGTTCTGAAACAGTGAGCTACCTTTTTGTTTGAAAAAACTTGCAGTTGATCTTCTTTTTGAACCCTGTTTTGATTAATTGAATTATTTGCTTAAGTTTGTAAAATAAGGTGATGTTTTACTTCTTCCTTTTTCCTGACTTTGCTATTTTTTCTTTCTTTCTTTGAACGAAATGGAGCCAATATGGGTGTAGATATAAAGTAGATAGTTTGTACAGGTGATAATATTTTGTTGTTCAATCAAAAGTCAGAGATTTTTTTCTTTGAGTAAACAGTTACTTTGGCTGATATCTTGTTTTGGTGGCTAATAAAAATCTATTTAGTGTGCTAAGGAGGCTGATATGATTTTTGTATACGCTTGGAGATGATGGCATTAATTAAAATTGTCTTATTCCTTTTTATCTTCTTTTACACACTTTGTTTGGTTATTTTACATGCACAAAATTTACATGTATCACTTGTCTGATGTATCCTTATTAACATATAACTTGAACATATATACATCTTTGTTTGATTGCCTTGCTTAATATAAGATTGTCATAGTTATTATTACTATTTGTTTTATAGTTTGTAACTTACCTTATATATTTATGTTTTAACACAATTCTTGTTTGTCATACATTTTTTATTTATTTATTTAGAGCTTAAACTACCAATAATTTATTTATATTCATATATTTTTCTTTTCTCATACTTAATGTTAATAATATTTTATTTTATTTTGAAAATTTTCAAATAAATTTTCAAAAGTTCAAATAAGTCACCAAATTTCATTTAAACAAATTTTGGAATGTTACATTATGGTGGCGTTCGATGGAAGTCTGCGGCAAACAAGAATGGTCGGCAATTTGTGGTTTTTTCGCGAGTAAGTTAGGGTCGAGAATTCGAGCTGTAAGGTATTTGCAGTTATTCTTTTCGATTTAAATTTGAATATAAATAGAAAAAAATAAAAAATTACAGCAAAGTGAATTACTGGTTTAATATTTACGGAAGAAAGAATATATATATAGGTAGGTATGCAATGCAGTTCTGATTTTAAAATGTATTTAGGATTACTTTATTAATATATGCGTTTTCAAAGATAAAAGATATTATTTTTATAGTAAATTTAAAATGGTTAATTTCAAAATAGGACCGTCTTGATTTAATATATGTTAGAAGAATTTTCATTTCAGTAAGTATAAAATAATTTTTTTTTATCTAGTAAATACATATATGATTTTAGGTAAAATATATAAGGATTTTTAAGTGTTGGAAGGGTTTGATTTTGGAGTCTTTATGAATTATTTTATAAACATGTATGTAGTTTCAAAAATAAAAATGGTATACATTTATAAATAATTTTTATTCTACTAGTTTATTTAAAAAAAGAATGGGTTTTACAATTAAGCTGTTATAATTAACTTGTTTAATTTTTGGGTTGCTAAAAATAATTTGTTAAAAGAAACTATTAGTTTAAAAATTTTAAATCAAATAATGAGTTAAATTTAATAAGTGAATGGTGATCAATTGTTTGATTTATTCAAATAGTAATAAATCGTGAATTGTTTAATAAAGGTCTGAAATCGTGAAGAAATCAAGCTGGATTGGAAATAGATTGCATACAAAATCAAAGGTGAGTTAATCTCACTCTTCTGGATTTTGATTTAAATTTAAATGGTTAACTTTAAATAATTGGTTGAATGATTGGACTGATTCGATGTGGTATGTTATATAGTAATATATAGTATATATTGGAGTGATTGATTTCCCGCATTATATAGCGGATGAGACCCTATATGCCGCATAATAGCGGATGATATTATATACATCCCATATACCGCGATATTCCACCTCGAAGTGGAATTGGTATTTCATGTTGTGCTAACGTCTGTGGATGCAGGGAAACAGGTTGAAGGGATCCAACTGGATTCCTCAAAATTATTTAGATTGTTTAATTTCTTTAAACTTCTTTTATAAAATGAGTAATTAATTTATTTAATGAAGTAAATAAAAAGGTAGTTAATTACTAGTTGAGACTAATCAAGAGTGATTAATATTTATGGTTTAATTAATGATTAATTACTTAATGTAATTAACTTAGATTAGGATAAATTAAAATATAATTAGAAATCATTAATTTATATAATTAATGATGTAATTAAAGATTGATTAATTAAGATTAATTAATCAATAATAAGTGATTTATGAGAAATTAATTAATATAAGTAATTAAGGATTAATGTAATTAATTATAGTTAATTAATTTGTGTAGTAATTAAAGATTAATTACTGTTTTTGGTTAAGAATAATTAATTCGTGTAATTTAATTAAGATAATTACTTGAATGTAACTGAAGGATAATTAATCCAGGTTGATTTATTTAGATGGATAATTAAGGGATGATTAATTAATCGATTTGAAATTAATTAATGTTAAATGAAGGAATCTAAGTGATCGAGGTTAGTAATTCAATTAGAATTAATTAAATTAATTTTGGAAGTGATCAAGCTTTGCTTATGGATGATTTAATGGTATTGGATGCCTTGAATGAGTTGATATCTCTGATATGAAATGTTTTGTAGTATCATATTAATGAGCGGACAGGAAATTGTGGTTTACCTATCAATAATGAATTGTTGTGTAAAGGGACATCCTGTATTTAAAGTTTGAAGTGTATTTCATTGGATAACTTGGGTTAGAATAACATGAGACTCGAAGAGACCGGAGTCGGGTATTAGAAAACACCCGAAACCTCTTTGAATTTTTACAGATTGATATGTGAAATCAATAGGCATGAATGAAATGATTTAAGTAAATTAGACTATTTAATCCAAATTTTAGTACTTAGAAAATTGATGTGTGAAATAAGTGATGTCTATAACAAATTATGAATTTGTAAATTATACGAGTTACCACGGGTTTTATATAAGTTGTATGCTTTGTATTCCATGTTAGATGGGTTTATTCACGCTGGTTTCCAGCCTGACCCGGGTGTTACTTTGATGTAATGCTCGGGTCAGGCCGAGTATTACAGATTTTCAGGTAAGGACGTTCTGGAGCTCAGGAGGCGAGCTGGACGGCAAGAACGTATGGAGTGTCTCTGCTGTATTATATTGTTGTATATCTGAGACATGATGATTGTGTATATCCAGTGTCTGTATATATGTGTAAATCTGATGTATTATAAATGAATTTGTTAGATACAGAATTCTTTTGTAAACTGTTATTGCTTGATATTATATTTTGATCCGCTGCGAATGTGAGAATCTTTGTTGTGTTTCTTTTTCTTCTTCTTCTATCTCTTTCTTCTTCCCTAACTATTTGGAATTTTCGGGGTCGAAAATTTCGGGCTGTTACATTAGGGAAAATCGTTATGGGTTGAAATGATAGGCTCGAACGATTTTATGGATTTTATTTGTGTATAGATTGCAGATTGACATGATATATACTCGTAAATTTAAATATTTGCAGATTGAAATGATAAATATGCGTATCACTTGACTATAGGGTAGAAAATGATAAGGACACCGGATCGGTTAAATTTAATGATTTTAAATCTTTAAACTTTGAATCCAGTTAAACGATATTTCAAAATAGAATTTGACTGATATAAATTGTATTGTTTTAAGTAATTAGTTAAAGGATTTAAATTGAAATTTTAAAGTTGAATTTAGAGTATAAACGACATTCATCGAAATTGAGTTGTTGAAATATTGGAACTATAACTTTGAAAATCTATTTGTGAACATCACAAAAATAAAGAGGAAAAGCGCCAATACTGATACACTGCCGTAGAATTTTAAACGCATACATAAGAGTACAATTTTATTACAAAAAAAAACAAACCCTACTACAATACGATACTAGATAGATGACATACATAGGCTTACATAGCCATCATCTCGGTTAGGAGGCCTATGCCCTTGTCCACCCTGACATAGGAATGCTCTAATAAAGTAATCCAAACAGCCAAGGCACTCCTCCTACCGCCTAGTGCTCGCCTCAACCTCATGCTGAGACCTAACTAACTCATCCTGCCTTTTAATCACCTCTTGTTGTCCCTGAAGAATCTCTATGTGCTCCCTAGCAAGCCGTTCTTGCCTCTCAACAAGGGTCCTAAACCGATCCTCATAGCTAATTGGTAGAGGGGGCTGAGAGGGTCCTCTCCCTCTACCCAAGATCCATATCCATGTCCATATCCCCATGTACTCTACGTCGTGGGCTCTAATGGCCAAGCGAGTCATGGCGACTCGGTATGTCCTATGCCACCTCTAAATGGTGGCGCGGGAAAGTGCTGATGCTCATGAAACTACTGGGATGCCTATCCATATGGTGAGGGATGTGGTGATGGTTGCTGCTCGCGCTCGTGCTCCTCCTATAGAGCCTGAGTCTGGGCTAATCCTATATGCATCCTTCTCAGAGTGGATGAATTTATCATGGGGTGGGCCTGCTCACTATAAATCTCTCTCCATCTCAACCTCGGCCCACCTGAAGACCCGTGTCCAAAAGAGAAAGTAAATCATAGTATATCTGCGAAGTCCGGTCGCTGTCATATACTGGTCCAGAATCATCCTAGTCCATTTCACCAGCAATCCTCCAAATATGGTGTAGGTGGCCTGCTTCACAATAGGGTATATCTGATCAAAACTCCCCATCTTAGGGAAAAGGTTATGCCGCAGAATGCGGATAACTAACCTAGCTAACGGGGTCAACTACCCATCGCTCTGGTCGGGGTGCTGGGGATCTAAAATAATCTGCTGCAAAATGGCCATGTCTGTCATCTCAATCTTCCTTACCTATAAGCCATACCCTCTAATATCTAAAGTACTAGCCAACTTAGACTTGGTGAAAACTATCCTAACTCCCTTGACCTCCTACTGGAAGGCCAACTCCGCATCTTTATCGCTAGTACGAAAGTTAGCATCAAAAAACGTACTAACCTGGGATACGCTCGCTGCATGAATGTCTCATGGCTAATAATCTATCGCAACCCTGTGTCCAAGAAGAGCTTTTCTAAATGTGTGCTTGGAAAATCAGTAAACTTCACTCCCCTTCCTTGCAAAAACTGGTATGCGGCTGTATCGGAGTAAGACTACCTATCCACCTATCACTCTGACACCATGCTATCTTCTATGGTGTGAGGTGGGGAAAGAGGTGAACTAGAGAGGGTCTTGGTGGCATGGTGAAAAACTCTCAGATCTATGGAAGCAGAGTATGGATCCGAGTAGATCTTATATCACACTTTGATTTGGCACTAACTATGAGTTAAATGTGGAGTTTCGAAGGAATTTGGATGGTTGGAAGGGGTGATTTTTGGGTGCGGCTGTTGTCTTCAGGGAGGAAGCAAAAATGACGAAGTGAGGCCAAAGCACGTGTTTATACGCATGCAGTTTTCACTAAGGCGGTTGACCAGCCTTAGCTACAGGTCGACCACATGGTCGACTTGGTTGGCCTGTGTTATTTTTTTTCCATCTTCGAATTGCCAAGTTGCCCGCCTCCCTTTAACTAATCAAAGCCTAAGCAAATTCTACCTACTACCGGGCCGTCCGAGTTGCGGTTACTACTTAGGCTAAATATCCCTGTCTACTCTCCCCCTCCAAGTGGAGTCTTGACGTGTTCTACACTTCAACTGAATCTATATTAATGGCCATAAGCTTCCTCTAACCACTTAAATCATATAACCCATAAAAATTCTTTTTAAAAATAACTTTAATTTCTTTATAGCCAGAGAAATATTTTTACGTGCTTATAAACCTTTTCGTACTTAAATAAGGATTTCAAAATACGTTTCTACTTAGCTAAGACAGATGTCGCGTATAAAATCATCACTACAGCCCAAAATACTAGTTTTTAATTAAAGTTAATTTTTTTAAATATGCGAAGTTGGAGAGAAAAAACTTTAAAGCATTGTTGAATTTGAAAATGGAGAAATATACAATTTAGAAAAATATAGGTATAATACAATTATAAAGCTGTAAATTTCTAAAGTTATAACTTGAAAATCTTCCAAAACTTTTCAAAATCTTAAGAGTTTAATTGCTGGGCTAGACAAAAAAGTGGCTTTTTAATTTACATTCACCTTTCTAAACATCCCTTACTGAATCTAAAAATCTTTGCCATATGAGATCTTTTAGCTTTTGGAATTTCCTCATTCCAAGTTTTGATATACCGAATTGTTTTTCAAACTCTCTCCAACTATTGGTCTACTCGAAAGAATGGACTTCACTTTGGGTTTTAAGAGTATATATATTTATATTAAAAATACAAATATGTTCATTCACTATCTACCTAGAAATCTAAACCTAGGCTTTGATACCAAATGTAACAACCTAAATTGTCACCCCTTAAAGGGCATGGCTACAGATGGTAACCCCAAACTCCTTGTTTTATGACCAGCCTCTCGACTGCTATGGTTACTCACCTGCCAACCCACTTGGGACGTGTAGGGGTAATAGACAAAGCTTTGCCATTGTTCACAAAGCGAGAACCCCCTATCACGTACTACCAACAAGGTCTGATGAATGAATAAATTATATACTTCTAGGCTTAATTCTGCATATATAATTTTATTTCTATTTACTCTTATATTAGTTCATTAGGTTACAATATTCTCGCCACTATTCGTGATCCATGCCCATCTACTGCATAGTAGATCAAAACCTAATAACTAATATATACATATATGTAGCTATATGCACAATGACCGTATTGGTCCTGGGTACCACCCATGGTGCCTTCCGTATCCTCCTTGAAAGGAGCTTCATCGTCTAGCTTCGAGAGCGTTCCGCAACTACATCTGTAAAGGACCACTTCACAAGGCCCATAATACAGATGCTCCACCATCTTTCTCCAAGTTATACCAATAAAGGAATGCTTCATAAGGCCTATAATATAGATACTCCATCTTTTTGCTTCGTGAGCATTTTGTAGCTACATCTGTAAAGGACAGCTTCATAAGGACTACAATACAGATACTCCACTACTTACTATGAAAACGTAGATCACGTCCTCACTAGTCTATACAAGTGCTTGGGCATCCACAATGTACCACCCAGTGCATACATTGAGGACTACGTATCGTTCTGTCTACTATCTGAATTCCGTCGACTAGGTCTGCCTTGTACTGAACTCGGTCGGGGATTTTCTATATTTGTAAAGGACCGCTCCATTAGGCCTACAATACAGATATTCTAGTTGGTCTGTCCCTTTCGCATTGTGGCTATAGCCCCACGCAGCCACCCCTCAACTAACCGAAACACTTCTAAAGGGTTAAGTGGCCATGCCCTACTGCAAATAATCTAACATCCAATTGGCGGTGCCCCTCCATTCAATGTCTCGATAGTGAAAGAATCATTCGCTGTTGGTTTAACTCTAGTCTTTCCTGAAATTTCTCTTGGTCTTGATGCTGGCCGATATCCGCATGCGACTATCCTTAAACTTACTTGCAAGTACTGGACGTACGAATACCGTACTCTGAACACCAAGCCCTTCTGACTTCCTACAAAGCTCCGCTTCATTAGGCCTATAATGCAAATGCAGTCAAGGCATACTCTCTTGATGAAACATCTACAGACCTGCCTCTCGGGATGCAGCTTTGTAAGGCCTGCCCAAAAGGCTATTCAAGAGTATCCTTACATCCCGTTGAAGTCTTGTACTTCTTTAAAGACCAAAAATACTAAGTTGGACATGCTTCTCCATTGTTGAAATCTGTAATGAACTGCTTCGTTAAGTGCTTTATCTTCTAGGCTGCTACAAATGCATTTCAATTCTTTTATTAGACCCTAAGTCTAATATTTTAATTTGCGTTTAGTTTGCTTTCTTATTTTATTGGCTACTTATTTAATTTAATTAGCATATTCTTGTCCTCGTCTCACTTCTAACTATTGTGAGATAACCTAGGTCTAATAATGAATGCTATTAGTGTGAGCCACATTCATTATCTTGCTTATTGGACTTAATATATAAATCCCTAAGTTCAATAAAATAAGCCTATTTTATTATTTCTTATCAACTTAATAATAAGTTGTTTAAATAAGCTTCTATCATTATTCTCTACTATCATTGCTTACCAATTTATTATAAGTCTCACAATAAGCTTTTCCGTCCTTATTTCATAACTATAACTTATATTGTAATTCTACTCGTAATTATTACCTTTTTTGTTTTATAGTCCATTATGTAATTACAAGTGTTTCTTGTCTACTCTAGTCTTCCTTTATTATGATATAGAATTTTCTTTAATTCTCTAATATTATATAATTCACTTATCATAATAGTTGCTTAGTTAAATAGTTAGCGCAGTAAATGTAGACTTAGGCTCCTTAAATTTTTTTATAGCCTTAAATTCTTAAATTAATAATTTTCTTGTTTCAAATCATACTTTACTTTATTATCTGCTATTTTAGAAAGTAATTCTATTTTATTTGGTTGGTTATGAAAACCATATAATCCATTTCCATATCTTAATATTAGATAATATTGTAAATAATAATCCGTAACTGTAAGGTATCTCTTTTACTATTTTGAAATAGTGTAAAATACAGTAGTTTCCCTATTTTACACTTTTCCCCCTTTTATATTTCTTTTATTCTGGCAGCTACGTTTATCATGATCTTTTAGATATTAAGTTTTGGGATTGTATCCTATTTCCTAAACTAACCAATTAATCTAATAATTAAATCGAAATTAATTTTTTCCTTTTTAAATTGATTTATTACTGTAATTTTGTTCCTCAACCTCTATTATTTTACATCTAATTTCCTTCATTTTAGTTTTCTTAATTATATATTCCATATTCGCGTTTAGTCTATTCTAATCCATACGCGAAGAAAAAAAAGAAGGGATAGAAGAAAACTAACGCTTGCATAAAATCCAAAATGTAGAAAAAGATGTAAACAAGACATAGAAAATAGCGTATAATTACTGATATTGTAAGTAAACTGCAAGTTTTCTTATAGTTCAGCCTAATTTAATTAATAGATTAATTACTGAATAAAATTTTCTAAATAGGAATCTAACGATAATATATCTTAAACTTAAACGGTATATAAATAAATCCACGCACATGTCATCCTTTGCTTCCCTTAGGCTCCGCTTGGCTCTACAGTCCTTCTGGATCCCCTTCTTCTAAGGTGTATAATATTTTAATTTAGAAGATCTTCTCCCTAGAAATTATTTTCTTTTTATGGTTCAGCCTTAGGCCAAGAACCCAAAGAAATATTTTACAGTTAGGGTTCATCCTTGGGCAATGAACCAATGGGAGAAAATCTAATTGTGAGAAGGTTGCTGGGCCTAGGGTCCAATTTATATTGGAGCTTTAGGACCTCAAATTGTTGGATTCTTGGATTGAACCTGGAGCCACCGCGTCGCAGGGTCGTTAGGAGCTATAGGATCGAAGAACATATGGATCAGATCGTGCAAAAACGAGAAAACGCGTCACTGTATGTACCTGGATGAAAGTTCGTCCAGGCCATGCGCGGGTGGACCGGGCAGTCGACCGCCTTTAGCCAACGGCCGACCGTGCAATCGACCGTTACGCCTGTTGGGTCGACCTTCTGGTCGGACCATATCCATGTTATATTTTTTTTCATTTGGTTACTTATTCTGTTTCGTTTTTAACTTCTTCGTTTGGTTCAGTTTTAGACAAGTTATATATGGAAACTGAATAGAAAATCGCCCTGGACGCAATGGTACAAGTTTTGGAGCCATATTCCGATAACTCCAAAATTATTTATTTTCGTTACTTATCGTTATACGTTACATTTCAACTATATAAAAATGTGGGGTGTTACAACATTCATATTATATATAAAATTTTTATATTTCATGTTATTTATATAATATCTTATGTATAATATTATATTAATTAAATCTTATTTAATTAATTTTAATTAATTTTATATTAATTTAATATCAAATTTGTATTATATATTTATTATATATTATAAGCTTTGTAGTATAACACACATATTATATGTATGGGTATACTTTTTAATTAATTGACCTTTTAATTAATTAATTTAATTAAACAATTTTAATTAAATTTATATTAATTTCAATTTTTATATATACATACATGTATACTTGTGTTAATTTAACATTTTCAAACAACATAACATATATCATAATATATATTTCATGTATATATTTATTAATCAATTAACTTATTTAATTAATATATTTTATTAATCTTATTAATTTTTTTTATAAAATATGATATTTTTTACTATATTGTAACATTTACAACATTTATATATTATATTTAAATTTTGATTTTTAAATTTAAAAATCTTATATTTTCAGTTTTAAAAACAATTTGAAAATTTGTATTATAACATCTTTAATACTTTTCTAATTTTAAATTTGAAACTTCTATTTTTTATTTCAAAACAATTTTGAAATTAGCCAACGCTCAATTAAAATTAGGCCTTTTTTATTATGGATAGCCTTTTGGGCTTACTTCATCATTTTGGGCTAGGCTAATCGCTAGATTGGGTAGAGTGCTTGATTACCCAAATTCAACCTTAGACGCTACTTTTCTAGACACCCTACTATATGAGTAGGCTTTAATTAGTTTACCCTACTATATTTCATATTATTTATAATAATTAATTTCGAAACTTTATTTCAAATTTAAACTTATAGTAAATTTTAAATGAAATTTTAAATTTTAAATTTAAATTTTTTCCCATTTATTTATTGATTTGAATTAATTTATTTAATTTTGGCTATGTTAAACAATTAATTTTTAACAGTAGAAAATTAATTTTTTATTTTTACATTTTTTGGCTAAGAGCTTATTTGGTGCTAATATAATTTTATAAAATTTTAAAAAATATTTTTCATGACATATTCGAATTTCTATAATTTATTATAAAGTAAATTGATTTAAATAATATTAAAAAAAAATTTACTGTCAAAATTTTATTTTACTATAATACGTTATATATAAAATTATATGACCGATTTTAACCATAATATGATGTTATAACTAATTATGAACTATATATATGTAATTAAATAATATATATTAATTTATAAAATGTAAAAATATATTACCTTTTACATATAGGTATATTTATCTAACATATATGATATAAAAAAAACTTTTTTATAAATATAAATATATACATACAAGTAACCAAAACTATTTTATGACAACGTTGCTTGCGTATCAGAATCGTCGCCTAACGAACAATATAATGCACAAACATACAGATGATAAAAACATTATAACAACCCTCCTCGGACAGGCCAAAATTTTGAACCAGAAAAGGCCCATTGGAACTTAGATCCATTCTAAGGTTGGTTATTAGTTGGAAAAAGAAGTAATAGTGTAGAGCAATAACTATTCGTTCAGAACTCACAACAAATAGAATGAAATACAACAGCAAATTGTATTCATTTATTTCAAAACCATTTGAAATGTCATGATACAAAACATCATCAAACTATCAAGTAAAATCCATTACATCATTAGCCAAAATACAAGGGTACAACATAAAACATCATAAAAGATAATAATAATAACTCCACAAGCTTGAGCAACTCCACCTTCAAGCATCGTCACCATCATCACTCCGTCATTAATCTATGTTGTAATGAGGAGGGAGTTGTAGCAACAAATGTCTGGTGAATAGAAAACTTGAGTCTGACTATTTCCGTACTTGGGCAATATATTTTAAAATAAGAACATGCCTTACATGCATGAAACCATTTAATACTTCTTATAAGGAAAGGAGGTGGGTCCACAATCAACCATTCGATACCTTCCATTCTCGAAGCAGGTTTCTAAATCCCAACACCCAAATCCTACGTCATAAATGTCTAACAATGTGTGAGATAGTACCTAAGCCACTTAGTACCTTTTATTGGAAAATAGGCAAACTCTGGCCATTTAAGATCTTAATTGAGGCAGACCCCATCCATTATTTAATACCTATTCTCAAGGCAGACTCTTCATCAGTTACTATCTAGATGACACCGCATGGATATTATCTCTTGGGCCACTCTTATGGAAAGATGGACCCTCAATCAGTCGCTTAATAACTTATCCCGAAGTGGACCCCTTTTGAGATACCGCCTATTATGCCTACTAACTAGCTTCTTGGCCATTTAATACTTCATTTGGGGAAAAGAGGCAAGCCCTCAAACAACCACTCAATACCTCAAGACACCGAAGCAGACCCTTCATATTATGACCCACACTAATAATGACGTCTCATATTAGTCTGATTATTTGTAGGAGCTGATAGCCAGATTAGCTGGGTAGACTTACTTTACAAAATTTGGGACTAACCGTGCGTCATCACAAATATTTATCATAGAATATTTATCACGTCAACTCCAAAATCACACTGTTGGTAGCCAAAATAGCTTGGCAGACTTCTATGTGTCTTTTAACAAACCTCGCATCCTTATGATTTAGCCATAATTTAAACACTCTCCTTATACATATAATACTCATCTCACCGTTTCATAATTAAGGCTTTACAAGGAATCTTCCTTATTACGCATTAAAATATTACTTACCTTCCTATGTGGGAATCAATGATGATTATTACCTAATTAACTGCACAAATATACGCTATAATTATACATTTATTAAGCTAATTGAAATAGATAAAAGAAATAAATATAGATTCGTGACTAATAACTTCTAAGCCTACGGTTCATACGCCCTAGACTAGCATTAAATGTCAATTCCTTTAACCACAATACTAATACAAGTCCTTTTCCTTCAGATTTTTGAGATTTCAATATCCATGACAAGGATTATATATTCACATCTAAAAGTGCAATAAATAGAAACCCAATTTATTACATCAATTCAATAGAATATCCTAAACAATAGGAATTGCAATCCTAACTTCATATTATATTCAACTCTTGTTTTATATAGAAATAAATGAAAGAATTTTGTGTGAAATAAGTAGTCTAAACTATGAATAGGATTCGTGCTCTGCACCCTTATTTCATTATTGAAAACTCAAATTTTGAATCAAAGGACAAGGAGAAGTGGAATAGACTATGAAATTATCAAAAATTGCAAAAACAATATAAAATTCTATCAAATTAACATAATAATCGAGAATCTCCATTTAGAATTGATATTTCGAAATAAAAAGGAATTTGAGGGATTCTATCTATTTTATTTTTGCAATCCCAAATCCCTAAGGGATATTCAAATCCATAGATATATGCTAATTAATTACCGAAATAAAAATACTAAGATTTTGACTCACATATTATCATTAGCTTTTCTTGTATGGATTTACAACGCTAAAGTAAATCTTTTCCAACTCTCCTTCTTTTGATATATATATATATATACACACACTGAGAAGGATAAGGGTTGTGTGTATAATTTTCTTAGATTTAGAGAGGTTGGAGAAGAAGTGAATAGAATAAAAGAACAATTATAAAGGATTAGAATCCTTACCTAAATTCCTAATTGAATTTATGAATCTAATCAAAGAGAGAAAGTTACAGATATTCGAGGTATTCCACAAATATGTATGAATAAAAAGCGGAGAGAATAAGGTTCTATTTATCGGGGTTAAAACACACCAGAACCTTATGATGAAACTATAACGACCCACAAATTTATCAATTTGATATATTATATTGATTTTTAAAATATTCCAATATAAGATTTTATAACACAATTTATAGAGTTTTGAGCAATGATAATCGCATATATATATATATATATATATATATATATATATATATATATATATATGATACCTACTTTGGAGAAATATCGATAAGTTAATCGAAAATCGTTTTATCGATAAAACTATTTTTAAACCAAAATGATCACGCATGGCTTGGGATACATACACTCAATTTTATATATAAATAAGTGTAATGACCCGTAATTTTTGATAATTAAATTTATTAATTAAATTGGTTTTGGAATTTAATGTTGTGAAAATAAAACTTTAAGATTTAATAATGGGAAAGATAACTAGTATGTAATTGTAATAATGTTAATGTAAGTTTGTGGATAACTAATTTAATGCAATTCCAATTCATTAAAATGATTGTAAATATAAGATTTGGTTATAAATTGAAATAAAAGAAATAAACCAAATGCTGTATTAAACGGTGAAATTGCATAAAATTAATAGATTGGTTATTATAGAATAATTGATTAGTATGTGAATTTATTAACTTGGTTGATAAACAATAAACATAGAATTGTGTTTGAATTGGTAAGTTGTAACGACGACTTAATTATAAATTCATTATTTAATCCACTGATAATAAGTTGGAAATCAATTGCAATTAATCTATTTAATTATTGCAGTTAATGTGATTTAAAGTGATAATTGTATAAGACTGAGGTAATGGAATGTAAATTAATGTTAAGTATAGCCATTAAGTAACAATTTATTGATAATAAGGTACAAATCATAATAAACGGATTTAAATAAATTTAAATTATAATTAATGTATTTATTGCAATTGAAATTAAGCACTACAATTAGTGTAATAATTTACATTGAATTTGACAAGGAAAATTGATTTAAAAGTACATTGTTAATTTTTGTGCAATTAGAAATGATGTAAAATTGTCAGATATTAAATTTGAAATTGAAATGTGATTTAATCAATTTAATCGGTATTAATTTATTTAACGTGAAAATAGCCATTTTGGCCACTGTTTCGAATTTTGACGAAACCAGTTTCATCAGATCCATAACAGTGAATTATTTTAAGATTTCAAGTTTCGTAGTGATCGGACTTGACGTTTGATCGTGCAGACTTAAAATGTGTAGAAATCAATTTAATTGAATTAATTTGAAATAAGCTGATTTTAAAGCTAACTTCTTCATAAGATGGAAGTAAGATTTGAAATATGTTCCATTGAGTTCAAAAATATCAGAAACATCTATTTTGATATATGGGATAACCCACTTTCGTTCCGGAAGCGAAACACTTTTTGGTCGCTATTCGCCGTTCGTACAGATTCGATATGTGTTTATTTCTTTTCGGGCTTTGTTAATATAAACAGTCTTGTTTCCCCATACCCAGTGGTCATTTTTCTTATTCTGTACATACATTAACTTCTGTCTGTTCCTCCTTCTCATATGGCAGAAACCCAAAATTCTAGATTCAATTGCAAATCAAAATCAAATCAAAAAATTCAAACTCTCCAAACACTGTCATGTTATATACTGTTTTGAGGCTCTCGACGAGCGTAGTCCGCTGGTTGAATTCGTTTTTCGATCAGAATCACTATTTGATCAAAAAATGAGGTTGAACCTCGGCCGTCAAAATTAGGGTTTGTTGTTTAACGGTGGATCTTCAGCTTTGGATTGATCGGAGGGTAACATGGCGTAGGGCTTGGCAAATTGAGTTGATCCATGTGGATAGGTTAGTCTAGATTGGCCTCGAGTAGGCCATAAAATTGCATATTGATTGGCGACTACGGCTCCATTCAGCAGCACCAGGGGAGGCCATTCGTTCAGGGCGGTGCGACCTGGAGTGGGCTGTGGATCGACGACTTCTGATCAGGGAAAGATGGCCGTCGTAGGCAGTAACAATCGATTAACGCGATATCCTAGGGTTTTCGGTTGCGTAAAAAAATCGGTGACGTGGCCTTTGTTTTATTTTATTCATTTTATTCAAAATTTAATTTAATCGTTCTAATCTAAATATCTTTTGCATATGAACGTGAATTTGGATGCGGTTTGTTTCAATGTGATCGTGTCGAAATTCCATACATTTTGACACTAGTTTGGTCAAATACTGAGACTATTAGATTTTTGGGCTAATTTTTGATTTCAAATTGATTTGAAATCAAAGGTGAGTGTTTTAACCCACTCACAACTACTAAATTATCTTATGTTTGTTAAATTGAATTTATAATGTGATTTGGAATTGATTGGTTAACATTTGATATATTTATATTGTCATTTTAGTTAAATTTAATTTTTATTGCATTTAATCATTGTTTAATTTAATACCGAGTTTAATTGACAATTTAATACATGTTAATGATAATCAGTTATCCACTGATGTCTATTGGTTGATTTGGGTGATGATTGTGATGTATGTTTAATTGTTGATATTGGGTGACTGGATGTTATATTTTATATTGTTTTAACACTACAAGTTCCTTATGGGTTGAAATGATACATACTCGAACGATCTATTGATTAGGAAAATTCATTATGGGTTGATAGGCTCGAATGATTTTATGGATTTTATTTATTTCTAGATTGCGGGTTGACACGATATATACCCGTAAATTTAAATATTTGCGGATTGGAATGATAAATATCCGTATCACTTGGCCATAGGGTAGAAAATTATATACGGACACCAGGTTGTTTAAATTTAATGATTTTAAATCTTTAAAATTTGAATCCAGTTAAACGATATTTCGAAATAGAATTTGACTGATATAAATTGTATTGTTTTAAGTAATTATTTAAAGGATTTAAATTGAAATTTTAAAGTTAAATTTGGAGTATAAACGGCATTCATCGAAATTGAGTTATTGAAATATTGGAAACTGTAACTTTGAAAATCTATTGAAATTGAGATAGTTAAATTTAATATTTCAAGATTTGAAATTGGGTTTTGATTTGAAATATGGATATGGTCTTGATTTGTTGAAATGGAAGAAATGTTAAATATGATGTTAATTCCAAATTTCTTATCTTAATATAAACTGTAAATGTTCTTTTGAATTCTAATTATTAAGATTTTCAACTATCAAAATAAGTTAATCTATTTTAAAACCAACTTAATTAATTCAAACTATTCCAATTTATTTTAATCAAATTTAATCTATTTTAAATCTATTTAATATAATTTAAATCAATTTAATCTATTTTAAATCCATTTAAATCATTTTAAATTTAATTTAAATCTATTTAAACTACTTTAACTAGTTAAACTATTTTAAACTATTTTAAACTATTTTAAATCATTATATTTTGGAGTATTTTAACTATTTTTAAAGACTATTAAAACTATTTATGACTATCTAAACTATTTGCTAAAATTTCAGATAGTGCAAAGTTATAGTATTTAAATTTAAATCCTTGATGAAGATGCAACCTATGTTGCGATTTGAAAATGATGCCTTTTTGTGAAATGACTTATTTGAGTAAATAAGATGATTTTGGAATGAGGATTTAAATTAACCTATCTTATCGAAAATTTCAAAGGTGAGTATGATTTTGAAAGTAATATGGTTTGAAATTGAACATGATATATTGATATCAATTATGAACAGATTTTGAAAATGTGAAAGAACCATCCGGTGTGAAATAAGCGTTTGGTTGTTAAAGAGATCGAGATCGGATATTGTAGTACTCTCTGCCAATATCGAAAACCACTTTAACAACTGCGTACGTGGTGGAGATTCCAGAAATGAAGTAGGATGGTTTGGCGAACGATTCTATATGAGGTATTTATTAACCCTGACTCCCGTGAGTCAGCTTAGATGTGACTAAAACAGGAGCTATACCGGGCCAAGTGAGGTCGCACCTCCGATCGAGCACATTTACTCGATACCATGTTATGACTTTGTGATTGATTTGGTGGCCACCCCTCGATTTGATTATGAGAGTGTGTTTCGAGATAGGTGGTAGTAGCTGCTATGCGTTACCACCAGTCCGGGAGTGCATATGGTAGAATCCTACCCTAGCATTGACTCAAGTGCCGTGTTCACATGCTGTATCGTGCCTTCTACGAGTTTGACTTGTACCATACCTATGGAGTGCCCTCTAAGTAAACCTCACGGAGGTGCTTACAGTACTGTATATACTATGGGAATATACAAATGTGTTAAGGGGGATATGGGTAATGCTTTAACGCTATTTTAATACTTTACTTTACTGTAGACACTATTATAATAGCGTATTGTACTATGTAAGTAAATAGTTTAACGGATCCTTAGAAGATGGAAATCCCAAACATCTCTCCCATGTTGACACTGGATAGAAGGTGTCGAACCCCGTAAAAATCTCTGATGCTGTTACACTCATATTTATCTACAGTTGATTTAATTTACATAAGTTCTTTAGTTCTGACTCGAGTGTTACGTCTTTTCAATTCGCTCGGGTTAATCTGAGCTTTTCAGTGTATTAAAGACCTTATTTCTAGAGGGTGAAGATGAAGATTTTGTACTATTATTATTTATTTTATTTATTCCACTGCATCATGTTGTTTCGCTGCATTATTTTTAATTATTTTTGTTGTAGGTAACTCTGATTTTTGTATTATAAAAGTGTAATCAAATGTTGTTTTTATAAAACAACTTCGTGAACTGTTTATTTGATTATTATATTTTGTCATTCCACCGTGAGATTCCGTGCTTTTTTTCCCTTCTTTCTCTTCTTTTTCTTATTTACCCATAACAATCCTCCCCTTTTAATGATTTGAGTCTGACGTATGTGGTTTATCGTCGAGTTAAACCATCCAAAAGGTGGGTCGTTATAGTTGGTATCAGAGCTTTGGTTTAGCGATAACCATAGCTTTATGGGGTCTGAGTTATTAGAATTAGGATAGTAATACCCTAGAATGAGTCGTACAGTGTATATATGAGAGAGCGTATTTGTTAGTGTTATAAAAATGATTTTGTATTGTGTTAGTTTATTATATTTAGTATTTATAAATTCCGAACGGTACATAGGACGCTATGGCATTAAAAGGGATTTCTAAATACTTAATAGGGCAGATCGATACAATATTGTTTTGAAACATGGGTAAATAAAATAATTTTACCTATTATATATTTTGTATATAAAAGAATAATTTTATAAAATTATGATTAGATTTGATTTTGTTGTCTGTTAGGAGTTGAAATTTATAAATTTTGATTATAAAATGGAATTTACAAATAAAATAAATACAAATTAGGAAATTTATAACTTAAGTTCCAGGGTTATTGAAATTTGTTTTCAAAAGTGTTCAGAATATTATATTAGTAGTATTTAAAAGTATAATCTAATAGAAATATTTCAATATGGTTTGAAAGAAAGCTTTAAAGAAATTTGGAAAGAAATAAGTTCTGTACTCCCCTCTCTGTCGTTGGAAAATAATTTCAGTGATGATTGCATGCATCATCGATGTTCATTTTCGAGTTTCAAAGTGGGTAGATTGTTATAGTATTTTTACTACACATTTTTTGATCAACAAATCCTAATTTTTATTTCCAAATATGATTTGATATATATAAGATATGATTATATATATTATTTTAAAATGATTTAAAAAGGAACGTGGTACTTAGTCTTAAGTTTTATACAAATTGGAAATTTCAATTATTATAATGAAATGAAATCTTGACTATTTTAATAATTGGAAGCTTTTAATATGTGTAATTAGAAACTAGATGCTAAGTGATTAATGAAAATATAAGTAATTGAAATTTTGTAAACTGTAAATCAAAAGGATATGAAAAATAAGAAATCATAACTATTTAACATTTTATTTACTACATGAATAAGATAAACTTGTGTAACATTCCATTCCACTCTAAAAGACATATATAACTTACCATAATATTAAATGTTGAAATGTTTAATAACAATATGTAATAGAATATTATACGAGTAAACTTAAATAATGGAATTATGTTTATAAATGAAGAATTAAAATGTAAGAACATTATAAACTTAAGTTAATAATTTGAATGATAGAATTTAATTAATAAACATGTGAATACTGTAAGCAAAGAATTATAAACTTAAGTGGTGTTTGAAGCCAATTATAATTGAAGTAAATAGTAAAAGTGAATGCTATATGTGGAAGAAATAAAAGTGAAAAGAAAAAGGAAAAGAACAAAAATCTAAGCATGAGTTACTTCACAAATGAATATTTATATAAAAGGGAGATCAAAATAAATAGTAAATGTGAAGTAAATCGAAATAAAATGTATACAATACTTCAATAATGAATTCAATTATGATCCAAATAATTGAAATGGATATAAATTATGTAAGAAATGGATGTAAAGTAATGAAAAGAAATTGGCATTGTATGAATAAGTGAGAAATGAAATTTTGTAAGTAACGAATGGAAAGAAATGAAAATAAGTGTTGTATAAATGAATGGAAAGGAAATGAACTTTGTAACAAATGAAACTAAATTAAGAAAATAACCATTGTATGAATGAAAAAAATTGAATAATAAATGATGTGAGAAGAGATTAATGAAAATAGACTTAAAACATGTGTTGAATTCTTTGTTGTTTGACTTATGGGATGTTGAGGAGGCGATAATTTAAACTGTTTAAGATGTATAAATAATATATCAAGTTTTATCTAAGACTGTTGAGTGTATGGTATACATAGTAGTTTTTTTATCATTTTATACGGTTGAAAGTTTCTGAACCCGAACAAACAATTTGTTTTGGTTGTTATGGATAGATAGTTGATTACTTTGATCACATGTAATGATTGTTTTGTTTTGTTTTGTTTTGATTACAAGTGATTGTTGTAATGTTGTGTTGATTTGTCTGTTATTAATTTGAAACATCGAATATATTTCTCTTTTTCATAAATCTAACTCTTTTGGATTATATAAGTGAAATACAGGTTTATGGAAGCAATTACCACTGCTTTGGGTTCATAAATGAGCGTTGTTGCTCGACAAATAAGTACACTTTTGGGTTACCGTTTTATCGCGATATTATATAGTTTTTTCCATAGTTTGGGACATTTTATTTTGAAATATGATATATATATATATATATATATATATATATATGTTATGATTAATATTATTATTTCTTCCGGACCTCTCCATACAAAGGAGACTCTACCGAAATATTTCATGAATTTTGGACATAGAATTTTATTTGTGAAAGTGAAATAATTTCAAACTTTTATTGATTTTTATTATAAAAAGATTTAATTGCTTATAAACTGATATTTTTGTTTAAATTATTTAATTATGTAAATTTATTAGTTTATAAATTGAATAGTTTGAATAAGATATATTAATTTCTTAATTCCTTCTTTCCCTTTTCGAGGACGAAAAGTTTTGAGTGGGGGAGAGTGTAACGACCCATAATTTTCGATAACTAAATTTATTAATTAAATAGGTTTTGGAATTTAATGTTGTGAAAATTAAAATTTAAGATCTAATAATGGGAAAGATTAATTGTTATAATGTTAATGTAAGTTTGTGGATAACTAATTTAATGCAATTCCAATTCACTAAAATGATTGTAAAAATAAGATTTGGTCACAAATTGAAATAAAAGAAATAAACCAAATGTTGTATTAAATGGTGAAATTGCATAAAATTAATTTAAATTGGTTATTACGGAATAATTGATTAGTATGTGAATTTATTAACTTGGTGGATAAACAATAAACATAAAAATGTGTTTGAATTGGTAAGTTATAACAACGACTTAATTATAAATTCACTAATTAATTCGTTGATAATAAATTGGAAATCAATTGCAATTAATCTATTTATTATTGCAGTTAATATGAATTAAAGCGATAACTGTATAAGATTAAGGTAATGGAATGTAAAAAAATGTTAAGTATATCCATGAAGTAATGATTAATGGATAATAAGGTATAAATTATAATAAATGGATTTAAATAATTTAAATTATAATTAATATATTTATTGCGATTTAAATTAAACATTATAATTAGTGTAATAATTTACATTGAATTTGACAAGGGAAATTGATTTAAAAAAATTGTTAATTTCTGTGCAATAGAAATGATATAAAATTGTTAGTTATTAAATTTGAAGTTAAAAAGTGAATTAATCAATTTAATCATAATTAATTTATTTAATGTGAAAGCAACCATTTTGGCCACTGTCTCGGATTTTGACGAAACTAGTTTTACCGGATCCGTAATAGTGAATTATTCTAAGATTTGAAGTTTTGTAGCGATCAGACTTGTCATTTGATCGTACGGGCTCGAAAAGCGTAGAAATCTATTTAATTGAGTCAATTTGAAATAAGCCGATTTTAAAGATAACTTTTTCATACAATGGAATTAGGACTTGAAACCTATTCCTTTGAGTTTCAAAATATCAAAAAATCTATTTTGATACATGGGATGACCCACTTTCATTTCGAAAGCGAAATGGGCTTTCTAGTCGCTATTCGTCGTTCGTATAAATTCGATATGTGTTTACTTCTTATCGCGCTTGTTAATATAAATAGTCTTGTTTCCCCATACCCAAGTGGTCATTTTTCTTATTCTGTACGTACATTAACTTCTGTTTATTCCTCCTTCTCAAATGGTAGAAACCTAAAATTCTAGATTCTGTTGCAAATCAAAATCAAATCGAAAAATTCGAACTCTCCAAACCCTGTCATATTATATACCGTTTTTAAGCTCTTGACAAGTGTAATCACCTGATGGAATTCTTTTTTCAATCAGAATCACTATTTTTTCAGAAATTGAGGTTGAACCTCGGTCGTCAAAACTAGGGTTTGTTGTTTAACGGTGGATCTTTGGCTTTGGATCGATTGAAGGGTACAAAGGCGTAGGGCTTGGTGAATGGAGTCGATCCATGTGGATAAGTTGGTCTGGATTGGCCTCGGGTTAGCCAGACAATTGCATATTGATTGGCCGTCGTGGATCCATTCAGCTGCATCATGGGAGGCCGTTCATTCAAGGGGGGTGCGGCCGGGAGAGGGCTGTGGATCAACGACGTCCGATCAAGGAAAGATGGTCGTCGTAGGCAGTGAAGATCGATCGTTTGGTGGTGGCTGTATAGTCGAACGCGATATCCTAGGGTTTTTAACCGTGTGAAAATAATCAGGTGACATGGCATTTTATTTATTTTATTCATTTTATTCAAAATTTAATATCAATAGTTCTAATCTTAATATCTTTTGCATACGAACTCGGATTTGGGTGTGGTTTATTTTGTTAGGTTTGTATCGAAATTCCAAAAATTTAGGCACTAATTTGGTTGGATTCTGAGATAGTTAGATTTTTGGGCCAATTTTAGATTTCAAATCAATTTATGTGATTGTGATGTATGTTTGATTATCGATATTATATGACTGGATGTTATATTTATATTGTTTTAACACTGAAGTTCCCTATGGGTTGAAATGATACATACCCGAACGATCAACAGATTAGGGAAGATCGTTATGGGTTGAAATGATAGGCCCGAGCGATTTTATGGATTTTATTTATTTTAGGGTTGCGGGTTGAAATGATATATACGCGTAAATTTAAATATTTGCAGATTGAAATGATAAATATCTGTATCACTTGACTGTAGGGTAGAAAATTATATACGGACACCGGATTAGTTAAATTTAATGGTTTTAAATCTTTAAACTTTAAATCCAGTTAAACTATATTTCAAAATAGAATTTGGCTGATATAAATTGAATTGTTTTAAGTATTATTTAAACGATTTAAATTGAAATTTAAAGTATAAACGACATTCATCGAAATTGAGTTATTGAAATATTGGAAACTGTAACTTTGAAAATTTATTGAAACTAGAATAGTTAAATTTGATATTTCAAGTTTTGAAATTGGGTTTTGATTTGAAATCTGGATATGGTCAAGATTTGTTGAAATGAAAGAAATGGTTAAATATGATGTTGATTTCAAATTTCTTATCAAAATATAAACTGTAAATGTTCTTTCGAATTCTAATTATTAAGATTTTCAACTATCAAAATATGTTAATCTATTTTAAAACCAACTTAATTAATTTAAACTATTCCAATTTACTTTAATCAAATTTAGTCTGTTTTAATCTATTTAATATAATTTAAATCTATTTAATCTATTTTAAATCTATTTAAATCATTCTAAATCTAATTAAATCTGATTTAAATCTATTTAAACTATTTTAACTATTTTAATCTATTTTAATCTATATCAAATCAATCAAACTATTTAGAGTATTTTAGCTATTATAAATTATTTTTAAAAACTATTAAAACTATTTATGACTATCTAAACTATTTTCTAAAATTTCAGATGGTGCATTGTTGAAGTCTTTATATTTAAATCCTTGATGATGATACAACCAAAGTTGGTATTTGAAATTGATACCTTTTTGTGAAATGACATATCTGAGTAAATATGATGATTTTGGAATAAGGATTTGTAATAACCTATCTTATCGATAATTTCAAAAGGGAATATGGTTTTGAAAGTGAATATGATTTCGAAAGTAATATGGTTTGGCATTGAATATAATATTTTGATATCAGTTATGAAGGGATTTTGGAAATGTAATAGAACCGTTCCATGTGAAATATGCGTTTGGTTATTAAAGAGACCAGGATCGTATATTGTCACACTCTCAGCCAATACCGAAAACCGCTTTAACAACTGTGTACGTTGTGGAGATACTAGAAATGAAGTAGGATGGTTTGGAAAACGATTCTGTATGAGGTATTTACGTGACCCTGACTCCTGTGAGTCAACTTAGATGTGACTAAAACATGAGCTATACCGGGCTAAGTGAGGTCACACCTCCGATCGAGCATATTTTTTCGATACCATATTATGACTTTGTGATTGAGTTAGTGGCCACCCCACGATTTGATTATGAGAGTGTGTTTCGAGGTAGGCGATAGTAGCTACTATGCGTTACCACAAGTCCGAGAGTGCAAATAGCAGAATCCTACCTTATCATTGCCTCGAGTGCCATGTTCACATGCCGTATCATGCCTTCTATGAGTTTGGTTTGTACCAAAGTTATGGAGTGACCTCTGAGTAAACCTCACGGAGGGGCTTACAGTACTGTATAGACTATGGAAATACATAATGTGTCAAGGAGGATATAGGTAACGCCTTAACGCTATTTTAATACTTTACTGTAGACACTATTATAATAGCATATTGTGCTATGTATGTAAATAGTTTAACGGATCATTAGGAGACGGATATCTCAAACATCTCTTAAGTTGTTGCACTCACGTTGACACTGGATAGTAGATGTCTAACCCCGTAAACATCACTGATGCCCTTACAATAATATATATGTACATTGGTTTAACTTATATAAGATCTTTTAGTTCCGACTCGAGTGTTCTGTCTTTTCAATTCGCTTGGGTTAGCTGAGCTTTTCAACGTATTGAAGACGTTATTTCTAGAGGATGAAGACAAAGATTTTATACTATTATTATTTATTTTATTTATTCCACTGCATCATGTTGTTTCGTTGCATTATTATTAATTATTTCTATTGTAGGTAACTCTGATTTTTGTATTGTAAAAGTGTAATCAAATGTTATTTGTAAAACATCTTCATGAACTGTTTATTTGATTATTATATTTTGTCATTCCGCTATGAGATTCTGCGTTTGGTTTTCTTTCTTTCTCTTCCTTTTCTTATTTACCCATAACAATCCTCTCTCTTTTTGGTTTGAGTCTGACATGTGTGGTTTATCGTTGAGTTAAACCGTCCAAAAAGATGGGTATTTATAATAAGGTTATGTGATAAAATGATTTATTTTATTTTTGAGAAATTAAATGCATTTATGACGTCAACAATGATGCCATCATTTTAATAATTGATTAATTAATTTCAATTGAGATTTAATAATTTAGCGATTATTATAATTATTCAATATGGGTTTTAAAATGATATTAAGTCATTTTAATTATTTATTAAGTGATAATGAATCATTTATAATAGTTTCATAAAGTTATATATTTGATTTGAAAATATAAGGAAAATTCACAATGCTTTGTTGGTATAATAGCATTTTTATAGACAATTGATTTATATTGACTTATACGGTCTTATAATTCAAATGTGATCATTTTAATTTATTTATAATGATAATAAATTAGTTTTCAAAATTAGTTTACAAAAATATATAATTTGTTGTATAATGAAATACGATCGAAGGCCGGTTCTCCAATTGGCAGTGGTTCGAACAGAAGTTGTTCAAAGTCAATGCGACATTGTGTATATGTCATGCGCACATATATAACCTAGTAATACATAGCCTAACACGTGCTACATCCATACACACACAACACATTTATACATTTATAAATACATAAGTTAAAAATATCTAAGATATTTTCCATTTACTTACTCTTTAAGCATCCAAAAGTCAAATGCACATGCTAGGAAGTGATGTAGTGATGGTGGCACATAGAGGGGAGAGGGGTAACATGTATGGTGATGTGAAAGAGGGGGTGTGGGCAATGGGTGTTTTGGTCCATGCACATTTAGATATATTTTTCATACATTTTCCTATAAATACCCATGCATTCCTTCACTCTACACAAAATTCTTCTTTTTATTTTATCTTTTCGAAGCTTCTCTAATGGTTTTTTATCATAAGAAATTAATGGTAAAATGTCAAGAGTAAAAGTAGAAATTATTTAAGCAAGTATAGGATATCACTTCAAAATCAAGTGCAAACCACCTCTCTTCCCACCTATAACTCACGACCCACACTATTTCACTCAAAGCCGAGAGCAACCACTTCACAAAGCCAAGTCCATACCTAATTGGAAGGAGGAAGCAAGTCCGGGAAGCTCCGAGCAAGAAAAAGAGAAGGAAGTACCATCGGTTTCATTCCAAGAAGATAAGATAAATTTCGAAGTGCCACGGAAGCTCTGCCTGATTTTTTGAAGCTTGGGAAGGAGGGAGCATTTGTGGTTGTGAGTACTCGATTTAGAAAATAATTATATGAATGTTTAAATTATAAATTTAAATGCTTGCATGATTTCTTGGTTGATTATATGGATGTTAAGAAGGTTGATAACTTGGTTGATGAATGATGAAAAAAACCATAATTGAAATGGTTAAGTAATTAAACTTATTTATTTCATGGAAAATAATTCATATGGATGTGTATATGAAGCTATTTAGCCTGGTTTTGGAAATAAATAAAGTTTGAAAATAAATATTATAGTAATATAATATTATGAAATGGTTTAAAAGTGAATGAGATTTAACATGGAAAATATCTATTTAAATGATTTAAAATGGTTTATAAATCTTTTATAAACAAGTAAATTGAATTTGGAGAAGTTTTGACAAGTTATGAAAAATAAGTCAAAATAAGCCGCGTCGCGTAACGGCAGTTTACGATTTTGCATTGAAAAACTTAAATGACCATATAGAGTGAAATATAGCTCAGAATTCTTCGAGATAAGATTTTTCCAAACTATTATATCCAAAGCTTTTAAATGAAGAAAGAAAATCAAGGTTTCATCTTGTATATTTTTGAATATACACAAAACAAAGTTTTAATATAATCCCGGTTTTGCATTTCGAAATCTATAAAGGGAATTCTTTTAAAATGATATTTTCAAATTTTTAAAAAATATGGAATAAATTCTATAAATCTTTTAAAATGTTTTGAAAGAGATTTGAGTTATATAAATGAGTTTCCCAAAGATAGAAAAGTCATTTTGATCAATAGAGCTTTTAAAACACTATTTATAGCACTTTTTCGCTGCACTTTTTAATAACTTTTGCAAACAATGGCTTTAACTTAATTATTCTTTACCAAATATTTTTTGAACCATTTCAAAATAATAATTAAGTGATTTAAAGATGATTAAGAGGTTAAAAATGAGTATGCAGAAACGACTTGTACGTTTGTTCCATTTGTAAGTGTTATAGAAAATTCGATCGAGGAATGGAACATATCGAAGAGAAAGCCCAGATGCTCTAAAATAATTCAAAGTTAATTAAGTATGTTAAAATATTTAGAGTTGATAAAATAAATTGACCATCTTATGGGTGACAGAGAGGTGGCCTCTAGGCTTGAGTTCGGAAAACCAGTTGCCTGCTCTTCCTAGCTAAATGGACTAGCCTAATGGAGGGGATGATAAATTTGATTTACTCGGATCAAAATTTCCCAAAGTATAAAAGATAAAAAATTTCAAATTTTTATAACTTAGATTGCATAGAAATGATATTCTTTTATTTGGTATTAAATTCCAAGGAGGGAATCTGTATTATCCTTGTGAATTTTAAAGGTGATTTCACCGTTATTTGATGAATATTTAAGGTTGAATATAAAAATTGATATTGAGTAGAATTAGTATTTTCCATGATCCTTTTTACTCAATAATGTTTTTCAATATGAGATTTAAATAAATGATTTGAAAATATTTTCCTAAATAAAAGGTGAAATGATTTGGAATTGTTCTAAGATTCAAAAGGGTTTAATTAACTAAATGATTTGATAAATGAGGCTTAATGATTCCATATACTGTTAAAATGATAAATGGAATAATTTAAAATAATATTTCTCTCTGAGATATTTATGAATGAATATAAAGATTAGTTAAATTATAAGATGATTTATGATCATATATAAACTTAAAATCTTTATAATCAATGGTTGGTTCGGAGGAATCAGGGTCGTATTTGGATAACTTCTATCCAAAAACCACTTCGAACCAATGTATACTTTCAGAAGTGAAGACATGTTGAAGATGATCATTTTGAAGACTGGAGTTCTTCAGTATAGGGATTGCTGTCATGAGTCCTAGAGGTTTACCCCATATTATATTTATATGGCAGTGGTATCTGCATTATGAAATCTTCGTTGTATTGAAGACGAAAATCTTCATAGATATGCTTGTGGACATTCTCTGGGTCGCTCCTAATATAGAGATATTTATTATAGCAATGGTTCTATCATGTTTTGAAATCTCCATAATGCGAGGATTACTCGCTGCTGATCCTAGGATGTGATAGGAGGAATGTCTTCATTTTTGTTCAGTCCCAGAACGAACTTGTATGGACGAATGTCTAACAGTGCATTTCTGATTATATTAATTGATCTTTGTCAATGTATTATTTGCTTGGTAGTGGGGAAGGCAACTTCTCTTAGCTTAACACCCTCTCCTAAGACGTACGAGCTAAGGAGTTATACGTTTGTAGAAATCAGTTGTATGATTATGGAATAGCAATGTGGCATTCAAAGTGGAACATGTTACGAGAAAGGCAAAGCATGGATTTCAAAGTGTTTTCAAACTGATGTCATTAATAATAATATCAAATTGATTTTCCATATAAAGTATTTTGGTTATCATAAGGTAAAAACCCATCCGTATTCATGAGCACCGTGATCTTATGAGATACTATTCTTTTCAAAGATTTTGTTTAGTACCCATCCATGACTTTGCCATATGCTTAATGGTTTGAGTATCTCATGTCGGTTTATCAAGCCTGATCCGGGTATTTCCGATACTCAATTCAGATCCGAGTAGTTTCAAGTTTAGTTGAAGATGCTTGGAGTTTCCAAAGGAGAGCTGGAGATCTTCATCTACTTATGAACGTATTCTCTTATCCGCTCCATCTATTGCATTTATTTTTATTTTTCAACATTTGTAAGGGCAAAGGGTTTATAATTGTCCAGACGAACCTAGGTTAGACTCTGATATTGTATTCAAAATTATCCACTGTAAAGATTATTGTTGAAATAATATATGTTACTCCATTCATGTGAGATTCTGTTCTATCTTTATTTTCTTTTTCCCCTAACAATCGGTTTTTTCGACGCTTGAATTTGCGATAAGTAAATATCGAGAATGTATTAGTGTTTATTTTAAAGGGTCGAAAATCTGGTTCGTTACAGAAACTTGATCAAAAATGTATAAATCTATACTAATTAACATCACAAAACACTATCCACCACCTGAATATGGGTCGACCGCTCCCTTGACCATTCGACCACTAGGGGTCGACCGCTTAGGTCGGAGGTGACGAACTCTCTACTCATTTGGGGTGCACTGATTTGTTTCTGTTGCTTATTTATTCTCTAATTAGCTTTTAACATTAATTATTTGACTTAACCCCCAAGTAATCCTACAGTTAATTTTTGAAATTCAAACCCTAAATTTAAACACTCATTTGAATTTGAATTCGGACTAAATTAGTCTAAATCTAAAAATTTCAAACACTCATAACTTCTTCGTTTTAGTTTCGTTTTCAGCATATTATATATAAAACTTGATCATAATTTCACCACAAATGCAACAGAATAACTTTTGTGGTCAAATTCCAAATTTTATAAAAATTCCATTTTCAATCCTACCTTGGTTAATGTAATTTACTCAATTTATTTATGGTTAATTTTACGGGGTTTTGCAAACATTATACTGAAAATCATTAGTTATAACCTTATAAAATCAAACCTTGGTTCCAAAGCCTTGAATTGCACCTTGAAATGATAAACTTTCCCTTTTGAAGCTCTTTCCAATTTAGTAGATTGCCGGTCCTTGAACCGTTGACCTACAACTATCAGATAGTGATCAAATCCAACTTGATTTGAGCTTTTGGTGATGTATAGGTAAGGATATAATTTTGACTAAAAAGTAAGTGAAGGAGGAGGTTGAAAAAAGTTTGGATCTAATTAGGTTAGAGATGCTTTATTGTGGACGAAAAAGATAGAAAAGTGGATCCAATCTCATACACATTCCCTTTTAATCCGAGCCATCCAAAACCAAGCCTTTATAACCCTAATATGAGCTGCCCATACCATGTCATTTTAGCCAAAAATTCTACCCTATAATGGGCCTTAAACCTATATAAGCCCAAAATAAAAATATTATGCAGTTAAATCAAATTTAATCGATTATCGATATCGTATATCGATTGATATATCTATCACTGTTATAAATATATCTGATAATATTTATTCACCATATCATATTCAAATTTTATAATTAATATTTTGTAAATGTTAATTAATTCAATTAGTTTATAATAATTATAAATTGATTAGATTGTTTGGACAAAAAAGAATTCATCGTTTCGGTTGTGTGACTCGTTAGGTGTATATTTCGTCAGCGATTAATATTGAACTATTCGAATATTAACGATCATATTGTCACTTTACAGGTGGTGTGATATTTTGGCGAAATTTATCACTTACTTGGTTTTGGTAAAATCCAATTTCACTTTGTTAAGCATTACCAGTTTATGTCTTTTATTTATGCCAATTCTCTTCGTCAAATCTACATCACTTTGGACCTATGAAATTTGGTAGTGATCAAATTCCAATATCATCCATATTTAGCTTTATAGTCCAAACACAAAGTACTTGGTTCAATAATAACAATTATCATCAATCAAAATTCTTTGGCTAGAGACTTTGACTTTGAGTTGACTTGAATTGACCGTGATGCTAAACCTATATGACCGAGGAGACGAATCCTCTCTTGAGTAGCGTCTCACTTCCAATACTTCCACTCGATCCAACTATAGCCACTCGATGGATGCCATAACATGATTTGACTATAACCAAAGTAGGGATTTTATATTGAAGATTGACGGTATTCTCTAGTAGAGAGAACTGTGTAAATTGGTCACATCGATATTTTTTGTTTGACCGTAGTTATGTTTACCAACAGAAAACCATTAAGCAAGTCATTTCATATTTATCCAATAACTATTAGTACGGAACCCCTTGACTCCCCTATTAGCTATGAGTAATACACCCAAACATTTAGAGAGCGTTACACACTCTAGTCTCAACAGATGTATCGATATTCAATCTCGATACAACTTGACTAGGAATATTTAAAATGGTATATTTATTTTCAATGTGACAGATTACTCATGGTTAAAACACTTCACAAAATATACCATTTATGGATTTTCTATTAAATATACTTTTAATTATAATAATTAATTAATATAACACATTATATTAAGTATATAATAAAAAGAAAACATCTTTATTTTGAACCAGATTTGTTATGGAGTTAGATACATGTAAAAAATTACTTAATTGTTCCTAGGGCATACCCTTAACCCTATCGGTACAAAAACAATCTTCTGGATACTATCAAAGAGATCATCTACACAGGGCAGTGAATACCGATTCTTCTTTATCAATTTATTCAGCTCCCTATAATCGACGCAAAGCCTCAGAGAAAAATCCGCCTTGGTGGTAAAGATAATTGATGCTCCCTCTTCGAAATGCACCTCCTAATGAAGCCCTTCTCCAATAGCTTATTTACTTGCTTGTTTAACTCACTTCCCTCCTTTGGAGCCGTATGTCTTAAGGGTATGGCAATAGATATGATGTTCTCCACAAGGTAAATTTAGAACTCAGTCTCTCGCTAGGGTGAGAGACTAGTAACCTAGGAAAATACATCTGGGTAAATCTCTAACTATAGGCACTGAATCTAACTCATCATGTGATAGGTCTAATGAACATAGGTAGCTCGACATAACTAATCCTCGAGAATTGCAATAAATCTCCAAGCTACGTCCATGGCACGTACTTAACCTAACAATCTTCCTATCACAATCCGTGATAGCCCCATGCATTATCATCCAATCCATGCTCAATAACAACCCAAACTAGAAAATTATAAGAAAAAAGCATCGCAATCAAACTCGACACTTAAAATGAACAATTTCAAACCCTTACATACCATAGACAAATAAGTCGATCCTCCTATAGAGTTTGACACAACTACAGGGTCCGTAACTATGCTAGTGTCTAAGTGTAACTCATCCACAAGTCTACTAGAAATAAACGAATGTGAAGCCCCCATGTCAAATAAATTGAGAATAGATAAAGCAGATAGAGTTAACACACCTTCAATCACGACCTTCTTTCCCTTATCTACAACTGGAAGCGTACCTTATCTAGGTATCGCGTCCAGTGCATAAGCTGTGACCACTTGAATAGAGGTCTTCTAAGGTGTTGGACACTCCTACTTCATGTGCCTAAACTGATTGCAACTGCAACACTGGACCTTCGAACCACCTATCTTGCACACCTTCACGAAATTTCCCTTCTTGCTATACTTCCAACAATGCATACTCTGCTTCTTGATCTTTCCTTTGGGTCCAAATCCTCCCTTGCTCTAATTCTTCAATTACATTTCCTCTAGTCATTTTGGGTTCTTCATTTGCTTCCTTCTTGGAGATGGTATTCAGCAAGACTATTTTCACTAAACTCTCATATTTAGCACCCATGTGAATATGACTTAGAGTTAAACCTTGAAGGGGTTGGTTTATCCCTTTAGCAAACTTCAAAGCCTTTTTATGTGTGGTATTGATCAACTCCATCCCAAACTTAGCCAACTCTTTAAATTGATTAATGCTCCTTTACTTATATGTCTCCTTGCTTTAGATGAATAAACTTCCCAACCACACATCCTCTTTAACTCTAGACAGAAAATTTATTTCAAAACATCTCTGAAACTCCCCAAGTGATCTCTCCTCCATCAATCTCCTCTTCAACTACCTCCCACCAACTCAAGGCCTCCTTATTTAACTGCTAAGTAGCTAGCTTCCTCCTCACTTCATCAGCAAGGCCTGTCAACCCAAAAATTGTCATAATTACGAATTCGTGTCCTCGAATCTACATATGACTCATCCCCACATACATCTTTACTTCAGGGCTTGTGAAATCCTTACAAAACTTGGCAAAGTCGACGCAGTAGGTGTGCAAGAACTGCACATGTCACTCTCCCATTGGGTCCCCTAGTGGGATTTAACTCGGCTTGTCCCCTCGCTTGAAGATACCGAAGGAGCCAAATCGAGATGTTTATGCTTGGAATCTCGTAGCATCGCCGGAGCCTGCGAGATCATTCATCTTTTATTTGTGTTTTTTAAGGAATTTATTAGCATGTTTCAGTGGATAGCATAAGCAAAGATAAGAGATAAATTATGCTTATGTGAAATTTTTGGATAACTTTTATTTATTTATACACACACATACACTCTTTGAAAACCCATTTTGAAAAATTTTTAGAATTTTTTTGAAAACCCATTTTTTTCCTCAAAAACTTTTCAAGTACATTCTCTTAGAATGCTCCTATCCCTAAGGAATATTAAAGTTAGACTCAATACCAAATGTAACAACCCACACCTCTTGGCACATCAATCGAAAGCCTATGGTAACTTTCGAACTCGCATTGGTGTTAAGAAGTATGAGCTATCGGGATTTTATAATATTACAAAGGCTAAGAATAAATAGATATTTAAATTATATATCAATTTAATTATCTTGGTGATTAGCTATTCGCATTTCTTTCTCCCTCTCTTCTTCGTCATAATTTCCTTCGATTCACATATCCCCGCCTCTTTCCTCCCCATGCCTCGTAAGAAACCACATTCTCCTTATATTCCTAAGGATAATTCATCGACTCGCTCTGCTCATATTTTTAATGTCGTCGCTCTAGATTTCTTTGTTGTATCCACAATTGATTTCCCTCCATTGGTAACATCTCCGCCTTCTCAGGCCATAGCAACTCCTTTTGCTATCTTTGCAGGATCGACGTCATCTAACTTGCTTGGTGAAATTTCCAAATCCCTGTTAAATTTCAATTTGGCTAGCACTCCGCTCTCTGTTCTTTGTATTAATTGTACGTTTCAACGTTTCCAGTTTCTTCCGTTCTTGCTACTAATTTCAAGGGCTTGGTGTGATATGGTCTAATTTAGGTCCTTGTGTTGTTGTATCTGGGCATGGTGGTATTATTTTGGGGAAATGTGTTAAAATTCCTTATTTGGATGATGTTGCTGTACCTGTTGAATGTTGAGTTAGACGTGATTGGAGTAGATCGGCTTGGCAGGGCAGATCCTGCTTGCTTGGATATTTTCCCTCCAGATTTTCATGAATATGCTCTAATCAATCCCGTTTCTTCCTTGGCTGCAAATCCTACTACAGTTAATTCAACATTTTTAAACCATGCACCAGTTCCCTTAGCTCTCAAGCAGGCTGCATCCTTACTGTACCTAGTGCAGATGCTGGCTAACATGTAGTAACCATGATTCATCCAAAGCCTTGGACATCCATCTTTCATTCCCTTCCTCGAAATGTCAGTGGCTATGCCCCTATGGATTTTGTGATTGATGAGGATAACGTAATTATGTTGCCTCCTCCAATTTTTTTTCAAGTGGGGGAAGATTATCGCTCGAGGTTCTTTGTGACGCCCCACCTCTATACCCACGCTAGCCAAGGACACTACAAGGTAATGCCGTCAACTAACACGGAGAATAAGGTTGGTTAGGAGCGACCATCTATAGCCTTGCTCTAACTATCTATTGAATACATCGACAATAATCATACCAAGCAGGTCGACATACCCAATGAATACTTAAAACAAAACCATAGGTGGTTGGAGGATCTATCAGAACAGAATATAACAACTCAAATGTAATATACATCACGGAACAGTAGATCATCATATACACATATACTGATACATAACAGAGTATACAAACTAATACAAGTCAAGTGGTATAGCAAACCACCATATACAAACGAGTCAAATAATACATATCAGAGTTAAAACCCAAAAAGGACTACACAAGAAGTTATAGCAAAAGAAAACTAGCGGAATAGTCCATGCGGAAGCAAAAGAGGCTAAGTCCAAAAGCACCTAACCTGAAACATCTCGGTCTAACCCGAGTATAAAATTCACGGGTCAGTCTAGCTAAACAAATCAGTTAGATAAACTGAACGATAATGCACCTGCAAGATCATATAGTATAACAATTATCTCTAAAGGAGATAACTCAATCATCTAATATAAGATGAATCATAACAGAACAAGCCTCATATCATTGGCAACTCAATTAAACAAAGGATATCAATATCCCAAAACAAGCCAAAAAGGCAAATAACAATTACCGACTGCAACAAACCCAAATATCTCATGAGCGGTGGTAAAGAAACCACTCCAATATCTCTCGAGCGGTGGTGAAGAAACCACTTCGGAAGCAATACTAAAGGTAACCCACAACCCCAAATATCTCTCAAGCCGGGGCAAAGGACCAACTCCAAAAGTGATATTAAAGGCAACAAGCCAGAAGGAGATAGTCCGAAGACACTATCCCAAAGGCAACATGTGTCACAAACTCCCAGAAAGGAATCCGAAAAGTGGTAACGCGAGTCCCATAACCACCCATTCGCACTAAACGGTTTACTATCCGTTAGTTAACTTCACACTCAAAGCAGTACAAAGTTCACCTCATATCATCGGTAAACCAAACCCGAAGGTCAAAACGATCAATTGAATAGGTCAGGGATTAATCGGAAGGATAAACGCACAAATTCATGGTCCGTGTTTTGGCCAACCATTTAATCACCCTTCCACTTCGCTCGAAGTGCGAAATTGTGCGTGTATTTTAAATAGAATTTATAAATCGGGGAAGCGAACTTTTAATACGATTTGAAGAAATCTTTTATAAAAACCCGTGAATAAATTCAAAAAAAGGAATCATCAAGATCAAATATGCATAAACAACAAATTGGAATCAATATGCATCGATTAGATTTGGAAAACTAAATGAACAAAGCAATTTAGCAAAAATAGCAGGTTCAGACGTCTGAAAGAAGGGATTCAGACGTATGAATCTGGAATTTAATTTCATTTTGAAAGAGAATTCAGACGTCTGAATCCAAACTTCCAGACGTCTGAAATAGGCATATTTGGCTCCTTTCTGGTCGAAGTTAAGCACTTTCAGACGTCTGGAATATAAATTCAGACGTCTGGATCTGGGGATAAGAAACTTCCCCAGAACAATATTCAGACGTCTGAAAATAGGGTTTCAGACGTCTGAAACCTGTTGTTCATGCATTTCCTGAACCTAGGCCATTTATAGCCAAACAAATCGAAAGCAATCGGACGTGTGTTGATTATGGGCTTACGTCAAATGACTACCCAACCTCAACGACACACCCAAACACTCCGAACAACATAAACATCAACCATATAAGGATTTTCATAGGTTTGGCTTGAAAAATCATAATTTGGCAATTTCACCGAATCAACCCAAATCAAAAGCAAATGCACATGAATAATTGTTAGGAATTCATACCTAACAACAAAAGGTACTTATAGACATAGATGTGAGATAAAGATCTCACCTTTAAACCAAAAACAAAGAAGAAGAAGCTCAATAGCAAGGAGAAGACCAACCAATCTCTACTTCAACTCTACTAGCTTCAATCTAAGATCAAAACAAGTATTTTCCTAAGTTTAGGTTTAGAAATCTCTGAGATTGAAGAGAGAAAGAGATAGAGAAGATGAAGAGGAGGCTTACCAATGGCTTCTCTTTGATTTTGGAGCAAGAATTTGAGCTAGCAAGAGAAACTAGGGCTTGGAGTTTCTAATTCCCTTTCCTTTCCACCATTTTCAGTTGGAGCTTGAGTTTGAGGAGTGGAAATGAGTGAATGAAGAGGAGAGGGCTGAGTTAGGGTATTTAGTTGCTAGTGGGCTGAACCCAAACCCAAAACCAAGTAGAAAAAGTAGCAAAATTCAAATTACTCCAAACATATCGAATCTTATACTCAAAAAGATCGCAAACGACGTTTTGAACTCAATGGAAGTGGTCTTGAGACCCAATTTGACCGTTTGCAGAAAGTAACTTTTTGGACTATAATCCGACAAACGGCGTTATATTTAAATAAAATAATTAAATATACAACCGATAAATATGCGGGTTGTTACATTCTTGGTTTTTCTCTTGATCCTAACCAAAAAAAGATGCTATAAGTCTATGTCGTTGCATATGGAAACTTCATGGGAATCTCCATGTAATTATGTTAACTCAATGTATTTCTTCAAATTTTCTAACAATGAGGAATGTTAATGAGTTCTGAAGCTGAACCGTCCTTTATTTAAGGGAAACAATCATTATCACCGTTTGGTATCCTTCCGTGGCTAGTGCTAGGAGCCAAGTAATGTCTTGTTTGGGCATACTTTATGCATATTCCGTCTGTTTTACAACCGTTGATGGGATTGAATTAGTTAGCACCGCAATTAGTAAATTGAAATGCTTTGACTCTAATACGGTGACATGTGAGAGATTGTTTTATGCCAAGGCACTGATTGAAGTAACCCCTGAAAAGTCGCTACCTTCTTTGATTCGTGTTCAGCTTGTTGTTGGCCATGTAGTGGAAGCCTGTTAGATATGGTTGGGTGCTTGATATTTGTTTCTCTTTCCATTCTTTTGGCAACCTTGCTTTCTCTTGCTAGCTACTAGACTCGACCTTGGAGGATCCTCCTCCGCCCAAGATTCCACTTCCTCGTTCCCTTAAATAGATATGGGTTCCTAAGGTTAAAATCAACACTTTTGCGATTGCGGACTAGTCTGTTACCCCTTCTAATATTCCTTCTACACCAATTTCTAAAGCTTTATCTGATCCACCTGTGACAGTATCTCGACCTACCCCTTTCATTTAATGGTTTGTTTCCCCCGCGATTTCTTTTTCTGATGCTGCTGTTGATATTATGTCATGTAGTGCCGCCCAAGCTTATGTTATTGAATGGAATTCTTTTAAGAAAGCTTTGATTCATTAGATGTTTGGGATGAGATATGACCATGCACGAAAGGATTTCTTTATGTTTATTAGTTAAGCTAAAGGTGTTTCCAGACGTCTTCATTACTCTGTTGATGGGGATGGTTTTGTTCTTTCTGTTTATGGTGCCCTTGGTGCAATGAATAAGGCCGTCCTTGATGATGATATTTGGGATAGAAAATTTATCTATTGCAAAGATTACTCTAGTTATATTACGAATCTTGTGTCTCTTTTTTTTGCATTATCTACGAGTATTAGGCTTTGTCTCTCAAGGTGTAGGAAGTGGTTCCTCCTCTTCTGAGGAGGACTAGCTTTAGGTCATCTATAGTAGTTTAGGCACCTTCTTCCTAAATCTTTTTTCCTTTTATTATCAGTCTAGGCATTCTGCCTTGCTCTTGTATTAATTGTTGATTTTTTGGTAATAAAAGTGGACGGTCCACTATAAAACTGACTTGCCTTGCCCTAAAAAAGAATAAATAGATATGATCTAACATATACTACACTTTCAAAACTTACAGTAGAAGGAACAAAATATAAATATAGAAAATAACTATGTCAGAAAATATTTCCAAGCACGGTCTCAGAAAAACAATATGTAATCAAATACAGATTAAATAGAAATATTACCCGTAGTCTGATAGAATACTAAGTATTGATATGATAGATAATTATATGAAGAGTAAAACAAGGATAAGTTCCTCCTATGATGAGCTCAACTCTCCATGTACTGAAATAAGTTCCCCGTCCTCCTGTGGTGGGAAAAGAAAGGAAAAGGGTGGGTCGAACGAAAGTCTGGTGAACGAGTACATGTTTACTACAAGGTGATCATGTGTAGTTGACTTTAATTCTATTCTATGTGATCTAGAGTGCTCTACAAGTGTCCGTGTATTCCTAGGGTCCTTTACTTAAGGGTTTTTATTTAATACACATCTACACTAACTACTATTGCACGCTCTTACAAGGATCAAACTACAGATCAAACTTCAATAACTAACAATCGGCTACAACTACTAGAGCTACTCTACATAGGGTCATCCTACAAATTTCCCATATAGGGCTATATCTTTTATTACGAATACGCGTAATTATCTCGCATAGGTTCCCTGAAATTTACATATGGAAATAAACTTCCCACAATTACGGCTACACGTAACCCAACTACACATGGACATGGAAATCTAAAACGCCGACTCGTCGGTGTATTCATTGTCTACATCCATGTCCACCTCTTAATGGTAGTTCACCCCTCTTATTGCACGTGCCAGGATCCATCAACAACATAGTATCACATCGTGTCAGTATCCACGCATACTACGGAACTCCCGTTGCGCCGGACCTACACACTTTATTAGGTATCGGCCAATGCTGCACATCTAATATATAACCTACTGTGGTGCCATTTGTGATAGAATCGACCTTAGTCAAATAATTGACCTTTTATTGGGTAAAGAGAATTTACCCAACCCCGCAACGTCCGAACGTCGCCTTATAGGGAACTAGCTTCCTTACTATTTCTAACTCTCATTTATATATGTATAAAATATGAACAATTAACTAATATTTAAAACTTGGGCCTTAGACCGAGGTTCAATCTAAGTTTCAACAAGCCTACAGGTCGACCGCTATACCTAACTAGTCTGCCGCTTGCTATCAATCCCTCAAATTGAATGGTCGACATGTCGCTATGTAAAAAACTAGGGTTTTTTGCTTATAGTCTATTTGAATTTATTTTTTATTAATTTCTTACGTTCCATGACTTCAATAGTAAACCCTACACTTATAGTTTTTAGGTTTTACAATTCTCATGGATCTAAAGTGATATTTGTCCCTTTTTGAAATCAATTTAATTTAGGTTAGCATCGATATAATCAAGTTATATATTAATAGATTAAGGAAATATATATTTAATTAAAATGAGTTTAACCTAGAATAACATATGTCCCTTAGCCAGCTTGTACCAATTTAATTTGTGAATCCAACTTAGATTTAAACAATAAAATTCTTAGATTCGGTTCTAACATCCTAGATTAGATAATGTAAAATAAAGTTGACTACAAATAATCAGCTTATTAAAATGTTCCTATTCACCTCATATCCAAGCTTGCTTCTAATCTTCGCACGGGTATCTACCTATGTTTTCTTGCCCTTGCTAGATCTGACACCCTTGAATCCTCTTCTTTTAGTTTAATTTTATTATTGATGAATTTATAAGTGGAGAGGAAAGAATATGGCAAAATTTCAGTAGAGATGAATTTCTTATGAATTAGGGTTTAAGTTAGCTTAATATTTACATAGGTTTGATATTAGTTCTAACCGTTAGATTAACCCTAGAGAATATTAGGTTACATCCAGAATGTCCCTCAATTACTTCACGACAAAGAAAAAAAATATTTCGTTCTATCTCCACCGTGCGTCGCTTAAGAATTCCTGATAACCGGTCGACTGCTAGGGGTGACCGGTCAGCCACTACTTATCAACCGACACACCTTAGGTTGTTGACCGCTGGAGTAGTATAATTAAGGAAAGCTATATATTTTAATTTGTTTCATTTCAATATTTAAAACGTTCGTAACTTCGTCAAACTAACTTTGATTTCAAAGTGTTTTATATGGAAGTTGTTAGGAAAATTGCTATGAACGTAATGGTTTAAGTTTATTAGCCAAATTTTAACATTTGTGAAAATTTTATTTTCACCTTTGTTATATATTTAGTTTACTTCTTTTATTAATTTTCCACTTAAATTTTCGAGGTGTTACAAACTCCCTTATCAGATGGAACATTCGAAGAATGTTCCTTAACTTCTTGTGAGATTTTGGCTTTTTTGCGATCTACATCGTGGCATTATTATCACATGGCAATGTTTTGGATTTGTCAAAAAGTTTGAAAACACTACTGGCTCAACCATAACCTTGTGAATCTTGACGGCTTCTTTAGCTGTTGCATTTCGGGAGCTGTATTCGACCTTCATCGTTGAATCAACAATTGTCTCTTACGTAGAAGTTTTCCAACTAACTGCTCCACCATTTTCACATATAACCAGATGCGAATTTATTTTCGTTGTTATCACTATGAAAGCTGGAATTTGTATGCCCCTTCATGAATAGTTCTTTATTCCTGTATACAAGGAATAAGTCTTTAGTATTTCTTAAATACTTAAGAAAACATTTCACTGTCGTCCAATGTTTTTCTCGGAGACTAGATGATATCGACTTATGCATCCTAATGCATAAGCCACATATGATTTATTGCATAGCATAATGAACATTATGGAACTGGTTGCGGATACATATGTTATCCTCTTTATAATCTCCTTCTCCTTATTAATATGAACAACATCCTTCTTAGAAAGGACGATAGATTACGTCGGATAATATCCATGCTTGGAATCCTCTATACCAAACCTTTTTAATATGGTTGCTATATACAAGGATTAGGATAATCTTAGCGACCATTTGGATCTATCTCTACAGATCCTTATACTAATTAGATAGGTCGCTTCTCCAAAATGCTTCCTGGAGAAGTTCTTGGATAACCATGCTTTCACTGATTGTAATAACGCAATGTCATTGCCAATCAAGAGTAAACCGTTGACATACAAGACTAAGAACTCTATAACACTTCCATGTTCTTTTAGGTATACACATGCTTCCTTTGTACTCGGATGAAAATCAATGTGTTTAATTACTTTAGCAAAGCACTTGTTCCAACTTCATGAACTTGTTTAAGACTACAAACTGATCTCAACAATTCGCATGCCTTTCTCTTGCTCCTACTAACCTCGAAACCCCTAGGTTAAGACACGTAAACGGTCTCTTTTAAGTCACCGTATATAAAAGTTGTTTTCACATCCATTTGCCATATTCTATAGTCATAAAATGCGTTAATAGCAAGCTTTGTCCATATGTACTTAAGCACAACTATAGGTGGAAATGCCACATCCTAATCAACACCTTGAATCTGATGAAAACAATTTACAACCAGCATTATAGGTCTCTAACTCTCCATTTGCGTTCAACTTTTTCTTAAAAATTCATTTACGGTGGATGGGTTTTTACCCCTTTGGGTATGTCATCCAAAATCCAAACTTTATTACCGTACATGGAACTCATCTCAGATTTCATAACTTCAAGCCAAAGTGTAAAGTCTTTTCTCTATAGTGCTTTTAGAATGAGAGAGGAGTTTTATCTTCTAAGACATAGTCCTCCTTATCACCATCCACAAGAAAAACATAATATCACTCCAGTGCACGAGGTTCCTTATTAGACCTTTTAATAGGTTATGTTTTCTTGTATAATGGTGAATTTGATTTTTTTATCAGTTTGCTTCTGTGTTAATTTCTTAAATCTCATCCAAGTCTATAGCTTTGATGTTAATTATTTTTGATAGAAATTCCCTTTATAAATTAATAGCATGTCAAGAAATAATAACTTTGTATTCCTTGGTGTCATAGAAAATATTTTCCATAGAATTCTTAGGATAGTTTCCTTGGGTTCATTGGGGCCAACATTTTTTAACGTAGGTTGGGAAATCCTCTAGCTTCAAATATTGAGGTAGGGTTTCTTCCCATGCCACATCTCATATGGCTTCTTAAACACGACTTTAATAGGTATCAAATTTAACATATGCCCTGTGGTTTCTAATGCATATCGACAATAGGACAGAGGCAACTCAGCCTTACTCATCATGGTATGAACCATATCTAATAAGGTTTGCTTCTTTCTTTACAAAACACCGTTATTTTGATGAGTATAGGATAGAGCAATATAAGAGATATACCCACTATCTTTTAAGTATTATTAGAGCTCCTGTCCAAAATACTCATCTCCTCTATGTGATCGAAGTATTTTAATCTACGGTTTGTTTGATTTTCTACTTCATTCTTATACTCTTTAAATTTCTCAAAGGATCAGATTTATCTTCATATGATATACATATCCTAGTCTCGAGAAATCATCTAGTACAAGTTACAAAGTAAGTTAAATTTTCATTGACTACTATATGCATTAGGTTTACATCAGTATGTAGTCCTAAGAGTTCATTAACTCTTTAGTGCTTCACTTGAAGGGGTGCTTGGTTATTTTCCCTTTAAGACATGATTCATAGGTGTTAAATGATTCATAAATAAATGACGATAGGAAAACTTTAGTTTTCAATTTGTGTAGTCTTTTGTCACTAATATAACCTAGCCTATATGCCATAAATAACAATTATTATTGTAAGTAGAAGATTTAATAATGACGCAGATATGATTAAAATTAAGTAAATAAATACCATTACTTAAAACTTCATTGTAAATATTATTTCTATCAAAAACACTATTATAATATTGCTTTTACAATGAAAACCAAAGCCTTGTCTCAAATAATCTAGAAACATATACAATACCATTGATAAAGTTTTACATAATAAGAATTATTCAAAACTATATGAAATCCACTAGGCAAAGTCAAGTGATCGTCTTCAACTGCAATTGCACCAACAAGAGATCCACCAGCAACTTAAAGTCTCATTTCACCCTTCGCCACATGTCATCTGCCCTTAAGTCCTTGTAATGAATTATAGATAGGAGTCCCATGCCCAATATCTACAACGTAAGATAATTTATTGATTGCAAAAATATTTTGAGTCATAAACATACCTTTAGCACTGGAAGAAACGTTTTCCTTATTTTCTTTGACCATCTTCAAATAGTCCAAACTATTGCTCTTCCATTTCCCTTTCTTTGTCCTTTGTGGTGGCACCCTTAACTTCTTGTTTCCATACTTACATTTCTTCGAACCTTTGAAAGAGGATGCCCTTCCCTTTATAGTTAACACCATGTTTTGGTCCTTGAATTATACATCGACCGACCTCAACATGTCGATTAGCTCAATGAGGCTTATACTCAACTGCTTCATATTGTAGTTCAGTAAGAGCGACTCAAACTAAAAAGTTATGAATCCTAGGATAAAATCCACCTGGAGTTCATTACTTATAGTCACATCTAGCTTTAAAAGTCTATCAATATAGCCTTACATGGTCAATAGGAAATCCTCAACACGATCGGTCTTAGCCATCTTTGTGTTGAACAACATCTTAGTAATCTTGTACCTTACGGAATGAGATTGCTCCCCACATAGAGCTATGAGGTTTTCAAAGATTTAGTAGACATAAATGTGTTCGTGTTGCCTTTGTAATGGCTTGTCTAATGTAGAAAACACGAATATGGGATTTCACAATCAACTGCCCAAAGGTTGTAGTCTTTCACTATCTTAGGATCAGCACTTTTAACGGGGTTTCCTCTTAAAGGTTCAATAACAGATGACCATAAAAGCTTATACGTAAGTGCTATTTTAATTGCCCTTAGCTAGCCTATATTGTTTGGTCCAATGAGCTTATTAGTTTTCAAAAATAATCTAAGGTTTGTCATTATGCAAAAATTTAATTTATGTAGATTAAAAACATTATACATAATAGACATTCTTATATTATTAGATAGGTAAAATGTTATCATTTCAATTATCTAATAAGCACCCACCAGATTTCTATGCTTCTCAAAATCCTTGGAAAAATATAGAAATCTTTTGCATATTCTATTGGGTGTTAGGACTCTCCCGCCTTGAATTTTGACTTTAAGTTTGTTCAGCATATTATAGGTGTTATCCTACCTTTTGGAAGGCCGTGACACCAAAGAATTGACTGAAACCCGAAGATAATCAGTTTCGAGGATTAGTTATACACATGCTCATTATGGATACTGGCAAATTTAGTCCGAGTCCAGATCGGGTTACAATTGACATGACACGAAAGCAAAACTATGAAAGTCAACATTCCAAATTTCAAGTCAATTAGAGTTCGTATGCTCAAGATATTGATCGATCAAGGTCAAGAAAATCAACTCTATTCATATCCATGCAAATTCGTATCCATCAAGTCTCAAGTGAAGCACATCTGATTCGTATCCATCAAGTGTATGTTGCTTCGTATCCATTAAGTGAGCACCACTTCGTATCCATCACATCTACTCTGGTTCATATCCATCACCTGAGAACGTTTCATAACGATCCCACTTATACACGACTCGTATTGATCATCAATTGCACAATACGTATCGATCGGTCAACGATCGATATAAAGCGTGCCACCAGCAAATGGTACGAAACTAGACTTCAATTTATACCAAATGCCTGAGTTCGTATTGATACGAATGGGAGTGGAAATCATCGATGTAAAGTAATCTTAAATACCGATATGAAACCATCGACACGAAGAGAATATGTTTGGTTGGTGCAAACAAAAACACATTCAAGAGGAAGACTCGGCCAATCAGCATGAAAAGTGGACCGATCCTAGAATATAGTGCCTCGTCACCCTGATCGACACGTGCAGGCATGGATACGAACATACCGATACAAACCAGCGATACGAAGATGCCAATCCATTGAAATGCCAAAATTGTATCGATCATAACTTAAAATCTATAGTTCTAAATGCCACCAAATTTTCACAGGAGCTTGCGTACTACCTCAAGAATGTTCATGATTGATTCGACCCAAAAAGACCAAATTTGGATCAATATGAATTTCATGCGTATCGATCATGGATTGATCCCAAACATCCTGGGATCGATCACGTGGGCCCACCGACGTGAGAAAAGGAGTCTTCCAAAGTTTGAGATAGATATTCTAAGCCTACACTATAAATATCAGTCCAAGGCCTTTAGAAAAAGAACTTTTTGGCTTTTCTACACCGTTACTTTGCTGAACTCCACTGTAACTTGTGTACAATCGATTATATTCTTGTAAATTAGTAGAGAATCATCAATAAAACGACAACTCTTCAAAGTGGACATTGTCTACAATGCCGAACCACTATAAATCTTATCTTTCTACTGCTTTTCTTTTAATTTTAGAGTGTTCTTCATATTTAATTCTACTACATACAATCTATCTGTGATCTGTGACTGTGAATTGATGCTTTCATCTGCAATTGGGTGCTTGTGACCAATTTTGGCGCAAACATTTTGGTGCTTTCTCTATGAATTGAACTTAGGGATTCTACAGCTTGGATTTTGGATCTAAAAGCTTGAGACTTGGATCTGGAAAGCTATGACAAAGCAATCAACAAGGAGACAGAGCGAAAAGGAGTCAATATGACGGGAGTCAGGAGGCTTCCTCAGGGGAAACCAGGCTTCAGTCTTCATCACCAGAGACGAGATGGAGATGATAATGGGAGCTATGCACGAAGAATTGTTGAAAAGGTAGGAGGAAATGATGCAGAACATTCTCAGTCAGTTGGACATGAAAGAACACCATGAGCTGATGGAGTTCAGATCCATGGAGCTGGACTAGAAGGATCCAACATGCAATCGGATAGAGTAGGACCATCAGAAATAGCCTCTGAGCTAGGGCACTCACTAGGAACATGCTGATCCAATCTCAGGCATGATACCAACTTGGACTATGCAACATGGCGTTGATAGAGGAACGGATCCCCGTCTAGGAGAGCAGATTCAAGGATTCCCTCATGAACCCGGGGGGAAGATCGGAAGCAATGGACAAGGACTATAGCTTGGAGACGGTGATAGATTGACGGAGATGGTTAGACGAGCCTTAAGAGGCGGATTAGTGAATAAAGATCTAGAAGATGTGAACAGGAGCCCCTTTGCTTCCGCAATTAGGCAGGCCTGGAATCCACCAGAATTCAAGCTACCAACACTGGAGACGTACGATGGGAGGACAGATCCTGTAGTTCATATGACGAGGTATATGAGGCACATGGAAGTACTGGGGGGCATCGTAGGAGGCCATGACCTGGTGCTTCCCATTGTATTTGATAGCCGTAGCAGCACTGTGGTTTAGACAATTAGGGAGCGACTCCATTAGAATATGGACCGAGTTGATTGAGAAGTTTATGAGGCAATTAAGAGTTCACATTTCGAGGCCCTAGAATGTGATGAGTTTGACAGCACTAAAGCAGAGAACCAAATAGTCTTTGAGGAACTTTTTAATGCAGTATAATGCAGCAGTAGCATCAGTTGATCGCCCAGATCCATCCATGGTCTTGATGGCAGCTGTATCTGGCATAGCCGATGGATTGGAATTCAAGAATTCATTGATAAGGGACACACCTATGGATTTATAAGATTTTGAGGCAGAAAGGTTTCTGCGACAAGAGGATGCAAATGCTGAGAGAGAGGAAGGAGAGGGAGTTGATGTTCATGCAATCAAAAGTGGAGATCTGCCCGGAAAGGATTCAGGTAAGGATAAAGGGAAACAGAAAGAAGATGGTAGTTGTAATGAGCCAAAGCGACCGTGAAAGGAGCCGAGATTCACCTCTTATTCAGAGTATAGCAAGATGTTAGAGCAAATCTACCAAGACACCAGGGGGTAGGTTCCCTACCAGAGGACAATGAGGAGGGATCCAACCAACAGTGAGAAGAAATCGGACAAGTACTGCTTATTCCACGAGCTAAGCGACCATAATACAAATGATTGTTGGAACTTGAGGGATGAGAGAGAAGGAAGTATCTGGAACGGTATCTGTTGCAGTATGCGAAGAGGCGAGCAACGATGGTAGAACAAGAGCAACCACCTTCTACATCGAATGAGGGCGGCTCTGGATCGAGGCGTCAGCTTGTCATCAACTGATTAGAATAATGATGAATAAGAGGCAAACTCCACACTAACATGGTTAAGTCGCTTACACATGTTCAGGAACACGAACGGCCCTCAGGCATGCTCTAAGACAACTATCAACCACATTAGTGTAGGTTTGTACTTTGACCTTACTGTTTTGCTTTTTTTCTTCTATTCTTTACATCTGGACTTGATTTGGTAGGAAATTTTTATTATAAGACACATTTGAATGTAAATCTGATATTTATAACTCCATAATGGCCAAGTCACTTACACATGCATGGGATCGCGAATGGTCCTCTGGCATGCTCTGGGATGGCAATGAACTGCCATAACAAACAATTCAGAAATTCAATCGAACGTAAAATCTGACATTAATGATACTAAATCCCCCCCTCCCCCCCGGGCACACACAATTCGCCTCGAATGACACCCGACCATGAATGGTCACAATTCACTACGAATGGCACTCGACCACGAACGGTCATAATTCGCCACAAATGGCACCCGACCGTGAACGGTCACAATTTGCCACGAATGGAACCCAACCGTGAACGGTCACCATTCGCTGCGAACGGCAAACGACCTTGAACGGTCACCATTCGCCTCGAACGGCATCCGACCTCGAATAGTCACACACCGCCCCGAACGACGTATGATCTCGAACGATCTCCATTCACAATCAGGTAAGATTATAAATAAGGTCATTAATTAGGATACGAAAATGCAGCTTATTGAACTACAAAACAAACCTTCCTATCGCCAAGCATGTTTTAGGGGAGGGTAAGTGTTAGCCCTCCTTTTGGCAAGGCCGTGACACCAAAGAATTGATTGAAACCCGAAGACAATCAGTTTCGAGGATAAGTTACACACAGGCTCGCTATGGATACTGGCAAATTTGGTCCGATTCTGGATCAAGCTACAATTGACAAGACAAGACAAGCGAAACTATGAAAGCTAACGTTCCAAATTTCAAGTCAATCGGAGTTCATATGTTCAAGATATTGATCGATCAAGGTCAAGGAAATCAACTCTATCCGTATTCATGCAAATTCGTATCCATCAAGTCTCAAGTGAAGCACATATGGTTCATATCGATCAAGTGTACGTTGCTTCGTATCCATTACGTGAGCACCACTTCATATCCATCACATCTACTTTGGATCGTATCCATCACCTGAGAACATTTCGTATCGATCCCACTTGTATACGACTCGTATCGATCATCATTTACGCAATTCGTATCAATCGGTCAACGATCGACACGAAGTGTGCCATCAAAAAAGGTACGACACAACACTCCAAAAGCATCGATAAGAAATTTTTCTTCAATTGATGCGAAATGCTTGAGTTCATATCAACACGAATGGGAGTGCAAATCATCGGTACTGGCGCATCGCGTTCTTTTATATCTCCTTGTTTGGTAGATAAGCTTAACCTAGAACCCTCACACCTAGTTACTTCCTTAAGGGTCGCAAATCCGATTGGAGGGTATGCGACACTTGGGATAAAGTGTCACCACCTAGAGTTCGATTTGTTAGGTCATACCTTTGTTTATAGTTAGCATTTGTTTGATTTCATAGTGTTCAGAATTATTTTGGGTATGGATTGGTTAAGTAAATATAATGCTAGGATATTTTGCCATGATAGGAAAATATCGTTTAGACACCCTGACTGTAGTGGTCAGATTATATACTCTTTAGAAAATCATAGTTTTGAGGTAAATGCTTTGTTGGGTGTTATAGAGGTAGAAGACGGGTTGAATTGAGTTTTTGCTGTTAGGGAATTCACAAATGTCTTTGAACTCGTAGTAGGATTGTCGTCCAAACGAGCTATTGAATTTAAGATAGATTTGGTACCAGGAGCAGAATTGGTGAGTAGACAGCCAAGCAAAATGATGCTTACCGAGATGAGGGAATAAAAGCTGTAGTTGGTGGATTTATAAGGAAAGATTTTTATCAGACCAAGTAGTTCACCATGGGGAGCAGCCGTAGTGTTTGCAAAGAAGCTGGACGGATCTACAAGATTGCGTATCGATTATCGTAAGTTGAATGAGAAGACGATGAAGAATCGATATCCGTTGCCTAGAATTTACGATTTCTTCGACCAGTTGAGTGAAGCCAAAGTATTTTCCCAGTTGGTGTTGGATCATAAGTTTTGATTGCTGACATGAAACAACAATTCACGAATCTACGACTACGACAACATCAAGACTCAATGACTCAACGTATGGTTCGTATAGTTATATATTTTAACGAGAGTCATCAAATATATATATACAGTCTAGTTTAGTGCTTTGTTAAAATCTTTCCTTAAGAATCATCATTCACTTTCAAATAAACTTGCATGCATATTTTAATCAAAATCAAGTTTTCAAAAAATGCAAGGAGCAGGCCTCGAACCCAAGTCACTAGTTTAGAAGGCAAGTGCTCTAACCAAAAGAGCTATGATGATTTTTGTTTATCAACAGAATTCAGTCGACTGAACAAGATCATTCAGTCAACTGAGTCTATGCATTTTAACATATATGTGCATGTTTTTAAATTCAGTCGACTGAATGATCAAAGTCAGTCGTCTGAATCCTGCAACTATCGTTTTTTTGTGAAAATACACCTCTTTTTTTAATAGTTGTCTTCCTCCTAAGGGTTTCAACCATTGCTGTTCGTAGAGAACTCTTCACCAGCAGTTGTAACTCATTATCTATTAGAAATACACTTGAGTTTCATTGATCAAAGAACTTAATTCTCCTATCCCTCTTGATTTAACATGCATAACATTCTCGAATCTATTGCTTACATAAGTTCATACATTCATTGCTTTACATCCAACTTCCATATCTAATAAAGCAATTCTAATCTTCCTATTCTTCATACATGCACAATCATGCACATTACTCTTGAGGAAAAGATTATAGGAAGGGCATACATTATTGACTTATCATGCTATTCAAGAGCATACTCAGTCAGATATAATTTTACTATTTGTATTGGAAGTCCTGTTCGGTTGCTCATGCAATAGAAGTCCTATTTGGTTGTCTAGGCGGTAGAAGTCATGTTCGGTTGCTCAGGCGGTGTAATAACTGTTCCTTCGGGTTAAGAGAGGGTTGCTAGTTTTAATTCCAAAAGGAGTCTGGGACTGGACATAGAACGAGAGTTTGAACCGGTAGAAAAATCTCTAGAACTTTCAATTGGCATCAAAGCATTGCGACTTTCATTTGGTATCGGAGCTTGGAATTCTATCGATCGTCACAACATCATAGAATAAAGGCCAGAAAAAGATTCGGTCAAAAAACAACAAGCAAAAAGCCTGAAACTATCAGAGTAACGACCAATGAGGGCTGTAAAATGGTACTTTCTGATTTACAAATTTCAGTGAATGAGAATAATGAATTAGTTAGTATAAGTGATAAGATCTCAAAGCTTAATTTTCTTTTTTTTAAAAAGATGAAATCAATCAAATTGAAAATGAGAAACTGAAAAATGAGAAATAAATTAAGAAAATCAACAGCGTGTTTTGAAAAATAATTTTGAGGCTCTTAAAGATTTTCTAGACAAACAAAATACTATGTTTGAAAAAGAAATATTTTCAAAAGAAATTACGGATTTAAAAAGACAAAATTATTTATTACAATTATCTTTAGATAATTCAGAATCTCGAATTTTTCTTCTCGAAAATGAGAACTGTACGTTAAAAAAGGAGAATTCTGAATTAAACAAGAAAATTGATATTTTGAAAAACAGTAATATTTCTTTTGAAAATAATAATTGTGACTTTAAAGCTAAATTTGATAGACTTAAATCTGAAGTCACAAAATTTAATGAAGGTCAACACAATTTAAACATGATATTATCTAGTTCTAGACCTTTAAATGATAAAAGTGGTTTAGGATATAATAAAACTAATCATAGAAATGGCACTAGATACGCTTTCATGTATAGTAAATATGTTAGTGCTAGTACTAGATTTTGAGTAAAGTCTAAATCCATTTTTTATAGAAATTCAAATACTGCTATGACCAATAATGTTTATAATTTCTTTAGAAGTACAAAATCATTGATGGGAAATATGAATAAAAAATTTCTAAGTATTTGGGTTCCTGTTAGTTGGAAAAATAGAGAAAAATACATTAATGATTATTTTGATATGGTAGTTAATAATGAAAATTATATTTATAAAGGTTCAACCACACCCAAATGGGTATGGTTTTGTAAAAATTAGGAAATTATAAGAACCTTGGGTATCGCGTGCTTTAAATGTTATTTTTTTGATACCTTACATTATAAGTAGTAGTTATTTTGTTATATATTGTTCTATGTTAACACTTATGTGAAATATAATTTTTGTCATCATATAAACTCTACGTTTTGTCGATGACAAAGGGGGAGAAAGATATTGCTCTAACACTATTTGCAAGAATAAACAATGCAAGCACAGATAAAGGGGAAGAAAAGATTAATTATTTATAGGAATATATAGTATAGATTCAAGGGGAGAAATATATAGCATGATTACTGGAATATATTCAGGGGGAGAGATAAGTCAACAAAGCTTGTCGAAGATTCATCCGTAGCAAATGGAGTTGTCATTATCAAAAAGGGGGAGAATGTTGGATCATAAGTTTTGATTGCTGACATGGAACAACAATTCACGAATCTACGACTACGAAAACATCCAGACTCAACGACTCAAAGTATGGTTCATATAGTTATAATTTTAACAAGAGTCATCAAATATGTATATAGAGTCTAGTTTAGTGCTTTGTTAAAGTCTTTCCTCAAGAATCATCATTCATATTCAAATAAATTTGCATGCATATTTTAATCAAAATCATGTTTTCAAAAAATGCATGGAGCAGGGCTTGAACCCGGGTCACTAGTTTAGAAGGCAAGTGCTCTAATCAAAAGAGCTATGGTGGTTTTTGTTTATCAACAAAATTCAGTCGACTGAACAAGATCATTCAGTCGACCGAGTCTGTACATTTTAACATATATATGCATGTTTTTAAATTCAGTCAACTGAATGATCAAAGTCAATCGAATGAATCCTGCAACTATCTTTTTTATGAAAAGACACCTCTTTTCTGAATAGTTGTTTTCCTCCCTATGGGTTGCAACTATTGCTGTTCGTAGAGAACTCTTCACCAGCAGTTGCAACTCATTATCTATTATAAATACACTTGAGTTTCATTGATCAAAGAACTTAATTCTCCTATCCCTCTTGATCTAACGTGCATAACATTATTGAATCTATTGCTTACATAATTTCATACATTCATTGCTTTACATCTCACTTCCATATCTAATAACGCAATTCTAATCTTCCTATTATTCACACATGCACAATCATACACATTACTCTTGAGGAAAATATTATAGGAAGGGTGTACGTTATTGACTTATCAGTGCTATTCAAGAGCATACTCAATCAGAAACAACTTTACTATTTGTATTGGAAGTCCTGTTCAGTTGCTTAGGCGGTAGAAGTCCTATTCGGTTGTCTAGGCGGTAGAAGTCCTGTTCGGTTGCTCAAGCGGTAAAAGTCCTATTCGTTTTTCTAAGTGGTAGAAGTCTTGTTCGGTTGCTCAGGTGGTGTAATACCTGTTCCTCCGGGTTAAGAGAGGGTTGCTATTTTAATTCCAGAAGGAGTCTGGGACTAGACGTAGAACGAGATTTCGAACCAGTATAAAAATCTCTAGAACTTTTAATTGGTATCAGAGCATAACGACTTTTAGTTGGATTTAGGAAAAGGTTTCCATCAGCTTAGAGTGGCGGAGGATAGTATTCCTTCTACGACTTTTAGTACCAGGTATGGATCCTACGAATGGTTAGTAATGCCGTTCGGACTAACTAATACGTCAACATCCTTTGTAGATTTGATGAACTGAGTTTTCCGAGAGCACTTGAATATGTTCGTATAGGTCATAGATGATATTTTTATATACTCTAAAAATGAAATAGAGCATGATGTTCATCTTAGAGTGGTCCCTGAGACACTAGGGCAGCATCAGCTGAAGGTGAAAATTTTAAAGTGTCATTTCTGGAAGAAGGAAGTGAAGTATCTTGGTCACGTAGTCTCAGAGAAAGGGTTGTCTGTAGATTCAACTAAGATTGAGGCGGTGAATAAGTGGAAGAGACCCAAGATAGTAATTGAGATAAAGAGTTTCCTTGGATTAGCGGGGTATTATCAGAGATTTATTAAGGATTTTTCGTAGATAGCAGCACTGATGAATAAGCTAACGTGAAAGGATGTGAAGTATGTATGGACTGATAAGTGTGAGGAGGCATTCCAAAAGCTAAAACACTTATTGACGAATGCACCCGTGTTAGTTGTTCCATAAGGGAATCATGACTTAGTAGTATATATGGATGCATGCGGAACGAGATTAGGAGCTGTGTTAATGCAAAGAGGTAAAGTGATTGCCTGTGCTTCTCGACAACTTAGACCACATGAGGTTAGATATACAACATATGATTCAGATTTGGTAGCAGTAATTTTTCCATTGAAGGTGTGGAGACGTTACCTGTTGGGAGAAAGACTCGAGTTATATATGGATCATAAATCGCTGAAGTATTTATTCTCTCATAAGGAGTTGAACCTGAGACAGTAGAGGTGGTTAGAGTTTTTATCCGCTTATGACTTTGATATTGAGTACACACTAGGAAAAGGCAACAAGGTTGCGGATGCACTTAACAGAAAACATCAAGATGCAGTGTTGCAATGATAGTCGAGTGGAAAGATTTGGAAGCGTTGACGACATGTAGAGCATAGTAGAGATCTGAAGTTAGATCTAGTAAGGAGATGGTTATGTTGTCGTGTTTAGAAGTTCGCCCAGTGATGATCGAAAAGATTGCTTCTAAACAGATGGAGGATCTAGTATTAGTTGAACTGATCAGAAAGTTAAGGGATGGAACAGAGAGCGATGACTTAAAATTTTTTAGTCTTGACTAGAATGAGTGGTTAAGGAAGAAAGGAAGGTTATGTGTTTCGAATGTGGGAAACATTTAGAAGGAAATTCTTAAGGAATTGCATCGTTCGAAGTTTACTATTCATCCGCGAGGAACTAAGATATATCAGGACACGAAGAGGAGTTTCTTCTGGGAAGGTATGAAGAGAGATGTAGGCTTATGGGTGAAGCATTGTTTGAATTGTCAATAGGTAAAAGCCAAACATCAAAAATCAAGTGGGTTACTTCATCCTTTAGATATTCCCATATGGAAATGAGATTCTATCTCAATGGATTTTTTAGACTGGTTGCCAAGTTCAAATAATGGAAATGAAGTATATGGGTCATAGTGGACAGATTGGCCAAGAGTTCCCATTTCATTCTAGTTAAGTCAATTGGAACGACACTTGTTTTGGCTAAGTTATTTATGAAGAATGTAGTTAGACTACATGGAATTCCTAGTAGTATAGTAAGTGATAGAAATTCCATATTCACTAGCGAATTCTAGAAGAGTCTACAGGAGATTTTAGGTACCAAGCTCAAGATGAGTATCGCTTATCATCCACAGACCAATGGGAAAATGGAAAGAGTTAACAAAATATTATAAGATTTTTCCAGAGCTTGTGTGATAGATTATGGGGGATCATGGGAAGACTGTCTACACTTAGTCAAATTTTCGTATAACAACAGCTATCCGGCTAGCATAGGGATGACACCGTTTAAAACTTTGTATGGAAAGACATGCAAATATTCCATTTTTTGGTTAGAGACTGGGGATAGATTGGTTCTTGGTCCAAATATAGGTAGAGAAGCCGCAGAGAAGATCAAGTTCATTCGAGCTAGAATGAAGAAAGCTCGGTCTAGGAAGAAGCGTTATGCTGATAGAAGACGGAAAGACTTGGAGTTCTCAGTTGGAGATCATGTTGTCAAGGTATCACTAATGAAAGGTGTAATTCAATTTGGAAAATCAAGAAAATTAGCATCGAGATTCATTAGATCTTTTCCTACTGTAGAAAGGATCAGAAACTCGCATATAGAGTAGAGTTATCGAACAGTTTGGTAGAAGTCCATAATGTTTTTCTTGTTTCTCATCTAAGGAAATGTATTCGAGATCCAGAAACTACTAAAGCACCGACTATGTTAGATGACTTAGTAGTGGAACTTGAATTTGACTATAGTTAGAAAGCCAGTTCGTATAGTCACGAAAGATGAGAAGACGCTAAGGAACAAGACAATCAGATTAGTCATAGTCCAATGGAGTGACGACGAGAGAGATTGTACTTAGGAAACTGAGAGCAGGATTCGAGATACTTATCCTGACTTGTTTCATGGTATATTCTACCTTTTTGATTTATTTGATGAGTGCCTTATCATAATTTCGAGCAAGAAATTCTTTAAGGAGGGGAGTCTGTAACGACCTTAATTTTGATTAACATTAATTAGGACATTTAATTAGATAAATTAAATGAAATAATGTAAATGGTTAAGGAACTGAGATTTGTGTTAATAGATGGTAGCCGTGCTAAGTTGAACTAATGAACTAAATAAGATTTAAAATGAAATAAGTTAGGGAATAGGTTAACGACAAGATAGGAATAAGACATATTCTTATACCCTAAACCCTTATACACTCTCATTCTCATGTTCATAATCAAAAACAAAACATAGGGAGACCGGCCACCATTAAGGGAAAACAAGAAGAAGATAAGCAAGAGTCAAGAGGAAAAGCTTAATTAAATTCAATCCAAGATCAAATCTCAACTCCTTAACAACAAAGCAAAAGGTGAATAATAGTTTACATCTCATATTTTGCTATTTTCGGTTTCTAAGATCAGATCCAAATATTTTTGCAAGGTTTATTGCCATGTTTTGAATGATATGTTGATACATACATACATACATACATATATATGTATGTATGTATGCTAGTTCATATAGATTTTTATGACATATTTTGATTTGAAAACCTATCATTTGACATCCAAATGTCTTGTGATTTTAATATAAGGTCAAAAATGATATTTAGAGATGAGTTTAAAGTTTCATAATTTTCTAAATTAATGTGGATTTATTATTAAATTTCTAGTAAAGAAAAAGGTTAATTGGGTTTAAAATTAATTATGACTATTTTGTATAAGCTTTGGGTCAGAAATTTATATATGTTAGAAAACATATTAAAAAGTGATTTATGAGAATTTTTGGAGAATTTTCCCAAGTGTTTTAATAAGTATATAAAATTATTTAAGGTATGAGACTTAAATGTTTTATATGTTTATAAAAGGAAATGGGAAAATTTGCAAATATTTTAAATTGTTAATTTTAAATTTTGACAGCACTTTTAGAAAATATTTTGGAAAATAAATTGGCAACCAGTTATATTATGATAAAGAAGCAAGTTAGTTGGAAATAAATTACTTTGTAAAGCAAGAAAATAGTTTTTGTAACGATTTGTTATTTCGCCATGATCGGCAACAATCTTTCGACCACATATACCTGCCTTTGACCAAGTCGAAACCAATACACATGGTACCAAAGCCTTGGTACATTGTGGATTGGAGTTGGACAAAATGTATAAGGTCGAAACGTGCTTTCAAAGTATAAATACACTTTTAAAATTAACTAAAATTAAATATAAATAAAATTTTAAAATAATAATAATTTAACTAAGTCCTTAATTTAAAATTTAAAATTTTAAAATTAAAATATCCGATTAGACTTAGTAGACAAAATTCAAATTCAAAATTGATCCGAATATAAATTCAAGTTTTCAACATATCATGGTTTGACTTAGTAGTACTTTAAGATATATTTAAATACATATAAGTAAAATATTTCCAAAATTACTTTATTAAAAATTTGTATAAACACACACAAACATATATATTACGTTAATTAAATGATATATAAATATAAGTCGATATTTAAAGATATATGTACACACACACCTATTAAATAAATTAATATATGTGTGTGCTGTGCATATTTGTTTATTGGAAAAATAATTTTTTCTCAAAACTCAAAAGTAAATTTTGTTATTTAAAAATTACATAACTAAAACAATGTATTTATAATATATATATATATATATATAATTATTTTGTATTAAAATTATATAGCCGATTTTTTTAATTTCCAAAAGCCCCTTTTAATGAATAAGATATTTACAAAATATTTTAACTTGATTTAATTTTCAAACAAATTATTTAAATTACTAAATAATTTTTAAAATTAAGTAACAATATGTATGTATGTATATATATATATATGTTAAATTATTTTAAATATAATATTTTTATTCTAACCAAAACATAGAGTACACACACACATACATACACCAAACACACACACACACACATATAATAATATTTTTCTATCAATTATGTATGATAGCAACAAGATGACATATATATATATATATATATATATATATGGAAGGTGCTATGTAAAATGCAAAACATTGTGATCATTGTATAATACTGAATGAATTTTACCTTGAGAGACAAGGCCACATAAATACACATTGATCTAGTCTATTATCCATGATCAGTCAGATCTACACCTACATCTGCAAATAGAAAGCGTGGAACAATGGATACGTATGTATTTGATTGGCCGGGTGAATGGAGTTGAAAAATGGAGGTGGGATTGCAAGGTATTTTTAGCCATGGTTTAAAAAGGAGAAGGAAAAAAAATTAAAATAGAAAGCGGAGGCCAAGATCTGAATATATAATAAGGTCTAGGGAGAAATATCTGCATAATCCTCTCCTACCAATTCAAACACAAAGACCCTTCCTCCTCTCTCGTTCCATAGCCGACCTTGAAAGTTTCTAAAATGGACCAAAATCCCACCCAACCCATTTAGTTAATTAGTTAATTCTAATCCAATTTAAATCCTTATCGACATCGTATATCCATATAACTTTGATATATGCACCCAACATATTACTAATAACATCCGAAATAAATCTATAGGCTACTCCATTTTACAAAACATAACCCATACAATAAATATAATAATAATAACCAATATTTCATTCATGTCAGCTAACTTAATTAATTTATAACTATTATGAACCAATTAAATCAAGTGGTGTTTTGAACACCGTATAGATTTGGTTATGCGACTCATAGGTGTGAATTTAGCTAGTGATTAACTTTTAAACATTTCAAATACTAGTGTGAACATAGCTAGTGGAGTAACAGTTTGACATAATTCGTCCCTTAGAAATCTCATTGTAAAATCCTACTTTATATCATTCTAGGATTTATGGAATTGGGTATTAGTTAAAATTTCAATATCGTTCATATTTAACTTAGTTAATCCATAGACAAAGTCATTGGTTTAATGATAACATTTATTATTAGCCGTACTACTCTAGCTAGAGATTTTGATTTTGGTTGACTACAATTGACCATGGTACTAAGCTCATACAACAGAGAAGAATAATTCTCTATTTAATAGTGTTTCACTTCTAGTGTTTTAACTTAGAACCAACTATAGTCGCTCGATGGTTGCAATGCCATGATTTTACTATAATCAAATTGAAGTGTCCACATTGAAGTTCAATAATATTCTCAAGTCGAGAGAACTGTGTAATATCGTCACTCGAGATCTCCTTTTTGACCTAGTTTTTATTGACCAAAATGAAACTCCTAGACAAATCATTCCGTAGTTATCCAATAGCTATTAGTACACAATCCATTTGTACCCCAACAAACATAAGTAATACACTGCCCAAAATTTAGACAGTGTTACGTACTATGATCTCAATGGATGTGTCGATATCCTTTCTTGAAACATCTTAGTCAAGAAAATTTAAAATAATATGTTACTTAATACTGCGATAATTTTTTCATGATTACAGCACTTGGTAATTATTATCAAATAAAATATCATTTAAGGATTTTTCAATTAAATATGCTTAAATTGATTATTTAATTAACATATCAGAATATAACATGTATATATAGAAAAAAACATGTTTTATTTTGAAAGAGATAAGTTAATAATTTACTATAAATTACAGATTTCCCCTGTGGAATACCCCTAACTCTCTCAAATACGCCTGCCTAATCTCTGGTACTAAAAACAATGGACTATTGGTTATGTAAATTAAAATTTGAATTTAATATAGGCGAAAAGTGAAAAAACCCCCCATAGTAGAATTTAAATAAAAATATACACATCTCAAAGATAAAAACATCATACAAATCCAATACATCAAATAACATCCACACTTTTCAATACATTAATCACCATTAACTCTATAAATAATGTATCTATCATATAAGAGAAATATAATAAGTTATATTCTACGAATTTGATCAGTATCCCAACCTTTTCTCCCTCCTCCACTCTAGTCTACAAACTTCACAAATGCATGGAAGGAAAAAAAACATGTTCCTAATCGTTATACAATTCGGCCATAGGCTTGCAAGCTATTGCATAGGAAAAGATTCATGTGTATCCATTTAGGATCAAGCCTACGTAGTTTTGTTACCTACATTAAATATTTTTAGCATATAATATCATGTAACCACAACACCTAGCAAGCAATGCGAGCGGAAAACACCACTTCTACTAAGCCATCTTAATCATTCATCACAAATATGAAGTAAGAACGGTAATGACAACACATAGCCATCACACAAGTTTAACAACAACAAACATACTTACAGGTGTAGTTATCGTTAGCTATTAGTAATACACTATCAATGCAAGTATAAATTCAACAAATGTATACATATCACTTCATAATAGTAACACAATATCAATGTCATCATATATGTACTATTTAATCAACATTAGTAGAAAAAATGCCAATTCATCAAATGTGCAATGACCAATCAACATTAGTAACACAAATATCAATACCATCAAATATGTACTAACCGATCGACATTAGTAACACAAACACTAAATCATTAAATAAATACTAAATCATCAAATGTGCACTAACCAATCAACATTAGTAACCCAAACATCAATATGTGATATGCAATCTAATTTCATCATCATAAAACAAACACATGTGATAATTCAAATCAATAATTAATCACACATATCACAACCATTTAAAATAAGGTATATACTATATATTCTTAAGCGTAAAGTTGTTTATTATTGTTTACTATATGAACACATTTATTTATTTTATCTCAATACAACAATAATCTTTAAAACTATAGTATACTCCAGAAATTCTTTATTATACATTTACTACTCCAGATACCTCAAAACATCGTAATTTGATCAAAGTGGTAATTTACGTCAATCACTTTTCAAAATAATAATATCATTATTTTACGTCAAATAGCAATATATAATACAACCACTTCAATATTTTTCAAAACTAATTTATTAATAGCTATCTCAAAAATAACAATATCCTATTTTAAACCTCAAAACTTCTTTTTATTGCTATTTGTCTGAAAGAGGCAATAATTTAACCTAAAATACTTTTGAAAATATCTTCACTATTATTATTAGCATTCCGAAAATGTCTTTTATATTATTAATCAACCAATAATAATAATATTTTCTTCCATAAATTCACTAAAATAAATTATGCCATACTCAAAATAATATAGTCTTTACCAAAAATCATATTATTATTTATGAAATTTCACTTTATTTTGTAAATAACAATAAACTTCACAATTTCAATTTAAAAAATAGAGTTTTTTTTTATTATTTATGAATTTCCCTACAAGTCCATAAAAAATAACATTATTAAATTTCCCACTTTAATCTCGATGGAACTAAATAAACCATTGTTACTTATATATATGATTCAAAATCTACAACATAATCTTATTACCATATATTTATCGATTTTCCCTAAATTTTAAATTTCTACTAATTTATTTTAATTAGTTAATTTTCCAAAATTAATTATAATTACACATACATCACCTAATAATATTTTAATCTACTTGTCACCTAATAATATTAATTATAATATTTTCTTAACTATAAGACCTTCGACCGCAACCATTAGACTACACTTGTCATGCTTTATAAATCCCTCATTCAATTTCATCAATTGGTCACTGAATCAAAAAGTCCCAATCCAAACCTTAGATTATCATTTCTTCAGTTTGGACAGTTTCTGCTGACCATAGCATTTTATAACAAACGCCCACTATCTATTGATTTTCCTCGTCGATACAATCAATTTGATGTATAATCTAATTTGTATTAGATAATTTTTAGTTCAAATCACTTTTTAATTAGATATAATTATTTTCCATGAGGAGGTAATTAATTTTTTTGGATTAAGATTGAAAAATGGAGATGGATTTGACTGCTAGGGTTCCGTAGCTTTTCTTATACAGTCATTCACTGGTTTATGGACTATTACCCTATTTGGGCGGTGTTTATAGCTTGTAAAACTCCTATCTCTCAAACTATATATCCGAATTTAACATATTTATAGTCGAAACTAATCAGCTCGGAAAAACCTACGCAATGGTTACAAATACGATACCCAATGCACCACTAATTAAAAATCTATTTTTAATTAATTAATATTAATGGTGCTAAATTTGCAGGTCATTATATTTTTCCCTCTTAAAACAATTGCACCCTCACAATTCCCGAATCATAATCCTTAACCAAATCAATAAAACATCATCAGGGTTAATCATAAAACTTGGGGAAATATCTCAATCATAAACCACTACTTGTAAAGTGGTATATGGCAACCACACAACATAATTAATCATGACACAGTAAAATACATTCATAATGATGAAGGCACACATGCTATAGTAAAACATGCATTTCCTTAATCATGCAACCCAAAATATAACCTGTAATAGAAACACTCCATCGATAAAGGGTGAAATAATTTTAATCATAGATCAATTCCGTCAACAAGTCATATCCGGCATCTCAACATCCAACCATAGTTGTCTATAACGATATTTCACCACAAAACTTAGGTTAATCCAAAAATGCGTGCACAAAAAAAATATGTAAATAAAAAATCATCATAGCTCATCAAAATAAACACATATACTCAAAATAACATGGTGTCATCATTATACTGAACTACTAACAAATAACATATGTGGATTAATCATATGCTAACTACACATCCATCATAATACATGTATTCCCCAAACTATCATAAACTTCCTCATCATCTCATCCTTAAAATAATCGGTGTACCATATCATTTTTACACCTTTTAAAATAATACATATTCCCAGGCATGCCTACATTCGTAAAATAATATATACCTGGTCATGGCTATATCCATAAAATATTATACGCCTAGTCATTGCTACATATTCAAAATAAAAGGCATCCAGATATGGCTACATCCTCAAAATAATATAACCATCAAACTATACTGTAGATGCATTAATACTCAATTTCCAAACTTGTTTAACTTGCTAGAATGTTTACACCCATTCATCCAATCTTCTACCAAGCTCTTCTGGTTAACACAAAGGACTACAAACCAAAGGTCAATGAATACTCAACATTATAAGAGTATTGTACTCTAGGATATATGATGACATAAAAGCAACCATCATAAGGTCAACAAATACTTAACAACAAAAAAGCATTGCGGCTGCATAAATTCCTAAATCCAAGCCACTTAGATGGCAAAAAACAAGACCCACGTATCAACAAGGTTTAGGGTACGTGGATAACAATCTACGATTCAGGATCTTATATCAACCAATCCAGTAAGTGTCCTCATATACCCTCTCTTTACGAGCATGCAATAATACTTTGGTCATCAGTGATCCATTTCATAAGTTCACATCATAAAACTTGCCTCCTTGGACCATCTAAACAACTCACATCTTCGGGTCATCGAATTTCTACACATTTTTGATCACTTCATATAAATCACTTGGTATGCGTCCACTTCAGAACCCCTCTTGTTCCAACATTTAGATCATGTCTAAAAATATAATTTCAAATTCCCCTTATGGTGGTTCCTTGGCCAACCCAAAATACCAAAATAGGATCCGTTAGCCATCACTATAGATGAGAGTTCTAATGTTTCTTCGAATCAAAACATCTACCATAATATTTTTACTTACAAATCAAAGCTTCCATGTTCTTTTCAAATCAGTACTTCTTTTTATCCAAGATATCATTCTCTTTCATTTAAAAATCAACTTAAAATGATTTTGAAAAAACACCACTTTAGAAAAGTTTCAAAGCATACAATCATTTTTAGAAATCAAATTAGAAATCTTTGTGGAAATTAAAATCACAAAAGCTAGAAATCGATCGTCTAAAAATAGGTTTTGAAAGTAGTATTTGTAAAAACTCCAAATTTTTAGTAAAGACATAACATACTCCCTATTCAACATTTCAACTCCTCAATAACACCTATCAATTCTTTAGCCACTAAAATTCTCTGGTCACTATTAGCCATCTTCAGGAACATCGTCAAATCTCTTAGTAAATTTAAATATCTAGTCTTTCTCAACTTATAAAACCATGTTATCGCATTTTCTCTAAACAAAGCATGTCCCTTAAAAACTCGCTAGTTTCTTCAATATACATCCCACTGAAAGGCAACACTAGGTAACTGGCTTATTATAAATTTATTATACTCGACAAGTAATATAACATAACATACAAAAAACAGTCACAACAAGGCAGACAATTAAGCAACCAAACAAGAAAAAAAGTAAACAAACAAAAAATTAAAACTAATTATGGCAAAACAAGCTATCAACATAGACACGGTACAAGCAAAGGAAAACAATTCAAATAAGTATGGAAAAAACTAATAATCGAACATCCAAATAAACGATACATTTTTTTCTAATTATAACTAATAACTCAATAGAGAATAGACGAATACAAACAGTTCAACTAAAGTAAAGAATACAAGTAAAAGGTCACTATACCATACATCAAAATGGGTAGTCCGTTCATCATATTTCAACTCTCTCCATAGAAGGGAATGACTAAACATCCCTACAACTCATTATGGAAGATCACACAGAACAGTCAAAAAGGTAGCATCGCCATACTGAGTGTTGGGAAAACTAAAAACTTATCTTGCCTAGTTGTCTCAGTTTCCATGTCGTATAATCTAGTCTCACGGTTCTTAAATAAATTCTCCCAAACAAAATATCTTTTCAGTAAAATATTTTTCAACAAACACCTCTCAAAATTTGTCATTCAAATAAAATGTTTTACGTTTTCAACTTATTTAATCCCAATCAAATCATTCTCATTTGTGTAAAATATTTTGTTAGTGTTTTAAAATTAGATATCTTATAATACATCCTTTTCCAATAATGCTATTTCAAGTACATTCTTAATAAAACATTTTTCAAACTAGGTACTTTCCAACTAAAATCCTTTACTAAAAATGTTTTTTTAAAGCATTGTTTATCAAAGAGTACCTTTTAAATAAAAGTTCTTACAACCAAGATCAATTTTCAAACAAAAACTTTTCCAACAAATATTTTTCTCAAGTGAAAATGTTTTCCACCTACGTTACCTAAAAAGATATTTCTCAGATAAGATTATATTCGACAAAATATGTTCAAGTATTTCCCCGAATAAAATAATTCCTAAAATATTCTGATAGAATTTTTTTTTTCAAAATATCTTTTCTATAAACACCTTCAAAATAAATCATCCTAAAATCAGGTAATATTTACGTAAAGAACACTTCAACACAGTATCTTTCTCTTTTTCAAATAAGGGTACTCATTTAATATTCCTAAGATGGTATGTTTGACAACATTTCAAATCACTATACTGTTATCAACATAATCTTCCTGCAAAATAACTCTAAATAAATATTCCATAAATATTATAATATTTATTTTAATATATTCAACAAAATCATTTTTTCCTAAAATATCCCTCAACAAAACACTTATAACAAAGCATCATGATGAGGTTATAAAATACCGAGGTTATAAAATACCTTACACCGTACATATTTTTTTTTCCAATGGTGTTTCAAAATCGAAAATAATTGAACCTAAAATGTTCCCATCAAAATATTTCATGCTAAATTTTTTTCTTTCAGATGCTTTAAACTGAATATCATTTGACAGGAACATTTTTAAATAAAATACTTTTATAGTAATCATTTTTCCCTTATAAAAATACATTCTTAAAAATATTCTATTTCTTAAATTAAATGATTTCATTTATACCCATGTAAAAATTTCAACAAATCACTCTATGCCCAAAACATACATTTTCCCTTTTTATAAAATACTTTAAAATCGAAAATGTATATTTAATATAAGTTTTCCTAATAAATATCATTCATTTAAAAATTCAATAATAAAAAATAATTTCACCTATTAAAGTCATGTTTAAATTACAACTTAACAACGTGTGCATATCGCTTAGGTTATATCCTATATATAATCTCTCTTATAAGTGTTCATCCAACTCACTCCTACTTTATTTTCTTCCATACAAAAGTCATCATAAATAAGCACAGCCTAAGGGTAAGGCAGTAGTGGTTACATAAACAACCAAAACACACAAAGCATCCAATCATCAATAAGAATGCTCTCTCGTTCTACATTTTAACCAACTTAAGGAGTAAATTAACCTACCTTAAACGGTAAACCTACCCCAAGGCTCAAGGAATCACTAAACTTACGCTATAATACCAAGTGTGATAACCCACTATTTCTAACATATAAAAGTAATTATAAAAGCCATCAAAAATATGCTTGCACACTAATCTCAAGTATTAAAAACAATGGACCACTTGTTATATAAATTAAAATTTAAAATTAATATGGGCGAAAAGGTAATAACTTCATAGTGAAATTTGAATAAAAATATACATATCTCAGTAGTATAAACAAAATACAAGGTAAAATACATCAAGTTACATATATGACATTCAATACATTAATCACCATTAAATCTAGAAAGAATGTATCTATTATATAAGAAAAATATACATAGTTATAATCCATAAATCTAATCTATGTCCAGACCATTGCTCCTTCCTTCACACCAGCTCCAAACTTCACAAATGCATGAAAGGTGAAAAAAGGCTCATCTATGTTAAGACATTGCCTAACCCTATTCGCTCTAGCTACAGAATCGAGAGTTATTGCATAAGAAAAGACTGACTACGTACCCTTTAGGGATCGAACCCACATTGTTATTTTTCTTACTCTTCTCTTGCATCATATAATTATTGTCACAAACATTGCACAACCATAGCATCCATGTAACCAATGCAAGTAGAAAACACCACTTCTACTAAGCCATCTCAATCATTCAACATATATATGGGGTAACAACAGAATGACAACACATAATCATTACACATTGCACAAATTTGACAACATTCAATATCAACGTCACACATCAAACATCTAACAGACCAACAAAAACAAATGTACCTACATATGTAACCATCAACCATTAATAATACATCATCAATGCAAGTATAAACTCAAACAAATGTGCAATAATCACTTTATGTTGAAATAAAATATTAATATCATCGAATTGAATTAAACAATCAACATTAGTAACAAAAATGCCAAATCATCAAATGTGTTCTAACTAATAAACATTAGTAACACAAACATCAAATCATCAAATGTGTACTAACCAATCTACATTAGTAACACAAACATTAATATCGCATACTCATCCTAATGCGATTTGCACCATCATAAAACAAACATGTATGATAATTCAAACTAACAATTAATCACACATATTACGACCATCTAAACCAAGATATTTATTATTTCCTCTTAAGTATAAAATCCTGTTTTATCACTTATTATATAAACACATTTTATTTTATCTTAAAATAGTAATGAGTATTCAAAAATTAGAATATGCTTCAAAAATCCTTTATTATACATTTCTAACTTAAAATACCTTAAAACATTGTAATTTGATCAAAAGTAGTAATATACACAAGTAAATTTTCCAAATAATAATAATATTATTTTATATCAAATAATAAAATTTACTAAAACCATTTTAATATTTTCTTATGCTGATTTACTAATATTTATCATAAAAATAATAGTATTCTTTTAAACCTCAAAACTCCTTTTTGTTGCTATTTGTCTAAAAATACTGATAATTCAACCCAAATTATCATTATTATTATTATTATGCCTTCCATAAATTCAATTATATTGTCATTTACTCAAAATGATATAATCTTCGCAAAAGTATATTATTATTTATGAAACCTCGTTTTATTTTATAGATAATAATAAACTTCTCAATTTCGATTCAAAATAGATTTTGTCTTATTATTTATGAATTTCCCATAGATTCATAAATAACGGCCTTATTAAATTTCCTTCTTTGATTTAAGTAGAAATCAGTCAATCACTATTATTTGCAGCTATCACTAAAAACCTATATGTGATTATATTTCCATTTATTTATTGACTTTTCCCAAAATTTCATAATTTCACCTATTTTTTTCTTAATTATTTTTTCCATTTAAGTCCATAGTTAAGCATAACTATACTTTCATTACCTAATTAAATTGTAATCAGCAGCAAGTAATCAAATCGAGGCATGGCATATCTAAATGTTCTCAATTACCAAACAATCATTAATAGGATATAACAAACGTCAATGAATGTAAACTTTCATCGATGGATATCTATTTAATATTTTAAAAACTCAATTATTAAAAATTAATTAATTATACCATTATGTTATTGTAATGAACTTCAATACCTAACAAAACATATGCCAAACTATTTAGAATTTTTCCTTGAGTCCAATGGAGCAAGCCATAAATGAATCGAAGTTTGTACGCAAAATATATGGAGGTTAGAAGTTTTAGGTTTAATTCGTAGAGAAAGTTGTAGGGATTAAACTAAAATTTACCCTGTCATTGAAATTATAACGACATGGAATTTTGATCATTTGATTTTGAACATTTAATTTATTTTTAAAGGTTGAATTGGAAATATCTATTGATTTTGTATATGGAAGAATTAGTGAAATGTTTTATAATTTCAAATATAGCGATTAAATGGATTTAGTAAGTAGTAAATTAATATTTGAAATTGGGAAAAAATATGTGAATTCAGAGTTAAAGGGAAATGGAAATGATTTTTAAGTTTATTTAAAATCTATCTGAATTAGAGTGATGATAATGGACTTTGAATGAGATTAAAAGTTGATAAGTTAGAATTTGGAATTTTATATATTAATTAAATAATGGAATTTGATATATATATATATATATATATAGTGTAAATTATGTAATTTTGATTTATTATGAATTGAAATGGTTTCTAATATGAATATAAATTCTATTTGAATTATAAAGAAAGTTAGTAAGTTTTTAAAATTGGAATTTCAAGAAATTCTGTCGATTTTGAAAGTCGTTCGATTTAATCGGCACGCTAAAAATAGCCTTTCGAGGCATAGTCTTGGAATTTGGCGAAACCTATTCTATTGGATCCGTAAAAGTGTATTATTATCGGATTTCAAATTTTGTAGCGTTTAGAGTTATCGTTTGGTCGTGGAGGATAGAAATGCGTTGAGTTTAATATTGAAAATTTAATATTTTAATTTGATTCAAAAAGCTATCTTCCATATACGATCGAATTAGGCCTCGAAACATATTCCATTTTGTTAAGAATAGGGGAAAAATATTATAAACACTAGGCAGCACGCTTCGTTTGGAGTTTGTCCAAAAAAGTACATTAATTGTGAAAATAATATTAAAATAATATATGTACACGCCTATATATACTGTATGAACAGTAAAACCCTAATTCATAATGTAGCCACCGTTCCTTTAAATTAATGTCCGAAATGTAATCTTCTTCTTCCCTAAATCTCTCTCCATCCACGCAATAGTAGCCAAAGGTCTCAATTGGAAAGTCGAAGAGCTTCTTGAGCTCGACATATCCATATGGTGGGTCATCACGAAGTTCGACGAGATGGCCGAAATCGGGTCGTTTAGTGTTTAGATTCATGCACGTATATCAAGGGTAAGGGACGACCTAGTTTCACCAGCCTCTGGTCGAAGGTAGGCGGCGTGATGAGCTTCGATTTGGTGAGGTTTGATCATCGTCGAACGCGACGAGGAGGTGGCGGAATATCAAGGTTGAAGGGCGGCCATTGCATTCATGGTTAAAGGAAGCATTCGAATGAAATAAAGGAGGGAGAAGGATTAATTAGTGATAACTGGTAATTAGGTTAATGATAGTTATTATGTTAATTAATTATCAAATTAATCTAAAAACTTAGAAAATCAATTACTTTCTTATATAAGGTCAGAATCACACAAAACCAGCTGCAACGGAACAGAGGCGACGGGCACTACACTCTGGAACAGATCTGGAGATGATTGGAGCAAGTTAAAATTTTATGTTAAATAAAGTGCGTTCAATTTAATTTAAAGTTGGAACGTTTGGAAAAATTTAAAACTCAAGCTGAGTTAATCTCACTCAAGTTTGGACTGCTGGTATTAATTTCAAATAGTTAAAATTAATCAATGATTGTTTGGTTGAATTTATACATTTTAATCAGCTGAATGTGATATTATATGTAGTAGTACATATATATTGGAGTGATTGATATTCCCGTATACATAGAGCGGATGAGACCCTATACGCCCCGTATAATAGCGAATGACCCTATATACCGCCATATTCCGCATCAAAGCGGAATTGGCATTTTTATGTTGTATTAGCGTCTGTGGATACACGGAGACAAGTTGGAGGGATCCAACTGGATTCCTTAAAAATGTTGCATTTAATTCATATATAGTGATATATGTTTTGTTGGAATAATCTGTGATGGATTATTATGTGATTTGAATTAAATGGATGCGATGGCAGTTTTAGCCTAGATTTTGGTATTTTTAAATACCAAAAATATATGGTTTGAATTGGAAAGGAATTTTAAAGGGATTTTTGAAGTACAATATTTGCATGGAATTTTGGGTTAGTTGATCTGAAAAAATAATGGGTTTGAAATTTGTACATACTATTTCGGGATATGTAAATGAGATTTTGGAATAAAATGTATAAAAGGATTTTTAAATAATAAATCCTTAAGTGGTACATTTCTAAATATGAAAGGTTTCTAAATCGAGATTTTTAATAGTTGGAAGGATAGAAGTGAATTTGGAAATAAGTATAAAATTGGTTATATTGAAGCTCAAGTAAGATTTCCAAATTTACGGAATGAAATTAGAATCGAGAAATTAGGCTTGTTTTAAAAAGAGGATTTTTAATTATTAACTAGATAACCTAAAATGTTTAAAATATTCTAGAAACTAGTTATTTAATTATTTTAAATTTTTTAAAGCATATTTAATTATTAATTAATTATCTTATAATGGTTGCTAAAGATTTATTCTTACTTAAGAATTAGTCGGCACTATTATTTGAAAAGAAAAATTATTAAATATTAATATGGCTTTGTATAATAACTTTTATTTAAGCATATTTTCCTAGATTAAACTTGGAAATTTATTTTAGAAGACAATTATTAAATAAAGTTTTCGAAGGGTGATGGTATGCTTTCATGGCGTAACCGAAGGCAGTGAGTGCCTGTAGTTAAGTTTTGGATTTCTTTGGGATAGAGACATAACCATTGAGTGGGAACCCATGATTGATACCGAAGTGGAACTTTCCATATTATTTTTAAACGGGTTCAAATATTTTTAAAGATAGTTTGTGAATTTACCGAATTCAATAAGATAAGTACATGACTTTTGATAAGAGATTTAATTTATTTAAATTAAATTAAGAAGAGATTTAGTGTTTTTTAGTGGAAAAGGAAATATTTGGTCTAATGATTATTATTTTATTGTTAAATAACCGACTATCAAATCTAGACCCAAATATTGCTTTGGGAGTATCTAGGAGAAACATTGGAATTATATGATACAGTTACCGTTCGAGGTGCTATACTGTACATATAAACTCATTGTGCTCTTCAATGACAATTGTAAGGAAATCCGTCCACTAACGGTTAGGAGGTGATCTCAATCTTATTTTTTCTTCTAAATAAACAGAGTTGAGTTTACCTGGAAATATCGAATGTTGTTTCGAAGATACTGGAATCAGATAAGTTATCCGAATACCATTTTGATCCAACGAGTATGTTTTCGAAGGGAAAATAAAAGCATGAATTCGAAGATGGAGCAGTGAAGTGCATGGGCTAATCGCTACTAATCCTGAGGATGATTCCAAATGGATGTAGTAGGAATAGTGCCTTCATTTCCGTTTGGACCCAGAATGGACTAATATGAATCAATGCTATTAGTACATTGTCATTGGAGGACAATGAACATTCTAAATGAAAATTCGATAAAAAGATAATCGTAGCCTCTAGCCTCATCAACCGAGAATGACTGAAAAGTAGGGAAGATGCTACAAGGCTAAGTGGGTCGCACTTTATTAGGGTATGTTTATCATCTTCTAGATACCATCGGATATTATTACTATGATTCATGGAAGGGGCTCGAATAAGGTGGGAACATCTAGGGTGATAGTATATTCGGTCTATCCAGGTTAGGGGTAGTCCGGTCTTGTGTAGCAGGGGATCCCAGCTTGGTCCTTGGTATATTGTTTCTAGACATGTACTGTGACAGGTGATACCTCAGTAGCTAGTCATTCGTATGGAATCCATTCTCCAATAAATGCCTTTACGGTTTTGGTTGTAGAGCCTAGTATGCTGGAATTTAATTAATGTAACAATTTCAGCTATTTGAATAAGGATTTGTACTTAGACACTATTATAATATCAGAGGATTTGATATGAAATGTTTTGGTTATCGTAAGGTAAAAACCCGTTGTGTTTATATGCAGCGTGGTCTTACGAGATACTCTTGATTTTCAAAGGATTTTGAAAACTTTGATAATTCAAACTGAGTGTGTTTTCTCAAGTTGTTTTCTAGACTGACTCGGGTGTTATTTTATTATAATGCTCGGGTTAGACCGAGTATTACAGATACATGATATGATGCTATGGAGCTCAGGAGATGAGCTAGATGGCGAAGACATATTACTTATATTTGATTTTATTCCACTATAGTGTTTGTTGAAGTTATCAGCATTTGTGAGGGCAGGTTGTTAATACTGTCCAGGCTGGTAACTATTGATTTGTGTACTCTAATTTGAAATATGTATATTACAGTTTTTCGATTTGTGTAAAGAACTATTTCTATTATATGTTATTCAGACCGCTGTGAGATTCTATTTTGTTTAGTTTCTTCTTCCTTCTACCTAATTTCTTTCACTCAACAGTCTATCTTCCCATCACTTGATTATTTGGCATGTTATACAAGGAGCGTATTTATGTCGTTTTTCGAGGGTCGAAAAGGCTAGTCGTCACAGTTGGTATCAGAGCTTAGGTTGGCGACATGCCTAGGCTTTGGAGGGATTACTCGTTAGAGATAGAGTCAGAAGTACTCTAGAATGAGTTGAGTGTATTAATAGATATGTGCGTGTACTTTTTAGTGAATATAAAATGTTTTTATATTGGTTTGACTAATCGATTGAGTGTTTATGAATTCTAGTCGGTACAGAAAGTACAACCATACCGATTAGGGGTTTCTAAACTCTTAAACAAGGTAAGTTGACACGGTATTGTTTTGAAGCGGTTGAATGGAATAATTTTGCCTAAATTATATTTTGTTATAAAAGAAGTAATTTTATGAAATCATTATAGTGTATGTGTTTGGAATGTTTGGTTGTTAATATTATAATCAAAATACATTATAAAATTTGAAATGGTTATATCTATAATCAAACAGAAATTGTATAAGAATGATTTATATAAAGGAGTATGAATAAAATTGGATTCCAACCAGAATTTAAGCCTCGGAAATTTTGGAAAATGTTTTGAATTGCGTTTGAACTAAATGTTTGGGAATTTTTAAATCTTGCAAAGTTTGGAAATGTTTTTCAAAGTGGTTTGAAAGGAATAATGGAGTATTATTTTAAGACGTTTTTGAATAGAAAATTGTTTTAAAATGAATTTTGGGAGTAAGGAAGCACTGAACTCACTTCAGTTGCTGGAAAATAATTTTGGTGATGACAGCCGCATCATCGGTATTCATTTTCGAGTTTCTAAGTGACAGATTGCTACCATAATGATTGACTATGATTATTTGCTTTTGAATTCTTTGATAAACAAGTTTTGTTTAGAAATTCTGAAAGGAAATTGTTTTGGGGTAAAACCAAGTTATTTAGAAAATCCGAAAGAATGATTTGACATACCAAAATGATATATATATATATATATAATGATTTCGAAATGTTTTGAAATAAAAACCGAGGATTAAATTCTAGGTTTTCCATTTAAGAGATTTGTAAAGTTGAGGAAAATTTGTTATTGAACGTATAATTTGAAGTTGATGTAGATAAGAAATGAAAGTGGGAATTTTAATCTTGGAATTAAAGTTTATCTTGAATAAGTTAAAGTGAATAAACTGGGTTAGAACTTAACTTAAGATACGTTAAATAAAAAATGAATTAGATTTGAAATGAATGGAATATTATGTTGAAATGTAGAATAATTATATAATTATAAGTTATAATTATTGTATGGAATGAATACACTTAAGTTATAAAGTGATATATATAATCCAAAGTTATGATTATAAAATGTAAATGGACTCAAGTAAGTAAAATAGGATTTTAAGTAAATAAGTTTTTGAACTTATGAATTGAGAAATGAAATGGTAAACCAAAAATGAAAATGGTGATATTATAGTAAAGAAATGGAATTTCAAAAATTTGAATTTTAAGTGGAGGGTGAATTGAAATTGAGTAAATTGAGTATAAATGTGAATTGTGAAGTTGTTGTATAACTATATGTTATAAATAATGAATATGAGTAAATTTAAGTGGAAAATTCAGGGAATTGTGAATAAATAAGTTGGTATAACTTATTAAATTGAGAAAGTGGAATAGTTTGACCATGTTAAAATGGTTAGGTAATTGATAACAAGAAATGAATTGAATTTAAGAGAAAAGGAATTGAATATGATTTTGGAGTATGGATTGGATATGACTAAGTTATAAAGCTGAATATGAACGTAAGTAGCGATATGGAATGTCTATAATAAAACCTTAGGAATAATTTTATGAAATGGTTTATAAATTAATTAACATGGAATGAAATGCCGTTCACTATAAAATGAAGTGGATAGCACTACGTGAGTAAAAATGAAAGTGAATGGAAAACATGTAATATGACTTGGGAGTAAAGTTAATAGAAATGCAAGTGCAGGAACAATGATATGATATAGTAAATTGTTCGAAAAATCAATCTACATGGAATGATTCCCAAGTGATAGTATGAATTTGATATACTAAGTAAGTGGAAGCGAAACATGGTTTGGAATGTTGTTTAATATAACATAAAGAAAATTAGGTTTTGTGAATAGCATGAAAGGGAATCAAATGGAAATTAGATAAATTGATTTGGAGTTAATTCAAAAAGGAATAAACTGAAACTGATAAAATGGATTTTCATATAATGAAAGTCAATAATGAATGGAATGCAAATAAATTGACTTTGAATAAATTTGAAATTGAATAAAAGCGAATTTATGCAAGTAAAGCACATATGAATTAATTTGGAATGGATATGAGTTTGTTGTTGTAAATATGAATTGAATGTAACAAACTTCGGTTCTAAATCATTTTAAATTGAATGAAATGATATATAGATCCATGGTGTAAAATTAAATTAGTGGTAGAACCTTAATATTGCTTGTGATATATGATTGGCATGTTCGAGTTATGAAGTTTATGTGTTTAACTTGTTCAAGGAATGAAATGTTATAAAATTTCATGGTTATGAAACTTATATGCTTATTCTGAGTAAGTATAGGCATGGGGAGCTGTTGGGTAGATTTTGGGTTGCGTAACTGCATATAAAATAAGTCGCTCGCTTAAAACACTAAATAAAGGTACACCTACAAAATAAAATAAAGAAATGATAATATATTAATATATATTTTCTTTCCGATCATGTGGGTCGATGTATATACTTTTATCTCTCTTGTCATATTGTAGAAGGCTCTCCATACAAAGGAGACTCTGTGAAATTTTTTTGGAAATTTAGGGTGTTAGTTTTGAAAAATTTGAAATTTTTTTGTTAACTAGAAAAGTTGATTTTAGAATTATATTAGAAATTAAGGGTATTGAGTTAGAAATGGAAACAAATTGTTTTTGATAAAACTAAAATGTTTAGGGAAGTGAATGTAGGATTTTAACTAAGTGGGTTTTAAAGGTAAAAAGGTTTAGAAGCATTTTTCCAACTTTAGCAATTTCGGGAAAGAAATTCTTATAAGGGGGAGGAATGCAACGACCTGGAATTTTGGTTGTTTGATTTTGAACATTTAATTATTTTTAAAGGTTGAATTAGAAATATCTACTGATTTTGAATATGAAAGAATTAGTGAATTTTTTTATAATTTCAAATATAGCGATTAAACAGTTTGGTAAGTAGTAAATTAATATTTGAAATTGGGAGAAAATATGTGAATTCGAAGTTAAAGGAAATGTAAATGACTTTTAAATTGATTTAAAACTGCATTTGAAATAGAGTGATGATAGTGGACTTTTGAATGAGATTAAAAATCGATAAGCTAGAATTTGGAATTTTATATATTAATTTAATAGTGGAATTTAATACTCACAGAAATAGTGTAAATAATGAAGTTTTGATTTAATGTGAATTGAAATGGTTTCTAATACGAATATAAATTCTATTTGAATTACATGGGAGTTAGTAAGTTTTTAAAATTGGAATTTCAAGAAATTCTATCGATTTTGAAAATCGCTCGATTCAATCGACGCATTAAAAATAGCCTTCTAGGGCACAGTCTCGGAATTTGACGAAACCTGTTCCATTGGATCCGTAATAGTGTATTATTATCGGATTTCAAATTTTGTAGCGTTTGGAATTACTGTTTGGTCGTACGGGATAGAAATGCGTTGAGTTTAATATCGAAAATTTAATATTATAATTTGATTTGAAAAGCTATCTTACGATTGAACTAGGCTGCGAAACATGTCCTGTTGTGTTCGAAATAGGGGTAAAACATTATAAACACTAGGTGGAATGCTTCATTTGGAGTTTGTCCAGAAAAGCACGTTAATTGTGAAAATAATATATATATATATATATATATATATGCGTCTATATATACTGTATAACCCTAGTTCATGACGTAGCTGCCGTTCCTTTAAATCATTAGACGAAATGTAATCGCCTTCTTCCTAAATCTCTCTCCATCCACGCAATAGTGGTCGAAGGTCTCAACTGGGAATTCGTAAAGCTTCTCAAGCTCTAACAATCCATACGGTGGGTCGTCACGAAGTTCGACGAGATAGCCAAAATCGGGTCGTTTAGGTTTTAGGTTCGTGCACGTATATCGAGGGCAAGGATGACCGAGTTTCACCGGCCTCTGGCCGAAGGTAGGCGGCGTGATGAGCTTAGATTTGGTGGGGTTTGATCATCGTCAAACGGGATGAGGAGGCGGCGACAAATCAAGGTTGAAGAGCGGCCGTTACGCTCGTGGTTACAGGAAGCGTTCGAATGAAACAAAGGAGGGAGAAGGATTGATTAGTGATAATTGGTAATTAGGTTAATGATGGTTATTATGCTAATTAATTATTAAATTAATCCAAAAACTTATAAAATCAATTACTCTCTCATACGAGGTCGGAATCGCACAAAACAAGCGACGCCGGAACAGTGGCGACGAGCACTATGCTTTGGAATAGATCTGGAGATGATTGTAGCAAGTTAAAATTTTAGATTAAATCGAATGTGTTTGATTTAATTTAAAATTGGAGTGTTTGGCAAAATTTAAAACTCAAGGTGAGTTAATCTCACTCAATTTTGGACTACTCGTATTAGTATTAAATAGTTAAAATTAATTATTGATTGTTTGGTTGAATTGATACATTTTAATCAGTTGAATGTGATATTATATATAGCAGTATATCTATTTTGAGTGTTTGATGTTCTCGCATTTATATAGCGGATGAGACCCTATACGCCCCGTATAATAGCGGATGACCTTATATACCGCGATATTCCGCCTCGACGCTGAATTGGTATTTATATGTTGTATTAAGATCTGTGAATGCAGGGAAATAGGTTGGATGGATCCAACTGGATTCCTCAAAAATGTTGAATTTAGTTTCGTATATAGTGATATATGTTTTGTTGGAATAATCTGTGATGGATTATTGTGTGATTTGAATTGATTGGATGCTATGACAGTTTAGCCTGGATTTTGGTATTTTTAAATACCAAAAATATATGGTTTTAATTGGAAAAGAATTTTTAAGGGATTTTTGGAGTAAAATATTTACAAGGAATTTTGGGTTAATTGATCTGACAAAATAATGGGTTTGAAATTTGTACTTAACTATTTCGGGATATGTAAACCAGATTTTGGAATAAAACATATAAAAGAATTTTTAAATAATAAATCCTTCAGTTGTACTTGTCTAAATATGAAAGGTTTTAAAATCAAGACTTTTAATAGATTGGACGGATAGAAGTGAATTTGAAAATAAGTATAAAATTGGTTATATTGGAGCTCAAGTAAGATTTCCAAATTTACGGAATGAAATTAGAATCGAGAAATTGGGATTGTTTTAAAAAGAGGATTTTAATTATTAACTAGATAACCTTGAAAGTGATAAAAATATTCTAGAACTAGTTATTTAATTATTTTAAATTGTTTAAAGCATATTTAATTGTTAAATAGTTACCTTGTAATCATTGTTAAAGTTTTATTATTAATTAAGAATTAGTCAGCATTATTATTTTAAAAAGATAAATTATTAAATATTAATATGGCTTTGTATAACAACTTTTATTTAAGGATATTTTCCTAGATTAAACTTGGAAATTTATTTTAGAAACTTATAAGCAATAATTTAAGACAATTATTAAATAAAGCTTTCGAAGGGTAATGGTATGCTTTCATGGCTTAATCGGAAGAAGTGAGTGCCTGCAGTTAAGTTTTGGATTTCTTTGGGATAGAGACGTAATCATAGAGTGTGAACCGATGGTTTATACCATAGTGGTACTTTCCACATTATTTTTAAATAGGTTTCAAATATTTTTGAAAGATAGTTTGTGAATTTACTAAATTCGATAAGATAAGTACGTGACTTTTGATAAGAGATTTAATACATTAAAATTAAATTAAAAAGAGATTTAGTGTGTGAAAAAGGAAATATTTGGTTGAATGATTGTTATTTGATAGTTAATGTTAACCCGCTTTCAGTCAAGGCCATGAATAGGCGGATTCAACCCAACCAATTTTATGACTATCGAGGCTGGAATACGATGGATTCAGTTTAAAAGAACGAAGATCACTTGGATATGTCATTTGGCCAAGAAATGGAGGGAGGGGTTGCACGGCTCGGTCTGGAAGACAAGCTTCGTTCGGCATACCACACCTTGATCGGCACACCTCCCCTCGTTCGACACACCTCCCCTCAGTCGGCACACCTCCCCTCGATCGGCATCGTACCTCGTTCGGCATACCAACTGCTCAGGGTCGGTCGGCATAATGAAGTAGGGTTCGGCTATGGCCTTGTTGGGCCAAAACTACTCAGGAGGCCCAACAACCTGGTTTTGCCTATAAATACAGCATGTGGGTCTCCAGATGGGGGATCTTCTTCTCTTCGCTCTCTAACTTTCTATTTTCTAAGGCTAAAGGTTACTCTATCAGTTTGTAACTGTAATTGATTCAAACATCAATAAAAAGGAATTTCTAGAGTGGACGTAGGCCGGAGTTGCAGAACCACTATAAATTCTGTGTCTTTACTGCTTTCATTTTAATTTTTATTATTCTTCATACTGATATCCTCAACATACATTCTATCTGTTATCTGTGGCTGTTAATTGGTGCTTTCATTTACATTTTGGTGTTAGTGACCAATTTTGGCGCTAACATTTTGGTGCTTCCGCTGAGAAAACAAGCACTCGAGAATTTTAGAGCTAGGAACTTGGATTCTAGGAAACAATGGCTAGACCATCAGTAAGGAGGCAAGCGACAAAAAGGAGTAATCAGGAGGGAAGTCAAGAGGCTTCCCCTGGAGCTAGAGAAGGTCAAGCATCTATCTACATCACTAGAGATGAGATGGAAGCGATGTTGAAAAGATAAGAGGAGATGATGGAGGCTCTTCTCAGACAATTTGCTCAAGCAGGAAATGCAGGAGCTCAGATCCATGGAGCTGGATCAGAAGCGCTCAACCAACAAGCAGAGGGAATGGCTCAATAGGGGGCAACCCCCAATCAGCAAACGGCTAACAATCTAGATGGACCTAGACGAGGGGGGTACACCACCAAGAAATGCTAGACCAATCCATGGAGGGATACCAGATGACGCTGTGCAACCCAACACCAACAAGAGTGCAGGAGTACGAGATGAGGAGTATGTGCCTGAATTTCCTCATGAACTCGGGAGGCAAACTGGAGGAAACAGACAAGGATTACTAACGACAGACTGGCGGCGATGGTAAGACGAGCTATGAGAGGTGGACTGGTAAAAAAAGACTTGGAGGATGTGAATAGGAGTCCCTTTACTCCTACTATAAGGCGAGCTAGAACCCACCGAATTTTAAGCTACCATCATTGGAGATGTATAATGGGAGGACGGATCCTACAGTTCATCTGATAAGGTATATGAGGCATATGGAAGTGCTGGGGGAATCAGAGGAAGTCATGGCTCGATGCTTCCCTTTGTATCTGATAGACATAGCAGCACTATGATTTAGACAATTGGAGAGCGGTTGCATTAGGACGTGGACCGAGTTGACTGGGAAGTTTATGAGGCAGTTCAGAATTAACATTTCGAGACCTAAGAATGTGATGAGTTTGGCAGCGCTAAAGCAGAGAACCGGGGAATCTTTGAGAAGCTTCCTGACGCAATTCAATGCAGCGGCAGCATCAGTAGATCGACCAGATCCGTCCATGGTCTTAATGGCAGTTGTATCTGGCATAGCTAATGAAAGAGAGTTCAAAAATTCACTGACAAGGGATCCACCTATGGATCTAGGGGAGTTTTTTCATGAAGCCGAAGGATTTCTACGGTTAGAGGATGCAAACACCGAGAGAGAGGAAGGAGATGGTGTTTTGCAGTCAAGGTTGAAAATCCTTCTAAAAAAGATTCAGGAACTGATAAAGGGAAACGAAAGGTCAGGGATAATGATGATGGACCAATGCGACCACGAAAGGAACCGAGGTTCACCTCTTATTCAGAGCAGAACGAAACTTTGGAATGAATTTACCAAGACATTAGGGGGCAGATTCCCAATCGAAGGCCAATGAGAAGGGAACCGACCCACAATGGAAGAAGATCGAACAAGTATTGTTTGTTCCATGAACTGAGTGGTCATAGCACAAATGATTGTAGGCACTTAAAGGATGAAGCTGAGGGGCATATCCGGAATGGTCTACTATCCCAATATGTGAGAAGGAGGGCTACGACGGTGGAACAAGAACGACCACCACCTGCACCTACTGGGGACGGCTCAGGATCAAGACATCAGCTTATTATCAACTGATTGAAATAATGACGAACAAGTAGCAAACTTCACACCAACGTGATTAAGTCATTTACACATGTACAGGACCACGAACGATCCTCAGGCATGCTCTAATACGACTATAAATCGCATCAACGTAGGTGTTTGCACTTCGACGTCCCTGTTTTGCTTTTATTTTCCATTTCTCATGTTTGGACTTGATTTTTTTGACTTTTCTTTTGAAAGACTTATTTCGGATGAAAGTATGCCATCTGTGATTCCATAATGGCTAAACCACTTACTCATGTATGGGATTAATGATACTAAGTCAGAAATTCACTCGCACGTGAAATATGGCATTAATGATACTAAGTCCATCTCGGCCACACGCAACTCGCCTCAAATGGCACTCGATCACGAACGATCACAAATCGCCTTGAACGGGACCCGATCGCGAACGATCACAAATGTCCTGAACGGAACCCGACCGCGAACGGCCCCAAATCGGCATGCCTCCCCTCGATCGGCATACCTCAGCTCGATTGACATACCTCCCCTCGATCGGCATACCTCCCCTCGATCGGCCCCCTCGATCGGCCTACCTACCCTCGGTCGGCATACCTCACGTCGATCGACATACCTCACCTCGGTCGGCACACCTCCCCTCGGTCGGCACACCTCCCCTCGCTCAGCACACCTCCTTTCCTTTCGTTCGGCACACCTCCCCTCGCTCGGCATACCTCACTCGCTCGGCATACCTCACTCGCTCGGCACAGCTCCCCTCGTTCGGCACACCTCCCCTCGATCGGCACACCTCCCCTCATTCGGCATCGCACCTCGTTCAGCATACCAACTACTCAGGTTCGGTCGGCATAATGAAGTAGGGTTCGGCCATGGCCTTGGTGGGCCAAAACTACTCAGGAGGCCCAACAACCTGGTTTTGCCTATAAATACAGCATGTGGGTCTCCAGATGAGGGATCTTCTTCTCTCCGCTCTCTAACTTTCTATTTTCTAAGGCTAAAGGTTACTCTATCAGTTTGTAACTGTAATTGATTCGAACATCAATAAAAAGAAAATTTCTAGAGTGGACGTAGGACAGAGTTAGCCGTACCACAATAAATTCTATGTCTTTACTGCTTTCATTTTAATTTTTATTATTCTTCATATTGATATCTTCTACATACATTCTATCTGTTATGTGTGACTGTTAGTTGGTACTTTCATTTACATTTGGGTGTTAGTGACCAATTTTGGCGCTAACAGTTAAATAACCTATTATCAAATCTGGACTGAAATATAACTTTCGGAATCTCTAGGAGAAACATGGGAATTGTAATGACCTGCTATTTTGAACCATTCAAATCGACAATAATCCACACATATCATACTTGAATTGCTCAAAATGACAAATTGTTATTTATACTTGGCAAGACTTAGCATATACAGTAAATAAATCAATCAAAGAATCATAGACACAGAGTAATACAACAATACGCAGCGGAATAGATAAATAGTAGTTCATAAAGCTTCTATAGAAACATCAGAATCTAAAACCAAATACAACCTAAATTCAAATATAAAGAAGTCTCTAATACATAAGCAAATGACAAGTCTGAACATAAACAACTAGAAATAATTAAAATAACCGAGATAACAGAAAAGATGAATAGATTAGAGATAGATCTCCAAGCATAACTCCAAGCTCCAAAGGTGAGTCTCAAATGCTGTAATACTCAGGCTGACCCGAGTATAAAGCAAAACACAAAACACTCGAGTCAGGATTAACAATCTTATGCAAGTAAACCAACTCAAGTGAAATGTCCAAATGAAATGCAATAACTTAAAGAATGTTTGGGATTTCCATCCTTTAAGGATATGTGGAACTATCCACATACATAATACACTACGCTACATAAATAATGTCTACAATAAAGTAAAATATTAAAATAGCATTAAGACGTTACCCATATCCCCTTAATCATTTTATATAAATGACGTAGTTTATACAGATATTGTAAACTCCACCCGTAGGTGGGCTATCAGAGAGCACTCAATAGGTACGACACAAACCAAACTCGTAATGGACGCGATAAGGCATGTGACAAGGCACACGAGGCAATGCCTAGAGTAGGATTCTACCGTTTTATGGATCCGAACTGGTGGTAACGCTTAGCAGCTACTACCGCCACCTCGAGACACACTCCTAAATCAAATAAAAGGATGGCCACCAAATCAATCAAAAAATCATAATATGTTATCAAATAAATGTGCCCGATAGGAGGTGCGACGTCACTTGGCCCGGCGTGGATCCTGTTTTAGCCAAATCAAGTTGACCCGAGGGGGTCAGGGCTATGTAATACCTCATAAAGAATCATTCGCCAAACCATCCTACTTCATTCTGGAATCTCCACCACATACAAAGTTGTTAAAGTGGTTTTCGGTATTGGCAGAGAGTATGACAATATCTGATACCGGTCTCTTTAACAACCAAACGCTTATTTCACACCGGATAGTTCTTTTACATTTCCCAAAACTAATTCATACTGATATCAAAATATCATATTTACTCCGAAATCATATCACTTTCGAAATCATATTCACTTCAAATTCATATCACTTTCGAAATCATATTCGCACCTAAAATCATATTCATTTTCAAAATCATAACCACAAAATAGGTTAAATCATCGTATCCAAATATCCGCATTTTAAATATTTTAAATCTAAATCATAACAGTTTCAACTTTAAACATTTTGAATATTGAAAGTAGTTTATATATTAGAATAGTTATGCATTAAAAATAATTTATATTTTAAAAAGATTATAGACTGAAATAGTTTATATATTAGAAATAATTTATATATTAAAATAGGTTATAGATTGAAATAGTTTATATATTAGAAATAGTTTAAATATGTTATATATTAAAATAAATATATTAATTTAAACATAATATATTTTACTTTTACTAAATTTTATTAAATTAAATCTTATATTATGAAAAAAAAGTAAATGAAGTTATAAGTAAAACCTTAAAATTTACATTTTAAAACTTAACTTATAAATTTAAAATTCTTAAGCAAATAATATTAAAATCTAAATTTTACATATATGTTTAAAAATAAAACCTTATATTAAATTTAAAAATCGTTTTCCCTTTTTTTTCCGAACACATCTTTTCAAAATTTCAAAAATCACTTTAAAAGCAGATCACCGATGTTCGTATATAGTTTTCTATCCTAGGGTCAAGTGATATGGATACTTATCATTTCAATCCACAATAATTTAAAATTTATGGATATATATCATTTCAACCTACAAATCCAAAATTTCAAAATCAATAAAAACCGCTTGGGTTTATCATTTAAACCCATAACGATTTTTTCCTATTCTAAAGATCTTTCAAGTATGTATCATTTCAATCCACGGGGAATACCTAAAACTAAGGGAACTTACGGCGTGGTTTACATAAAATAAAATACAACACAAAATCATACATAACATATTACATAAGGTCACATAATTTACATAACAAATTGCATAAAATAACGTATGACTCACGTAACAAATTGCATAAAATAGCATATAACTTACATAACAAATTACATAACATATCATATAACTTACATAATTAATTACAGAACATAGCATGTAACTTACATAATTAATTACAGAATATAGCATGTAACTTACATAATTAATTACAAAACATAGCATGTAACATACATAATTAATTATTACATAATCAATTATAAAACATAGCATGTAACTTACATAATTAATTATTACATAATTGATTACATAGCATAGCATGTAACTTCCATAATTAATTATAAAACATAACATGTAACTTACATACTTAATTGTTACATAATTAATTACATAACATAGCATGTAACTTTCATAATTAATTATAAAACATAACATGTAACTTACATAATTAATTATTACATAATTAATTACATAACAAGCATGTAACTTACATAATTAATTATATAAAATAGCATGGAATGTGACATAAATTTTCTACTATAACATAACCCAACATGCAATCATTTTCAATATAGCACCTTAGATGATTTTCTATATTACAATCATACTACACATGTGCATACAAATTTTATTCCTTTTTTTTCTTCTTTTTTCTTCTTCATTTTCATACATAAATTTCAAATAACATACTAATGACAATTTCCATCATAAAAGTGTCAACCTTTAAATCAATATAACATTTCCCTTTTTTTATTTTCAACATAGAAATTCAATATTAACATCATGATGCATATTAATAACCATATCATCACATCTATTTTTATAAATAAACAACATATATCATAAAAAAATTTATGTCAAAAATAACAAGGGAACATAGGTGAACATATGTCATATTAAATCATAACCAAATTACGCAGAATTTCTTAACTATTGCAACATTCCGATAACATATCAATTGATATTCATTTACTTAACATAAGATTATAAATCGTGAGTGAATAGCTCACCTTTTGAGGCTAGGAAAACTAACGACACAAAGCTATGAATTTGAGTCGCGAATTCCAAAGCAAATCAAAGCGGACTTGAATTGACGCGGCACAATATATATGGATATATATTTCATTTTTTTATATAAAAGAGAGGAGGAGAGGGGTTAAAAGGCTCGACCTAGGGTTAAAAGGACGGGTTTGGATGCGGCTAAGGTGGGCTAGGGTAGAAGAGATGGTTTGGCTATGCAAGAGGAGAATATGGTGGTGATTTGGGTGGGATTTGGTGGAGATAGGGCATACTGTAGGCTAGGAAAGAGGGGATGATTTCAGCCTTGCTTGGAAGAAATGGTGACTGAGATGAAGGGAAAGGAAAGATGGCTTGGATGGTGGTGGAGTGGTGGAAATAAAAGAGGAGGTGGAAGGAATTTGGAAGAGAAAAGGAAGGAGTTTTGATTTAGAGAAATTTGTGTTTTTAGATCTAGAACTCTCTGTAAATTTGGAGGGGAAGAAGAGATTATGATGAGAAAGTCTTCTCAAGAGAAAATTATGTACGTACAAGTTAGTCAGAAGGAAACAGATGGTCGTAGGCATAGGAATAGGCACAAGTCTCTTGGTATGTTTAGAGTCTCTTGGTTAACCAAGGCCCATTAGGACTAAACCAAAACCATTAGGACTTAGCCAAATTTCACAACTAAACACTACAAACTTATGTTAGTTTTTCATAGAAATTCAAATATTTAGAGCAATAGATATGTGATTTTGATGAAACATAATGTGGAGAAAAGATCAGAATTCAGTCTAGTATCATATAAAAAGAATAAAATTTTAAAATTTTCAAACAAAGGTCAAATTTTGACTAAGTTTGACCAAAACTCAAAGTTTTAGAAAATTTTCTATTTCATTGAATTTGAAAAAAATAATTACTCAATATTCCAAAATTTGTTCTTAAAATTTAACCTGTAAATTTTATTTAAATTCAAATAATAATATATTTTAAAATTGACAAAATTGAACCTTAATTTTATTAACATCGGTTTGTCTTTATTCAAAAGTTCATTTTATTCAATTCGATATATGTTGCTTATTCTTGACTGAATCAATTACCATCTATTACTCTTTACCTTGATTAAAAATTCAATTCCAATTTTTCAATATTAAATTTTCAATTGAATGTTGGTTACGCACTAATCATTTTATTTTCATTAAATAATTCAAGCAAAGTTTTATCCTTTTATTTCCATTTACATGTTCTTTATATTACATTAAATTTCTCTTTCAATTAAAACATTTGTTTCTCTTTTATTCCCTCAACTTTCTCTTTTATTTTAATTCAAACATACGTTCTATTATTACGTTCATTAATTACAACTAATATTATCTTTCCTTTTATTTGAAAGATTTCAATTACATTTAATTCTATCGATTACAAAATAAATTCCAAGGCGAATTAATCAATTGGATGAGGAATAAATCAATTGTTACGACTTAGTAATTCATATCTACTAATTTATTGTTTACACAAGGAGTATAAATCTACTTACCAAATAATTGATTTCTTGTTGTATGCTAACATATTTAGAATATTGTTTATCCCCTTCTTTAGTAACCTTTATTGTTACAGTTGATTGAAATTACATTAATACAATTGTTTATTACATTCAATTGATATTATTAAATTATATTCTAATACGCGTTACCACCTTCCATTTCAATAATGATTAGTTGTTTTAGGATTTTATCTAAGGTCATGTTTTATATTCTAAAAAGTTTATTATTATTATTATTATTATTATTATTATTATTATTTTGCAGCCAAAATTAAAATTCTTTATTTCTAACCAAATTCTACACAACAATTACAATTAATTTTTTTAAAATTGTTTGAATTTACAAGTCATTAAGCGAATTATATCGTACAGTTACCATTCAAGGTGTTATACTATACGTATAAACTCGTTATGTTCTTCTAGGACGATGATAAGGAAATCTATCCACTAATGGTTAGGAGGTGATTTTCGATCTTATTTCGTTTGTTTATTTCCTAAAGAAATGTGTTGAGTTTATCGGGAAATATCAAACGTTGTTTCGAAGAGACCATGATCAGATAAGTTATCCCAAAAACAATTTGACCAATTAGTACGTTTTCGAAGGGAAAAAAAGAGCATGGAGTCGAAGATGGAGCAGTCAAGTGAAAGGGCTAACCGCTACTAATCTTGAGGTTGATTCCAAATGGATGTAGTAGAAATAGTGCCTTCGGTTCCGTTCGGACCCAAAACTCACTTTTATGGATGAATGCTATCAGTAGATTGTCATTAGAGGATCATGAGCATTCTAGTAAAAATTCCTTAAAAAGGTAATCGTATCCTCTAACCTCATCAACCGGGAATGACTTAAATGCAGGGGAGATGCAGCAAGACTAAATGGGTCGCACCCAATTAGGGTATGTTTATCACCTTTCTAAATACCATCGGATATTATTACTACGATTCATGGAAGGAGCTTGGAAAGAGTGGGAACACCTGGGATGATAGCATATTCGGTTTATCCAGGTTAGAGGTAGTTCGGTCTTATGTAGCAGGGGATCCCGGCGTGGTCCTAGATACATTGTTTCTAGACATGTACTATGACAGGTGATACCCCAGTACCTAGTCATTCGTATGGAATCAATTCTCCAATACGTGTCTTAATTGTTTTGGTTGTAGAGCCTAATATGCTAATTTAATTAATGTAACAATTTTAGCTATTTGAATAAGTATTTGTACTTGGACACTATTATAATATCAGAGGATTTGATATGAAATGTTTTGGTTATCGTAAGGTAAAAACCCGTCGATTTTATGTATGGCGTGGTCTTAAAAAATACCTTTGATTTTCAAAGGATTTTGAAAATTTTAATAATTCAAATTGAGTGCGTTCTCTCACGCTGGTTTTCCAGATCGACTCGGGTGTTATTTTATTATAATGCTCAGGTCAGACCGAGTATTACAGATGCGGGATATGATGCTATAGAGCTCTGGAGACGAGCTGGAAGGAGAAGACGTATTACTCGTATTTGATTTTATTCCGTTGTAGTGTTTGTTGTAGTTTCATCAATTGTGAGGGTCAACTGTCCAAGCTAATAACTATTGATTTGTGTACTTTGATGTGAGATATGTATATTATAATTTTTTGATTTATGTAAAGAACTATTTATATTATATGTTATTCAGTCCACTGTGAGCTTCTGTTTTGTCTAGTTTCTTCTTCCCTCTACCTACTTTCTTTCCCTCAACAATCTATCTTTCCGGTACTCAATTGTTTGGCATGTTATACAAGGAGCGTATTTATGTCGATTTTCAAGGGTCGAAAAGGAAGGTCATCTCAAAAATCATCTTCACTTCACCGATCTAGTGCATTGACCGCCTAAATTCATCGTCGTTGCATCACAGTAGAAGCTGTTGCTAGCTCCATTTGGTTCTTTTTGACCTCCCCTACTAGATCATGCCACCTTACCTTCAGCCTCCTCTAAATGTTAATGCCACCGCAAAATATGTAAGGGTTTCAAAACTTTAGACGTGAAATTCTGGAAAACCTCATCAACTACAGGACCTATGAAAACCGCCACTAGACTCCCCTGTCATGCTCCATAATCCTCCTAATTCAATTTCATCAAATGGTCACGGAATCGAAAGTCCCAATTGTAGGATCGATTTCGCCCTAGAGGTGGGGTGAATAGGATAATAATATCAATAATAAAAATTTAATGCGGAAGTATATAAAAAAATTGCAGCACTGATAATAGCAGAATAATAGCAACATAGATAATAGTAGAATATAAAAGACAGAAACAGAATAACATAGATTCATCTAACTTCGGCAAAGCCCTGCCTACGTGCTATCCCGAGGTTTCTACTAGAAATTAAGCAGTCAGACACCTATACACGTAAATTCACGACACTCGATATCGACTAACCTAACTCTATGCTCAAAACCTTGCCATTACTCAACCGATGACTTGTGAATTCTCAAACTACACTACCGTAGTGCGTCCCCTAGTCACTCGAATAGACTTTACAAAACTTTAAAAGAGAAACAAATTAAAAACAACTTAAAAACCCTAGTTTAAATTATAAGCCCAAAAAAAAATTAATTCGGCCCAAAATAAAATAGCAATAAATGATGCGTCCCCTTTTATTTTTATTAATGTCTTTGGTCCGTTTTGTTCTATGACAAAATGGCTGCTTTTATTAATCTGGAATAGAGTTGAAGATAAATACGAGTGAATGAGTAATATGTAGTGAGGTGAAAATGTAAATTGAAAATTGTGATGTAATCGAATTTATATTGTAATTGAAATTGTGTATATATAGTGAGAGCTCAAATTTGTACTATTCAAAATTGTAATAAAATATTAGTTTGAATAAAATATTTGTTTAAATTTAAACCCTGTGTTATTTATTTTATTCAGCAAATATTTATTTAATTATGTGAAAATAAAATAGTACAATAACAAATACATTTAAATGAATATATATGTTTATTATCATCAAACAAAAATCATATACTAGCATATTCAACAATCTCCCCCTTTTGACGAGAACAAACATATATTTAAGATTTTGAATATATTAAATGTATTTGATCATTCAATTTGCTCCCTCTATTTGAATGCTCCCTCTCTACAACAAAGCCCCCCTTCATATATGCATGAAAATAAATAAAAATATGCAAATGAGCCTAGATGCAAATAGAAAATACAAAATAAATTATTTAACCTTTATTTTCCAAAATCTTAACTTTTCTCTCCCCCTTTTGTTATTAGCAAAAGAATAATAGTGTTAGAAAAATAAAGATATAGTGATAGAAATTAATACAAAATTAATACCCAATCAAGTATAAGTATTAAATTTCATTAAAAAAATCAAACAAAAATCATAGATGCTCTGTTAGACGCATGCTCCACTTTTAGAATGATTGCGGTGATGTAAAACCACATAGCTGTGTCTATTTGTGGTATATTTATATCAGGAATTTGAATATCTACTAACCATGCATAACCATTAGGACTTTTAAATGAGATTAGTAGTATTCCCTTTTTTTTTTAAAAATGAATTCAAGTATCTTCTCATCATGCATAACCGCGAGGACTTTTAAATGGGATAAGAATCAACTTATCCATTTAATTAATCAATTTTAATATGCGTTCCATACATGCATAAGTGTGAGGACTTTTAAATGAGCATGGAAACACATGATCAAAAATTACAAGTAATTCACCTATGTATAACCGTAAGGACTTTTAAACGAGAGTGAATACATTGGATGTTTTTATTGCTAAAAATATAATAAAATGAAAGCGAATAATTTTCCACTTAAAATACCACATATTGACATACTATATTTGATTTTGATGAGTGATAGTCGTTAGAAATATGATAGCAATAGAGATGGTCATGGAATATTTACCCATCAAAAGTTATTATAAATCTTGTTTAAATTTCTATTTACTAAATATATTGTCTTAAGTTACAATATATGATAAATATCAACATTCATAACTTTTTCAATCACTATTTTATCTTTTCGATAATCAGTTGGGAGTCAGATTAGTTAATGTAGTCATTTAAGATCAAATTCAAAAATAGTTATAAACTCAAATTTTCTAAAATAACTAATTTGAAACAAGGTCAACAAAAACTATTTTATTGAAGGGGTTTTATAAAAGAAATGTATGCTAATTGAAAATAATTTAAGACGAAAATATGCAGATATTTTCTTTTAAATGATGCAAATACTAAATGTCATAAATCACATTCTACTAGTAATTTTTCTATCAACTAGATTACCAGTGTAATCTGCATCTGAATTTCTCTTAGACTCAAAATTATCATTAGATTGATGTCATAGACCAGACCATAAAGTGCGCAACAAAATATCTTAAAATCATTCTTAACAGCTTTTAAATGAAATTAAATTGAAGCCGTGCAAATAAACAAATAGTGAACGTATTATCAGATCCAGAAAATAAATATATCCACAAATATCAACAATCAATAAAACAACATCATTAGTTTAAAAAAATTTATATGAACTAGTCCAGAGATTATAGATGTACTTATAGTGTTCTCGGCATAAAAAAATAATTGGCCAACAATTTTGAATAAGTCACCATCATAACCAACACTCATTATCACACAACTAGCTGATTTAATTTAGATTATGGTGCAGATTATCACATTTAATAAATCGTTCAAAATAAGTATACGGTTACCTGTTTTATCTTTACGATAATTTTTCATTGTTGCCTATTGTGATTCTGTCACCTTTATACTAGGCTAAAGAACTTTGATTTGTCGCCCGTTGTGTGCCTGGAACAGCCAGAATCCAGGTAACACTGTTGTTGTTCCTTAGCCTGCCACCACATCTACATGAGAGAAACTTTTTGTGACCTATTTGTTTTTATAGGTCCATGGTTGTTAGTGGCACATGATTTTGAAAATATGTTTGAGTAGACCCCAAACTATTCAATTTTTTCCTTTCAGCACCCAGATTTGTTTAACTTTAAGGGATTTTATATTTGTGCCTTTTGGAACCCAAATTGGAATGGTTTTTACGTGTTTGAGTCTATATCAACCAATATTCTGACTGTGGCTAGTCTTTCCACATATTTTGCACTTTGAATTTACTAGATTAATTTCATTTCTATCACATTCTGATTGATTATACCCAAGTGCTTGTGTAACCATATTAACAGTTTGTTTCCCTGATAGCATATTTAACGGTCTTTCACTTTTTGAAAATTTTCCTAAAGTCATAGATAGTTGTTGAACTTGTGCTTTGAGAGATTCATTTCAATTACAATTTTGTGCACTTTTTAATTGAATTTTCTCTCCTAATATTTTCATGCTCTTTCAAAATTCATTTTCAAGTGATTTAATTTAATTTTTGTTTTTTTAATTTCTTCTTCGAATGTTGGACACTTTTCACACTTAGGGCACTTGTATTGATAGTTTTTAGCAAATTGATCAAGCTGTTTATTTAAATCAATCAAAGTATCTTTTTGTGATGCAATTTTAGCATATTTCTCCCTAAGTCGTTCGAAACAGCCATTTACTTCGTGAAAATATATAAGTAATTCCGAATGAGTAAGTTTTGATACCTCGCTTGGCTCGTCATCATCGCTATCAGTTATATCACCTTGAAGACATAGATCGCTTTTTCGCTCTCACTGCCAGTGCTTTTATCTTCTTCATCAGTTTCATCCCAAATGGCTGCAAAATTCCCCTTTTCGATTTCTCTCCTTGGCCGAATTAATTCTGAGGACAATTGGGCTTGATATGACCAGGTTTGTTGCACTTTTGATAAATGATCTCTTGCTCTCTGAGTTGTCTAGTGCTTTGACTATTCTGCTTTTCAGTTTTTGATTTAAAACAGGATTTCCGTACCTATGATTCCACCTTTTGAATTTTTTTATTATCAGCGTCAGCTCAGCTGCTCCATCCTCACCATCGTCATCTTCACTTTCAGTTGTTCCTTTAAGAGCTATCGATTTCTTTCGAGTATCACCTTCTTCGCCTTCTTCCTTGAATTTCATTTCTAGCTCGTAAGTGGTGAGATTTCTGATGAGTTCTTCAACTTTGATTCATTTCAAGTCCTTTGATTCTTGAATGACAATAACTTTTGCTTCAAAATTTCATGGAAGGACTCTGAGGATTTTTCAGACTATTTTCAATTCTGTGTATAATTTTCCAAGAGCTTTTGATTTGTATACGATATTGGAAAGTCATCGTGCATCTCTTTGATATTTTCATCCTTGGCCATTGAGAAATTATCGTATTCCCTACTCAGGATGGCAAGGCGAGATTCCTTGACTTGAGATATTCCTTCGTGAATCACTTCAAGTGTGTGCCAAATTTCCTACGCAGTTAGACAATGTGAGATACGATTAAATTCAATTTGATCCAATGAATAAATAATAGAATTTTAGCTTTAGGATTAGCATTTTGTAGTCTATTTTCAAGATCTTTCTATTGATCCATCGGTTTATCTATTTTCTAATTATTTACAACTATAATCGGTGCTCTATAACCTATCTAACAATATTCCAAGCATTAAGGGTTTTCAGAAAGATTTTCGTTCTATTTTTCCAGCAACATATTTACCATTGAACATTGGTGATCTAACTATGGACTGACCCTCAGCAAAAGTATTATTAAAAGAAGCCATTTTAAAAATTCAAATGTTTAAAACAAAAATTGGTTTTTGAAAAATCAAAATTTTAAAACAATAATTGGCTTTTGTTCCTAGCTCTGATACCACTTGTAGGATCGATTTCACCCTAGAGGGAGGGTGAATAGGGTGATACTATCAATTATAAAAATTAAATATGGAAGTATATAAAATAATCGCAGCACTCATAATAGCAACACAGATAATAACAGAATATAAATGACATAAACAGAACAACACAGATTTACTCAGCTTCGGCAAAACCCTGCCTACGTGCTGCCCCCAAGGTTTCTACTAGAAATTAAGTACTCAGACGCTTACACACATAAACTTGCGACACACGCTATCGACTAACCTAACTCTATGCTCAAAACTCTACCACAACTCAGCCATTGAGTTGCAAATTCTCGAACTACACCACCATAGTTCGTCCCCTAGTCGCACGACTAGACTTTACAAAAGTTTAAAACATAAATAAATTAAAAACAACTTAAAAACCCTAGTTTGAAAAATAATCCCAAAAACAATTAATCCAGCCCAAAATAAAATAGTGATAAATGATGCGGCCCCTTTTCTTTTTATTAATGTCTTTGGCCCGTTTTTCTTCTGTGAAAAAATGGCGGCTTCTTTTCGTTCCTCGAGTACGTTCATTCCTCTTTCTTTTTGAAAAAAAACTATGGCTTCTGTAAATTGAATTAGTTGATTCCAGTTGATCGTTCAAAATTGATATTTTCGCATTTATTACGTTATCGATCGATCGTATTGCTCTGACTGCACTTGGCTACTTCAATTCGTCGAGTTCAAATCTGGTAAATGATTTCCTTGTTGTTATTTTTTTCTCATTTATATCCTTGAACTTGATTGCTTTTTGAATGCCGATGATGATAGGTTTTAAATAGGATTCGAATTCCTATTATTTTGTTCATCTGATAATTTGTTTTGCCGTTCAATTTTGCTTGAATGCTAAAGATTTGTACCGAATTGTTCAAATTCGTATTTTTTGTGATTACTTGATTATCACAGCTCAATTCTGACTTTTTGATTCCTTGGTTACCACTGCTTGATTTTCTGGCATTTAAACTTGACTTTGGTTCCTTTCTTTGTGCTTGTTGACAGTGATAATATTTGACTTTGGCACTGACTTGTTCAACTAGAAACTGCTGTTACATGCCACTTTGTTTTTGTGAAAATACGACTTTGTTATTATCTTGATCAGCATGGCTACATGCCTGGATTTTCTGACTTGCTTGCATCTGTAGTTGTATTGTGACATTGGTCTAGGTTGCATTGTCCATTGTTCTATATGTGTACATCAATGTCATCTCCATGTTTCACTTATCTGGTACACTGTTGTCTTTTCTACCTCTGGTTCATTTTATTGTATTGCTCTTGCCTTCCATTTGCACTTTGATATTGCGGTATGTTCTATGTCACTCTGTTTGATCATTAATGATGATGAAATTGGTCTGTTGTCAATGCATATGTCATGTACCTTGCTCTTGCTCTGTTCACTACATGGTGCACTTATTTAGTGATTCTCTAATTGTATTCCGACTGTTGCATATGTATATAAGTGCTCGTGCTTATTCGAGCTGCAGTACTGGTTATCACTACACATACATTACACACACATATGTGTGTATGCATGTATGTATGTATGTATATATGTACATATATGTATCTATGTATGACTTGACCATGGTTTCATATGAATGTGGTCTGCACTTTCTGTCATAGCTTTGCATTTTTGTGAGCTAGTCATTTCCACTTGTATACATACATACATTTATGTATGTATATATGTTGTTTATGTCTTTGAGCCAGGGCAGTTTGGTTGTGTTGCACTGCTCTGTCCACTGATATTTGAGTCTGGATTTTTTTTGCATTGAGTTGTTGAGTCATGTAAACTTGTTGTCTTTATTTTGCCTTACCCTTTTCCATTGATGCCATCCCTTCTTTGTTGGCATGTGCATTGCCTATATATGTGTACATGTGTGTACTGCATTGCTGTTACTTCGACTACTTGTTTTCATGTGGTAGCTGGACTTGCTTGAGTATTCAGTTGAGCTTGCATTGGTTTTCACTTGTATTTTGGAATTTGGTGTTTGCATTGAGTCATGTGAGCTTGTGTGGTCTTCACGTCGGTTGATTGTGCTTTGTTGTTTTGATACATACCATCTGGAGGTTTTGAGCTTTGTACATGTTCATTGTTGTAAACAATTGAATTTTCGGTCGAGGCATGTTTTAGTCATTAATGATGTGCACTAACTTGAATTTTATTCATGTGTACATTAGTTTGGTTGGACTGTCTAGCCTTTGTTATTGCTGGCTTCATGTGTACAATTTCATCTGGATTTGTTTTCCGTATTGCTCCTGAGTTGAATCTAGCTTATAGCTCAATTTTGAACTTGTGCTTATGTGGTGCCTTTATTTTTATTGCACTTGAGTTGAATCCAACCTTGGCTCGAATTTGACCTTTTGCTCACATGTCCCTGTAGTTTTATCAAGTGTATATCGGTATACACAGCCTTGTGGCATGTAACATGATACACCGTGCATGTCACAAGCTGTTCATGTATGATGAAAATAAATATGATAACGAACAACCCAAATAACCGAGGCAAATAATATTTTCAAAATATACATTTTATTTTACATGGCAAAAATATTTCTTTTTCAATTTTACTGCGTCAGTGTCTATTTGGCAGATAATTCAGATTCTAGATTCAATTTGGAATAGATTCAGAGACAAATATGGGTGAATGAGTAATATGTAGTGACGTGCACATGTAAATTGAAAATTATGACGTAATCGAATTTGTATTGTAATTGAAATTGTGTATATATAGTGAGAGTTCAAATTTGTACTATTCAAAATTATAATAAATTATTTGTTTGAATAAAATATTTGTTTGAATTTAAATTCAGTGTTATTTAATTTATTCAGCAAATATTTATTTATTATGTGAAAATAAAATAGTACACTAACAAATACATTTAAATGAATATATATGTTTATTATCATCAAACAAAAACCATATACTAGCATATTCGACACTAATTAGAAACCTAGGTTGTTTTTCCAATATTGACCATTGATTTCCCTTGATCGGTGAACTTTTATGACAAATGACTACTTGCTATTTATTCAGTTTATCCATACGATTTTTATAATTTATAATTCGATGAATTCTGGACATTTTTAAGTTTAAATCACTGTTTGATTAGATGTAGTTATCTACCCTTAGTACGTAATTAAGAAATTTTGGGAGACTAAAAACGGAGTTGTAGCTGATGGCTAGGGTCCGTAGCCTCTCTTATATTGTCATACAGTTAGGTTATGGACTGTATACCCATTTTGGCCCAAAATAATCACGTACATTGTTTATTGCTTGTAAAACTCCTATCACTCAAACCATAAATCCAAATTTAACAAATTTGTAGTTGAAACCAATCAACTCAGAAAGACCTATATAAAGGTTATAATTACGACACCAAATTCACCTTTAAGTTAATTATATAAATTGGTGTACGTGCTTCACCATTGCATTATTTATAATGATATTTGTTTGAAAAATATAGTATGTATATTGTAGTTTTAATTCTGCCATGTGTGTTTTCCCCTTTTATCCCATATTGATTTTATATTTTAATTTACACAACCCACGATCGATTGCTTTTAAACTCCGAGATTAGTGTGCAGGCATGTTTTGATGGTGTTTTGTCACTAATTTTAGATGTTTGAAACAATAGAGTGTTACATTCAGTATTAAAGCCTAGGTTTAGCAATTACTTAAGGATTGGTTTATTTAAACCGTTTAGGGTCGGTTAATTAATAATTTAGGTTGGGATAAAATATTAAATGAGAGAGTGTTCTTATCGATAATTGTATGCTTTGTGTGTATGGGCTGTATGTGTAATAACCATTGCCTCGTCCTAAGACAATGTTTATTTATGACCCGTGTGTGGGAAATAAACAAAGTAGGAGTGGGGATAAGATGAGCATTTATATCGGGGGTTGAGTATTAGTTATAACCCGAGTGACACATGCATGATGTTAAATTATAACTAAAGACTAACCTTAATAAATGGACTTATTTTTTTTATTATCTTGTAAAGTTTTAGTTGAAAAATATTATAGTCGAAAGGTTATATTAAAATTTACATTTTGGGATTTAGAGATATTTTATTAAAAAGGATATATATATATATATATATGGACTTAATGTGATTTGCTGAAAACTTTGCATGGGTAAAAGTAAAATATTCAATTTTGAGGAAAAATACTTTTGTATACAGATAATTTTATAAGAAATATGATTACTGTAAAATAATTTTATATAAAAGCATTTTGTGAAAGGATATTTAGTTTAAAAGATTTTGGTAGGAAATTGGATTTAGTTTGAGTGCTTTAGAGAAATATTTGCGTAAGAATCATTTTGATTAAAGTGTTTTGATTTGGTAAAAGATATTTTTATAATATTATCTTGCTTTAATAAAGTTTATAAAAAATACCATGTTGAGGAATATTTAGCGTGAATCTTTACTTTAAAAGAGGAAAATGTTCCATTGAGAAGTATTTTATAATAAATATTATATTATTTGAAAATTATTGTTTCAAGGATGTTTTGTGGAAAAGCTAACTTGATAGAAAAGATTTCTTATTTTGTAAGAACATTCTGAGAATGCATTTCATTGAAGAAAATATTTGAAAATATTTTGATTTGAGAAATAAACTTTTAGGCAAAAGTATATGAGGAATATTTTTACTTGACAAAAATGTTTTATTCACAAGAACGTACGTGAGTTGAGAAAACTTTTTGCTTGGAAGCTGATTTCATTTGTAAGTATATTTACTTAAAAGATGCTTTTATTTATAAATGATGTTTTGGGAGAAAATGTTTTTTAAGTAAAGAACTTTAATTGGAGAATACATAATTTATAAAAAAATATATTTTATTGGGAATATAATTGAAAATATTTTATTTGAGAAAGGATGTGTGTTATAAAATATCCAGTTTTAAACACTTTGGGAAAATATTTTATAGAGATGGGGATACTTGATAAAGAAGTAAATAATTGAAAATGTAAAACACTTGGGTTGAATAACAAACTTTGGAGGTGTTTGTTAAAAGTATTTTATTGAAAGGGATATTCATCCTGGAAAACTTTATTAGGAAACATATGGAGAAACATGAGACTAAATGAGTGACATGGGTATGAGGATTAGATGATACGAGTTTTGTATTTGTCCAACATCCATTTTGATAATGTAACATTTATGCCTATTATGTGTCAACTTCCCTAATGAGTTGTAAGGGTGTCTTATGTTTCCCTTCCAAGGAGAGAGTAAGGACATGGTACGGGGACTGCCCATTTGTTATGTGTGGGATAATGACATTTTACTTGTATTTGCTTTCTTTAGTTGAATTGCTTGCGCTGTTCTTATGCTATATAGGTGATCAGTTATGCAACGATCCAAAATTTTGAACACTTCGTATTTAAATATCTGAATCTTGATTAAATGTGACTAAATTTATTTTTATAACCTTGCTAAACCCCTTTTAATTAACAACTAATGATGATAAACTTTTTTTTGAAATATGTTTACAAAAATTAAGCACTTCAAAAAATATCGACAGTTTAATGGAAAATCGTTTAGCGATAAACGGCTTTTTACTTAATATAAGTCGTTTAAAATTTTTTGGATTTCTTAGAATACTAGTATGTAACTAATTAGAAATAAAAATATTTTTCTTACTAATGGTGATTAGTTGGGTATGATGATGTCATAGGATAGGAGATATTTATGGAAGATATTTCCTAAGGGGTGTGAGGTGGAAAGTGAAGCATGTGAGCGAGTGGTTGCTTTGTGACCTTCCATGGAGTGTAAGAGGTGGTTGGTAACCTCTTATTAAATCTTATATAAACACTTCATATGTTTCAGTTTACCCATTTGACTTGATCAAAAAGATGGAATGTATAAACTCTTCACACTCTTTCTCTTCACTGTTTATTTCTAAACAATATCAAAACACCTCCAAACTGCACCAAAATTTGGCTAAAGGCCTAGCACAACATTTGAGATAAGAATATCAAGTCAAATGTTGAATAAAAGAAGCACAAGGTGGGGAACATTATTGGGCCATGAGCAATAAAAGTGGAGGGGAGGATACCGAGAGCAAATATGAAGCAAAGGTTGGATCTTTGGCTTGTTTGATGATGCTACGAAGTGGCCATGTGTTATTAGTAAGTGTGATTGATGTTAATAAGGAGTTTGGTGAGCTAACTCATAATTGAAAAGTTAATGGTGTGTGTATATATATATGTTGTATGCAAATATAAAGTTCATTAACTAAGTAAAGTTACAACATTGCACCTCCCTTGCTTTTGAAAGTAAATGACAACTTTATATTATGTATAATTACTTTTATTACCTTCTAAAAATTGCAACATGTCCTTGACATGGTGTTTTCATGTTTTGTTTGGTTGTATGGCATTGAAGTGTGTTTGAAAGTGCTTGAAGCGAGAAAGGTTGCTATATGTGCACTTCACGAATCCCTTGTGTTTAACATGTTTAAAATAGTTATATGGGATTATATTATGAAATTATATATTTTAGTTGTTCTCTAAAATTATAACGTCTATGGGGAAATAAAGAATTGGTCTGAAATTTAGACAAACGATAGAACAAAGTTGTAAAAGTTAGAAGCGAAGTAGTCTTATAAATGCACTCTAAAAATAGTTTTTTTTTGGAATTTTTAATATGACTTTGAAAGACATCCTTAGGAGTTTCTTTATATGGTTTTTAAGTAATCTAATTAAAATACTTGTGTTAAAAATTTCAACTCTGAAATCATTTGTTTGAATGGAGAAAACTAGTTAAACTTCAAGACAATTTTCTAATGTTCTCTATTGGCTATCTTTTACAGCAATTACAACTGCTATCTTTAAGCTACAACAACACTTCTGGCCTTCTATTAGTGTAGTATTGTTTTAAACCACTTTTATGATTTTAAATGAGCTTAAAATAATTATTTTAGGACATCTTTTTAGGGAAGTTTAATACTAGGTTTTAAAGTATACTAAAAGTGGTTTCAAGTTTAAATGTATTTTTGATATTTATTTATAAATTTTTAAAATAAAGGAATATATATGTGTGTCTATATATATATATATACATATACATATATATATATATATATATATTGGCAATGCCAACGGGGATGAATGGACCCCTACCATTTATTAATGAAACAAACATTACAAGGGAAATGATACAAAAGCAAAAGAAATAAAAAAAAGGAATTAAAAACTCTAGTTAATATGCATAACATATTAATTAGGCTAGCTATACATAAATTTCTAGCTAAATGAGCATAAATAACCAAGGCAGATTTTTTTCATTCCAGTAAATAATCTTGACTTTCTCTCCTCCCAAATGATGTAAACAAACTTTTATAGAAATTTGTGAAGGAGCCTATGCTTAGCAGTTCTTCATCTCATGGCCTTGATTATCATATGCCATTTAGTTTTAAAGTCCATAACTGGGTAGTGAAGGTTTGTCAAGGACAAAATACTTTTCCAAATGAAAATAAGAATTATCACATGAGAAAAATATATGAAGAGTGTTCTCAATAGCATGATGACATAGCAGACATGAGGAAGACATAAGTATCCCTTTACGAACCAAGTTGTCCTGTGAATGAATTGCATTAGAGAATATTTTCCACAGTAGCATGTTTTATGTAGGTTTACTACCACACTTCCAAATCCTTGGCCATTGAGAAATTATTGTATTCCCTACTCAGGATGGCAAGGCGAGATTCCTTGACTTGAGATATTCCTTCGTGAATCACTTCAAGTGTGTGCCAAATTTCCTACGCAGTTAGACAATGTGAGATACGATTAAATTCAATTTGATCCAATGAATAAATAATAGAATTTTAGCTTTAGGATTAGCATTTTGTAGTCTATTTTCAAGATCTTTCTATTGATCCATCGGTTTATCTATTTTCTAATTATTTACAACTATAATCGGTGCTCTATAACCTATCTAACAATATTCCAAGCATTAAGGGTTTTCAGAAAGATTTTCGTTCTATTTTTCCAGCAACATATTTACCATTGAACATTGGTGATCTAACTATGGACTGACCCTCAGCAAAAGTATTATTAAAAGAAGCCATTTTAAAAATTCAAATGTTTAAAACAAAAATTGGTTTTTGAAAAATCAAAATTTTAAAACAATAATTGGCTTTTGTTCCTAGCTCTGATACCACTTGTAGGATCGATTTCACCCTAGAGGGAGGGTGAATAGGGTGATACTATCAATTATAAAAATTAAATATGGAAGTATATAAAATAATCGCAGCACTCATAATAGCAACACAGATAATAACAGAATATAAATGACATAAACAGAACAACACAGATTTACTCAGCTTCGGCAAAACCCTGCCTACGTGCTGCCCCCAAGGTTTCTACTAGAAATTAAGTACTCAGACGCTTACACACATAAACTTGCGACACACGCTATCGACTAACCTAACTCTATGCTCAAAACTCTACCACAACTCAGCCATTGAGTTGCAAATTCTCGAACTACACCACCATAGTTCGTCCCCTAGTCGCACGACTAGACTTTACAAAAGTTTAAAACATAAATAAATTAAAAACAACTTAAAAACCCTAGTTTGAAAAATAATCCCAAAAACAATTAATCCAGCCCAAAATAAAATAGTGATAAATGATGCGGCCCCTTTTCTTTTTATTAATGTCTTTGGCCCGTTTTTCTTCTGTGAAAAAATGGCGGCTTCTTTTCGTTCCTCGAGTACGTTCATTCCTCTTTCTTTTTGAAAAAAAACTATGGCTTCTGTAAATTGAATTAGTTGATTCCAGTTGATCGTTCAAAATTGATATTTTCGCATTTATTACGTTGTCGATCGATCGTATTGCTCTGACAGCACTTGGCTACTTCAATTCGTCGATTTCAAATCTGGTAAATGATTTCCTTGTTGTTATTTTTTTCTCATTTATATGCTTGAACTTGATTGCTTTTTGAATGCCGATGATGATAGGTTTTAAGTAGGATTCGAATTCCTATTATTTCGTTCATCTGATAATTTGTTTTGCCGTTCAATTTTGCTTGAGTGCTAAAGATTTGTACCGACCTGTTCAAATTCGTATTTTTTGTGATTACTTGATTATCACAGCTCAATTCTGACTTTTTGATTGCTTGGTTACCACTGCTTGATTTCTGGCATTTAAACTTGACTTTGGTTCCTTTCTTTGTGCTTGTTGACAGTGATAATATTTGACTTTGGCACTGACTTGTTCAACTAGAAACTGCTGTTACATGCCACTTTGTTTTTGTGAAAATACGACTTTGTTATTATCTTGATCAGCATGGCTACATGCCTGGATTTTCTGACTTGCTTGCATCTGTAGTTGTATTGTGACATTGGTCTAGGTTGCATTGTCCATTGTTCTATATGTGTACATCAATGTCATCTCCATGTTTCACTTATCTGGTACACTGTTGTCTTTTCTACCTCTGGTTCATTTTATTGTATTGCTCTTGCCTTCCATTTGCACTTTGATATTGCGGTATGTTCTATGTCACTCTGTTTGATCATTAATGATGATGAAATTGGTCTGTTGTCAATGCATATGTCATGTACCTTTCTCTTGCTCTGTTCACTACATGGTGCACTTATTTAGTGATTCTCTGGTTGTAATCCGACTGTTGCATATGTATATAAGTGCTCATGCTTATTCGAGCTGCAGTACTGGTTATCACTACACATACATTACACACACATGTGTGTGTGTGTATGTATGTATGTACATATATGTATCTATGTATGACTTGACCATGGTTTCATATGAATGTGGTCTGCACTTTCTGTCATAACTTTGCCTTTTTTTGAGCTAGTCATTTCCACTTGTATACATACATACATTTATGTATGTATATATGTTGTTTATGTCTTTGAGCCAGGGCAGTTTGGTTGTGTTGCACTGCTCTGTCCACTGATATTTGAGTCTGGATTTTGTTTGCATTGAGTTGTTGAGTCATGTAAACTTGTTGTCTTTATTTTGCCTTACCCTTTTCCATTGATGCCATCCCTTCTTTGTTGGCATGTGCATTGCCTATATATGTGTACATGTGTGTACTGCATTGCTGTTACTTCGACTACTTGTTTTCATGTGGTAGCTGGACTTGCTTGAGTATTCAGTTGAGCTTGCATTGGTTTTCACTTGTATTTTGGAATTTGGTGTTTGCATTGAGTCATGTGAGCTTGTGTGGTTTATACCATAGTGGTACTTTCCACATTATTTTTAAATAGGTTTCAAATATTTTGAAAGATAGTTAGTGAATTTACTAAATTCGATAAGATAAGTACGTGACTTTTGATAAGAGATTTAATACATTAAAATTAAATTAAAAAGAGATTTATATATTTGGTTGAATGATTGTTATTTGATAGTTAATGTTAACCCGCTTTCAGTCAAGGCCATGAATAGGCGGATTCAACCCAACCAATTTTATGACTATTGAGGCTGGAATACGATGGATTCGGTTTAAAAGAACGAAGATCACTTGGATATGTCATTTGGCCAAGAAATGGGGGGGGGGGGTTGCACGGCTCGGTCTGGAAGATAAGCTTCAATCGGCATACCTCACCTCGATCGGCACACCTTCCCTCGTTCGACACACCTCCCCTCGGTCGGCATACCTTCCCTCGATCGGCATCGTACCTCGTTCGGCATACCAACTGCTCAGGGTCGGTCGGCATAATGAAGTAGGGTTCGGCTATGGCCTTGTTGGGCCAAAACTACTCAGGAGGCCCAACAACCTGGTTTTGCCTATAAATACAGCATGTGGGCCTCCAGATGGGGGATCTTCTTCTTTACGCTCTCTAACTTTCTATTTTCTAAGGCTAAAGGTTACTCTATCAGTTTTTAACTGTAATTGATTCGAACATCAATAAAAAGGAATTTCTAGAGTGGACGTAGGCCGGAGTTAGCAGAACCACTATAAATTATGTGTCTTTACTACTTTCAATTTAATTTTTATTATTCTTCATACTGATATCCTCAACATACATTCTATCTGTTATCTGTGGCTGTTAATTGGTGCTTTCATTTACATTTGGGTGTTAGTGACCAATTTTGGCGCTAACATTTTGGTGCTTCCTCTGAGAAAACAAGCACTCGAGAATTTTAGAGCTAGGAACTTGGATTCTAGGAAACAATGGCTAGACCATCAGTAAGGAGGCAAGTGAAAAAAAGGAGTAATCAGGAGGGAAGTCAAGAGGCTTCCCCTGGAGCTAGAGCAGGTCAAGCATCTATCTACATCACTAGAGATGAGATGGAAGCGATGTTGAAAAGACAAGAAGAGATGATGGAGGCTCTTCTCAGACAATTTGCTCAAGCAGGAAATGCAGGAGCTCAGATCCATGGAGCTGGATTAGAAGCGCTCAACCAGCAAGCAGAGAGAATGGCTTAAAAGGGGGCTACCCCCAATCAGCAGACGGCTAACAATCTAGATGGACCTAGACGAGGGGGCACACCACCAAGAAATGCTAGACCAATCCATGGAGGGATACCAGATGAAGCTGTGCAACCCAACACCAACACCAACATGAGTGCAGGAGTACGAGATGAGGAGTATGTGCCTGAATTTCCTCATGAACTCGGGGGGCAAACCGGAGGAAACGGACAAGGATTACTAACGATAGACTGGCGGCGATGGTTAGACGAGCTATGAGAGGTGGACTGGTAAAAAAAGACTTGGAGGATGTGAATAGGAGTCCCTTTACTCCTACTATAAGGCCAGATAGAAACCCACCGAATTTTAAGCTACCATCATTGGAGATGTATAATGGGAGGACGGATCCTACGGTTCATCTGACAAAGTATATGAGGCATATGGAAGTGCTGGGGGAATCAGAGGAAGTCATGGCCCGATGCTTCCCATTGTATCTGATAGACATAGCAGCACTATGGTTTAGACAATTGGAGAGCGGTTCCATGAGGACGTGGACCGAGTTGACTGGGAAGTTTATGAGGCAGTTCAGAATTCACATTTCGAGACCTAAGATTGTGATGAGTTTGGCAGCGCTAAAGCAGAGGACCGAGGAATCTTTGAGAAGCTTCCTGACGCAATTCAATGCAGCGGCAGCATCAGTGGATCGACCAGATCCGTCCATGGTCTTAATGGTAGCTGTATCTGGCATAGCTAATGAAAGAGAGTTCAAAAATTCACTGACAAGGGATCCACCTATGGATCTAGGGGAGTTTTTTCATGAAGCCGAAGGATTTCTACGGTCAGAGGATGCAAACACTGAGAGAGAGAGGAAGGAGATGGTGTTTTGCAGTCAAGGTTGAAAATCCTTCTAAAAAAGATTCAGGAACTGATAAAGGGAAACGGAAGGTCAGGGATAACGATGATGGACCAATGCGACCACGAAAGGAACCTAGGTTCACCTCTTATTCAGAGCTGAACAAAACTTTGGAATGAATTTACCAAGACATTAGGGGGAAGATTCCCAATCGAAGGCCAATGAGAAGGGAACCGACCAGCAATGAAAGAAGATCGAACAAGTATTGTTTGTTCCATGAACTGAGTGGTCATAGCACAAATGATTGTAGGCACTTAAAGGATGAAGTTGAGGGGCATATCCGGAATGGTCTACTATCCCAATATGTGAGAAGGAGGGCTACGACGGTGGAACAAGAACGACCACCACCTGCACCTACTGGGGACGGCTCAGGATCAAGACATCAGCTTATTATCAACTGATTGAAATAATGACGAACAAGTAGCAAACTTCACACCAACGCGATTAAGTCATTTACACTTGTACAGGACCACGAACGATCCTCAGGCATGCTCTAATATGACTATAAATCGCATCAACGTAGGTGTTTGCACTTCGACGTCCCTGTTTTGCTTTTATTTTCCATTTCTCATGTTTGGACTTGATTTTTTTGACTTTTCTGTTGAAAGACTTATTTCGGATGAAAGTATGCCATCTGTGATTCCATAATGGCTAAACCACTTACTCATGTACGGGATTAATGATACTAAGTCAAAATTCACTCGCACGTGAAATATGGCATTAATGATACTAAGTCCATCTCGGCCACACGCAACTCGCCTCAAATGGCACTCGATCACGAACGATCACAAATCGCCTTGAACGGGACCCGATCGCGAACGATCACAAATTGCCTCGAACGGAACCCGATCGCGAACGGTCCCAAATCGGCATTCCTCCCCTCGATCGGCATCCCTCACCTCGATTGACATACTTCCCCTCGATCGGCATACCTCCCCTCGATCGGCCCACCTCCCCTCGGTCGGCATACCTCACGTCGATCGGCATACTTCCCCTCGATCGGCATACCTCCCCTCGATCGGCCCACCTCCCCTCGGTCGGCATACCTCACGTCGATCGGCATACCTCCCCTCGATCGGCACACCTCCCCTCTCTCGGCACACCTTCCCTCGCTCGGCGCACCTCCTTTCCTTTCGTTCGGCACACCTCCCCTCGCTCGGCATACCTCCCTCGCTCGGCACAGCTCCCCTCGTTCGGCACACCTCCCCTCGATCGGCACACCTCCCCTCGTTCGGCATCGTACCTCGTTCGGCATACCAACTACTCAGGGTCGGTCGGCATAATGAAGTAGGGTTCGGCTATGGCCTTGGTGGGCCAAAACTACTCAGGAGGCCCAACAACCTGGTTTTGCCTATAAATACAGCATGTGGGTCTCCAGATGAGGGATCTTCTTCTCTCCGCTCTCTAATTTTCTATTTTCTAAGGCTAAAGGTTACTCTATCAGTTTGTAACTGTAATTGATTCGAACATCAATAAAAAGAAAATTTCTAGAGTGGACGTAGGACAGAGTTAGCCGTACCACAATAAATTCTATGTCTTTACTGCTTTCATTTTAATTTTTGTTATTCTTCATATTGATATCTTCTACATACATTCTATCTGTTATATGTGACTGTTAGTTGGTGCTTTCATTTACATTTGGGTGTTAGTGACCAATTTTGGCGCTAACAGTTAAATAACCTGCTATCAAATCTGGACTGAAATATAACTTTTGGAATATCTAGGAGAAACATGGGAATCGTAACGACCTGCTATTTTGAACCATTCAAATCGACAATAATCCACACATGTCAAACTTGAATTGCTCAAAATGATAAATTGTTATTTATATTTGGCAAGACATAGCATATACAGTAAATAAATCAATCAAAGAATCATAGACACAGAGTAATACAACAATACGCAGCGGAATAGATAAATAGTAGTTCATAAAGCTTCTATAGAAACATCAGAATCTAAAACCAAATACAACCTAAATTCAAATATAAAGAAGTCTCTAATACATAAGCAAATGACAAGTCTGAACATAAACAACTAGAAATAATTAAAATAACTGAGATAACGGAAAAGATGAATAGATTAGAGATAGATCTCCAAGCATAACTCCAAGCTCCAAAGGTGAGTCTCAAATGTTGTAATACTCAGGCTGACCCGAGTATAAAGCAAAACACAAAACACTCGAGTCAGGATTAACAATCTTATGCAAGTAAACCAACTCAAGTGAAATGTCCAAATGAAATGCAATAACTTAAAGAATGTTTGGGATTTCCATCCTTTAAGGATATGTGGAACTATCCACATACATAATACACTACGCTACATAAATAATGTCTACAGTAAAGTAAAATATTAAAATAGCATTAAGACGTTACCCATATCCCCTTAATCATTTTATATAAATGACGTAGTTTATACAGATATTGTAAACTCCACCCGTAGGTGGGCTATCAGAGAGCACTCAACAGGTACGACACAAACCAAACTCGTAATGGACGCGATAAGGCATGTGACAAGGCACACGAGGCAATGCCTAGAGTAGGATTCTACCGTTTTATGGATCCGGACTGGTGGTAACGCTTAGCAGCTACTACCGCCACCTCGAGACACACTCCTAAATCAAATAAAAGGATGGCCACCAAATCAATCAAAAAATCATAATATGTTATCAAATAAATGTGCCCGATAGGAGGTGCGACGTCACTTGGCCCGGCGTGGATCCTGTTTTAGCCAAATCAAGTTGACCCGAGGGGGTCAGGGCTATGTAATACCTCATAAAGAATCATTCGCCAAACCATCCTACTTCATTCTGGAATCTCCACCACATACACAGTTGTTAAAGTGGTTTTCAGTATTGGCAGAGAGTATGACAATATCTGATACCGGTCTCTTTAACAACCAAACGCTTATTTCACACCGGATAGTTCTTTTACATTTCCCAAAACTAATTCATACTGATATCAAAATATCATATTTACTCCGAAATCATATTCACTTCAAATTCATATCACTTTCGAAATCATATTCGCTCCTAAAATCATATTCATTTTCAAAATCATAACCACAAAATAGGTTAAATCATCGTATCAAAATATCCGCATTTTAAATATTTTAAATCTAAATCATAAAAGTTTCAACTTAAACATTTTGAATATTGAAAGTAGTTTATATATTAGAATAGTTATACATTAAAAATATTATATTTTAAAAAAGATTATAGACTAAAATAGTTTATATATTAGAAATAATTTATATATTAAAATAGGTTATAGATTGAAATAGTTTATATATTAGAAATAGTTTAAATATGTTATATATTAAAATAAATATATTAATTTAAACATTATATATTTTATTTTTACTAAATTTTATTAAATTAAATCTTATATTATGAAAAAAAGAGTAAATGAAGTTATAAGTAAAACCTTAAAATTTACATTTTAAAACTTAACTTATAAATTTAGAATTCTTAAGCAAATAATTTTAAAATCTAAATTTTACATATATGTTTAAAAATAAAACCTTTATATTAAATTTAAAAATCGTTTTCCCTTTTTTTCCAAACACATCTTTTCAAAATTTCAAAAATCACTTTGAAAGCAGATCACCGATGTTCGTATATAGTTTTCTATCCTAGGGTCAAGTGATATGGATACTTATCATTTCAATCGACAATAATTTAAAATTTATGGATATATATCATTTCAACCCGCAATTCCAAAATTTCAAAATTAATAAAAACCGCTTGGGTTTATCATTTAAACCCATAACAATTTTTTCCTATTCTAAAGATCTTTCAAGTATGTATCATTTCAATCCACGGGGAATACCGAAAACTAAGGGAACTTGCGGCATGGTTTACATAAAATAAATAATATAACACAAAATCATACATAACATATTACATAAGGTCACATAATTTACATAACAAATTGCATAAAATAACGTATGACTCACGTAACAAATTGCATAAAATAGCATATAACTTACATAACAAATTACATAACATATCATATAACTTACATAATTAATTACGGAACATAGCATGTAACTTACATAATTAATTACAGAATATAGCATGTAACTTACATAATCAATTACAAAACATAGCATGTAACATACATAATTAATTATTACATAATCAATTATAAAACATAGCATGTAACTTACATAATTAATTATTACATAATTGATTACATAGCATAGCATGTAACTTCCATAATTAATTATAAAACATAGCATGTAACGTACATACTTAATTGTTACATAATTAATTACATAACATAGCATGTAACTTTCATAATTAATTATAAAACATAGCATGTAACTTACATAATTAATTACATAACAAGCATGTAACTTACATAATTAATTATGTAAAATAGCATGGAATGTGATATAAATTTTCTACCATAACATAACCCAACATGCAATCATTTTCAATATAGCACCTTAGATGATTTTCTATATTACAATCATACTACGCATGTGCATACAAATTTTATTCCTTTTTTTATTCTTCTTTTTTCTTCTTCTTTTTCGTACATAAATTTCACATAACATACTAATGACAATTTCCATCATAAAAGTGTCAACCTTTAAATCAATATAACATTTTTTATTTTTATTTTTTCAACATAGAAATTCAATATTAACATCATGATGCATATTAATAACCATATCATCACATCTATTTTATAAATAAACAACATATATCATAAAAAAAATTATGTCAAAAATAACAAGGGAACATAGGTGAACATATGTCATATTAAATCATAACCAAATTACGCAGAATTTCTTAACTATTGCAACATTCCGATAACATATCAATTGACATTCATTTACTTAACATAAGATTATAAATCGTGATTGAATAGCTCACCTTTTGAGGCTAGGAAAACTAACAACACAAAGCTATGAATTTGAGTCGCGAATTCCAAAGCAAATCAAAGCGGACTTGAATTGACGCGGCACAATATATATGGATATATATTTCATTTTTTTATATAAAAGAGAGGAGGAGAGGGGTTAAAAGGCTCGACCTAGAGTTAAAAGGACGGGTTTGGATGCGGCTAAGGTGGGCTAGGGTAGAAGAGATGGTTTGGCTATGCAAGAGGAGAATATGGTGGTGATTTGGGTAGGATTTGGTGGAGACAGGGCATGGCTGTAGGCTAGGAAAGAGGGGATGATTTCAGCCTTGCTTGGAAGAAATGGTGACTGGGATGAAGGGAAAGGAAAGATGGCTTGGATGGTGGAGGAGAGGTGGCAATAGAAGAGGAGGTGGAAGGAATTTGGAAGAGAAAAGGAAGGAGTTTTGATTTAGAGAAATTTGTGTTTTTAGATCTAGAACTCTCTGTAAATTTGGAGGGGAAGAAGGGATTGTGATGAGAAAGTCTTCTCAATAGAAAATTATGTACGTACAAGTTAGTCAGAAGGAAACAGATGGTCGTAGGCATAGGAATAGGCACAAGTCTCTTGGTATGTTTAGAGTCTCTTGGTTAACCAAGGCCCATTAGGACTAAACCAAAACCATTAGGACTTAGCCAAATTTCACAACTAAACACTACAAACTTATGTTAGTTTTTCATAGAAATTCAAATATTTAGAGCAATAGATATGTGATTTTGATGAAACAAAATGTGGAGAAAAGATCAGAATTCAGTCTAGTATCATATAAAAAGAATAAAATTTTAAAATTTTCAAACAAAGGTCAAATTTTGACTAAGTTTGACCAAAAATCAAAATTTTAGAAAATTTTCTATTTCATTGAATTTGAAAAAAAAAATATTACTCAATATTCCAAAATTTGTTCTTAAAATTTAACCTGTAAATTTTATTTAAATTCAAATAATAATATATTTTAAAATTGAGTAAATTGAACCTTAATTTTATTAACATCGGTTTGTCTTTATTCAAAAGTTCATTTTATTCAATTCGATATATGTTGCTTATTCTTGACTGAATCAATTACCATCTATTACTCTTTACCTTGATTAAAAATTCAATTCCAATTTTTCAATATTAAATTTTCAATTGAATGTTGGTTACGCGCTAATCGTTTTATTTTCATTAAATAATTCAAACAAAGTTTTATCCTTTTATTTCCATTTACCTGTTCTTTATATTACATTAAATTTCTCTTTCAATTAAAGCATTTGTTTCTCTTTTATTCCCTCAACTTTCTCTTTTATTTTAATTCAAACATATGTTCTATTATTACGTTCAATAATTACAACTAATATTATCTTTCCTTTTATTTGAAAGATTTCAATTACATTTAATTCCATCGATTACAAAATAAATTCCAAAGCGAATTAATCAATTGGATGAGGAATAAATCAATTGTTACGACTTAGTAATTCATATCTATTAATTTATTGTTTACACAAGGAGTATAAATCTACTTACCAAATAATTGATTTCTTGTTATATGCTAACATATTTAGAATATTGTTTATCCCCTTCTTTAGTAACCTTTATTGTTACAGTTGATTGAAATTACATTAATACAATTGTTAATTACATTCAATCAATATTATTAAATTATATTCTAATACGCGTTACCACCTTCCATTTCAATAAAGACTAGTTGTTCTAGGATTTTATCTAAGGTCATGTTTTATATTCTAAAAAGATTATTATTATTATTATTATTATTATTATTATTTTGCAGTCAAAATTAAAATTCTTTATTTCTAACCAAATTCTACACAATAATTATAATTAATTTTTCATAGTTGTTTGAATTTACAAGTCATTAAGCGAATTATATCGTACAGTTACCGTTCAAGGTGTTATACTATACGTATAAACTCATTATGTTCTTCTAGGACGATGATAAGGAAATCTATCCACTAACGGTTAGGAGGTGATTTTCGATCTTATTTCGTTTGTTTATTTCCTAAAGAAATGTGTTGACTTTATCGGTAAATATCAAACGTTGTTTCGAAGAGACCAGGATCGGATAAGTTATCCGAAAAACAATTTGACCAATTAGTACGTTTTCGAAGGGAAAAAAAGAGCATGGAGTCGAAGATGGAGCAGTCAAGTGAAAGGGCTAACCGCTACTAATCTTGAGGTTGATTCCAAATGGATGTAGTAGAAATAGTGCCTTCGGTTCCGTTCGGACCCAAAACACACTTGTATGGATGAATGCTATCAGTAGATTGTCATTAGAGGACCATGAGCATTCTAGTAAAAATTCCTTAAAAAGGTAATCGTATCCTCTAACCTCATCAACCGGGAATGACTTAAATGCAGGGGAGATGCAGCAAGACTAAATGGGTCGCACCCAATTAGGGTATGTTTATCACCTTTCTAGATACCATCGGATATTATTACTACGATTCATGGAAGGAGCTTGGAAAGAGTGGGAACACCTGGGATGATAGCATATTCGGTTTATCCAGGTTAGAGGTAGTTCGGTCTTATGTAGCAGGGGATCCCGGCGTGGTCCTCGATACATTGTTTCTAGACATGTACTATGACAGGTGATACCCCAGTACCTAGTCATTCGTATGGAATCAATTCTCCAATACGTGTCTTAATTGTTTTGGTTGTAGAGCCTAATATGCTAATTTAATTAATGTAACAATTTTAGCTATTTGAATAAGTACTTGTACTTGGACACTATTATAATATCAGAGGATTTGATATGAAATATTTTGGTTATCGTAAGGTAAAAACCCGTCGATTTTATGTATGGCGTGGTCTTAAAAAATACCTTTGATTTTCAAAGGATTTTGAAAATTTTAATAATTCAAATTGAGTGCGTTCTCTCACGCTGGTTTTCCAGATCGACTCGGGTGTTATTTTATTATAATGCTCAGGTCAGACCGAGTATTACAGATACGGGATAGGATGCTATAGAACTCTGGAGACGAGCTGGATGGTGAAGACGTATTACTCGTATTTGATTTTATTCCGCTGTAGTGTTTGTTGTAGTTTCATCAATTGTGAGGGTCAACTGTCCAAGCTAATAACTATTGATTTGTGTACTTTGATGTGAGATATGTATATTATAATTTTTTGATTTATGTAAAGAACTATTTATATTATATGTTATTCAGTCCACTGTGAGCTTCTGTTTTGTTTAGTTTCTTCTTCCCTCTACCTACTTTCTTTCCCTCAACAATCTATCTTTCCAGCACTCAATTGTTTGGCATGTTATACAAGGAGCATATTTATGTTGATTTTCAAGGGTCGAAAAGGAAGGTCGTCTCATAAATCATCTTCACTTCACCGATCTAGTGCATTGACCGCCCAAATTCATCGTCGTTGCATCACAGTAGAAGCTGTTGCTAGCTCCATTTGGTTCTTTTTGACCTCCCCCACTAGATCATGCCACCTTACCTTCTGCCTCCTCTAATTGTCAATGCCGCCGCAAAATATGTATGGGTTTCAAAACTTTAGAAGTGAAATTCTGGAAAACCTCATCAACTACAGGACCTATGAAAACCACCACTAGACTCCCCCTGTCATGCTCCATAATCCTCCTCATTCAATTTCATCAAATGGTCACGGAATCGAAAGTCCCAATTGTAGGATCGAGTTCACCCTAGAGGTGGGGTGAATAGCGTAATGCTATCAATAATAAAAATTTAATGCGGAAGTATATAAAATAATTGCAACACTGACAATAGCAGAATAATAGAAACATAGATAATAGTAGAATATAAAAAATAGAAACATAGATAATAGTAGAGTATAAAAAACAGAAACAGAATAACACAGATTCATCCAACTTCGGCAAAACCCTGCCTACGTGCTATCCCAAGGTTTCTACTAGAAATTAAGCAGGCAGACACTTATACACATAAATTCACGACACTCGATATCGACTAACCTAACTCTATGCTCAAAACCTTGCCATTACTCAACCAATGAATTGTGAATTCTCAAACTACACTACCGTAGTTCATCCCCTTGTCACTCGACTAGACTTTACAAAACTTTAAAAGAGAAACAAATTAAAAACAATTTAAAAACCCTAGTTTAAATTATAAGCCCAAAAAAAATTAATTCGGCCCAAAATAAAATAGCGCTAAATGATGCGTCCCCTTTTATTTTTATTAATGTCTTTTGTCCGTTTTGTTCTATGAAAAAATGGCTGCTTCTTTTCGTTCCTCGAGTACGTTCGTTCCTCTTTCTTTCTAAAAAAACCAGGGCTTTTGTAAATTGAATTAGCTGATTCTGGTTGCTCGATCAAATTGATATTTTGGAGTTTATTGCGTTGTCGATCGATCGTATTACTCTGACTACACTTGGCTACTTCAATTACTCGAGTTCAAATCTGGTAAATGATTTCCTTTTTGTTATTTTTTTCTCATTTATTCGCTTGAACTCAATTGCTCTTTGAATGCCGATGATGATAGGGTTTAAATAGGATACGAATTCCTATAATTTCGTTCATCTGATAAATTGTTTTGCCATTTGATTTTGCTTGAATGCTTGAGATTTGTACTAACTTGTTCAAATTCATATTTTTTGTGATTACTTGATTATCACGGCTCGATTCCGATTCTTTGATTCCTTGGCTACCATGGCTTGATTTTCTTGCATTTAAACTTAACTTTAATTCCTTTCTTTGTGCTTATTAACTGTGATAATATTTGACTTCGGACTGACTTGTTCAATTTGAAACTGTTGTTACATACCACTTTGATTTTGTGAAAATTCAACTTTGTTATTATCTTGGTCACTACGGCTACATGCCTTGATTTTCCGACTTGCTTGCATCTGTAGTTGTATCATGATATCGGTCTAGGTTACATTGTCCACAGTTCTATATGTGTACATCAATGTCATCTCCATGTTTCACTTATCTGGTATGCTGTTGTCTTGTCTACCTCTAGTTCATTTTATTGTGTTGCTCTTGCCTTCCATTTGCACTTTGATATTGCGGTATGTCCTATGTCATCTCTGTTTGATCATTAGTGATGTTGAAACTGGTCTGTTGTCAGTGCATATGTCTTATACCTTGCTCTTGCTCTTTTCACTACATGGTGCACTTGTCTGGTGATTCTCTGGTTGTATTTTGGCTATTGCATATATATATATATAAGTGTGCACGCTCATTCGAGCTATTGTACTAGTTATCAGTACACATACATCACACATATACATATAAGTATGTATGTATGTACACACATTTATCTATGTGTGACTTGACCACGGTTTCATATGAATGTGGTTTGCACTTTCTGGCATAGCTTTGCATTTTTGTGAGCTAGTCATTTCCACTTGTATACATACATACATTTATGTATGTATATATGTTGTTTATGTCTTTGAGCCTGGGAAGTTTGGTTCTGTTGCACTGCTTTGTCCACTGATGTTTGAGTCTAGATTTTGTTTGCATTGAGTTGTTGAGTCATGTATACTTGTTGTCTTTATTTTGCCTTACCAATTTTTATTGATGTCATCCCTTCTCTATTGACATGTGCATTGCCTATATATGTGTACATGTGCGTACTGCATTGCTGTTACTTCGACCACTTGTTTTCATGTGGTAGCTGGAATTGCTGGAGTATTCAGTTAAGCTTGCATTGGTTTCGACTTGTATTTTGGAATGTGGTGTTTGCATTGAGTCATGTGAGCTTGTGTGGTCTTCACGTTAGTTGATTATGCTTTGTTGTTTTGATGCATACCATCTGGAGCTTTTGAGCTTTGTACATGTTCATTGTTGTACACTATTGAATTTTTAGTCGAGGCTTGTTATAGTCATTAATGATGTGCACTGACTTGAATTTTTTTCATGTTCACATTAGTTTGGTTGGTCTGTCTAGCCTCTGTTGTTGCTGGTTTCATGTGTACACTTTCATTTGGATTTGTTTTTCGTATTGCACCTGAGTTGAATCCATCTTAAAGCTCGGTTTTGACTTTGTGCTTATGTCGTGACTTTATTTTTATTGCACTTGTGTTGAATCTAGCCTCGGCTTGGGTTTGACCTTGTGCTCACCTGTTCCTGCAGTTTTATCAACTATATATCGGTGTGCACGACCTTATGGCATGTACAGTGATACATTGTGCATGTCAGAAGCTGTACGTGTATGATGAATTCAAATTAAATATGATGAAGAACAACCCAAATAATTGAGGCAAATATCATTTTCAAAATACATATTTTATTTTACAATGCAAAAATATTTCTGTTACAGTTTTGCTACGTCGGTGTTTATTTTGCAGATAATTCAGATGTTGGATTCAATCTGGAATAGAGTTGAAGATAAATACGAGTGAATGAGTAATATGTAGTGAGGTGCACATGTAAATTGAAAATTGTGATGTAATCGAATTTATATTGTAATTGAAATTGTGTATATATAGTGAGAGCTCAAATTTGTACTATTCAAAATTGTAATAAAATATTAGTTTGAATAAAATATTTGTTTGAATTTAAATCCTGCGTTATTTATTTTATTCAGAAAATATTTATTTAATTATGTGAAAATAAAATAGTACAATAACAAATACATTTAAATAAATATATATATTTATTATCATCAAACAAAAATCATATACTAGCATATTCAACAATCTCCCCCTTTTGACGATAACGAACATATATTTAAGATTTTGAGTATATTAAATCTATTTGATCATTCAATTTGCTCCCTCTATTTGAATGCTCCCTCTCTGCAAGAAAGCCCCCCTTCATATATGCATGAAAATAAATAAAAATATGCAAATGAGCCTAGATGCAAATAGAAAATATAAAATAAATTATTTAACCTTTATTTTCCAAAATCTTAACTTTTCTCTCCCCCTTTTGTTATAAGCAAAAGAGTAATAGTGTTAGAAAAATAAAGATATAGTGATAGAAATTAGTACAATATTAATACCCTATCAAGTATAAATATTAAATTTCATTAAAAAAATCAAACAAAAATCATAAATGCTCTGTTAGACGCATGCTCCACTTTTAGAATGATTGCGGTGATGTAAAACCACATAGTTGTGTCTATTTGTGGTATATTTATATCAGGAATTTGAATATCTACTAAACATGCATAACCATTAGGACTTTTAAATGAGATTAGTAGTATTCCCAAAAAAATTTAAAATGAATTCAAGTATCTTCTCATCATGCATAACCGCGAGGACTTTTAAATGGGATTAGAATCAACTTATCTATTTAATTAATCAATTTTAATATGCCTTCCATACATGCATAACTGTGAGGACTTTTAAATGAGCATGGAAGCACATGATCAAAAATTACAAGTAATTCACCTATGTATAACCGTAAGGACTTTTAAACGAGAGTGAATACATTGGATGTTTTTATTGCTAAAAGTATAATAAAATGAAAGCGAATAATTTTCCACTTAAAATACCACATATTGACATACTATATTTGATTTTGATGAGTGATAGTCGTTAGAAATATGATAGCAATAGAGATGGTCATGGAATATTTACCCATCAAAAGTTATTATAAATCTTGTTTAAATTTCTAAAGAAATTTACTAATATATTGTCTTAAGTTACAACATATGATAAGTATAAACATTCATAACTTTTTCAATCACTATTTTATCTTTTCGATAATCAGTTGGGAGTCATATTAGTTAATGTAGTCATTTAAGATCAAATTCAAAAATAGTTATAAACTCAAATTTTCTAAAATAACTAATTTCAAACAAGGTCAACAAAAACTATTTTCTTGAAGGGGTTTATAAAAGAAATGTATGCTAATTGAAAATAGTTTAAGACGAAAAATATGCAGATATTTTCTTTGAAATGATGCAAATACTGAATGTCATAAATCACATTCTACTAGTAATTTTTCTATCAACTAGATTACCATTGTAATCTGCATCTGAATTTCTCTTAGACTCAAAATTATCATTAGATTGATGTCATAGACCAGACCATAAAGTGTGCAACAAAATATCTTAAAATCATTCTTAACAGCTTTTAAATGAAATTAAATTGAAGCCGTGCAAATAAACAAATAGTGAACGTAGTATCAGATCCAGAAAATAAATATATCCACCAGTATCAACAATCAATAAAACAACATCATTAGTTTAAAAAAATTTATATGAACTAGTCCAGAGATTATAGATGTACTTATAGTGTTCTCGGCATAAAAAAATAATTGGCCAACAATTTTGAATAAGTCACCATCATAACCAACACTCATTATCACACAACTAGCTGATTTAATTTAGATTATGGTGCAGATTATCACATTTAATAAATCGTTCAAAATAAGTATACGGTTACCTGTTTTATCTTTACGATAATTTTTCATTGTTGCCTATTGTGATTCTGTCACCTTTATACTAGGCTAAAGAACTTTGATTTGTCGCCCGTTGTGTGCCTAGAACAGCCAGAATCCAGGTAACACTGTTGTTGTTCCTTAGCCTGCCACCACATCTACATGAGAGAAACTTTTTGTGACCTATTTGTTTTTATAGGTCCATGGTTGTTAGTGGCACATGATTTTGAAAATATGTTTGAGTAGACCCCAAACTATTCAATTTTTTCCTTTCAGCACCCAGATTTGTTTAACTTTAAGGGATTTTATATTTGTGCCTTTTGGAACCCAAATTGGAATGGTTTTTACGTGTTTGAGTCTATATCAACCAATATTCTGACTGTGGCTAGTCTTTCCACATATTTTGCACTTTGAATTTACTAGATTAATTTCATTTCTATCACATTCTGATTGATTATACCCAAGTGCTTGTGTAACCGTATTAACAGTTTGTTTCCCTGATAGCATATTTAACGGTCTTTCACTTTTTGAAAATTTTCCTAAAGTCATAGATAGTTGTTGAACTTGTGCTTTGAGAGATTCATTTTCAATTACAATTTTGTGCACTTTTTAATTGAATTTTCTCTCCTAATATTTTCATGCTCTTTCAAAATTCATTTTCAAGTGATTTAATTTAATTTTTGTTTTTTTAATTTCTTCTTCGAATGTTGGACACTTTTCACACTTAGGGCACTTGTATTGATAGTTTTTAGCAAATTGATCAAGCTGTTTATTTAAATCAATCAAAGTATCTTTTTGTGATGCAATTTTAGCATATTTCTCCCTAAGTCGTTCGAAACAGCCATTTACTTCGTGAAAATATATAAGTAATTCCGAATGAGTAAGTTTTGATACCTCGCTTGGCTCGTCATCATCGCTATCAGTTATATCACCTTGAAGACATAGATCGCTTTTTCGCTCTCACTGCCAGTGCTTTTATCTTCTTCATCGGTTTCATCCCAAATGGCTGCAAAATTCCCCTTTTCGATTTCTCTCCTTGGCCGAATTAATTCTGAGGACAATTGGGCTTGATATGACCAGGTTTGTTGCACTTTTGATAAATGATCTCTTGCACTCTGAGTTGTCTAGTGCTTTGACTATTCTGCTTTTCAGTTTTTGATTTAAAACAGGATTTCCGTACCTATGATTCCACCTTTTGAATTTTTTTATTATCAGCGTCAGCTCAGCTGCTCCATCCTCACCATCGTCATCTTCACTTTCAGTTGTTCCTTTAAGAGCTATCGATTTCTTTCGAGTATCACCTTCTTCGCCTTCTTCCTTGAATTTCATTTCTAGCTCGTAAGTGGTGAGATTTCTGATGAGTTCTTCAACTTTGATTCATTTCAAGTCCTTTGATTCTTGAATGACAATAACTTTTGCTTCAAGATTTCATGGAAGGACTCTGAGGATTTTTCAGACTATTTTCAATTCTGTGTATAATTTTCCAAGAGCTTTTGATTTGTATACGATATTGGAAAGTCATCGTGCATCTCTTTGATATTTTCATCTTTGGCCATTGAGAAATTATCGTATTCCCTACTCAGGATGGCAAGGCGAGATTCCTTGACTTGAGATATTCCTTCGTGAATCACTTCAAGTGTGTGCCAAATTTCCTACGCAGTTAGACAATGTGAGATACGATTAAATTCAATTTGATCCAATGAATAAATAATAGAATTTTAGCTTTAGGATTAGCATTTTGTAGTCTATTTTCAAGATCTTTCTATTGATCCATCGGTTTATCTATTTTCTAATTATTTACAACTATAATCGGTGCTCTATAACCTATCTAACAATATTCCAAGCATTAAGGGTTTTCAGAAAGATTTTCGTTCTATTTTTCCAGCAACATATTTACCATTGAACATTGGTGATCTAACTATGGACTGACCCTCAGCAAAAGTATTATTAAAAGAAGCCATTTTAAAAATTCAAATGTTTAAAACAAAAATTGGTTTTTGAAAAATCAAAATTTTAAAACAATAATTGGCTTTTGTTCCTAGCTCTGATACCACTTGTAGGATCGATTTCACCCTAGAGGGAGGGTGAATAGGGTGATACTATCAATTATAAAAATTAAATATGGAAGTATATAAAATAATCGCAGCACTCATAATAGCAACACAGATAATAACAGAATATAAATGACATAAACAGAACAACACAGATTTACTCAGCTTCGGCAAAACCCTGCCTACGTGCTGCCCCCAAGGTTTCTACTAGAAATTAAGTACTCAGACGCTTACACACATAAACTTGCGACACACGCTATCGACTAACCTAACTCTATGCTCAAAACTCTACCACAACTCAGCCATTGAGTTGCAAATTCTCGAACTACACCACCATAGTTCGTCCCCTAGTCGCACGACTAGACTTTACAAAAGTTTAAAACATAAATAAATTAAAAACAACTTAAAAACCCTAGTTTGAAAAATAATCCCAAAAACAATTAATCCAGCCCAAAATAAAATAGTGATAAATGATGCGGCCCCTTTTCTTTTTATTAATGTCTTTGGCCCGTTTTTCTTCTGTGAAAAAATGGCGGCTTCTTTTCGTTCCTCGAGTACGTTCATTCCTCTTTCTTTTTGAAAAAAAACTATGGCTTCTGTAAATTGAATTAGTTGATTCCAGTTGATCGTTCAAAATTGATATTTTCGCATTTATTACGTTATCGATCGATCGTATTGCTCTGACTGCACTTGGCTACTTCAATTCGTCGAGTTCAAATCTGGTAAATGATTTCCTTGTTGTTATTTTTTTCTCATTTATATCCTTGAACTTGATTGCTTTTTGAATGCCGATGATGATAGGTTTTAAATAGGATTCGAATTCCTATTATTTTGTTCATCTGATAATTTGTTTTGCCGTTCAATTTTGCTTGAATGCTAAAGATTTGTACCGAATTGTTCAAATTCGTATTTTTTGTGATTACTTGATTATCACAGCTCAATTCTGACTTTTTGATTCCTTGGTTACCACTGCTTGATTTTCTGGCATTTAAACTTGACTTTGGTTCCTTTCTTTGTGCTTGTTGACAGTGATAATATTTGACTTTGGCACTAACTTGTTCAATTAGAAACTGCTGTTACATGCCACTTTGTTTTTGTGAAAATACGACTTTGTTATTATCTTGATCAGCATGGCTACATGCCTGGATTTTCTGACTTGCTTGCATCTGTAGTTGTATTGTGACATTGGTCTAGGTTGCATTGTCCATTGTTCTATATGTGTACATCAATGTCATCTCCATGTTTCACTTATCTGGTACACTGTTGTCTTTTCTACCTCTGGTTCATTTTATTGTATTGCTCTTGCCTTCCATTTGCACTTTGATATTGCGGTATGTTCTATGTCACTCTGTTTGATCATTAATGATGATGAAATTGGTCTGTTGTCAATGCATATGTCATGTACCTTGCTCTTGCTCTGTTCACTACATGGTGCACTTATTTAGTGATTCTCTAATTGTATTCCGACTGTTGCATATGTATATAAGTGCTCGTGCTTATTCGAGCTGCAGTACTGGTTATCACTACACATACATTACACACACATATGTGTGTATGCATGTATGTATGTATGTATATATGTACATATATGTATCTATGTATGACTTGACCATGGTTTCATATGAATGTGGTCTGCACTTTCTGTCATAGCTTTGCATTTTTGTGAACTAGTCATTTCCACTTGTATACATACATACATTTATGTATGTATATATGTTGTTTATGTCTTTGAGCCAGGGCAGTTTGGTTGTGTTGCACTGCTCTGTCCACTGATATTTGAGTCTGGAATTTTTTTGCATTGAGTTGTTGAGTCATGTAAACTTGTTGTCTTTATTTTGCCTTACCCTTTTCCATTGATGTCATCCCTTCTTTGTTGACATGTGCATTGCCTATATATGTGTACATGTGTGTACTGCATTGCTGTTACTTCGACTACTTGTTTTCATGTGGTAGCTGGACTTGCTTGAGTATTCAGTTGAGCTTGCATTGGTTTTCACTTGTATTTTGGAATTTGGTGTTTGCATTGAGTCATGTGAGCTTGTGTGGTCTTCACGTCGGTTGATTGTGCTTTGTTGTTTTGATACATACCATCTGGAGGTTTTGAGCTTTGTACATGTTCATTGTTGTAAACAATTGAATTTTCGGTCGAGGCATGTTTTAGTCATTAATGATGTGCACTAACTTGAATTTTATTCATGTGTACATTAGTTTGGTTGGACTGTCTAGCCTTTGTTATTGCTGGCTTCATGTGTACAATTTCATCTGGATTTGTTTTCCGTATTGCTCCTGAGTTGAATCTAGCTTATAGCTCAATTTTGAACTTGTGCTTATGTGGTGCCTTTATTTTTATTGCACTTGAGTTGAATCCAACCTTGGCTCGAGTTTGACCTTTTGCTCACATGTACCTGTAGTTTTATCAAGTGTATATCGGTATACACAGCCTTGTGGCATGTAACATGATACACCGTGCATGTCACAAGCTGTTCATGTATGATGAAAATAAATATGATAACGAACAACCCAAATAACCGAGGCAAATAATATTTTCAAAATATACATTTTATTTTACATGGCAAAAATATTTCTTTTTCAATTTTACTGCGTCAGTGTCTATTTGGCAGATAATTCAGATTCTAGATTCAATTTGGAATAGATTCAGAGACAAGTATGGGTGAATGAGTAATATGTAGTGACGTGCACATGTAAATTGAAAATTATGACGTAATCGAATTTGTATTGTAATTGAAATTGTGTATATATAGTGAGAGTTCAAATTTGTACTATTCAAAATTATAATAAATTATTTGTTTGAATAAAATATTTGTTTGAATTTAAATTCAGTGTTATTTAATTTATTCAGCAAATATTTATTTATTATGTGAAAATAAAATAGTACACTAACAAATACATTTAAATGAATATATATGTTTATTATCATCAAACAAAAACCATATACTAGCATATTCGACACTAATTAGAAACCTAGGTTGTTTTTCCAATATTGACCATTGATTTCCCTTGATCGGTGAACTTTTATGACAAATGACTACTTGCTATTTATTCAGTTTATCCATACGATTTTTATAATTTATAATTCGATGAATTCTGGACATTTTTAAGTTTAAATCACTGTTTGATTAGATGTAGTTATCTACCCTTAGTACGTAATTAAGAAATTTTGGGAGACTAAAAACGGAGTTGTAGCTGATGGCTAGGGTCCGTAGCCTCTCTTATATTGTCATACAGTTAGGTTATGGACTGTATACCCATTTTGGCCCAAAATAATCACGTACATTGTTTATTGCTTGTAAAACTCCTATCACTCAAACCATAAATCCAAATTTAACAAATTTGTAGTTGAAACCAATCAACTCAGAAGACCTATATAAAGGTTATAATTACGACACCAAATTCACCTTTAAGTTAATTATATAAATTGGTGTACGTGCTTCACCATTGCATTATTTATAATGATATTTGTTTGAAAAATATAGTATGTATATTGTAGTTTTAATTCTGCCATGTGTGTTTTCCCCTTTTATCCCATATTGATTTTATATTTTAATTTACACAACCCACGATCGATTGCTTTTAAACTCCGAGATTAGTGTGCAGGCATGTTTTGATGGTGTTTTGTCACTAATTTTAGATGTTTGAAACAATAGAGTGTTACATTCAGTATTAAAGCCTAGGTTTAGCAATTACTTAAGGATTGGTTTATTTAAACCGTTTAGGGTCGGTTAATTAATAATTTAGGTTGGGATAAAATATTAAATGAGAGAGTGTTCTTATCGATAATTGTATGCTTTGTGTGTATGGGCTGTATGTGTAATAACCATTGCCTCGTCCTAAGACAATGTTTATTTATGACCCGTGTGTGGGAAATAAACAAAGTAGGAGTGGGGATAAGATGAGCATTTATATCGGGGGTTGAGTATTAGTTATAACCCGAGTGACACATGCATGATGTTAAATTATAACTAAAGACTAACCTTAATAAATGGACTTATTTTTTTATTATCTTGTAAAGTTTTACTTGAAAAATATTATAGTCGAAAGGTTATATTAAAATTTACATTTTGGGATTCAGAGATATTTTATTAAAAAGGATATATATATATATATATATATATATATATATATGGACTTAATGTGATTTGCTGAAAACTTTGCATGGGTAAAAGTAAAATATTCAATTTTGAGGAAAAATACTTTTGTATACAGATAATTTTATAAGAAATATGATTACTGTAAAATAATTTTATATAAAAGCATTTTGTGAAAGGATATTTAGTTTAAAAGATTTTGGTAGGAAATTGGATTTAGTTTGAGTGCTTTGGAGAAATATTTGCGTAAGAATCATTTTGATTAAAGTGTTTTGATTTGGTAAAAGATATTTTTATAATATTATCTTGCTTTAATAAAGTTTATAAAAAATACCATGTTGAGGAATATTTAGCGTGAATCTTTACTTTAAAAGAGGAAAATGTTCCATTGAGAAGTATTTTATAATAAATATTATATTATTTGAAAATTATTGTTTCAAGGATGTTTTGTGGAAAAGCTAACTTGATAGAAAAGATTTCTTATTTTGTAAGAACATTCTGAGAATGCATTTCATTGAAGAAAATATTTGAAAATATTTTGATTTGAGAAATAAACTTTTAGGCAAAAGTATATGAGGAATATTTTTACTTGACAAAAATGTTTTATTCACAAGAACGTACGTGAGTTGAGAAAACTTTTTGCTTGGAAGCTGATTTCATTTGTAAGTATATTTACTTAAAAGATGCTTTTATTTATAAATGATGTTTTGGGAGAAAATGTTTTTTAAGTAAAGAACTTTAATTGGAGAATACATAATTTATAAAAAAATATATTTTATTGGGAATATAATTGAAAATATTTTATTTGAGAAAGGATGTGTGTTATAAAATATCCAGTTTTAAACACTTTGGGAAAATATTTTATAGAGATGGGGATACTTGATAAAGAAGTAAATAATTGAAAATGTAAAACACTTGGGTTGAATAACAAACTTTGGAGGTGTTTGTTAAAAGTATTTTATTGAAAGGGATATTCATCCTGGAAAACTTTATTAGGAAACATATGGAGAAACATGAGACTAAATGAGTGACATGGGTATGAGGATTAGATGATACGAGTTTTGTATTTGTCCAACATCCATTTTGATAATGTAACATTTATGCCTATTATGTGTCAACTTCCCTAATGAGTTGTAAGGGTGTCTTATGTTTCCCTTCCAAGGAGAGAGTAAGGACATGGTACGGGGACTGCCCATTTGTTATGTGTGGGATAATGACATTTTACTTGTATTTGCTTTCTTTAGTTGAATTGCTTGCGCTGTTCTTATGCTATATAGGTGATCAGTTATGCAACGATCCAAAATTTTGAACACTTCGTATTTAAATATCTGAATCTTGATTAAATGTGACTAAATTTATTTTTATAACCTTGCTAAACCCTTTTTAATTAACAACTAATGATGATAAACTTTTTTTTGAAATATGTTTACAAAAATTAAGCACTTCAAAAAATATCGACAGTTTAATGGAAAATCGTTTTAGCGATAAACGGCTTTTTACTTAATATAAGTCGTTTAAAATTTTTGGGATTTCTTAGAATACCAGTATGTAACTAATTAGAAATAAAAATATTTTTCTTACTAATGGTGATTAGTTGGGTATGATGATGTCATAGGATAGGAGATATTTATGGAAGATATTTCCTAAGGGGTGTGAGGTGGAAAGTGAAGCATGTGAGCGAGTGGTTGCTTTGTGACCTTCCATGGAGTGTAAGAGGTGGTTGGTAACCTCTTATTAAATCTTATATAAACACTTCATATGTTTCAGTTTACCCATTTGACTTGATCAAAAAGATGGAATGTATAAACTCTTCACACTCTTTCTCTTCACTGTTTATTTCTAAACAATATCAAAACACCTCCAAACTGCACCAAAATTTGGCTAAAGGCCTAGCACAACATTTGAGATAAGAATATCAAGTCAAATGTTGAATAAAAGAAGCACAAGGTGGGGAACATTATTGGGCCATGAGCAATAAAAGTGGAGGGGAGGATACCGAGAGCAAATATGAAGCAAAGGTTGGATCTTTGGCTTGTTTGATGATGCTACGAAGTGGCCATGTGTTATTAGTGAGTGTGATTGATGTTAATAAGGAGTTTGGTGAGCTAACTCATAATTGAAAAGTTAATGGTGTGTGTATATATATATGTTGTATGCAAATATAAAGTTCATTAACTAAGTAAAGTTACAACATTGCACCTCCCTTGCTTTTGAAAGTAAATGACAACTTTATATTATGTATAATTACTTTTATTACCTTCTAAAAATTGCAACATGTCCTTGACATGGTGTTTTCATGTTTTGTTTGGTTGTATGGCATTGAAGTGTGTTTGAAAGTGCTTGAAGCGAGAAAGGTTGCTATATGTGCACTTCACGAATCCCTTGTGTTTAACATGTTTAAAATAGTTATATGGGATTATATTATGAAATTATATATTTTAGTTGTTCTCTAAAATTATAACGTCTATGGGGAAATAAAGAATTGGTCTGAAATTTAGACAAACGATAGAACAAAGTTGTAAAAGTTAGAAGCGAAGTAGTCTTATAAATGCACTCTAAAAATAGTTTTTTTTTGGAATTTTTAATATGACTTTGAAAGACATCCTTAGGAGTTTCTTTATATGGTTTTTAAGTAATCTAATTAAAATACTTGTGTTAAAAATTTCAACTCTGAAATCATTTGTTTGAATGGAGAAAACTAGTTAAACTTCAAGACAATTTTCTAATGTTCTCTATTGGCTATCTTTTACAGCAATTACAACTGCTATCTTTAAGCTACAACAACACTTCTGGCCTTCTATTAGTGTAGTATTGTTTTAAACCACTTTTATGATTTTAAATGAGTTTAAAATAATTATTTTAGGACATCTTTTTAGGGAAGTTTAATACTAGGTTTTAAAGTATACTAAAAGTGGTTTCAAGTTTAAATGTATTTTTGATATTTATTTATAAATTTTTAAAATAAAGGAATATATATGTGTGTCTATATATATATATATATATATATATATATATATATATATATATATATATTGGCAATGCCAACGGGGATGAATGGACCCCTACCATTTATTAATGAAACAAACATTACAAGAGAAATGATACAAAAGCAAAAGAAATAAAAAAAAGGAATTAAAAACTCTAGTTAATATGCATAACATATTAATTAGGCTAGCTATACATAAATTTCTAGCTAAATGAGCATAAATAACCAAGGCAGATTTTTTTCATTCCAGTAAATAATCTTGACTTTCTCTCCTCCCAAATGATGTAAACAAACTTTTGTAGAAATTTGTGAAGGAGCCTATGCTTAACAGTTCTTCATCTCATGGCCTTGATTATCATATGCCATTTAGCTTTAAAGTCCATAACTGGGTAGTGAAGGTTTGTCAAGGACAAAATACTTTTCCAAATGAAAATAAGAATTATCACATGAGAAAAATATATGAAGAGTGTTCTCAATAGCATGATGACATAGCAGACATGAGGAAGACATAAGTATCCCTTTACGAACCAAGTTGTCCTGTGAATGAATTGCATTAGAGAATATTTTCCACAGTAGCATGTTTTATGTAGGTTTACTACCACACTTCCAAATCCTTGATTTCCAAGGAAATTGAATATTATTAGAAAGCATGGATTGATAAACAAACTTGATGGAATGAGATTTAGATGCCCATATGCAGTGAACTTCAGAGCTATTGAAAGAAACATTCTCCACTGAAGACCAAAAGTTTTTATTTGGGAAAGAGCTGGTGTATGGTAGGGAAACTATGTCATTATGAAGGTAGTTAACAAGTTTTGTAGATTTAGGTATACTAGAGAGAGATCTCAAACTGCTGGCAATTAATTTTTGAGAATATAACACCTTTTTCATACCAAGGATCATGCCGAAAGGAGATAGATGATGCATTTATAGTTGAGAACTGGAAAATAGGAAGGAATTTATCTCTCATCCCACCTTCCCCCTTCCATACCCATGTCTCCATCATTGACCTACCTCCTATTCTACCCGAACCATCCGTACCAACCTACCTTACCAAATCTACTATCTCCCGTACCCTCTCTGTTCCATCTATCTTCGCCGTCTTTGACCTGCCTCTCCTCCCACCGTCTCTCCCTCCTCCTACTAACCTTCTACCACAATGGCAACCCTCACCTCTTCCACAAACCATTGTCTCCCATTTCACAAATCATACCACCTGGCCCACCTCTGATCTGCCATGTCCTCTATGCACCAACACCCTTTCATCTGCCTCTACCTTGAACTACCATGGCACTTCCCCCCTTTGGTCATCCCTCTTCAAAGCTAAACCCATGAATGCTGGAATATACATGCCTGTTAGATTTGATCTGGACTACACTGGTCAACCGTTGCTTGTTACGCCGCTCATTTTTGAAGAAGGTAAAAGCTTTTGGAGTAACTGGTTAGTTGGTTGTTTCCTTGATGATAGCTTACCATTCACCACTGATTTAAATCACCACAACAGTACTTGGAAGCTCAAAGTTACCTATACTGTCAGGAAAGATCATGCTCACTACTATTTTGACTTCTCACTACCAGAGGACCACTTAACTGATTCTTCAAAATGATCCAATCTTCATCAGAAGCAAGATGTACCAATATGGGTGCAATTTAATAACATTTCACTTCTCACCTGGACATAATTGGGAATCAACTAGTTGGCTTGCCATTGGGTGATTTGATTTGCTACAATGAAGCTACTGAAAGAATGAAAAGACTTGGCTATGCTAAATGTCTAATTGAAATCGATGCATGCAAAGAACTACCTAAGAAAATCTATCTTGGTGAAGCTGATAATGTAAATGTTTTGGATGTATCAGATGGCTGGTTACCACACATTTGCACCACTTGCAAATCATTTGGTCACATTGACATTAATGTCATAGAACCTTGCAAACTGATAACCCTCCTTTTACCTTTGATTGTAACACTACTCCTGTTCAGTTTTCTGGGCTTCAACTTCTTGAAACACTCCTAACTCGGAGCGGCAGCTTTCTATACTCGGAGTAACTGCACTGCCGACTCCAAGTCATTCCACTGCTTATATGATTACCCGCAAATCCATAACTTTTGAATCGACAATAAACCACACATGTCCGACCGAAAAATGCACAGACTGATGGAAAGTGATGATAAAGAGAAGAAGAGGGAAGAAGTGAAGTGAAGAAAGAGAGAAGAGAGAACCAAACAGAACAATACATAATATCACATCGCAGCGGAAAACATATAATATCAAATCAATGATCTTTACAAAACAGAAACTGTATATACATACATCAATCAGAGTTAAACAATCAATCACTAGTTATCATCCTAGGTAGTTATAATAACATGTCCTTACAATTGCTGGTAATATAAACAACAAACAATGTGCAAAGCGGCTAATAAACTGAGCAAAAATGATGCGCGTATACGAAAACGAAGATCTCTAGCTCTTCTGCTGAAGCTCCAAAAGCACCAAATCTGAACCTAAAAATAAACTCGGTCTGACCCAAGCATCGAAAGGGAAGAATGCCCAGATCAGTCAGGTAAACTAGCGTGAGGAACACACTCAACTGAATTTACTAAATTACCAAAACTTTCCTTTTCAAAATAAAAGTATCTCGTGAGACACGCTCACACATAAAACAGACATGTTTTTACCTTTCGATAATTAACACCTTTCATATCAAATCATCTAAAATTATAATAGTGTCTAGCATACAAATAATATTAATCATAGCCCAAATGGTTACCCATACAGCATTTCGAGGCTATTCATTACGCAAATACAAACAAAACCGCAAGCTCGTATGGAGTTTGGATTTCCATACAAATGACCAGGTGAAGGGACTACATTCCGGCAGTACATCTCTAGAGGAGTGTACCGAGGAACATCACATAGGAACCCCTACCAACACAAGACCGGCCTACCTTTGTAACTAGATAGTACCAAATATATAATCCTCCAGTTGTTACCGACCTTTCACTAGGGTTGTCATAGCATACAAACCATAATAATTTACATCTTGAATGTCACAGCAGGAAGAAATATATCTAGAAGAGCATGATTATATCCTAATTGAGCATGATTATATCCTATTTGAATGCCATACGACACTACTAATTCCCTTCCACTAAAATACAACCCTTAAGCTCGTATTTCTCAAGGAGGGTGTTAAGCTAAGAAAAGTTCCCTTCTCCGCCACGAATGATGCACATTTGTAAAAACTAATGTACGTAACCTTTAGAAATGCAATGTTAGACGAACGTCCAAATAAGTTGACCAGGAACAGGACAAACCAAACGTACTTTCCTACCACATCCTGTCGAGAAATTCCTAGGATTAGTAGCGAATAGTACTTGCTTTAGATATTTCGTAACGAAGTGACTACTACTATTGGATGTATATTAGGATTTTAACCCCAAATGATCAACTAGTAGTCCTTCACTATCAAAATCCTGAATATCAATATCATCACAACCAACTTGCACAATCGTCACATAAATGTTGGTTCGAAGTGGATTTCGGATAAACCGATCCTGGTCCTTTCGCACCAACAACGCAAAAACATTTCTCAACCTCACACAACTAAGTCTCATAGATTTATCACGTCTCCAACTTTCAACTTGCTATCCTTTGGCCAACAAGGAAGCTCGATAGATTGGAGTAATATTCCGCACTACACGAACCAACACCCTCAACAAAAACAATAATCAAGCCTACACAGATGGATGTACTTAGTGTACGACTAAATATTTCCCACATCAAGTCGAGGAACTAAAATGGCCAAATTTGATAGTCGGTTATTTAACTATCAAAGCAAACAAACAAATATTTAGCACTGCAAGTAATCACTATGCCCTTTTAATTAATCTTTTATTAATTAAACCACTTGCTAAATATTCACTTCAAATTAGCTTTAAAAAGATATATTCTCAAAACCATTTCAATATTTCACTATTTGGAAAACATTTCCATATAGTTATATCACAGTATAAGCACATTCACAAATCTCTTTATTTTCAAAACTTAGAAAATATTACATATACTTAAAGCACGATGGAGTATATATTTTATTCTTTAAGGAAAACATTCTCTTTAACATATTTATTTGGGTCAAAACGAATATTGCGTAAAACATCGTTACGATAACCGAAAATCGTAGTATAGGGATTCGATAATTAGATAGACATATAAATCCCATATACTATACAAAACATCTCCTTTTAAAAATCATTTACTATGACAACAGTCTTATAGTCCATACTTTTCTTATTCCTCGAAAACGTCTATTTCAACAATGAATGTTGAAATTTATGTATTCGATACTTAACACATTTTATTAACATCTTCAAATCATTTAAGTCCATTTAAAAGATCACTTTTCAAAACATTAATTCAATTTAAAAGATTATTCACCATCCGAAATCGTGAATATAATTCATTTACCAAATTCATTATTTCTACATATTTATTAAAGGATTATCCACTGTCCAAAATCGTGAATATAATTCCCAACCAAATTCATTGCTTACACACATTTAATTAAAAGGATTATCTACTGTACAAAATCGAGAAAAGAAATCCCTTTAATAAGCTTTCATATTTAACTTATCAAAATAAGTTGATTTTGGATTTATAAAACAATGTTTATAAATTCACATTTCTATTTTATAAAAACTTCCATTTATAACAATCCTTTATTAACAAGTTCTATTTATATCTCATTTATATGCCAAAGTCCGATTATAAGTCAATTTACTTGTAAATCCTTTATTTACAAATTCATTCTTTTGCAACTTCACAAAATTTATAAATCTTATTCACTTATAAAATACATTTATAATTTCATTTTAACACTTATAAATCTCCTTTACAATTTCATCACTTTTGGTTTATAAAAATTCAATTTTATAAATCATATGTATATAAACCATTTATATTAATTACAAAAATCTCAATTTAAACTATTTACAAAATAGTTAACTCCATATTTCAAAAATCACATTCTGATTATATTTCACAAAAATCATAACTTTTATTTATTTAAAATAAATTCATTTCCTCAACAATTCAAAATTTAAAAAAACTTCTATTTTCAAAATCATTTGAATATCTTTTTTAATTATAAATCACCACTTTAATATTTTTAAATTTCCAAAATATGGCCCAATGCTGCAATAGCACCAAATATGGTGATTCACATTAATCATCTCAATCCTGGCATCCAAAAGATTATATATCATATGATAACAGCATATATCACAATATCTGTAAATAAAACCAATACTGTTGAGGAAATCAGTTGGATCCCTCTAACCTATTACCTGCAATAAATATACATATTAGAATATGTATACAATGTTCGCTTCGAGGTAGACGCATGTCAAAACTAGCGTTTAATTCTTTTTTATTCCGAATAAAACTTTGGTTATTCCGAATAAAAATAAAAAAGCGTTTAATTTTTGGTTAAAATAGCAGTTGCAGTGTTTTATTCCGAATAAAATTAAACAAGCGTTTAATTTTACCAAAAATTTCACTGGCTCCAATCAACTCAAAACTAGCTCTAAAAGGTAGTGCTCGTCAATATGGACCCAACACAACTTTTTTTGTCAAACAAGGACCTCATATGAAGAAGTTATAACATTTTAAAGTTTATACGAATTTATATAATATAATTACAATTTTTTTGTTTTAAAACCCTACTTTCAATCTTGACCGTTGATTTTAATACAACAGATCTCGACCGTGCATTTCTCTTCCTTCTTCATTTTGTGACCTGGGCTACCAGAACCCAAAGCCACCGCCATCATCCAATTGCCACGACCACCACACGATGCTAGTGGATGATCGAGTACCATCACGCTGTAGCCCATCGCCGACTCTACCTTCACCTTGAACGACGTGAAGCTGGGTCATGTTTGGACCTCAAAAAACATGTTCGAACGACATACGTTCGTTCGTTTTTTTTCCACCAATCCATCGCATAGTTTCCGATCATAGTCGTTGAACAGCTAGATTTCACTACCCTCTACATTTTTCTTTTAGGAATCCAAGATTGATATCGCTTAGATTGAGAGATTTCGGAGGAAAAAGAATCGAGCATTTCCATCCATTGAATATGAAAACGGCGGTTGTAACCCTAGTTAGGTTTTTTGAGTGCAAATAATAAAATATTGTGGCCTTATATAGAAAATTTCATGACACTATTCATCCGAAATTTTTCCGAACTCCAATCGAAGTATGCCGCCTAACGTTTATAATGTTTTACCCCTATTTCGAACAAAATGGAATATATATCAGAAGCCAATTTGATCGTATTTGGAAGATAGGTTTTTGAATTGAATTATTTAAATTTAAATTACTTAAACAAATTTCTATGTGTTTCAGCTTCATACGACCAAACCGTAAATCCGATTGACACAAAATTTGAAATCCAACAATAATATAACATTATGGATCCAATGAAACTGGTTTCGACAAAATCCGAGACTATATGGAAAATGACCATTTTTACATGTTAATTAAATATTAAAATATCCAATTTCTATAAATTGACTTTTAATTCAAGTTTAAAAGTTTACCAACATCATTCTAATTCAGATAGAACTTAATTCAACTTTATAAATCATTTACATTCACATAAAATTTAAATTCAAATTATTTCTGCAATTTCAAATATTAAATTAACAATTTAGTTATCCAATTAAATCTTTATATTCGAAATACAAGTTATTCAACTTATAAAATTAGCTTGTGAATATTTAAAACCAAATAAGTTTACGAATTTCAAATGACTGAAATTCTGGGTCGTTACATTCTCCTCTACTTAAAAGAATTTCATCCCCGAAGTTACCGAGTAAGAAAAGGCCATAAAATCCATTAACTTTTCAAAACAACTCGTTCAAACTAGATTATCAATATTATTTAAACATTTTAACATTTCGAAAATCCATTCGTTAAACTTCTTATAAAAACTTTTCTTAGTTTTCAAGTCATTTATAGTTATTTTTTCAAAACCAACTAATATCGTTTCAAATTATAACTCAAAATCAAAATTTTAGTTATCGAATTTATTTTTCCCATTTTGTCAAAATTTTCTAACGCCTTAAGTTTTCAGAAAAGTTCGCCATAGCCTCCTATGCGCGGTTCGATCGTGGTAGGATCACAACACATACATACATACATACATACATACATACATACATACATACATATATATATATCACAAATACACATCTCATCTTCGAGGATGAGGCATCCCGTAGGGAACAAATATAAAACTACGATATGTAGTCCGAGATATGTAACTTATATATTATTAGCGAGCATATACGGCTAATACAGCGCGAAAGTGAGCTCCAAATGCGAAGCATATGCCATTCGCACCTACTAAACACTCAATGACAATGAGAAACATGTATATAGAAAGTAATATCAATATACAACATATACCAATACAATTATATATGACATATAGCAAATGCAATCAAAAGCAACAAATTCAACCATCAAACAACTATCATCCAACTAACATCCAACAAACCAATATCTATCCAATGAATCCATGAATCAACATTCATTCATTTCTTATTGATATTCATTGAATTGGATGTTTATTTATTCACATTCGATCCACTAACATTGGATTTTACTAACATTCATTTATCCATTTTCAATTAGTTTACATTCACTAATTCATATTCAAGTTGGTTCACTATCGATTCGAATCAAATTCTATTCTATTTAGATTCACTTACTTCCAATTTGACTTCAATTATTTAGCTTTCAATTTCACATGAATTTCCATACAATCAACTAACATCCATCTAACAACCAATGTATATCCAACATAATCCAAATTTATTTACTTTGTTTACATTCAATTTGGTTTAGCACATTTAATTTCTATTGGTTGATATTCAATTGATTTTCATTCAATTATTCAATTCCCAATTTCATTAGCTTTTAATGAGTTAACACTTACATCCATTATTCCATATCAATTCATTTACATTTGATCGACTAACATTCAACCCATATTTTACTTATTAATTTATTTCATTAGTCCAATTCAATCATTCATTAATTCAATTATTAATTCATTTTACAACTAAAGTTGAATTTCATTATATAACTCAAGTTCATATTCATCACTTCACTTATTAATTCGATGTTAATGTTAATTCCAACTACATTTAACATTACTTAAGTTAAATTTCATTTCATTCTTACTTGCATTTACTTTCACTATACAACCTAGGTGCACTTCTAATTTAGTTGAAATTATATTTTATTTAACTCATTTCATTACCTCATTTTTTTTCTTTACTTGAGTTAAATTTTATTTCACTATTCAAATTCAGATTTTTTTTTTTGCTTAACAAAATTGTTTAACCACTTTAATATTTGGTTTTACTTACATTTTCCCATTTTATAAGTTATACAACTTACTTAATAAACTTCCAAATTCATATTATATAATCACTTACCCCTTAAATTTAACTTTATTTTAATAATTTATATAATCCAGTTCATATTATTTAACTTTACGAAAATTAGATTTTTATTTCATATTATATGTCCAAAAATTGTTTCACTTGTATTTATCTGTAACATCCCAAATTTTATCAATTTAAATTAGTAATTTATTTGAATTTTTGGGATTTAATTTGGAAATAATTTGAAAAGTTTCAAAACAAATAAAATAAGTGTTAATTTATATGAATAAGATTTCAATTTCTTTTGACTTTAAAATTTTGAAATAATAAATGTTTTTAAAATCATTTGAATTTAAATTTTATATATATGAATATATATTTGTGTGCATATATGAGTAGATTTGGATTTGAATTTGAATTTGAATTTAAATTTTAAATAAAAGCCTTAGTAGAATAATTTGGATTTACAAATATATATATATATATATATATATATATATATATATATATATATGTATGTATGTAATTTATTTAATGTATATTTGATTTCAAAATTCTCTTTTAAATAGTATTTATTAAAACAAAGCAAATGCCTTTAGAAAATGGAAAATGTAAATTTAAATACAATTTAAAATAATGTAAAAAATATTATTCTAACAAAAAATTACAAATGTTAAGTAAGTGATAACTATAGAGACAAGTGTTTAACATGTAGAAAGAAATTAACAAGTGTCATAACATCATTTTCATTTTTTTTAGAAATTCATAAAAGGGAAAATAATTATATAAGCCACATTATCTCCTCCCTCTTACCTCTTTTATTCATCTCCAAGGCTATAAAAAAATTTAAAACAAAAAGAAGAAAAAATCATCAGCAACAAAGTAATTAAAATAAGAACTTCCTCAACTTTGAAATCAAGACCAAAATTCCAGTAAAAAAATCTGTAACTTCCTTTTTTCAAAATCTCAAGCCAGAGAAGGAATTTCAAAAACAACTTCAGCTCTCACACAGGCAGTTCCACATCAAAGCAAGTTCGTGTATTTCACTTTTTGAAAAATCAAGCCTGTAAGATTCAACTTCAACAACACAATCAAAATCATCTCAAATCTTTGGATTCCAGTTTTAAGTTTCAGACCACAGATCCTTCTTCTCTGTTTTTATAATAAAAAAACTTTAAGTAATTTTTTTTTAAAATAATTTATATTTGAGTTTGTATTAAGGAATTAAGCAAGTCATTCCATCAGAAAACTAAGCAAGCTTATATAAATTAGTTGCAGATAAAAAGGTTCAAGATCAAATTTAAAAACAGTTCCAGACTTTCAAATTTTAAAACCAGAAAGCTCTCTATTTAAACTTCACAGGTGAGTAAACTCCATGGTTTGAACTAGAACTTATTGCTTTGAACAATATTGAAGTTTAAATGATAAATGTGTGTTTGCATGTATATATTTATACATGAAAATGAAGATGCATTTCTGTACACATCAATATGTACTCTGTTCTATGCCTACAGGTTCAAAAACCTGTCTTAAAATTCAAAAGCTCTATCTCAGATTGTTTTTTAGGCTTTGAAATCAAAATGAAAACATGTTTGTATGATTATGCTCTAAGTTTTAGAAATAAATTTAAGTAAATTAAACAAAAATCTTGTCTGGAAATATAAAAATGCAGGAAAACCCAATATAAACAGAAATTTCAGCGATCATGATTTCAGATTTTGAATATATCAATTGAAACGATTTCGAAGTTGATGATTTTTAAAAGTGAAATCAGATTTTTTTTATCAAGTATTCTATGAGAAAGAGGGGGATGAACGGAATCACCATTTTCTCTATGTTATGGTGATCGATAAGGTGATGGACTTCGTGTTCGTAACCGGAGCTAGCTGGAAGGTCGTAGAGTTAGGGAAAAATACTTGTTTAAATTCTAGATCACCGATGATGATGATCTTGATAGACTTAGGGTTTAAGGTTTAAAATGGTTTAAGGTTAGAAACGTGATCACTACGTCATCTTTAGCCATCAAGATCATCGGACCGAGGCCATCAGAAGCATAGGGTGCTGGCGGAGCTTAGGTTGGAGTATCACGATTTCTGATGATCAAAGAAGGGAGAGAAAGGTGATCAATTGGGGCTCAAGTTAGTTCCAGATTTTTGTCTGGTGGCTCGATTACGAAATCACCATCATTTCGGAATTCTGAGTGTTTGTGTGGTTCAGGAACATCGTCATGGATGTGTCGATGACCAGAGATTCAACCTGAGGCAGCCGGAGTGATTATGCATGTGCAAATGGCTGGTGTTGTGTCAAGAGGTAGCAGTTTGGGAAGAAGGGATACGACTCGAAGTAACCTTCGGGAAGTAGATAATTGAGCTCGGGTATGGACTCGAAGCAAATTCTGGGTTGCACGGGTTTGAACTTAGACAAACTTAAAAAATATATAAGGCACACGGGTGGGTTTTGTTGATAACTTGAAGCAAGTAGCAAAATGGTCCGGGGGAGACTCAAAGTAGCTCAGGGGTTGACGTACAAAATAGTTTTTCTTTTAAAAAAAAAGTTCAATCTTTTAAACAATTTTAAAATCATGGTTTTAAATGATAATTTTGATTTGAGTTTGAAACTAATTAAAGTTTTTAAGTAAGGCATTTTTAAAGTAATTAAATTTAATCTAATTTTGTTACATTATTTTATAAAATTATTTATATAAATTAAATAATGTAATTAAGAATGATAGTTAAGATAAAATGCCATGTAAACTAATTTTGATCTCTTAAGATAATTTATGTCATAAGGATGATTTATTTAACAAGGTTTACAAGATAATCAAAATGATTAACAAAGGTAAGAAGATTTATTTTTTAAATTTACTAAGTAATTAATGATTTACTTAACTAATAAATGATTTACTTAAAAGATAATTGCGTAATTAATTACTTAATATTAAAGATTAATTAAGTAAATAATTAAGGTTAATTGGTTTGTAATTAATAATTAATTAATTAAGGAATAATTAATTAATAAAGGTAATTAAGATTTAATTAATTAACAATTAAGGATTAGTTAATTAAGGTAATTAATTAAGGATTGTTAATTAATAAAGGTGATTAAGATTTAGTTAATAATTAAGGATAAGTAATCATTGATTAAGGATAATTAATGAAAGTAATTATGTGATAAATTAATTAAATCACAAAAATTTATTCATCTTAATTGTAGATGATTAATTATTTTTGAATGTTGTGTACTGACTGATATCTCTGATATGTGATTGTGATGCTATGTGATATGATTTACCCTGCGTTGAGCTGTGATATCTGTGATTTGTTTTTGTGTGAATGTGAAAACCCATTGGTCCGTAAAACGACTTTTGAATTTCGATGCGACAGGGAGTCGGATTTCAGTTGGTTATCCGAAACCCACATCGAACCTGTGAATCTTTGTGAATGACATATCCACATGTTTTTAAATTGACGCTCATTATTCGGTTTAGCCGGGAGAGGACCTTTTTGTCATATAACCCATTTCGAATAGTGATACGACGAAATCGATAGCATTTGAAGACCGGGTGTCTTCGAGAACGATAGGAGAATGACTCTGAACTGAGTTGTTTCCGTATAGAGATCTCCATGTACGATGGGGAGTCCAATCGGGATTGTAGATGCCAGAATTGCAAGGGCTTCTTAGAAAGTGCCTTCGGTTCTGTTCGAACCCGGAACAGACTTGTATGGTTGTATGTCTGACATTACATTTTGAGATATAAAGCAGATTTCTTTCAAATACATTTCTATTGGTGGTGGAGAATTTATTCTCTTAGCTTAACATCCTTCTCTGAAATGTACGAGCTCAGAGGTCATGTAGTTGAAGGTTATCAGTGATATACTCCCAACTTGGTAATGTGGCATGCTGAGTGCTACTGATCATTTGTTGATCGAAGCATGGCTTTTGTGAAAAGCGTTGCTTTGTGGACGAGACTTCGTCGAACCTCAAAACCCAGTAATGGTCGAAATAGGTAGGATGCAGCAAGGTTATTGGGGTAGCGCCTCTTAGGGTATGTGCATTTCCTTCTGGATAGAAGCGGTATTATGGTATGGAGCTCAGATACTTAACTTATGTTGATATCGTAATTATGTTGCTTTGTGATTGTTGTTGTTGGGGACCAGGATAAAGGTTGGTTACAACCGGGGGATGGCATACTCGTGTCAATAGTTACCTAGTTACAGAGGTAACGCAGCCTTGTGTTGACAGAGATCCGGTTAGGTTCTCCGGGCATACCTCCAGAGGCGTACCCATGTGGCCCAGGAAGTTCCTTAGCCTGACCATTTGCTGGAAATCCAATTACCTATACGAACCCAGTACGATTTTAATTGTATAACCTGCCATTCTTAAATGGTAGCTATAGTAGGCATAGAATAATGGTACCTATGTTGGCTAAGATTAATATTATATTTTCGAAATATTTTTCACACTATGCACTAATAATAATAATATCAAAAGTGTTTTCTTGTATTAAGCATATTTGACTATCATAAGGAGAAATCTCCCCCCAAATGTGCGATTGCATTGTGTGTGTGCCGGGAGGCCTTATGGTAGTTTCATTTTTCAAAAGCATGAAAGGTTTTCTTTTAAAAATTTGTTTTTACTCAAAACAACTATTTTTGTTTACTCATACCAGTCCCATGACTGAACTGGAGTTTATTGTTTCCCTCCTAAATTCTGGGTGCCCATAGTTTCCACACGGTCAGCCTAGAAGCAGGTTTTCCATGTTTTGGTGCTAGCTTGGAATCTTTTGAAGTCTTTTGGTTTGGAAGCTATTGGATTTTTTTTGAAGCTTTTGCCTTGGAGATCTTTTGGAAGCTTTTTGGATCTCAAGGTGCTTAGTTTGGACGCTCGCTCTTCTCTTTGAAGCCTTTCTTAGAGTATGATAACTAGTTGTTCTGCTGTGATGTTTCTATTTTGTAGTTGTGTTATAAGTATAAAATGCTCTGTTGTTGGTGATAAATGTTGTAATGGATATTGTGATGACGTTATGTCTGTGATGTTGATTTACGACAGTTCATTTTGTTCCGCTGTTTATATTCATCTAATGTTGTTATAAGCTCCATCCGAACCGGAGTTCGACGTTTAATCTCCGACAGTCGAATACAAGTGAGGTATTTGATGTCAATTTTCGAATGTTGGATTTCGGGTCGTGACAAGTGGTATCAGAGCTAAAGGTTGAGTAAGAACTTTAGCTACGGAGTATAACACATTAGATGGCTCATTAGAGATAGGGTGAAATATACCCTAGAATGAATTTAAACCGAGAGACCGAAACCCTAAATTTTCTTGGTCTATTTCTTTTAACTGTTGATATTCCTTAAGATAACTCGTCCGTATATCTAAATCAAGTTTTCTTACTAATTATAGATAGTAAGAATGAGCGGGCAAAGAGGAAGAGCTAGGGGACAGGGAAATACCACAACTGGTCAAGTTCACCCAACAGTAGAAGCAGTAATGCCTACTCAACATCAGCCGAATCTGGCTGATGTATATAAATGTTTTTCGAGACTTGATGGTAAGCCATTCACTGGCAAGGAATCTATTGTTGAGGCTCAAGCTTAGATTAGATCGAGTGAAAGAATTTTTAAAGGGCTAAAGTTGGAAGATGATCAAATGCGACTAATAGCTTCTTGGCAAATCTAAGAAGAAGCCATAGCCTAGTGGGAGACAGTTACTGTAGATGAACCTGAAGATGAGTTTACTTGGAATCGATTTAAGGAAGTATTTGAGGAGCGCTATATGCCGTCGGCAGGAATTTCCCGAATGAACCAAGAATTTATGGACTTAAAGCAAGGGAGTTTGTCATTTGAGGAGTACTTAAACAAGTTCAACGAACTATCCCGTTTCGGTCCTGAATTGGTGAACACACCATTAAAGAAAAATGAAAGGTTCATTCATGGGATAAATAAGAAATTCCATGAAAGGATGACAGCACACGTCAAAGAATCTTTTTCTGATCTTATCGATATGGGGTATAGGTTTGCTACCCTGGATATGCAGTAAGTCCCAAGGGAAGGAGGAAATACGAGCAATCAAAATTGGAAAAAAAGAAAGTTCAGGGGCAAGAAGCCACATCAAGGCAGGGATAAGAAGAACAATCAAGGAAAGCCGGCTAGAGATATAACTTGTGACAATTGCCAAGAAAAAGGCCATTATTCAAATAGCTGCAAGAATCTAAAGAAGCAAGTTAAGAAAGAACAACTTGTGAAGCCCAGTCAGGGAGTTAGAGAATGTTATTACTGTCACAAAACCGGACACATAGTTAAGAATTGCCCGGCGATGAAGCAAGCACAAGTGGCGAACATCTATGCAATAAAGGACGACTCTTCAACTTCGAGGGCAGATAAAGGAAAAGATGTTCTAGAAGGTAACCTAACTATTTATGATAAAGTTTTTAGAGTTTTGTTTGACACGGACGCTGCACATAGCTTTATCTCCCAATAAGTCGTAAATGAATTAAAACTTGAACCTAGTTTTGTCAACGAGCCCATTTGTGTGAAAGATCCTGTTGGTGGCCTTGCAAACCTTTGTCTATGATGTAGAGATGTTCTTATCTCGTATTCTTGTTACCAATTCCCTATCAGTCACTCTGTCCTTGATTTTAATGAATTCGAAATCTTACTCAGAATGGATTGGCTAACAAAATACGAAGCTTAATTGGATTGTAACAATCAAACAATCTCTATCAAAACAAACCTTGGGAATTTTATTGAAATCTCTTGTGAGGATCCGAGTCCTAAGTGAGATAAACTGATGTATACTTTGGAATATCCTAAACCTAGTCTGGAGATCATACCTGTTGTTCGGGAATTTCCAGACGTGTTCGAAGAAATCCTTACCTCCACATTGAGAAATAGAATTCAGAATTGACTTAGTACCCAATGCTCGTCCTATCATTCATGCAAGTCGCAGGATGGCACCAAGGGAAAGAATTGAATTAGTCAATCAAACACGAGATTTGCTAGGGAAAGGATTGATACATCTTAGTGTTTCCGAATGGGGTTCAACTGTGGTGTTTGTAGCTAAATCCGATGGATCCTTGAGATTGTGTGTAGACTACAGCGATCTCAATAAACAAAATCTCAAGAACAAATTCCCTTTACCTAGAATCGACGATCTATTTGATCAACTTCATGGCGCTCGATTCTTTTCTAAGATGGATCTAGATCAGGGATTCCATCAGCTACGAATTGCCCAAGATTGTGTTCATTTGATTGCTTTCAAGGGTTCAGACATTTTCTACGAATGGTTAGTCGTGCCATTCAGACTAACCAATGCTCCCGCATACTTCATAGATTTAATAACCTGTGTATTTCGAGAAGTGCTGAATAAATTTGTACTTGTGTTTATTGATGATATCCTAATCTACTCCAAAACCGAAGAGGAGCATGTTGAGCATCTTAGATTGTTTTTGAAATATTAAGGAAGAACATTCTGTTTGCAAAGTTTTCAAAATGCCATTTTTGGGTTAAAGAAGTCAGATTTCTCGGCCATATTGTTAATGAAGAAGGAATCTCTGCTGATCCAGGAAAGATTTCTGCTATTCTAGATGGAAAACGACCCACTACCCCAAAAGAAGTTCGAAGTTTTCTGGGTTTAGCAGGATATTGTAGAAATTTTGTCCAAGATTTTTCCAAGTTGGTCAGTCCATTGAATAAGCTAACAATGAAGAATGCTAAATTCGATTGGACTCCAAAATGTGATGAAGGTTTCCAGGAGTTGAAAAGGAGATTAACTACCACTCCCATTCTTGCTATCATTAACGGGAATCAAGGTTTATCTATCTATACTGACGCTTGTGGTGATGCTTTGGGTGCAGTACTAATGCAAGGTTATTGCCTACGTGAGTAGACAATTACGACCGCGTGAGAAAAATTACCCAACTCATGATCTCGAGCTTCTAGCTGTTATTTTCGCTTTGAAAATCTGGCGACACTATCTTCTGGGTAAAATCTCTTTCAGCTTTACTAAAATTTTAATTTAATTTAAGATATATACTTAATAACTCCTTCTTATTCTAGGTGAAAAATTCGAATTATTCACCGACCACAAATCTTTGAAATATCTCTTTACCTAGAAAGATTTAAATCTGAGGCAACAATGATGGTTAGAATTTCTAGCGTCATATGACCTAGATATTCTATACACACCTGTAAAAGCTAATGTAGTTGCTGATGCTTTAAGCAGGAAGCATGCTATTCTTGCTCATCTTGTTGTCACTCCTATTCTTCTTGAGAAAATTGTCAACAAGAAAAATGAAGACAAGTTTCTTCTAGAAATTTATAGAAGAATTCGTCGTGGTGAAAATTCTAGTTTTGAGGTCGATAAGAATAGAATAGTAAGACTGAAAGGCAGGTTGTGTGTGTTAGATATCCAAGATTTAAATCGTGAAGTTTTAGATGAGTGTCACAAGTCTAAACTCAGTATCAATCCAGGAGTTAATAAGATGTATAGAGATATCAAAAGAAATTTTTGGTGGAAGACAATGAAAAGGGATATATCTATATATGTGAGTTGCTGTGCTACTTGTCAACAAATCAAAAGCGATCAGAATAAGATGGCGGGTTTACTCCAGCCTTTGGGGGTACACAAGTGGAAATGGGATCGAGTATCGATGGATTTCATCGACTGGTTGCCCCACACTCGAAAGGGGAATGAAGCAATTTGGGTTATTGTGGACCGTTTGACTAAAACAACCTATTTCATTCCAGTGAAATCCACCAGCACAGCGGCAGGTTTGGCAGAGCTATATGTCAAAGAAATTATCCATCTCCACGGTATACCCAGCAGTATAGTGAGTGATCGTAATTTGATCTTCACTAGTCTATTTTGGGAGGCATTCCAAGCTACATTAGGATCAAAACTGAACTTTAGCACTGCTTATCACTCACAGTCTGATGGGCAGACTGAAAGGATAAATCGAATATTAGAAGACCTTTTGCGAACTTGTATTCTCGACTTTGGTGGTTCATGGGAAGACTATTTACATCTTCTTGAGTTCTCATCTAATAATAGCTATCAAGCCACTATCGAAATGGCTCCTTTCGAAGCTTTATATAGTCATCCGTGTCGATCACCGACATGCTGGATTGAGTCTGGTGATAGACTCATTCTTGGACCAGATATGATTAAAGAAGCCACTAAAAAGTTGATTTTAGTCGAAAGAAGTTAATAACTGCACAAATTCGTCAGAAGAGTTATTACGACCGTAGAAGAAGAGCTTTAGAATTTCAAGTTGTGGATTTTCTTTTCTTGAAAGTATCTCTAATATGTGGTGTGTTAAGATTCGAGAAGACTGGTAAGCTGGCACCACGATATATTGGTTCTTTTCCTATATTGGAAATGATCGGTCCTCTGGCATATCGAGTGCAGCTACCTAACTGATTATCAAGCGTACACGATGTGTTTCACGTTTCACATCTTCGGAAGTATGAACACTATCTAGATAGTGTTATCGAAGAAGCAGCTCAACAGGATCTTGAAATCACTCCCAACTTAGCAAATAAAAGAGAGCCATTGAAAATTATCGATCGTGACGAAAAACAATTGAGGAACAAAGTTGTGAAACTGGTTAAAGTGCAATGGAGCGGTGATCCATAGTACTATACTTGGGAGGCAGAGGACAGTATGCAAAAGTCTTATCCCAATTACAGAGTGGATATCTCGGCTTAAACTGGTAAGCCATTTCTCTATCTTTTTATGAATCTTATATTCTTTATTTGTCTTTCTCTTTCTTTCAAATTTCGGGGATGAAATTTTCTTAAGAAGGGGAAATCTTTAGCATCCCAAATTTTATCAATTTAAATTGGTAATTTATTTGAATTTTTGGGATTTAATTTGAAAATTTTCAAAACAAATAAAATAAGTGTCAATTTATATGAATAAGATTTCAATTTCTTTTGAGTTTAAAATTTTGAAATAGTAAATGTTTTTAAAATCATTTGAATTTGAATTTTATATATATGAATATATATATATATATATATATATATATATATATATATATTTGTGTGTGTATATGAGTAGATTAGATTTTGATTTTGAATTTGAATTTAAATTTTAAATAAAAGCCTTAATAAAATAATTTGTGTTTACAACTATATATATATGTGTGTGTGTAATTTATTTAATGTGTATTTGATTTCAATATTCTCTTTTAAATAGTATTTATTAAAACAAAGCAAATGCCTTTAGAAAATGGAAAATGTAAATTTAAATACAATTTAAAATAATGTAAAAAATATTATTCTAATAAAAAAATTGCAAATATTAAGTAAGTGATAACTATAGAGACAAGTATTTAACATGTAGAAAGAAATTAACAAGTGTCATTACATCATTTTCATTTTTTTTAGAAATTCATAAAAAAGGAAATATAATTATATAAGCCATTTTATCTCCTCCCTCATACCTCTTTTATTCATCTCCAAGCCTGTACAAAATTTTAGAAAAGAAAGAAGAAAAAATCATCAGCAACAAAGTAATTAAAACAACAACTTCCTCAACTTTAAAATCAAGACCAAAATTCCAGTAAAAAAATCTGTAACTTCTTTTTTTCAAAATCTCAAGCCTGGGAAGGAATTTCCAAAACAACTTCAGCTCTCAAACAAACAGTTCCATATCAAAGCAAGTTCAAGTATCTCACTTTTTCAAAAACCAAGTCTGTAAGATTCAACTTCAACAACACAACCAAAATCATCTCAGATATCTGGATTCCAATTTTAAGTTGCAAACCAAAGATCCTTCTTCTCTGTTTTTATAAAAAAACTACAAGTAATTTTTTTATAAAAGAATTTAAATTTGAGTTTGTGTTAAGGAATTAAGCTAGTCATTCCATCAGAAAACTAAGCAAGCTTATATAAATTAGTTGCAGATAAAAAGGTTCAAGATCAAATTTAAAAACAGTTCCAGACTTTCAAATTTTAAAACCAGAAAGCTCTCTGTTCAAACTTCACATGTGGGAAAACTCCTTGATTTGAACTAGAAGTTATTGCTGTGAACAATATTGAAGTTTGAATGATAAATTTGTGTTTGCATGTACATATTTATACATGAAAATGAAGATGCATGTTTGTACACATCAATATGAACTCTGTTCTATGCCTACAGGTTCAAAAACCTGTCCCAAAATTCAAAAGCTCAATCTCAGATTGTTTTTTAGGCTTTGAAATCAAAAGGAAACATGTTTGTATGATTATGCTCTAAGTTTTAAAAATAAATTTAAGTAAATTAAACAAAAATCTTGTCTGGAAATATAAAAATACAGGCAAACCCTATATAAACAGAAATTTCAGCGATCATGCTTTTAGATTTTGAATATATCAATTGAAACGATTTTGAAGTTGATGATTTTTAAAAGTGAAATTAGATTTTTTTTATTATCAAGTATTCTATGAGAAAGAGGGGGATGAATGGAATCACCATTTTCTCTAAGTTTTGGCGATCGATAAGGTGATGGACTTTGTGTTCGTAAACAGAGCTAGCTGGAAGGTCGTAGAGTTAGGGAAAAATGCTTATTTAAATTCTAGACCACTGATGATGATGATCTTGATAGAGTTAGGGTTTAAGGTTTAAAATGGGTTAAGGTTAGAAATGTGGTCACTGCATCGTCTTTAGGCCATCGGAGATCATCTGACCGGGGCCATCACAAGCGTGGGGGGCTGGCAGAGCTTAGAATGGAGTATCGTGATTTCTGATGATCGGAGGAGGGAGAGCGAGGTGATCAATTGGGGTTCAAGTTGGTTCCAAATTTAGGACTGCTGGCTCGATTACGAAATCACCATTGTTTTGGAATTCTGAGTGTTTGTGTGGTTCAGGAACATCGTTGTGGACATGTCGATGACCAGAGATTCAACCTGAGGCGGCCGGAGTGATTATGCATGTGCACATGGCTGGAGTTATGTCAAGAGGCAGCAGTTTGGGAAGAAGGGATATGACTCGAAGTAACCTTCGGGAAGTAGGGTTCGAGCTTCGGTATGGACTCGAAGCAAATTCTGGGTTGCGCGGGTTTGTACTTAGACAAATTTAAAAAAAAAAATATAAGGCACACGGGTGGGTTTTGTTGATAACGTGAAGCAAGTAGAAAAATGGTTCGTGGGAGACTCGTAGTAGTCTCAAGGGCTGACGTACAAAACAGTTTTGCTTTAAAAATAAAGTTCAACCTTTTAAACAATTTTAAAATCATGTTTTTAAATGATAATTTTGATTTGAGTTTGAAATTAATTAAAAATTTTAAGTAAGGCATTTTTAAAGTAATTAAATTTAATCTAATTTTGTTACATTATTTTATAAAATTATTTATGTAAATTAAATAATGTAATTAAGAATGATAGTTAAGATAAAATGCTATGTAAACTAATTTTGATCTCTTAAGATAATTTATGTGATAAGGATGATTTATTTAACAAGGTTTACAAGATAATCAAAATGATTAACAAAGGTAAGAAGATTTGTCTTTTAAATTTACTAAGTATTTAATAATTTACTTAAGTAATAAATGATTTACTTAAAGGATGACTGCTTAATTAATTACTTAATATTAAAGATTAATTAAGTAAATAATTAAGGTTAATTGGGTTTGTAATTAATAATTAATTAATTAAGGAATAATTAATTAATAAAGGTAACTAAGATTTAATTAATTAACAATTAAGCATTAATTAATTAAGGTAATTAATTAAGGATTGATTAATTAATGAAGGTGATTAAGATTTAATTAATAATTAAGTATAATTAATCATTGATTAAAAATAATTAATGAAATTAATTATGTGATTAATTTATTTAAATCGCAAAAATTTATTCATCTTAATTGTAGATGATTAATTATTTTTGAATGTTGTGTACTGATTAATATCTCTGATATGTGATTGTGATGCTATGTGATATGATTTACCCTGTGCTGAGCTGTGATATATGTGATTTGTTTCTGTGTGAATGTGAAAACCCATTGGACCGTAAAACGGCTTTTGAATTTCGATGTGATAGGGAGTCGGATTCCAGTTGGTTATCAGAAACCCACATCGAACCTGTGAATCTATGGGAATGAGATATCCACATATTTTTAAATTGACGCACACTATTCGGTTTAGCGGGAAGAGGAACTTTATGTCATATTACCCATTCCGAATAGTGATACGACGAAATGGATAGCATTTGAAGTCGGTGGTGAAGACTGGTTATCTTCAAGAATGATAGGATAACCCGTCGAATGACTCTGCACTGAGTTGCTCTGGTATAGAGATCTCCATATGTGATGGGGAGTCCGATTGGGAATGTGGATGCCCGGATTGCAAGGGCTTCTTCGAAAGTGCCTTCGGTTCTGTTCGACACCGGAACAGACTTGTATGGCTGTATGTCTGACATTACATTTTGTGATATAAAGTAGATTTCTTTCAAATACATTTCTGTTGGTGGTAGAGAATTTATTCTCTTAACTTAACACCCTCCTCTGAGACGTATGAGCTCAGAGTTTATGTAGTTAAAGGTTATCGGTGATATATTCCCAACTTCGTAATGTGGCATGCTGAGTGCTGTTGATCGTTTGTTGATCTAAGCATGGCTTTTGTGAAAAGCGTAGCTTGGCGAACGAGACTTCTTCGGACCTCACAACCCGGTAATGGTCGAAACAGGAAGGATGCAGCAAGGTTTTTGGGGGTAGCTCCCCTTAGGGTATGTGCATTTCCTTCTGGATAGAAGTGGTATCATGGTATGCAGCCCAGATACTTAATTATGTTGATATTGCAATTATGTTGCTTTGTGATTGTAGTTGTTGGGGCCCCGGATAAAAGTTGGTTACAACCGGGGGATGACATACTCCCGTTAGTAACTACCTAGTTACAGAGGTAACCCGGCCTTGTGTTGGCAGAGATTCGGTTAGGTTCTCGGGACGTCCCTCCAGAGGCGTGCCCATGTGGCCCAGGAAGTTCCTTAGATTGACCATTTTTTGGAAATCCAATTGCCAATATGAACCCAGTACGATTTCAATTGTATAACCTGCCATTCTTAAATGGTAGCTATAATAGGCATAGTATAATGGTACCTACGCTGGCTAAGATTAATATTATATTTTCGAAATGTTTCTCACACTATGCACTAATAATAATAATATCAAAAGAGTTTTCTCGTATTAAGCATATTTGACTATCATAAGGAGAAATCTCCCCCAAGTGTGCGATTGCATTGTGTGTGTGCCGGGAGGCTTTATGGTAGTTTCATTTTCCAAAAGCGTGAATGGTTTTCTTTTAAAAATTTGTTTTTATTCAAAACAACTGTTTTTGTTTACTCATACCGGTCCCATGACTGACCCGGAGTTTATTGTTTCCTTCCTAAACTCTGGGTGCCCATAATTTCCATACGGGCAGCCTAGAAGCAGGTTTTCTGTGTTTTGGTGCTAGCTTGGAATGTTTTGAAGTCTTTTGGTTAGGAAGCTATCAGATTTTTTTTGAAGCTTTTGTCTTGGAGATCTTTTGGAAGCTTTTTGGATCTCAAGGTTCTTAGTTTGGAAGCTCGCTATCGTTCTCTTCTCTTTGAAGCCTTTCTTAAAGTATGATAACTTATTGTTCTGCTGTGATGTTTCTATTTTTTGTGTTATAAGTATAAAATGCTCTGATGTTGGTGATAAATGTTATAATGTATACTGTGATGATGTTGTATCTGTGATGTTGATTTATGGCAGTTCATTTTGTTCCCACTGTTTATATTCATCTAATGTTGTTATAAGCTCCATCCGAACTGGAGTTCGATGTTTGAATCTCCGGCAGTTGAATACAAGTAAGGTATTTGATCTCGATTTTCAAATGTTGGATTTCGGGTCGTGACATTATCAATGCCAAACTGGATTTTAAATTCAAATTGTTTATCAACACAAAACTTCAATTTTTAATTTACTATTAGTAGAAAACCAATCACATAGAAACTCGAAAATGATATTGATGATGCTGCAGTAGTCACCCTTATTAATTCCTAGCATTGGTGGTGAATTCAGTGCTTTATATTCTTTTAAAAATCCTTTTTTTGTATTTATAAATCACATTTATAAATCTTCTTACTTATATAATTTCATTATTTCACTTCGCCTATATAAGATCATTCCAAACTTATTTATCTTATTTAGATTTATAATAATAATAATCTTTTTAACTTTAAAAGCTACTTTCAAAATAAACAGGATTCAAATTTCTCAAAATTTTAGTTAGTTCTATCTTAAGTTATAACTTATATTTATAAATAAATTCATGTAGTTTCATTTCTTATATATAAGATTATTTCATAATTGTAAATCTTATTAATTATAATTCCATACTTCATAATCATTTTCTTATATAATTTATTCTTCTGCAATTATTGTATTTATTAAGATTATTCAAACAACTTTTATTAACTTATATATATTTACATTTCAAACAACCAAACAATCAATTTATATACACTTTAATAATTCCTAAAAAAATAGTTTCCTTTATATATAAAATATAATCGAGGTAAAATTATTTCATTTACCCAAATTAAAAATAATACTATGTCGATTTTCCTCTTTTAAGTGTTTAGAAACTCCTATCGATAACGTGGCATCCCACATATGACCAGAATTCACAAACAACTCAACAGATATGCAAACACAATATAAAATATTTTATAATCACTAACAAATACACGCTTATATATATATATATATATATATATATATATTACACTCAAACTCAATCTAGGATGCTACTGTCCCTATCTATACTAGGTACACATCAAAGCCTAGGAATATACTAAATCTAAGCTCCGATACCAACTGTGACGACCCGCAAACTCGTACCCTTTGAATCGACAATAAACCACACATGTTCGACCCTAAAAAGCACATACTAATGAAAAATCGTGAGAAAGAAAAGAAAAGAGAAGAAGAGAAGAGATGAAAGGGAGAAGAGAGAACCAAACAGAACAATACAGAGTCTCACATCGCAGCAGAAAACATATAATATCATATCAATGATCTCTACAAAACAGAAACTGTATATACATACATCAATCAGTGTTAAATAATCAATCACTAGTTACCAGCCTGGGAAGTTATAATAACCTGTCCTTACAATTGTCGATAATAAAAAAAATATAATGTGCAAAGCGGATAATAAACTGAGCAAAACTGATACATGTATACGAAAATGAAGATCTCCAGCTCTCTTGCTAAAGCTCCAAATGCACCAAATCAGAACTTGTAAATACACTCAGTCTGACCCAAGCATTGAAAGGGAAGAACGCCCAAATCAGTTTGGTAAACCAGCCTGAGAAATACGCTCAATTGAATTTATTAAATTACCAAAACTTTCCTTTTCGAAACAAAAGTATCTCGTAAGACACGCCCACACATAAACACGGACATGTTCTTACCTTACGATAACTAAAACCTTTCAATCAAATCATCTTATATTATAATAGTGTTAAGTATATAGATAATATTAATCGTAGCCGAAATGGTTGCCCATATAGTATTTCAGGGCTATTCATTATGCCAATACAAACAAAATCGTAAGCTCGTAGTGGAATTTGGATTTCCATACAAATAACCAGGTGAAGGGACTACCTTCCGGCAGTACATCTCTAGAGGAATGTACCGAGGAACATCACAAAGGAACCTCTACCAACACAAGACCGGCCTATCTCTGTAACTAGACAGTACCGAATATATCATCCTTCGGACGTTACCGACCTTTCATGAGGGCCCTCATAGCATACAAACCATAATAATTTACATCTTGAATGTTATAGCTGGAAGAAATATGTCTAGAAGATGATGATCATATCCTATTTGGGAATGACCCACTTAGCCATGCCGCATCTAACTCTGTTTTGGTCATTTCCGGTTGACGAGGTCTGAGGTAACGATTACCTTTCACATAGCACATAACACATCACTTTGAATGCCACATGGCCATTTTCGTTAACTACTAATTGCCTTCTACAAAAATACAACCCTTAAGCTCGTATGTCTCAAGGAGGGCGTTAAGCTAAGAGAAGTTGCCTTTTCCGCCACTACTAATGTAAGTTTGTAAAAAACAATGCACGTAATCTTTAGAACTGCAATGTCAGACAAACGTCCATACAAGTTGTCCAAGAACAGGACAAACCGAAGGTACTTTCCTACAACATCCTATTGGGAAATCCTTAGGATTAGTAGCGAATAACCCTTGCATTGGATATTTCGTAATGAAGAGACTACTTCTACTGGATGTATATTGGGATTTTAAACCCAAACGATCAACAAGCAGTCCTTCACTATGAAAATAAGTAATATCAATATCATCACAACCAACCTGCACAATCGTCGCATAAATGTTGGTCTGAAGTGGTTTTCGGATAAACTGATCCCGGTCCCTTCACACTAACATTGCAAAAGTGTTTCTCTACCTCACACAGAAACTAAGTCTCATAGACTTATCACGTCTTCAACTTTCAACTTGCTATCTTTCTGCCAAGAAGGAAGCTTGATAGATTGGAGTAATACTCCGCACTAGACGAATCAACATCCTCAACACAAACAATAATCAAGCCTACACAGATGGCTACATACTAAGTGTATTGCTACATAGTTCCCACGTCAAGTTGAGTAACTAGAATGGCCAATTTAATAGTCGGTTATTTAACTATCAAGGCAAACAAACAAATATTTAGCACTATAAGCATTCACTGGGCCCTTTTAATTAATCTTTTATTAATTAAATCACTTGCCAAATATTCACTTCAAATTATCTTTAAAAAGATATATTCTCAAAACCATTTCAATATTTCACTATTTGGAAAACATTTCCATATACTCATATCGTAGTATAAGCATATTCACAAATCTATTTATTTTCAACACTTAGAAAATATTACATATACTTAAATCACGATTAAGTATATATTTTATTCTTTAAGGAAAATATTCTCTTAAACAACCCAAAATCACTAGTACAGGGATTCGTAATTAGACAGATATATAAATCCCATACACTATACAAAACATCTCCTTTCGAAAATCATTTAATATAACAACAGTGTTATAGTCCATACTTTCCTTATTCGTCGAAAACGTCTATTTCAACGATGATTGTTGTAATCTATGTATTCAATACTTAACACCTTTTATTAACATCTTCAAATCATTTAACTCCATTTAAAAGATCACTTTTCAAAACATTTATTTAATTTAAAAGATTATTCACTGCCCAAAATTGTGAACATAATACATTTATCAAATTCATTATTTCTACATATTTATTAAAGGGCTACCCATTGTCAAAAATCATGAATATAATTCCCAACCAAATTCATTGCTTCTACACATTTAATTAAAATGATTATCCACTGTCCAAAATCATGAATAAAATCCCTTAATAAGCTTTCATATTTAACTTATCAAAATAAGTTGATTTCGGATTTATAAAACCATGTTTATAAATTCACATTTCTATTTTATAAAACTTCCATTTATAAAATTCCCGTATTAACAAATTACATTTATATCTCATTTATGTGCCAAATTCCAATTATAAGTTAATTTACTTGTAAATCATTTATTTACAAATTCGTTCTTTTATAACTTCACAAAATTAATAAATCTTATTCACTTATAAAATCCATTTATAATTTCATTTTAGCACTTATTAAACTCCTTTATAATTTCATCACTTTTGATTTATAAAAATTCAATTTTATAAATCTTATATAGAAACCATTTATATTAATTTCAAAAATCTCAATTTAAACTATTTACAAAATAGTTAACTCCATATTTCAAAAATCACATTCTAATTATATTTCACAAAAATCATAATTTTTATAACATAAAATTATAACTTTTATTTATTTGAAATATCGTTTCCTTAGCAATTCAAATTTTAACAAAACATCTATTTTCAAAATCACTTGAATATCCTCTTTTATTCGAAATCACCACTTTAATTTTTTAAATTTCCAAAGTATGGCCCAATGCTGCAACAGTACTAAATATGGTGCTTCACATCAATCATCTCAATTCTGGCACCCAAAATATCATATATCATATGATAACAGCATACTCACAATATCTGTAAACAAAACCAATACTGTTGAAGAATCCAGTTGGATCCCTCCAACCTATCACCTGCAACAAATAGACATATTAAAATGTGTGTACAATGTCCGCATCGAGGCAGACGTGCATACAAAAGGTCATCCGCTCATACACGAGAACGTATAGTGTCTCATCTGCTCCAACACGTAGGAATATATCAAAATACCAATACACACACACATACATAATATATCATATATCACAAACAATCATTAATCATCGTAGATAAAATTTATTCTCACTTATATAAAAATATTAATGAGTCAGAAAGTGTGAGTTGTACTCACTTTGGTTCCAATAGCAGTTGCAGTGTTTTATTTCGAATAAAATTTAACAATCATTAATTTTATCCAAAATTTTCACTAGCTCCAATCAACTCCAAACTAGCTCTAAAATTGCTCGTCAATATGGACCCAACGCAACTTGTGTCATCAAAAACGGACCTCGTATGAAGAAGTTATAGCATTTTAAAGTTCATATGAATTTATATAATATAATATACAATTTCTTTTTTATTTCAAAACCCTGCTTTCAATCTTGACCATTGATTTCAATACATAGATTTCAGCTGCGCGCTTCTCTTCATTCTTCGTCTCATGACCTGGGCTACACGAACCTAAAGCCACCATCGTCATCTAGTTTCCACGACCACCACACGATGCTAGAGGATGATCGAGTATAACCACGCTGTAGCCTATCGCCGACTCCACCTTCACCTTGAATGACGTGAAGCTCGGTTCTGTGTGGACCTCGAAAAATGAGTTCGAACGTCGTACGTTTATCATCATTTCGCCGCTGATCTAACGCATAGTTTTCAATCATAGTCGTTGATCTGCTCGATCTCACTACCCCTCTACACTTTTCATTTAGGAATCGAAGATTGATATCGTTTAGATTGAGAGATTTTAGAGAGAAAAGAATCGAGCATTTCAGGCCATTGAATATGAAAATGGCAGCTATAACCCTAGTTAGGTTTTCTAAGTGCAAATTATAAGATATTGTGGCCTTATATAGAAAATTTCACGACATAATTCATCCAAAATTCAAACTCCAATCGAGGCGTTCCGCCTGACGTTTATAATATTATATCTCTATTTCGAACATAATGGAATATATATCGGAAGCCAATTCGATCTTATTTGGAAGATAGGTTTTCAAATCGAATTATTTAAATTAAAATTACTTAAACAAATTTCTATTCGTTTCAGCTTCGTACGACAAAACCGTAAATCCGATTGACACAAAATTTGAAATCCTACAATAATATAACATTACGGATCCAATGAAAATGGTTTCATCGAAATCGGAGACTATATGAAAAACGACTATTTCTACACGTTAATTAAATATTAAAATATCCACTGTAAATTCAATTTTAATTCAAATTTAAAAGTTTACCAACATCATTCTAATTCAAATAGAATTTAATTCAACTTTATAAATCCTTTTCATTCACAAAAAAATTAAATTCAAATTATTTTTGCAATTTCAAATATTAAACCAACAATTTAATTATGCAATTAAATTTTTATATTCGAAATACAAGTTATTCACCTTATAAAATTAACTTGTGAATATTTAAAATCAATTAAATATACGAATTTCGAATGACTGAAATTCTGGGTCGTTACAGCTTGCTTACATACCAACTCCAAGTCACCCTTCCATGACCTGGTGCAGCTGCAAAAAAAACACGGCGCAACTACTACTATGACGCCAAGCTCCTTCGCTACGTGCGAACCTACTCATTCTAAACCACCCATCTTTAGGCCCACCACCACTCAACCCACAGTTGTTACATAACCAACACTACCACCCCAAATCCATGCATCGACCTTTGTTTCTACTTCTACTATTTCTATACTCAACCAAACCATTCCAAACCCTCTTGTAACAACCCATAATTTCAATAATTAAAAATATTAATTAAATAATATTGTGGGATTTAACATTGGAAGGACTCAAAATTTATGATTTGTTAACCAAAAAAAATTAAAATGTAATCTAATTATGTTATTTAATGAAATCTATAACTATTTGAATGTAATCTCAAGTAATTAAAATAATTGCAAAGTTAAATTGGTTAGAAATTGTAAATAAGAAAATAAATTAAATGTTATCTTAAATGGCGTGATAGTATGTAATTAATCAAAATTGAATATAATCGGTGATGTGTAATTAGTTATAAAATTTGTTTATAGATAGTAAACTTATAAATGTGATTAAATTAAGTAAAAGGTAACAATTGCTATTTATCACCTATTTATTTAATCTGTTGAAATTAAATTAGAAATCAATTGAAATTAATCTACATAAATGTTGCAGTTAATATAAATTTAGATGGCAATATTGAAGATTAAGGTAATTAAATGGTAAACCAGTGTTATGTATATCCATGAAGTGATAGTTGATTGAATAATAAGATTGAAATCAAATAAATTAATTTATTGGGATTTTAAATTATAGTTTATGAATTTATTGCTATTGAAATTGAACGTTGTAATTTGTGCAATATATAACATTGGATTTGACATGGAAATTTGCTTTAAAAGATTATAAATTCCAGGTAATCAAAAGTGATGAAAAATGGTTAACCATTAAATTTGACTTGGAAAGTGATTAAATTAATATAATAATAATTTATTTAATTAGTGTGAAAATAGCCATTTTGGCCACTGTTACGGATTTCAACGAAACCAGTTTCATCGGATCCATAATGGTGAATTACTATAGGATTTCAAGTTTCGTAGTGATCAGACTTGTCGTTTGATCATGCGGGCTCGAAACGCTTAAAAATCAATTTTATGAATTCAATTTAAAATAGGTTGATTTTGAAAGCTAACTTTTGTATACAATGGAATTTGGGTTTGAAACCTATTCTATTGAGTTTAAAAATATCGAAAACATTTGTTTTGATATATGGGATGACCTACTTTCATTTCGGAAGCGGAACGGACTTTTCGGGTCGTTATTGTCGTTTCGAACCAATTCGATATGTTATTCATTCTTATCAGGCCTTGTGTATATAAATAGATTTTTCTACCCCTACTAGACTTTCTATTTCTTATTCCTGTATGTACAAATCTATCTGTCTATTCCTATTTCCTCTCTCCAATGGCAAAAGCCTATTTTCAATTCCTAAAACCCTAATTCAATTTCAAATCGAAAATCAAACTTTTCAAAACTATGTCATATCTTATATCGCTGGAACGCTCTCGACGAGCGTAATAAATTGTAGTGATTTGTTTTTCAATTGGATTCATCTTTTGGCCAAAAATCAAGGATGAATCTCGGTCGTCGAAATTAGGTTTTCCTGATCCAACGGTGGATCATCCTCTGATCGACGATCGGGAGGCGGTATTGGGAAGAGGGAGTAGAGCAGGTTGTCGTGGTGTTGTTCTTTCGTCCCTAGGTCATGCTAATTAACCATGATTGGTTGTTGAAAGTCGCGATGGTGCCGAGCGCCTGGAAGCTCGATGGATGGTCGCGAGTGTCAGGGTGGAGCGGCCTGAGGTGGTGGAGGCGGCGCAGGGGTCAGATCGAGGTGGATGTTGCCATGGTAGTGGAGATAATAGTTTGACTAGTGGCGACTGCGTGTTTAATGCGTACGCGAGTTGATGTCCGATGCTATGGTTTCGAACATTGAAAGGGTATGACGTGGTATGTTTTATAGTATTTTATTTAATTTAAATTTGAACTTCAAATGTTCTAACATTAATATCTTTTGCATATGAGCTTGGATTCACACGCGGTTTTCTCCATTGCGAAATTTCAGACGACATGGAACTTGTTTGGCCAAATTGTGAGACCGTTCAAATTTGGGCTTTTATTTGGATTTTAAATCGTCGAAAAATCTAAGGTGAGTGTTTTAACCCACTCACAACTATTAAGTTATCTTATATTAGTTAAACTGAATTTACGATGTGATTAGAATTTGATTGATTGCTCTTTGGTATATTTAAATTGTCATTTCGATTAAATCTGACTTTTATTGAATTTAATAGCCATTTAATTTAATATTGAATTTTGATTGTCAATTAAATATCTGTTGGTGATAATCAGTTAATTGATGTTGCTTATTGGTTAATTCTAATAATGATTGCAATGGATGTTTAATTGTTGATATTTTGTATGATAGGATATATGTTTAAATTATATGTTGTTATGATACTGCAAGTTCCCTTAGTTTATTGTTAGTACATCACTGTAGGTTGAAATGATACATACCCGACCGATCTATAGCTTAGGGAAAAATAGTTATAGGTTGAAATGATAAACATTGCGATTTTATGGATTTTGAATTTATTTTGGGATTGCTGGTTGAAATGATATGTACCCATAAAATTCAAATTTATTGCAAGTTGAAATGATATATATCCGTATCACTTGACCATAAAGTAGAAAATTATATACAGACATTAAATTAAATGATTTTTAAATCTTTAAATTTTGAATTCACTTAAATGATATTTTGAAATAGAATGTTATTTATATAACTGAATTATTTTCGAAAATCCAAGATTTAAATGTTGAAATTGAAACTGGTCCAAATGTATTATTTAAAGGAATTGAAATTGAAATTTCAAAGTCGAACTTTTGAAATATAAATGAAATTTATCAAAATTGAGTTATTGAAAGTATATTGATATTTAAGCTTTAAAATCTATTAAATTTGAAGTGGTTTAAATTTATAGTTCAAACATGGATTTGAAATCGATATAGATCTAAATGGTTTAAATGAGAACCTGAATTGAAAGACAAAAATTGAGTTTGTTGATTTGAAAGCTGGATATGGTCCAGATTTGTTGAAATGGAAGAAATCGTTTAACTTGTTATTAATTTCAAATAAACTATTTTAGTATAAACAGTTTAAAGATATATTATTTCAAATTCAAATTTATTTTCATTTTCAAACTATTTTATATTAAACTATATTAAGCCTATTTTAACTATTTTAAACCATTTAAAACCATTTTTATCTATTGTAAGCTAATTAATCTATTTCAAACTATTTTAATCTATTTTAAACTATATAAAACTATTTTAATCTAATTTAATCTAGTTTAAACTATATAAAACTATTTTAATCTAATTTAATCTATATAAAACTATTTTAGTCTAATTTAATCTATTTTAAACTAGTTTAAGCTATTTAATCTATTTTCAACTATTTAAACTATTTTAAGCTATTGTAATATATTATAAACTATTTTAATTATTTTTAACTGCTTTAAACTATCTCAAAACTATTTAAACTATTTATGACTATCTAAACTAATTTCAAATAGTTTAAGGTTGAATTGTTTATATTTAAATCCCTGATGTAAAAGCGAATATGGTTAAATGATATTATAGCCTAAGTTAGGATTTGAAATTATATTTTATAGAGAAATAACATATTTTGAGTAAATATGATGATTTTGAAATGAGAGTATAACCTATTTGTGGATATGATTTTGAAGGTGAATATGATTTCGAAAGTGGTTTGGTTTAAAGTAAATATGATATTTTGATATCAATAATGAATCGGGTTTTGAAATGTAAAAGAACCATCCGCTGTGAAATAAGCATTTGGTTGTTAAAGAGATCGAAATTGGATATTGTCGTACTCTCTACCAATACCGAAAACCACTTTAACAACCGTATACATGGTGGAGATTCCAAAATGAAGTAGGATGGTATGGCGAACGATTCTGTATGATGTATTATCGTAGCCTTGACTCCCTCGAGTCATCTTGATGTGACTAAAACATGAGCCACGCCGGGCCAAGTGAGGTTGCACCTCCAATCGGACATGCTTCTTCGATACCATATTATGACTTTATGATTGATTTGGTGGCCACCCATCGATTTGAAAATGGGAGTGTTATCCGAGGTGGACGGTAGTAGCTACTAAGCATTACCACCAGTCTGGATCCGTAAAATGGTAGTATCATACCCTAGGCATTGCCTCGCATGCCTTGTCACATGCCTTATCGCGCCCATTACGTGTTTGGTTTGTACCGTACCTATGGAGTTCCCTCTGATAGCCCTATAGTTAATGAAGGAATTACAGTATTGTATAGATTGCGAGAATATATAAAAATGTATTAAGAAGGATATGGATAACGCCTTGAAGCTATTTTAATACTTTACTTTACTACAGACATTATTATAATTGTGTATTGTACTATGTATGTAGATAGTTTAACGGATCCTTAGGAGATGGTAATCCCAAACATCTCTTAAGTTATGCATGCATGTTTGACATTGGATAAGAGACATAAAATCCTGTAAACATCTTTGAAGCCGTTTCACTCATATTTATCTACTTTTGATTTAACTTACATAAGAACTTTTAGTTTTGACTCGAGTGTTTTGTCTTTTCATTATGCTCGTGTCAGTCTGAGCTTTTCAGCGTATTGAAGGCAATTTTTCTAGAGGACGAAGATGAAGATTTAGTATATTATCTATTTATTATATTTATTTCATTGCATCATGTTAGTCCGTTGTATTATTTATTTATTTCTGTTGTGTGTATAACTTTGATCTGTATTGTAAAAGTGTAATCAAATATTATTTGTAAACAGATTCATGAACTATTTATTTGATTACTATATTTTGTCATTTCGCCCTGAGATTCTATGCTTGTTTTATTTCTTTCTCTTGTTTTTCTTATTTACCCGTAACAATCCTTCTTTTTGAATGGTATGAGTTTGATATGTGTGGTTTACTGTTAATTTAAACCGTCCAAAAAGGTTGGTGGTTACACCCCCACACTTCATAACAACTGTGCATCCCATTATGATATTGCGTGCACGTATACAGACATGCAAAACCCTGTAATTGATCCGAAACACAACTCCACACACCATAACACTATCAAGACTATCATCGCTGATCATACTACTCCCATACTACCCTATCACACTCTTTCCGCCATTCTTTCTAACACCAACTTTACCCAACATTCACCCACCCCAGCCTATCACCATCGAACTCATCCTGAATAAGATCTCACACCTACCACATTCCAAGACCATAACTTAATCCTCTCTGAACTTCATATCATCCCAACTAACTCAACTCTAGTTTCTTCCCCTTCATTCCCACCCTCGCCCCACTCTTCTCCATCAACCACTCCTCACCATCACCTAGTGCACATCTCTTCTACGAACTAAACCCACCAACTACCTCTATCACATCTAATCAGAAAGAAAAGAAGAATAAAGCCTTGAAAGAGAAACACAAAGACAAACAAAAAGCAACAGAGCAAGACAATAGGGAAATATCAATTTCTGAAGATGTTACATGCAGTAATAAACATACAAGCTTGTCTTCCAGGAAAACTTGATCTAGTGAGACTGGAAAGAAGCAACAAAAATTCTCCTATGTTAGACAATATTTGTGCATGGAATGTCAGGGGTACTCACTTGATATTAAAACAAAAGGAGATTCAAACTATTATATCTAAACATGATCTCGCCATGATTGCTATACTGGAGGCTAAGTTGGATAAAAAAAATGACAAGGCTTCTACATATATCAACTCCTCTTGGAGATACATCAGCAATCTTGATGCGGCCCCAAATGGTCGTATCATGGTTCTATGGAACATCTGTTTTATTTGCCTCTACGATCCTCTCTAATGACCAATTCATCCGTCTATACTGTACCCATATCCAGACTTCCACATGTTTCTATATAACCTTTGTTTATGCCTCAAATAACTATAACCACCGATGCACCATGCTTCATCATATTGGCACCCTCAATCTAGTATATGTCCCATGGTTACTACTGGGAGATTTTAACTGCATGTACCTCTCTCAGTAGAAACATGGTGGCACTGCCCTCTCCCTGCATGATGTCTCTCCACTCAATCAAACTATCCCAACAGTTGTTATCCTACCTACACCCATCATTGACCCCTCTTACACATGGTACAATAAGAAACACATGGATCCTAGAACCTATTGCACTGTTTATATAACCACCTTGCTTTGTCTACCTAGCCTTCATTGTTGTGACGACCCATAAATCTTAACGTTTTATAATGTAATTAACTGTATTTTTGTGAAATTTTAAATAATTGAATTTGAAAATAAAAATTTGATATCTGATATGCATCTCTTTTAACATAGCAACAGGAAATTTTTTATTGGAAAATATGAAAGCAAATTTTGTTTTGTAGTTTTCAATTTAAAATCAGTTAATTCAACGATAATAAAATGTTTTTGAAATCTGAATATTTTTATATAATAAAAATGTAAACTATTTTCTGAGTGAGATGACGTAATTTGTTTCATCAAATTTGGAATTCTCTAGCTCCATTTATCTTATTTTCGATAAATTTGCAACAGTTTAGCAGGGAAATATCGACTTTTGATAGGATGGTCGTAACGTTGATATCTATATACCATTCTGATTTTCTCATCATGCTGATCTCCATAGTATATTCAATTGTGTATTTCGAAGACCGATACGCAGGGTAATCTGCAAAATGATTTGTCCTATCAATTTATTGGGGCTGTTGTGTTTCCTATACCTTTTGTCTTTCAACCATTCAAACCAATATCCACTAACGTTTTATATTTCTAGAAATTAATTCTCATTCGGCTTTCTGATTTCTCAATGTTAAATTATATCAGGTTTTGGCCTCGGTTTCATTTTGAGAAATATATTATAACGTAATAATATAATAACTTGCATTTATATCCTGGAAAACTGGTACATTCTCTTTCTATTTGCTTTGAACCAGTTCCTTCCACCTTGCCTCGTATGCTCACGATGCTACACCATCAGCTCGCCCCTTGAACAAGCACAGACTGGACCCGCCACCTCTCACCTTAAACCGTCTCACTCCCAGAGCTCCAGCACCGCCTTAGGTCCTTCAATTCTGCGTCTCTTCCATGCCATCAACTCCTTAACACCAAACAAAACCTAGCCGAGCCCATTCATTCATCTCCATCTCGACCCAAACTATCGGCCACCATCTCCCTGTTGCATGCCACCACACCAGACTTCGCCCCTTCCTCTGACAGCTCCGACCAGACCAAGCAATGGCCGCGGCACCATACTCGCCTCCGACGGCCTACGCCTTCACCGTAGCCTCACGGTCATTGAACCAGATCCACCAAACATAGTAGCTGCCCTACTACATTACTTTTCACCCTTCCTATTATTAAGAACGTGAGTTATGATTTCTTTCATTATATATATATTCCTTTATTCATTTATTCTTGTTCTATATATATTCTAGTGTACTTTGTCCCATTATACATATAGAAAGTATAATTATTATATGTTTAAAGTGTTATATTATATAAGATATATATACATATATTAGTTTATATGTAATCTCTTCGGTTTAACGTATAAGTTCATAATAGTTTATATATATATATATATTATTATCGGCTGGTTATACATGTGAGCTGTGTATAACCTATTAGTTATATATGTAAGCTAATGTATGTTGTAATAACTTGTCATTTCATATGTGAGCTTATGAAAGTTATATGTAATTAGTTGGTTGTATATATATAAGCTTATATGGGTTAGTTATGATTTGTTTAAGTGTAGATATAATAATAAAGTAAGTTTGTACTGTTTGTATAATGAATATTGTTAAATATATATATAATAGGTGTATAAGTTTATATATATATGTTATATATCCGTTTATATACATAAATTATATATGTGTTTGGTTTTCAAAATATATGGAGATTTTATTTTATATTTGTTTAAATTGAATATCGGTTTGAAAATATAATGTATATGTAAGTTATATATCAGTTTATATATTGGTTTACGTATATAAGTATACGTTGAGTTGGTTTTCAAATATAGTACAGGATTTTGTCTAAATTTTAACATGTGTTAAGTAGTAATGATTTGAAATATATATATTTTATTTTATATGTGTTTGACTTAAATACTAAATTTGAAATTATATGTTTTAAATTGATTTTAGAATATATGTGTGTGTGTGTGTCTATATATCTACATATAATTCGTTTCATCGATCTCTAGTCCATTTTAGCTTACTTTCCCAATATCGAATTTGTCATAGTAATTTCTAGCTTGTTATTGTTCCGCTAGTTTATGTCCTTATCCGTTACGCGTCTATATCATCCTCTTGTTCTCTAGTCTCGAAAAGTGAGCAATCACTCATGATTAACATTCTTATAATTAGTAAATTTTATTTCACTTGAAATGACAATTGAAATATGCCATTAAATTTAAATTGCTAGTTATTTAATTGTTAAATATGATATGCCATTATCTGCAATTGTTCGCATGTGATATATGACACCATATTCTATTGTGTATATTTTATTAAATTTGTTACTGATGATATATGCATGTTGTAACGACCCGATTTTTCGACTTTCGAAAGTCGACATCAATACGTCCACTGTATTAAATGCCGCATAATCGAATCGAATGCCGGAAAACCAAACCTTTAGGGTTAAAGAAGAAGAAGATAGAAGAAGAACGGAAACAATAAACAGAATTTCACATTTCGCAGTGGAACAACATATAATAGATAAATGAATATCTTTAAAGCAAAATCACTATATCAGTTTATATATCACATTATTAGAGTTTACAACGACACAACACAACATTGGCAGTTAATTTAACTTACTTACATAGAAATTTTGACTTGCACCAACCCAAACGCAATGGACACTACATATTAAAGTGATACGTCTTGCCATCCAACTTGAACTCCAGATCTCCACAGCACGTCTTTTTGACTTCGCTCCAGAATAATGATAACCTGACTCTAGGCTTCCCGTGTGGAAACTTATGGGCATCCAGAGTTTAGAAAGGGAACAACAAACTCTAGGTCAGTCATGAGACTGGTAGGAGATCTTAAAAATATTTATTTTCACAAAGAAAATATAAAAAAGTCCGCTATGGTTTTGGAAAATGAAACTACCATAAGGCCTCCCCGCACACACACAATGCAAATGTAGAATTGGAGGAGATTTCTCCTTATGATAATCAAACATGCTTGATACGCAAAATCCCTTTTTGTATTATTATTAATGCAAAGTGGAAAACATTTGCAAGTATAATATTAATCTTAGCCAGCATACGTACCATTATAGTATGCCTATTATAACTACCATATTAGATGGCAGGCTCTACAACTAAAACCGTACAAGGCGCGTATTGATGATTGGATTTCCAACAAATGACTAGGCTAAGGAACTTCCAACTGCCACATGGGTACGCCTCTGGAGGGACGCCCTGAGAACTTATCCAGCTCTCCGCCATTACAAGGCCCGGTTACCTCTGTAAGTAGGTAACTACTACACGAGTAGGCCATCCCCCGGTCGTTTGCGACCTTTATCCGAGGATCCTCAACCACAAAGCAACAATCACAAAGTATAATAAATTTGCAGCAACAACATAGGTAAAATATCTGGGATCCATACCATGATACTACCCTTTTCTAGAAGGAAATGACATACCCCCAGGGGGTGCTACCCCAAATAACCTTGCCGCATCCTTCCTATTTCGACCATTTCCGGGTTGTGAGGTCCGACGAAGTCTCGTCCACAAAGCTACACTTTTCACAAAGTCATGCTTTAATCAACAAATGATCAGCAGCACTTCGTATGCCACGTTACCAAATTGGGAATGTATCACTAGTAACCATCAACTACATAACCTCTGAGCTCATACGTCTCAGAGAAGGGTGTTAAGCTAAGAGAATAAATTCTCTGCTACCAGTAGAAATGTATTTGATAGGATCCAGCTTTATATCTTAAAGTGTAATTTCAGACACACATCCAACAAGTCCGTTCCGAGATAACGGAACCGAAGGCACTTCAAAGAAGCCCTTGCAATCCGGATATTCACTAATCACTTCTGGAATCCCCATCACAAAGGGTGATAAAATCTCTATACCGGAGCAAACCGGTGCAGAGACATTCGACAGGTAATCCTTTCGTTTTCGAAAATACCCGGCCTTCAACACCATCTTCAATTGCAATCCCATTTCGTCGTATCATTATTCGGAATGGGTTTTACGACATAAAGTTCTCTCCCGGCTAATCCGAATAATGAGTGCTTATTTAAAAATAAGTGTTACATTCAGATTTTCAAACAAATCACAACAAATTTCCACTTTTAAACTATTAAATAAAATATCTATCACAATCACAAAGGTTCGATATGGTTTTTGAATATCCATTTGGAATCCGACCTCCGGTCGCATCGAAAATCAAATGCCATTTAAAGGCCCATATTGATAGTCGGTTATTTAACTATCAATCAATATTCACAAAAATCACCATATTTAACAAAATTTTCCCCCAATTATTTATTTTTAAAATATCTTTGCAAGATCTAATTACAACACTTCCACCATTTGAAAACAAATTTCAAATCACTTTTCACACTTCAATCCTTTGAAAACAAATTTCAGATCACTTTCCTCATGCGGAATACATTTCAAAACATTTATTCATTTCCATTGGAAATCTTCCAAGTTCGAATACTTTAAAATAATTTAAATTACTTATTCAAACACATATACTTGGAAATATTTAATGTAAAACTATTTTAAAAACACTTTATTCTAGAATATTAGTTATGAAAATATTATATCAATATCTCAGATAAAATTTCAAGTCCAAACAAATTTTAAAGATTAAATTAGTAGATAGAGTATAAATATTCATATAACTATTTTCTAAATCAAATATCAATTTAATCTTTAAAATAATCCCTTCTATACTTAATTAAATAAATCTTTACTTTAAGATTTAAAACAATTCCCAAAAATAATTTCTCCAACAATATTCTTTTAAAACCAAAACTAGAACTTTTAATTTTATTTCAAAAGCGATTTTAAAAAAATATTCGGCTTTCCAAGAAAAGTACACCTTCCAATCTAAAATGGTTCACGCAAATCAGTTTATAAATCTTTCTGGATTTATTTTAAATTTACGTTCCAAATCCGTAAATTCCTTTCCACACTTTTAAAAATAAAAAAATATTTATTTTTAAAACGAATTTTCGTTTCTTTTATAAAATACCCATTGTGAATTTAAATTCCCAAATATCCATTAATATACGATTTTTCAAATCGATTCCAAAATATTCACTTTCAACACCAAATCAATTTTCAAATTGATTTTCAAATTTATTTCAAATACCAAATCAAATCCTAAATTGATTTTCCTAACATTTATTCTAAACACCAAATCGATTTCAGAATTGATTTCCCGATTTTTTTTAAACACCAAATCAATTCCAAATCGGTTTCCCAAAGATTTATTTTCAAACACCGAATCAAATTCCAAATTGATTTCCAAATTTATTTTCTTTTAAAATAAATTCCTTTATTTCTTTCAAACTATTTAAAATCCGTATTTTAAATAAATTCTTACTCCTTTGAATAATATTACCCGAAATCCATTTATTAAGTCTGTTTCATATATTTTGGAATTTTATTCAATAGGATTCAAAAATAAAATTTTATCCTTTTAAAGTTTCTTATTTTATTTATCCAATTCTCAAAAATAAATTTTTCTATAAAATTTTCACTTGAAATTCAAAAATCCAATTTTATTTATTTTTGGTATCCTACGACACCAAAAATATATTCGGTTAAATTTTATCCTTCAACGATTTCAATCACAATATAATCACGCGCATATTATAAATAAATCAATACACAATATTGAAACAAATTCAATTATTTAAGGAATCCAATTGGATCCCTCCAACCTATTTTCCTTGTGTCCACGGCTGTTAGCACAACAATTAAATACCGAATCCACTTCGAGGTGAAATATCGCAGTATATGGGATTTATAAAATATCATCCGCTATTATGCGGCGCATAGGGTCTCATCCGCTATAATGCAAGAAATCAATCACTTCAAATACATATATAATACCAATTCCACTTCAAGGTGGAATATCACGGTATATGGGTTTAATATAATATCATCCGCTATTATGCGGCGCATAGGGTCTAATTCAATACAACTGATAACAATCATCATCCAAGCAAACAACCAATAATTTAAATTAACTATTTAAATTAAATCGGGTATCCGATTGCTTGAGAAGATCTCACCTTTGCTTACGCATGCAACCATTTTCAATCCAAACTGTTTTCTCCACAATTTTGACCTTGTATAAATATAAATCGGAAAATTCAGTTTCCATTTTAAAATTTTAATTCAACTAATATTTTGATTTTAAACTAATGATTTAATTTTAAAAAAGAATTAAATTATAAACTAATTTCCTATTAAAGAAGAAAAATTCTTAGCAACCCGAATAATTAAATTAGTTTATTAACAAATCTATGTCCATCAAATTTTTATATTAAAAATAAACTAGTAAATTTTAAAATGTATTTATTTTTTTATTTCTTTTTTTTATTTAAAGAAAATACTGTAATATTCTAGTAACCCAAAACTACTTTTTAATCAATACATAAACTGATTAATATTATTATTCTGACAAATCCATTTAGTTGTTTAACAACATAGTATCATCAGTTAATAAATTTAATTGACCAATTTTAAACTAATAACTTAGCTAGTCAAATTTTCATATTTCTATTTAAAAAGTAACAGGAGTTAAGTACTGAGAAAATTTAGTAAACTAAAGAAGAAGAAGAAAACAACTCGAATACGTCAGTATAACTCTGGCGACGAACGACGACCCTCATGCGAAGGAAACTAGACAGCAGCACAGTCGAATCCCCCACAAAAACTCCATTCGCAAGAACATCGCTTATCGCCTGCACGCGAGCTTATCGACCAATCCCTGGCCTCCATCGTGCATGCCACCATCGAACTTGCTACACCCTAGCAGCTCCAATCGCGAGCACTATCACGGCCTTGCACGAGACACCCTCCACCATTGCCGCCTCTCTGTTATGCGTACGCCTTCAAGGCTGCCAACCACCGAAATCATCACAAACCACGGCCCTAGATTGTAACGACCCAAAATTTTTATTAATTAAAATATGAATATTTAATTAATTTTAAACATTAATAAGTGATTTTGTAAGTCAAATAAATTTTTATTTGAATTTTTGGATTTAATTGGATTTTTAGATCGATAATTTAATACGTTAAATTATGAAAATAATTTATAATAGAGTTAAATATGATTGAAAATGATTTGTAAAATTTTATTTTATCATATGGGAGTTAGAATGATATTTTAGAACTTTTAAAATCGAATTAAAAGTTAATTTGTGAAAATTGAATATTTTAATATTTAAATCGACTAGTGAAAATAGTCAATTTTTGAACAGTCTCAGAATTGAACGAAACCAGTTCCATTAGATCCGTAATAGTTAGTTATTACCGGATTTCAAATTTCGTATCAATCGGAGCTATCGTTTGATCGTAGCAGCTCGAAACGCATCGAATTATTTTTAATTTAAATTTGACGAGTGAAAATAGTCATTTTTCAAAAAGTCTCGGATTTCGATAAAACTAGTTTCATCGGATCCGTAATGTGATATTATTGTAAGGTTTCAAATTTCGTGTCAATTGGATTTACCGTTTGTCCGGTACAAATTAAAACGCCTACAAATCGACTTAAATCGGTTTAATTCAAATTGAGCGTTTATAGCCATAACTCGCACATACTTCCGAATTAGCTTCCAAAACCTGTTCCATTGTGTCCGGAACGCGGGGTAAACCCTAGAAACGCTGGTTACGGCGCGTAAATCGGAGTTCGGAATTTCCGGATGAATAGTGTCGAACGAAACTCTATAAATACACCACCACTCTTCATAATTTGATAAAAAAAATAACTAAAACCCTAATTTTTTAACCCTAGCCGCCACTTATACAACCAAGGGCTAGAAATCATTCTCCTTTCCCCCTCAATCTCTCTCAATCCGTAAAGAATTACGCGAAGTGTTCAACACGGAAGTCGTAGAGCTCGACGAGAGCTTCGATTCCATATGGTGATGATCGGAAACGGAGCAACGTAGGAGGAGCTATGTGGGGCCGAACCTGCAGATTTTCACACGCATTCCAAGGCTCTACAGGTGGCCGAGCTTCAGGGGGGGGATGGTGGTGGTAGCTCTCGCGAAGAGCTTCGATTTGCAAGTGGTTTGATCGAATTTCGTCGAGTATTGGCGATGCAAATTGAAACCCTAGTGATTGAGGGATGGGTTCATGCTTGCGTGAGTAACCTGTAGCCAAAACGTGAAGAGGAGAGAAAGAAAGGGACGGGCCTGATGTGGGGAAGCAAAGATCAAGGGCTAGGATTGGATGAAGGTTGTAAATATAAAGTTAATGTTGTAAATTTGTTAATATAAACTCGTGTAACTTCAAAAATTCATAACTTTTTCATACGAGGTCGAAAAAATGCAAACTCAGTTGCGTTGGAATCGTATGGACGAGCACTACGCGATGGAGTTGGTTTGGAGTCGTTTGGAGTTAGTGAGAATTTTGGGTAAAATTAAACGTCCGTTTAATTTTATTCGAAATAAAAGCTAAAACGGAAATAAAATCAAGGTGAGAACTTCTCACTCAATCGAATCAGTTTCGATTTTATTTTAAATAGTTAGATTTAAAATATTTGAATGCATGTTTGAATGTTGATTGATATCTATTGATTGTTAAAATAGACAGTATACGCCGTTAGTAAGCGGATGTTATTTAATAAAAATATATACCGCGAATATTTCATAAACAGTGAAATTGGTATTATATATAATATCAATATATATATATATTGGCATATGTATATATTGCAGTTGTTGATTTCCCGTATTTTTTAGCGGATGAGACCCTATTACGCCGTTATTAAGCGGATAATATTTAATAAGAACATATACCGCGATAATTTCGTACTGGAGCGAAATTGGTATTGTGCTAATGTTTTTGGATGCAGGAAAACAGGTTGGAGGGATCCAACTGGATTCCTCAATAGTATTTATTTAATTTCAGATATTTTGATGTTTGATGGATTTTCATATTGATATATGATATCGTTGTTGTCGTGATTGACTATTTGGTGTGTAGCATCATTGGACCAAATTTGGAATTTTAAAATGAATTTTAAAGTGATTTTTGAAAAGTATACGTTATATAAAATAATTTTTGGAATTGATCCGTTTTAAATAAATAAACGTTATAATTTTTAAAGTTATAAAAATTATGATTTTTGAGAAATATAGTTAAAAACTGATTTTTGAGAATATGATGCTATTGAGTTTATAAAATAGTTTAATCGAGATATTTTAGAATTCATTGTGAAAAGTTTAAATATAGGATTTATAAAATTTGATTATTTTATAAATCAAAATGGTGAAATTATAAAGGAAATTAAAGCCGTTTTAGAATAATGATATAATTTGATTTATATTAAGAGATTTATAAATGGATATTTATAAATTGAAATATGGACATTGTAAAACGAGTTTTTATAAGTGTTTGAATGAAGTGAAAATGAATTTCATAATTGAATGGAATTTATAGAATTTTATACGGTGAAGTTATAAATGGAATTTTATAAGCAGTAGGTTTATAAAATTTATTAAGTTATTGAAATAATGATTTTGGATAAATGAATGAATCTTATAAGTTACAAGATTTATAATTATGAAGTTTAAAATGAACGATTTTGTAAAATAATCGTTTTATAAGTATTTAACTTATAATATGAACTTTTAGTTTATAATTGAGTTATAAACTGAAATAGGTTAATAAAAGAATTTATAAAAAGGAAGTTTTTATAAATAAATAAATAGAAATGGAATTTATAAACGTGGTTTATAAATTCACAAACGACTTATTTTGATAAGCAAAATTGTTGAAAACCTATTTATGAAGTTATATTCACATTTTTGACTGTGGATAATCCTTTGAATTAAAATGAATAAAAGGACGAAATTGTTAATGAAGTACATTCACGTTTTTGAATAGTGAATAAGATGTTAAAGAAATTGTTTTGAATGTGATATTTGAAATAGAATTAAAACGATCGAACAATGTTTTAAAATGTGTTGAGATTCGAAACCATAGATTTCAACATGTATTGTTGAAATAAACGTTTTCGAGAAATAAAAGGAAATGATGGACTATAACACTGTTGTTATAGTAAATGATTTCTGAAAGGAAATGTTTTGTATAGTATTGGGATTTATATATCTATTTTACTTTCGAATCCCTATACTAGTGATTTTGGGACGTCGTAACGATGTTCTACGCAACATTCGTTTTGGCCCAAATAAATATGATTAAGTGAAGGATTTCCTTAAAGAATGAAATATATACTTAATTTCGATTAGAGTATATTAAATATTTTCTAAGTATTGAAAATAAATAAAATTCGTGAATTACTTATTTAATAAGTATGGAAATGTTTTCCAATATAAAGTGAATACTTTGAGAATTTATCCTTTTGAAGATAAATTGAAAAGGAATATTGAAAATGAATAATTGAAATCGAATATTCATAGATATTTTGGATTGTAAATTCTCTATTGAATTTATAAATGAAATTGGAAAATGGGTTTAAAAATAAATGTTGATTTATTTTTGAAGTATTGAAATTATATATCTTGTAAAGATATTTTGTGAAATAAATAATTGGAAAATTATTTGGAAACTGGTGATGTGTGCATATCAGTGATAGTTCAATAACCGACTATCAGTATTTCCCTTTGAATAGGTAACTGATGTGATTTGTTTGAATGTGAATGCTACACTTATTTTTGAATAAGCGCTCACTATTCGGGTTAACCGGGAAAGGACCATGGGGTCGTATAACCCATTCCGAATATGTGATACGTCGTTGTGAATTGCATTTAAAGATCGGTGTTGAAGACCCGGTATTTGCGAGAGCGATAGGATGACCTGTCGATTTACTCTGCACCGAGTAGCTACGGTATTGAGTTCTCCATATGTGATGGTGAATCCGATCAGGATTGTGAATATCCGGATTTGCAAGGACTTCTTTGTAAGTGCCTTCGGTTTTGTTCGAGCCCGGAACAGACTTGTATGGATTGTATGTCTGACATTACAAGTTGAGATATAAAGCTGATTTCTTTCAAATATATTTCTGTTGGTGGCGGAGAATTTATTCTTTTAGCTTAACACCCTTCTCTGAGACGTACGAGCTCAGAGGTTATATAGTTGAAGTTATCAGCGATATATTCCCAATTTGGTAATGTGACATGCTGAGTGATGCTGAAATGATCATTGTGTTGATTATTGTGATAGGATCGTTTATTTGATCGTCTATCTTGGTGATCATTGTGTTGATCATTTGTTGACCCAAAGCATGGCTTTTGTATAAAGTATGTTTTTGTGGACGTGACTTCGTCGAACCTCACACCCCGGAAATGGTCAAAACAGGAAAGATGCAGCAAGGTTATGAGGGGTAGCACCCTTTAGGGTATGTACATTTCCTTCTGGATAGAGGTGGTATCATGGTATGGAGCCCAGATATTTAACCTATGTGGTTACTACGAATTTATTACTTTGTGGTTGTTGGCTTTCGGGATCCCGTGAGAAAGGTCGTTTACGATCGGGGAATGGCGTGCTCGTGTCAGTAGTTACCCAGTTAGGGGTAACCCGGCCTTGTGTTGGCAGAGTTCCGGTTTGGTTCTCGGGGATGTCTTTCCAGAGGCATTCTCATGTGGCAATGGGAAGTTCCTTGGCCTGACCATTTGTTGGAAATCCAAAGAAACAATACGAAACTTGTACGGTTTTAGTTGTAGAATCTGCCATCTAATATGGTAGCTATTAGTAGGCATAATATAATGGTACCTATGCTGGCTAAGATTTATATTCTACTTTCGAAATGAATTTCTTCTACACTATGCACTAATAATAATATCAAAATTGATTTGATTTTAATACGTATCAAGCATCTTTGACTATCATAAGGAGAAATCTTCTCCAAGTCTGCGTTTGCATTGTGTGTGTGGCAGGAGGTCTTATGGTAGTCTCATTTTTAAAAGCATTGCGAATTGAATTTAAAAATATCTCTATATTTTGATTTTAAAGATAAATAAACTGTTTTGAGTTCTCACACCAGTCACATGACTGACTTGGAGTTTATTGTTTTCCTTCCTAAACTCTGGGTGCCCACCAATTTCCACACGGGCAGTCAAGAGTTAAGGTTTATCAGGATAAACTGGATATTCTGGAGTTGCTGGAGGCAAGATGAATGGCATGGCGTATTACTTATATAGTATTTCTTTTTCCGCTGCACTGTTTGTTGTTGTATGATGTTGTACACTCTGATGATATGATGTAATGTAATGTATAAAATGTAATAACTGATATAGTTCTTTGTTTGAAGATTATTCATTTATTATTATATGTTGTTCCGCTGCGAATTGTGAGATTCTGATGTTGTTCTGTTTGTTTTCTGTTCCGTCCTATTTTCTTCTGTGTTCCGTTTCCTTTCTCTTCTCTTTTCTTTCTATTTTAAAATTTTCTACCTTCTATTCTGTTTTCTATTCTCTCTAATTTCTATTTCCTTCTTTCCTATCTTCTTTCTGTTTTTTTTCTTTTTCCTCTATTCTCTTTTCTTTCAATTTTAAAATTTTCTATTTCCTTTTCCCTCTTCTCTATCTTCTACCTTTTTCTTTTCTTTTCTTCTCTTAAAATTCTTTTTAAAAATCCTAACTATTCGGTTTTTCGGCAACGAAAAATCGAAACGTTACATTTGGTATCAGAGCTTATGGTTAAGCGACAACCATGGTTCTGTTGGGTATAATTCATTAGAGATAGAGTCAGTAGTACTCTAGAATGAGTTTGAGTGTATTGATAGATACGAGTGCGTATTTGTTAGTGAATATAAAAATTGTTTTATATTGTGATGATTGGTTTATTGAGTGGCATATGAACCTTCGTCAGCACGGTATGTACAACTATGCCGAAGGGGTTTCTAAACACTTGAATAGAACAATTCGACATAATATTGTTTTAAAATTGGGTAAACGAAATAATTTTACCTTGATTATATTTTTATATATAAAGAAATAATTTTTCAGAATTATTAAAGTGTATATAAGTTGATTGTTAGGTTGTTTGAATAATCTAAATAAAGGAATTGTATAAGTATAAAGAATTATAAGAATTGAATTATAATTAAAGTGATTTACAATTGTGAAATAAACTTATATATATATAAGTGAAATTATATGAATATGAGTTGTAAATAAGCCAATGAATTTAAAGTTAAGTGGATTAAATAGATATGAACTTGAGTTATGAAATGAAATTCAACTTTTGTAATTGAATTGAATTAATGAATTGAATGAATCAATTAAATGTGAATTTAGTTGGTATGAAATAATGAATATAAGTGTTAATTCATTAACATCTAATGTTATTGGAAGTTGAATAATTGAATGAAAATCAATTAAATTAAACCAATTGTAAGCAAAGGAATTTGGTTGTAATTATATATACATTGGTTGTTATATGATTGTTAGTTGATTGATTGTAAATAAAATTCATTAAGTGTTAATGAAATGGAAAGCTAAAGTAAATTGCATTCAAATTAGAAGTAAGTAAATTTGAATAAAATTGAATTTGATTTGGAAGTGAACCAACTTGAATATAAATTAGTGAATATAAACTAATTGAAAATGAATGTTAGTAAAAACATCCACTATTAATAAATCAAATGTGATTAAATTGAAAACCAATTCATTGAATATTAATGAAAATATGAATGAATATTTATTGGTTATGGATGATAGTAGGTTGATGTTTGCATTTGTTGCTTTTGTTTCATTTGCTATGTTGACATATATAGTTATTATGTTACTATATGTTGTATATTGATACTATTGTCATATATGCATGTTCTCATGTTGTTTGTTGAGTGATTAGTAGGTGCGGATCGCGTTTGCTTCGCATTTGGAGCTCGCTTTTGCGCTATATTAGCCGTATATGCTTGCTAATAAAATATAAGGTACATATCTCGGATTACATACCGTACTTTTACATTTTTTCCCTGCGGGATGCCTCATTACTTGATGAGATGTATATTTGTGATATATATACTGTCATTTTTTTTCGGATCGAGCCGCGCAAAGGAGACTATGGCGAATTTTTCCGAAAATTTAAGGAGTTAGAAAAATTTTGAGAAAATTGGAAATTTTTGAAAACTTAAACTTTGATTTTGGAATTGAAAGTTAAATGATATAGTTTGTTTTTGAAAAGATAACTAAGTATGATTTGAATACTTAGTAAAGTTATTATAAGAAGTTTAAAATTTGTTTTGGGAAAGTTAATAAATTCTGTAATTTTTCTTACTTGTAATTTCGGGACGAAATTCTTTTAAGTGGGGAAGATTGTAACGACCCAGAATTTTTATTAATTAAAATATGAATATTTAATTAATTTTAAACATTAATAAGTGATTTTATAAGTCAAATAAATTTTTATTTGAATTTTTGGATTTAATTGGATTTTTAAATCGATAATTTAATACGTTAAATTATGAAAATAATTTATAATAGAGTTAAATATGATTGAAAATGATTTGTAAAATTTTATTTTATCATATGGGAGTTAGAACGATATTTTAGAACTTTTAAAATCGAATTAAAAGTTAATTTGTGAAAATTGAATATTTTAATATTTAAATCGACTAGTGAAAATAGTCAATTTTTGAACAGTCTCAGAATTGAACGAAACCAGTTCCATTGGATCCGTAATAGTTAGTTATTATTGGATTTCAAATTTCGTGTCAATCGGAGCTATCGTTTGATCGTAGCAGCTCGAAACGCATCGAATTATTTTTAATTTAAATTTGACGAGTGAAAATAGCCATTTTTCAAAAAGTCTCGGATTTCGACGAAACCAGTTTCATCGGATCCGTAATGTGATATTATTGTAAGGTTTCAAATTTCGTGTCAATTGGATTTACCGTTTGTCCGGTACAAATTAAAACGCCTACAAATCGACTTAAATCGGTTTAATTCAAATTGAGCGTTTATAGCCATAACTCGCACATACTTCCGAATTAGCTTCCGAAACCTGTTCCATTGTGTCCGGAACGCGGGGTAAACCCTAGAAACGCTAGTTACGGCGCGTAAATCGGAGTTCGGAATTTCCGGATGAATAGTGTCGAACGAAACTCTATAAATACACCACCACTCTTCATAATTTGATAAAAAAAATAACTAAAACCCTAATTTTTTAACCCTAGCCGCCACTTATACAACCAAGGGCCAGAAATCATTCTCCTTTCCCCCTCAATCTCTCTCAATCCGTAAAGAATTACGCGAAGTGTTCCACACGGAAGTCGTAGAGCTCGACGAGAGCTTCGATTCCATACGGTGATGATCGGAAACGGAGCAACGTAGGAGGAGCTATGTGGGGCCGAACCTGCAGATTTTCGCACGCATTCCAAGGCTCTACAGGTGGCCGAGCTTCAGGTGGGGGATGGTGGTGGTAGCTCTCGCGAAGAGCTTCGATTTGCAAGTGGTTTGATCGAATTTCGTCGAGTATTGGCGATGCAAATTGAAACCCTAGTGATTGAGGGATGGGTTCATGCTTGCGTGAGTAACCTGTAGCCAAAACGTGAAGAGGAGAGAAAGAAAGGGACGGGCCTGATGTGGGGAAGCAAAGATCAAGGGCTAGGATTGGATGAAGGTTGTAAATATAAAGTTAATGTTGTAAATTTGTTAATATAAACTCGTGTAACTTAAAAAAATCATAACTTTTTCATACGAGGTCGAAAAAATGCAAACTCAGTTGCGTTGGAATCGTATGGACGAGCACTACGCGATGGAGTTAGTTTGGAGTCGTTTGGAGTTAGTGAGAATTTTGGGTAAAATTAAACGTCCGTTTAATTTTATTCGAAATAAAAGCTAAAACGGAAATAAAATCAAGGTGAGAACTTCTCACTCAATCGAATCAGTTTCGATTTTATTTTAAATAGTTAGATTTAAAATATTTGAATGCATGTTTGAATGTTGATTGATATCTATTGATTGTTAAAATAGACAGTATACGCCGTTAGTAAGCGGATGTTATTTAATAAAAACATATACCGCGAATATTTCATAAACAGTGAAATTGGTATTATATATAATATCAATATATATATATATATTGGCATATGTATATATTGCAGTTGTTGATTTCCCGTATTTTTTAGCGGATGAGACCCTATTACGCCGTTATTAAGCGGATAATATTTAATAAGAACATATACCGCGATAATTTCGTACTGGAGCGAAATTGGTATTGTGCTAATGTTTTTGGATGCAGGAAAACAGGTTGGAGGGATCCAACTGGATTCCTCAACAGTATTTATTTAATTTCAGATATTTTGATATTTGATGGATTTTCATATTGATATATGATATCGTTGTTGTCGTGATTGACTATTTGGTGTGTAGCATCATTGGACCAAATTTGGAATTTTAAAATGAATTTTAAAGTGATTTTTGAAAAGTATACGTTATATAAAATAATTTTTGGAATTGATCCGTTTTAAATAAATAAACGTTATAATTTTTAAAGTTATAAAAATTATGATTTTTGAGAAATATAGTTAAAAACTGATTTTTGAGAATATGATGCTATTGAGTTTATAAAATAGTTTAATCGAGATATTTTAGAATTCATTGTGAAAAGTTTAAATATAGGATTTATAAAATTTGATTATTTTATAAATCAAAATGGTGAAATTACAAAGGAAATTAAAGACGTTTTAGAATAATGATATAATTTGATTTATATTAAGAGATTTATAAATGGATATTTATAAATTGAAATATGGACATTATAAAACGAGTTTTTATAAGTGTTTGAATGAAGTGAAAATGAATTTCATAATTGAATGGAATTTATAGAATTTTATACGGTGAAGTTATAAATGGAATTTTATAAGCAGTAGGTTTATAAAATTTATTAAGTTATTAAAATAATGATTTTGGATAAATGAATGAATCTTATAAGTTACAAGATTTATAATTATGAAGTTTAAAAAGAACGATTTTGTAAAATAATCGTTTTATAAGTATTTAACTTATAATATGAACTTTTAGTTTATAATTGAGTTATAAACTGAAATAGGTTAATAAAAGAATTTATAAAAAGGAAGTTTTTATAAATAAATAAATAGAAATGGAATTTATAAACGTGGTTTATAAATTCACAAACGACTTATTTTGATAAGCAAAATTGTTGAAAACCTATTTATGAAGTTATATTCACATTTTTGACTGTGGATAATCCTTTGAATTAAAATGAATAAAAGGACGAAATTGTTAATGAAGTATATTCACGTTTTTGAATAGTGAATAAGATGTTAAAGAAATTGTTTTGAATGTGATATTTGAAATAGAATTAAAACGATCGAACAATGTTTTAAAATGTGTTGAGATTCGAAACCATAGATTTCAACATGTATTGTTGAAATAAACGTTTTCGAGAAATAAAAGGAAATGATGGACTATAACACTGTTGTTATAGTAAATGATTTCCGAAAGGAAATGTTTTGTATAGTATTGGGATTTATATATCTATTTTACTTTCGAATCCCTATACTAGTGATTTTGGGACGTCGTAACGATGTTCTACGCAACATTCGTTTTGGCCCAAATAAATATGATTAAGTGAAGGATTTCCTTAAAGAATGAAATATATACTTAATTTCGATTAGAGTATATTAAATATTTTCTAAGTATTGAAAATAAATAAAATTCGTGAATTACTTATTTAATAAGTATGGAAATGTTTTCTAATATAAAGTGAATACTTTGAGAATTTATCTTTTTGAAGATAAATTGAAAAGGAATATTGAAAATGAATAATTGAAATCGAATATTCATAGATATTTTGGATTGTAAATTCTCTATTGAATTTATAAATGAAATTGGAAAATGGGTTTAAAAATAAATGTTGATTTATTTTTGAAGTATTGAAATTATATATCTTGCAAAGATATTTTGTGAAATAAATAATTGGAAAATTATTTGGAAACTGGTGATGTGTGCATATCAGTGATAGTTCAATTACCGACTATCAATATTTCCCTTTGAATGGGTAACTGATGTGATTTGTTTGAATGTGAATGCTACACTTATTTTTGAATAAGCGCTCACTATTCGGGTTAACCGGGAAAGGACCATGGGGTCGTATAACCCATTCCGAATATGTGATACGTCGTTGTGAATTGCATTTGAAGATCGGTGTTGAAGACCCGGTATTTGCGAGAGCGATAGGATGACCTGTCGATTTACTCTGCACCGAGTAGCTACGGTATTGAGTTCTCCATATGTGATGGTGAATCCGATCAGGATTGTGAATATCCGGATTTGCAAGGACTTCTTTGTAAGTGCCTTCGGTTTTGTTCGAGCCCGGAACAGACTTGTATGGATTGTATGTCTGACATTACAAGTTGAGATATAAAGCTGATTTCTTTCAAATATATTTCTGTTGGTGGCGGAGAATTTATTCTTTTAGCTTAACACCATTCTCTAAGACGTACGAGCTCAGAGGTTATATAGTTGAAGTTATCAGCGATATATTCCCAATTTGGTAATGTGACATGCTGAGTGATGCTGAAATGATCATTGTGTTGATTATTGTGATAGGATCGTTTATTTGATCGTCTATCTTGGTGATCATTGTGTTGATCATTTGTTGACCCAAAGCATGGCTTTTGTATAAAGTATGTTTTTGTGGACGTGACTTCGTCGAACCTCACACCCCGGAAATGGTCAAAACAGGAAAGATGCAGCAAGGTTATGAGGGGTAGCACCCTTTAGGGTATGTACATTTCCTTCTGGATAGAGGTGGTATCATGGTATGGAGCCCAGATATTTAACCTATGTGGTTACTACGAATTTATTACTTTGTGGTTGTTGGCTTTCGGGATCCCGTGAGAAAGGTCGTTTACGATCGGGGAATGGCGTGCTCGTATCAGTAGTTACCCAGTTAGGGGTAACCCGGCCTTGTGTTGGCAGAGTTCCGGTTTGGTTCTCGGGGATGTCTTTCCAGAGGCATTCTCATGTGGCAATGGGAAGTTCCTTGGCCTGACCATTTGTTGGAAATCCAAAGAAACAATACGAAACTTGTACGGTTTTAGTTGTAGAACCTGCCATCTAATATGGTAGCTATTAGTAGGCATAATATAATGGTACCTATGCTGGCTAAGATTTATATTCTACTTTCGAAATGAATTTCTTCTACACTATGCACTAATAATAATATCAAAATTGATTTGATTTTAATACGTATCAAGCATCTTTGACTATCATAAGGAGAAATCTTCTCCAAGTCTGCGTTTGCATTGTGTGTGTGGCAGGAGGTCTTATGGTAGTCTCATTTTTAAAAGCATTGCGAATTGAATTTAAAAATATCTCTATATTTTGATTTTAAAGATAAATACTGTTTTGAGTTCTCACACCAGTCACATGACTGACTTGGAGTTTATTGTTTTCCTTCCTAAACTCTGGGTGCCCACCAATTTCCACACGGGCAGTCAAGAGTTAAGGTTTATCAGGATAAACTGGATATTCTGGAGTTGCTGGAGGCAAGATGAATGGCATGGCGTATTACTTATATAGTATTTCTTTTTCCGCTGCACTGTTTGTTGTTGTATGATGTTGTACACTCTGATGATATGATGTAATGTAATGTATAAAATGTAATAACTGATATAGTTCTTTGTTTAAAGATTATTCATTTATTATTATATGTTGTTCCGCTGCGAATTGTGAGATTCTGATGTTGTTCTGTTTGTTTTCTGTTCCGTCCTATTTTCTTCTGTGTTCCGTTTCCTTTCTCTTCTCTTTTCTTTCTATTTTAAAATTTTCTACCTTCTATTCTGTTTTCTATTCTCTCTAATTTCTATTTCCTTCTTTCCTATCTTCTTTCTGTTTTTTTCTTTTTCCTCTATTCTCTTTTCTTTCAATTTTAAAATTTTCTATTTCCTTTTCCCTCTTCTCTATCTTCTACCTTTTTCTTTTCTTTTCTTCTCTTAAAATTCTTTTTAAAAATCCTAACTATTCGGTTTTTCGGCAACGAAAAATCGAAACGTTACCTAGATCGAATGCCCTAACTCGCTCTGGCCATCACACGATGATGGTCGAGCCTCAACCCACAACACCGATGGCCTCCGACCCACGAACTTTCGAATCTACCATTTTTTTCTTTTTCGATCGAAACCCTTATTTTTGGTTTCACGCGGCAATTTGATCTTGTCTTCCATTCTTAATTTCTAAAGCAATTTGATTTTGAATGAGAAAAAAATGGCCTTCGTTTGCAACGAATCTGAGTTATTTACTTTTACAATGCTCGGCTATTTCCAATTTTTAATTTTAAAACAATGCGTGTGAACAAAGATGCCAAGTGTTAAAGGGAAGAAACATATATCACCTGCCTTGTGAAAACATTATTACATACATATTATATTTTAAAATTAAAATTTAAATTCAAATCATTGAGAAAACAAAGCCAAAAATCTCGATCTCCTATCGAGGCGTGCCGTGAGGCATTTATAATGTTATACGCGTATTCCGAACGCAATGGAAAAGGTTCCGAGCCCAAATTCGATCGTATAAAGAAGATAGCTTTGCGGACCAGTTAAAACGTTGAATTTTCAATTTAAATTTCAGCGCGTTTATCTACCATACAATCACACGACAACTCCAAACGCTACTAAAATTGAAATCCGATAATAATACACTATGATGGATCCAATAGAACTGGTTTTGTCGAATTCAGAGGCTATGCCCCGGAAGGCTATTTTTAAATATCGATTTAAACGATATAATTTCAAAACTGAACCAATCATCTCCAAATCCAATTTTGAAGCTTGCATTATCTTCAATATAAATTTTCTAAGCCATCAAATTATTTTTAACAGGCTTAAAACTGAAGATTCCAATTTTTACCCAATTTCAATAAATTAAATTCAATAATTTAACTGTCAAATTCATAGTTATATTTGAAATTCAAGTTAAACCAACATTCAAATATTTAAAGTCAATTATATATTTCGATTTCAAATATTCCAAATTTCCGGGTCGTCGCATTCTTCCTCCTTTAAAAAAATTTCGTCCCGAAATTACTAGTTAAGAAGAATGATCCTTAACCCGTTTCTATTTTCCCAAAACTAAGAAGTTTTGTCAATTTGCCAAAACAAATCTTTTTATTAACAACCCATTATCTATTCAACTAACCTTCCAACCTTAACCATAAACTCCATACAATATTGTTTTCTTAACAATTCAAATCTAAATTTAAATTTTAAATTTTCAAAATTTTGTCAAAAATTTTCCAACTCCCTAAATTTTTGAACTTTTTTTGCCAACGTCTCCTTTGCACGGCTAGCTCGGTATGACTACAAAATTCCACAATAGGCCCCCAAATTTCAAAAGAAAAGAAAAAGCCAAGTGCCTAAACAAGAAAATCATCAAATTTCATACTGAAATACAAATACATACCTTTTCGAGCAATTTAAAATTTATCTTCGAAATCAAAATCCCAACTCCAGTTTTCTTTATATCACCTGTATGCTATTAACAACCATATCCATTTACAACATTCAAAACTATCTTGCACCTTTCTTTACAAAGTTTCAACATTTAATTCATTCAAATCTGTACGATATACTTATATCATTCGTACGCAATATCAAATTTGATCGCTCACTCGATCACACAATTTCACTTCGGAACTAGTATCGTCCACCCGACTTCCTAGTGCGGACTCAGATATGGTTTCTTGATCAGAAACCATCATTCTCCTTTGATAGCCATTCAAATATGATAGAGAATTTTCAGAATCAACCAAAAATCCATATCCATGTTCGTCGTCGAAAATCAAGTGAAAAGTCCCAACTCAGATCGATATAACTATCTCGAAATTCTGTGCTCAAATTCTGGATCCAATCGCTATGCGAATAAAATAATATATGCATATCCTACATATTTATTTCTCTTGATTATTAGCTATGTCAATTACTTTTCTTTTTCCTTATTCACATTGATTTTCATTTCAATATACTTATTCACAATCGCCATTCCACAATTTTCTAGTTTAATCTTCATTCGATCATTAACTTATTAAACTCCAAATTTTTCTTAAGAATTTTCACCACCTTTTTCTTAAGTTAATATAAATATTCTATACACTTCTCTTATTTATTTTCAATTCACCATTTTGGTTTATCTATACTTTTATTTAAACTAGATTTCCAATTCCATGCGAATTTAATTCATTTCTAACCATATTTTCTTTGTCATTCTTTCAATTAGTTCCACTTACTAATTTTATTTCAATAATTCACTTTGTTTATCACAAATCAAATTTAGTTTCCAATATTCAGCTTGAATTTCAACATCATTCAATTTCATTTATTTGCAATTGAAAATTTAATTATTCGTTCACAATTTTATTTTCCACCTTAATAAATTTTATTCCATAACTATTTTTATCAGATTCCAGAGTCAATTCAAATTATCTTTTGAATTTCCAAAACCAAACTCACTTTGCAAACAACTTCCATTTAAATAATTTGGCAGCAATTCCTCTCTTGGAAACTCGAAAATGAACATCGATGATGCTACAGTCATCGTCGAAGTTATTTTCCAGCGACCGAAAAGAGTTAGTGCTTTTATCCCTTCAAAACATTTTTCCAAAACCTTTGAAAATCATTTTCAAACTAAAAGGGACTTAATTTCCAAATTTTTCCAAATTTAAAATCCTTCCAAAACACTTCTCTGGAATTCTATTTCAAATTATAAATCACATTTATAATTTATATTTAAAATCCCATTTCTATATGGGTTTTATTTCTTAATCCTTTATTATGTTTTCAATTTCTTATTCAATAACCAATGATAATAATTTAATATTGTCGATTCCTAACAATCAAGAAACCATATACTATAATAATTTACGGAAAATGATTTCTTTTACATATAAAAATAATTTGGGTAAAATTATTTCATTTATCCTATTTTAAAACAATATTGTGTCGAATTGTTCTGTACGAGTGTTTAGAGATCCCTATCGATAGAGGTGTACAGACTATACTGACCAGAATCCATATACCACTCAACATATCAGTCATCACAATATAAAACAATTTTTTTATTCACTAACAAATACGCGCACATATCTATTATTACACTCAAATACATTCTAGAGTACTATTGACTCTATCTTTAATGAGTATTTCCCACCATAGCCAAAGTTGTCGCTTAACCAAATGCTCTGATACCACATTGTAACGACCCGATTTTTTGACTTCTGAAAGTCGACATCAATACGTTGACTGTATCAAATGCCGCACAATAGAATGGCGGAAAACCAGACCGTTAGGGTTAAAGAAGAAGAAGATAGAAGAAGAACATAAACAATAAACAGAATTTCATATTTTACAGCGGAACAACATATAATAGATAAATGAATATCTTTAAAACAAAAGCACTATATCGGTTTATATATCACATTATTAGAGTTTATAATGACACAATACAACACTGGCAGTTAATTTAACTTACTTACATAGAAATCTTAACTTACACCAACCCAAACGCAATGGACACTACGTAGTAAATTGATACGTCTCGCCATCCAGCTTGAACTCCAGATCTCCATAGCACGTCTTTTCGACTTCGCTCCAAATAATGATAACCTGACTCTAGGCTGCTCGTGTGGAAAATTATGAGCACCCAGAGTTTTGAAAGGGAACAATAAACTCCAGTTCAATCATGGGACTGCTGTGAGATCTTAAAAATAGTTATTTTCACAAAGAAAATAAAAAGAAATCCGCTATGCTTTTGGAAAATGAAACTACCATAAGGCCTTCCCGCACCATACACAATGCAAATGCAGAATTGGAGGAGATTTCTCCTTATGATAGTCAAACATGCTTGATACACAAAATTACTTTTTATATTATTACTATTGCATAGTGGAAAACATTTGCGAATATAATGTTAATCTTAGCCAGCATACGTACCATTATAGTATGCCTACTATAGCTACCATATTAGATGGCAGGTTCAACAACTAAAACCACACAAGGCACGTATTGACGATTGGATTTCCAGCAAATGGTCAGGCTAAGGAACTTCCTACAGCCACATGGGTAGCCAATACAAGGCCAGATTACCACTTTAACTAAGTTACTACTACACGAGTATGTCATCCCCAGATCGTTTGCGACCTTTATCCGAGGATCCTCAACCAGAAAGCAACAACCACAAAGTATAATAAATTTGCAGCAACAACATAGGTAAAATATATGGGCTCCATACCATGATACTACCCTTTTCCAGAAGGAAATGACATACCCTCAGGGGGCGCTACCCCCAAATAACCTTGCCGCATCCTTCCTGTTTCGATCATTTTCTGGTTGTGAGGTCTGACGAAGTCTCGTCCACAAAGCTACACTTTTCACAAAGTCATGCTTCGATCAACTAATGATCAGCAGCACTTCGTATGCCACGTTACCAAATTGGGAATGTATCACTAGTAACCATCAACCACATAACCTTTGAGCTCGTACGTCTCAAAGAAAGGTGTTAAGCTAAGAGAATAAATTCTCCGCTACCAGTAGAAATGTATTTGATAGAATCCGGCTTTACATCTCAAAGTGTAACGTCAGACACACATCCATACAAGTCCATTCCTGGATCGAATAGAACCAAAGGCACTTCAAAGAAGCCCTTGAAATCCGGATATTCACCAATCACGTCTGGAATCCCCATCACAAAGGGTGATAAAATCTCTATGCCAGAGCAACCTGGTGCAGAGACATTCGATAGCTAATACTTTCATTTTCGAAAATACCCAATCTTCAACACCATCTTCATTTGCAATCTCATTGCGTCGTATCATTATTCAAAATAGGTTTTATGACATAAAGTACTCTCCCGGCTAATCCGAATAATGAGCGCTTATTTAAAAATAAGTGTTACATTCAGTTCAAAAAAATTACAACAAATTTCCACTTTAGATCTTTTAAATAAAAGATCCATCACAATCATAAAGGTTCGATGTGGTTTTCGAATATCCATTTGGAATTCGACCCCAAGTCGCATCGAAATTCAAATGTCATTTAAAGGCCAATATTGATAGTTGGTTATTTAACTATCAATCAATATTCACAACAATCACCATATTTTAACAAAATTTCCCCCCAATTATTTATTTTTAAAATATCTTTGCAAGATCTAATTTCAACACTTCAACCATTTGAAAACAAATTTCAAAGCACTTTTCAATCTTTTTGAAAACCAATTTCAAATCACTTTTCACACTTCAATCCTTTGAAAATAAATTTCAAATCAGTTTCCTCACGCGGAATACATTCCCAAACATTGATTCATTTCCATTGGAAATCTGCCGAGTTTGAATATTTTAAAATAATTTAAATTTCTTATCCAAACGCATATACTTGGAAATATTTAATGTAAAACTATTTTAAAAACACTTTATTTTAGAATATTAGTTATGAAAATATTATATCAATATTTCAGATAAAACTTCAAGTCCAAACTACTATTAAAAATAAAACTAGTAGATAGAGTATCAATATTCAAATAACTATTTTCTAAATCAAATATCAATTTAATCTTTAAAATAATCCCTTTTAGACTTAATTAAATAAATCTTTACGTTAAAGATTTGAAACAATTTCCAAAAATATTTTCTCCAACAATATACTTTTAAAACCAAATCTAGAACTTTTAATTTTATTTTAAAAGCTATTTGAAAAATATATTCGGCATTCCAGGGAATATACACCTTCTATTCTAAAATGGTTCATTCAAATCAGTTTCTGGATTTATTTTAAGTTTAAATTCCAAATCCGTAAATTCCTTTCCACACTTCAAAAATAAAACAATATTTGTTTTTAAAAAAAAATTCCCTTTCTTTTATAAAATTCCCATTGTGAATTTAAATTTCCAAATATCCATTAATATACGATTTTCAAATCGATTCCCAAATATTCATTTTCAACACCATATCAATTTTCAAATTGATTTTAAAATTTATTTCAAATACCAAATCAAATCCCAAATTGATTTTCCAAACATTTATTTCAAGCACCAAATCGATTTCAGAATTGATTTCCTAAATTTTCTTTTTAAACACCAAATCAATTTCAAATCGGTTTCCCAAAGGTTTATTTTCAAACATCGAATCAAATTCCAAATTGATTTTCTTTTAAAACAAATTCCTTTATTTCTTTCAAAATATTTAAAATCCGTATTTTACATAAAATCTTCAACCTTTGAATAATATTACCCGAAATCCATTTAATAAGCATGTTTTATATATTTTGGAATTTTATTCGATAGGATTCAAAAATAAAACTTTATCGTTTTAAAATTTCCTTTTTTATTTATCCAATTCTCAAAAATAAATTTTTCTATAAACTTTCTACCTAAATTTCAAAAATCCAATTTTATTTATTTCTAGTATCCTACGTCATGAAAAATATATTCGGCTAAATTTTAGCCTTCAACGATTTCAATCACAATACAATCACATACAGATTATAAATAAATCAACACACAATATTGAAACAAATTCAATTATTTGAAGAATCCAGTTGGATCCCTCCAACCTGTTTTCCCTGCATCCACAGACGTTAACACAACAATTAAATACCCATTCCACTTCGAGGTGGAATATCACGGTATATGGGATTTATAAAATATCATCCATTATTATGCGGCGCATATGGTCTCATCCGCTATATAATGCGGGAAATCTATCGCCCCAAATGCATATAATACCAATTCCACTTCAAGGTGGAATATTGCGATATATGGGTTTAATATAATACCATCCGCTATTATGCGGCGCATACGGTCTACTTCAATACAATTGATAACAATCATCATCCAAGCAAACAACCAATAATTTAAATTAACTATTTAAATTAAATCGGGTTCCGATTGAGTGAGAATATATCACCTTTGCTTACGCATGCAACCATTTTCAATCCAGACCGCTTTCTCCATAATTTTAACCTTGTATAAATATAAATCGAACAAATCAGTTTCCATTTTAAAATTTTAATTCAATTAATATTTTAATTTTAAACTAATGATTTAATTTTAAACAAAGAATTAAATTCTAAACTAATTTCCTTTTAAAGAAAAAATATATTCTTAGTAACCCGAATAATTAAATTAGTTTATTAACAAATCTATGACCATCAAATTTTTATATTAAAAATAAACTAGTAAATTTTAAAATGTATTTATTTTTTTCTTTCTTTTTTTTAATTTAAAACAAATACTGTAATACGCCGATAACCCAATATACATAAACTGATTAATATTATTATTCTGACAAATCCATTTAGTTGTTTAACAACATAGTATCATCAGTTAATAAATTTAATTAACCAATTTTAAATTAATAACTTAGCAAGTCAAATTTTCATATTTCTATTTAAAAAGTAATAGGAGTTAAGTACTGAGAAAATTTAGTAAACTAAAGAAGAAGAAAAAAACAACTCGAATCTTCAATAAAACTCTGGCGACGAACGACGACCCTCACGCGAAGGAACCCAGACAGCAGCGCAGTCGAATCCCCCATGAAAACTCCATTCGTGAGAACATCGCTGATCGCATGCACGCGAGCTCGTCGACCAAGCCCTAGCCTCCATCGTGCATGCCACCATCGAACTTGCCGACACCATAGCAGCTCCAATCGCGAGCACTATCACGGCCTCGCATGAGACACCCTCCCCTATTGTCGCCCCTCTATTATGCGTACGCCTTCAATGCTGCCGACCACCGAAATCATCACAAACCATAGCCCTAGATCAAATGCCCTAACTCGCTCTGGCCATCACACGACGACGGTCGAGCCTCCACCCACAACACTGATGGCTTCCCAATCACGAACTCGCGAATCTGCCATTTTTTTCCTTTTCGAACGAAACCCTTATTTTTGATTTCAGGCGGCAATTTGACCTTGTCTGCCATTCTTAATTTCCGAAGTAATTTGATTTGAACGAGAGAAAAAATGGACTTCGTTTGCAAAGAATCTGAGTTATTTACATTTACAATGCTCGGTTGTTTCTAATTTTTAATTTTAAAACAATGCGTGTCAACAAAGTTGCCAAGTGTTAAAAGGAAGAAACGTGTATCAACCCCCTTGTGAAAACATTATTACATACATATTATATTTTAAAATTTAAATTTAAATTTAAATCGTTGAGAAAACGAAGCCAAAAATCTCGATCTCCTATCGAGGCGTGCCGTGAGGCATTTATAATGTTATACGCGTATTCCGAACGCAATGGAAAAGGTTCGAGCCTAAATTATATCGGATAGAGAAGATAGCTTTTCGGACCAGTTAAAACATTGAATTTTCAATTTAAACTTCAGCGCGTTTATCTACCGTACGATCACACGACAACTCTAAACGCTACGAAAATTGAAATCCGATAATAATACACTATTACGGATCCAATAGAACTGGTTTCGTCGAATTCCAAGACTATGCCTCAGAAGGCTATTTTTAAATATCGATTTAAACTCAAAACTGAACAAATCATCTCCAAATCCAATTTTGAAGCTTCCATTATCTCTAATATTTTCAATATAAATTTTCTAAGCCATCAAATTATTTTTAACAGGCTTAAAACTGAAGATATAAATTTTATCCAATTTCAATAAATTAAATTCGATAATTTAGTTGTCAAATTCATAGTTATATTTGAAATTCAAGTTAAACTAACATTTAAATATTTAAAATCAATTAAATATTTCGATTTCAAGTGTTCAAAATTTTCGGGTCGCCACACCTGATGTTGATATGTCAAGTTCGCTGTTAATTTAGAATTCCCTATGGATTGAAATGATACATACCCGAATGATATTTTAGAATAGGGAAAAATCGTTATGTGTTGAAATGATAAACCCTAACAATTTTCATTGATTTTGAATTTTTGGGATTATGGGTTGAAATGAAATATATCCGTAGACATTTAAATTGCAGATTGAAATGATAAATATCTGTATCACTTGACCATAGGATAGAAAATTATATACGGACACCGTTGGTCTATATTTTGAAAATGATTTCTAGAGTTTTGAAAGGAAATATATGGTTTTTAATAAATAGTGATTTCTAAAATATAATATATATATATATATATATATATATATAAATGTTATTTTTACATATGTCTAAATTTTAGATTTTTAAAATTATGTGCTAGGGAAATTTTAAATTTATAAGTTAGTTTTGAAAATATAATTTTTAATATAAAATAAATTTAATACAAAATAAATTTAATAATAAGATTTAATTTAATAAAATTTAATTTAAGTGCTATATAATATGTTTGGGTATTTATTTGAAATTATATTTTAAAAATAGATTTTAATAACTTTAATAATAGAGGTTGTAAAGATAAATTAATGTTGGCTGGGAATTTAAATTAGTTAATAATTGAATTTAAATAAAAATTGATACGAAATTATTGATTTTTGATATTTTAAAAGATATTATTTTGTAAATTGATTTGAATAAAAATAATTAAATGAATATTTTCAACGTTAAATAAAATTAAGACTGAATATTTAATATTGATTAAATTTATAAATTGAGATTTTATTTAGTTGTTATTAAAATGATTAAATGAATATTTTCCAATTTGAATAAGTTTAAAGTTAAATGTTGAAATATAAATGAAATTAAAGTTAAATGTTGAAATATAAATGAAACTTATATTAAAAATTTTGAATATTTAAACCTTGAATCTTATCGAAAATGAAATGGTAGTTAAAACCTAGATTTGAAATCATTAAAAATTTCAAATAGTTTATTAAGAACGTGAATTGAATCTTTAACCCTTTTTATAAACATGGATTGATTTAAATTGAATTTTGGAATTTAGGTTGATTTGAATCGATTTGTGGAATTGGGTGAAATAATTCTAATTGAAAACTATTTCAGTGTAATCTCTTTAAGTAAATATATATTATTTTAATATATAAACTATTCTAATTTATAACTATTTTAATATATTAATTATTTTGATATATAAACTATTCGAATTTATAACTATTTTATAATATATATATGTACTATTTCAATGTTTAAGTTAAAAGTGTTATGATTTTAAAAGTGTTACGACTTCAAAAGCGTTATGATTCGAAAGTGTTATAATTTTAAAATTGCTATGATTCTAGAAATGAATATTATTTAAAATCAATAATGATATCAAATTTGATATGGTTTTGAAATGAATATGATATTTTGATATGAAGTATGAACTATTTGAAACCAAATGGCCATGGTGTGAAATAAGCATTTGGTTGTTAAAGAAACAGGGAACAAATGTTGTCATCCTCTCCGCCAATACCGAAAACTACTTTAACAACTACGAACGTGGTGGAGATTTTAGAACGAAGTAGGATGGTTTGGCGACGATTTTATATGAGGTATTAGCGTATCCCTGACTTCGCGAGTCAGCTTGATGTGGCTAAAACAGAAAGCAAAATTCTATTATTTTGCGATTTGATTGGGTGCACTTTAATTTGGGAGTGTGTCACGAGGTAGGCGATATTAGCTGCTATGCGTTGCCACCAGTCCGGATCCGCAAACGGTATATTTACCCTGGCATTGCCTCGCGTGCCTTATCACATGCCATATCGCGCCTTCTACGTGTTTGGTTTGTGTCGTTCCTGTGGAGTGCTCCCTGAGAGACCACTTGCGAGTGGAATTTACAGTATTTGTATAGACTATGACATTATATAAAATGTATTAAGGGGGATATGGGTAAGGCCTTAACACTATTTTAATACTTTACTTTGCTATACATTATTAGAATAGCGTATATTATTACATGGTAGATAGTTCCACGGCTCCTTAGAGGATGGGAATCCCAAACATCCTTTAAGTTATTTGTATTTTAGTTGACATTTCACTTGAGTTGAACTTACTATATAAGAATGTTAATCCTGACTCGAGTATTATGTACTTTGCTTTATGCTCGGGTCAGACTGAGTGTCACAGCATTTGAGACTCACCTTAAGTTTGGAGCTCCGCTTGGAGATCCATCTACCTATCCAGCTTTCAATTATTTCATTTGTTTCCAGTGATATATGTTCAGTCTCGTCAGTTACTTTTGTATTTATGATTACTCTTTGTTTTAGATTTCTTTGTATTTTATTTTAAACTTTGATGTTTATATAGTAGCTTCATGAACTACTATTTATCTATTCCGCTACTTAATGTTGTATTACTTTGTGTCTGTGATTCTGTTATTGATTTACTTATTGTACATGCTGAGTTTTGCCAAATATAAATTAGCAATCTGACATTTTGTTCAATTCAGGTCCGACATGTGCGGATGGGAATGGTTTGAAACACCAGGTTGTTTCAATTGGTATCAAAGCTCTGGTTTAGGAAAAATTAAGAATATTGAGTAGAAACTCATTAGAGATAGGGTAGTGATACCCCAGAATGAGTGGAATAAATTGTAGAATCATGTTCGTTTGAGCTTGAAATTCTTCACTAGGATCCTCCTAGATTAGGATTTCTTTCGGATTTTGGAACTCTCCCATTTGTTCTGAAATCCATTCTTGTTGTGACAACCCGTCATTTCGTACCATTCAAATCGAAAATAATCCACACATGTCGGACTTGAATGATGCGAAATAATAGATTGTAAATAAATTTGGAGCAAATGAAATCAAATACATAGAATCACAAACACAGAATAATCAGAATAACTCGTAATGGAATATAAAAATAACATAGTAGTTCATGAAGCTACTATAACAGAGTCTCAAACCAAATACATAATACAGTTTGAAAAAAACAAAATAGAAATCCCAAATACATAGAAGTTCACTAATACATGAGATAAACTAGAACGACTGAAATAGAAATAGATATAAATGTAGATAAGCAAAAACTCCAGCAAAGACCAGCTCCAGAAAGAGAATCCAAAGCTGTGAATACTCAGGCTGACCCGAGCGTAAAGCAAAACACAAAACACTCGAGTCAGGACAATATATACTTATATAATGTAAACCAACTCAAGTGAACCGTAATAAAGAACAAGTAACATAAAGGATGCCTGGGACTGCCCATCCTCTCAGGATCCATCAACTATTTACTATATAGTAATATTACGCTATTATAATAATATCTACAGTAAAATAAACATACTTTTAAATAGCATTCCGGGATACCCATATCACAATTCACACATAATAGTCTCAGTAGTCCATCCAGTATCAGCATATCACCAGATCGAGAGACTACCCTAAATACTCCATGGGCTACGGGAGAAAAACAAACTCGTAGTAAAGGCTCGGTATGGTAGGTGACACGGCACACAAGGCAATACCAGGTTAAATATATAAATTACGCACACGGGCTAGTGGTAACGCAGCAGCCACATACGCCCACCCCGAACAACAATCCAAATCATGGGGTGCACCCAATCGATCACAACAGTAATAGAATGGTATCGAAGAAGTGTGTCCAGCCAGAGGTGCTACCTCCTTTAGCCCGAGATCGCTCCTGTTTTAGCCACCTTAACCTAACTCACGGAGTTAGTTCCACATAATGTACCTTAGGAATGTCGTCACCATCCTACTTCATTCTGGAATCTCCACCGCGTATACAGTTGTTAAAGTGGTTTTCGGTATCGACATAGAGTATGTCCGTATCCGATCCCGGTCTCTTTAACTACCAATCGTTATTATAACCCGTGGTTATAATTTTAAAAATGGTATTTATTTCAAAAATCAAATATCATTTAACAATTCAATATCATTTCTAATCATTTCAAAATATCAAACTGATCATTTCATTTTAAAACCGTATTCATTTTATTCAATTTAAAATACCATTTCAATTCACGTTGTAAAATAGTTTATATTTCAAATCGAATAAATTCATTTAAATCATTAAAAATGAAGTTAATAAATTTAATAATTAAATTATTAAATTTCCAAATTTTTAAACTTTAAAAGTTCATTTATTTAATCAAATTTATCAAACAATGAAAATTCACCTTTTGTAGCATTTAGAAAATGCTACGGGAAGTCACATTCAAAAACGTTCAATTTAACAAATGACAGCATTTAAAAATGCTGTAATAGGATTACATTAGTTTCAAATAAACTTAGTTAAATGCAACAATTATAGCACTTACAAAATGCTATAATAGCCTTTAATTAAATTTAGCCATTTGGTTCATTTATATCAACTACAGCATTTACAAATGCTGTAATATAATTCACATTAGAAATAATAGCATTTCAAAAATGCAGTTAATTAACTTCAAATATTCAATATAATTTCACATACAATTATATTTTTATTTAAATAATTTTAAACTCATAAAATCACATATTTTCACTTTGATAACCATCATTTAATTTTTCTTATATTCATGATTTTATAAAGTTAAATTTCCATTCAAAAATTAATATTTAATAATTATTCACTTATTAAATTCTAACATTCAATTTTAAATTCTTTAAATTAAATTTTAACTTAACACTAAAGTTTAAATTTTCAAATATAACTTAATTTCATTTTTATTTACTCAACTTAAAAATTCACTTTTAAACTAAATTCACAAATTTCCAGTTTAAGTTATATTTCAATATTTCAACTTAAATATGTTAATACCCTAGGTATTGATTTTGATGACAACAACCATATAAATATTACTATTAATGTATCTTTGAGTTATGCAGTCATATCAGATATACTATGGAGACATTTACAGAGATAAACAAGAATACAGTGGAAGCAAATGAATTATAGAAGAAGGTTGATCAGAGCAATTGAAGAACAAAACACAATTAGAGAAGAATGCTGAAGCATAAAGGTGTTTGAAGTGATGAGGAGTTGGTTGAACCTTAGAATCTTGTTAAAGATTTCATGGCAATTATACTTCAAGATCATCAACCATTGATCTCAACCAAATCACAAAAATCCACAAATATAAGGTAATTTGAAATGTTGAAAATTTGCAACACTTATTAGTGTTGCTTTTCATTTTGCAACACACCTATGTCGACATGGGGTACTTGGGCATGTCGATACTAGCAGTTTTCAGAATTTCAAATTTTAATTGAAGAGACATTTCCCCCCACCTCTTCACCAAAAGACACGTCTCTTCAACCACTATATAAAGGCCTCTGAAAATGAATGTTAACATCAAGAATTCTCATTTTCTCTTACTCCTTCTTCTCCAAACATTTGCAAAAGAAATCCATTGCATACTCTTCAAATCTCCTTGCAAATTGATACTATTTCACTCCAATTCTTCACTGATTTGCAAGCCACACAATATCAGAGAGTTGTACTTTAATTCACATCATTCTTTCTCTGATTTCATCATATTCCTCAAAGAATCCAAAGATATATTGCCATTGAAGGTCTATAGGATCATTGTACCGAATCTGCAAGAATCTACGTTGAAGATACAACCACTTGCCATAGTTTGTTGTTGGTGATAAGGAGAAGGTGTTCTTGTAGCCTGTAAAATCAAGAGGGCGTGTCTTGTAGCCTGTGAAACCAAGATTATAAAGGTGTTCTTGCCACCCGTGGGAAGCAAGCGACTATAATGGAATTCTGCACAATAGAATGCAAGACTGGATGTAGGACTGGTTAATCCGAACCAGTATAAAAATCCGGGTGTTATTTATATTACTGCATTTTACTTTGTTACTTACTTATTCTCTAATTACTTCTTTCTGTTTGCAATTTGAGTAAATACAGTTTTATATTCATAAGTAAGTAGTTAATGCACAATTCACCACTTCTAGTGTCTGAATAGCCTTAAGATCCAACATTGTGTTATAGCTACCCCAGTTTTAACATTTGGTATCAGAGCATTGGTTTTCAAAAATTCATAACTTGGTTTTTGAAAAGTATAAATGGGTAATGACACTAGTAACACATTTTTTAACACTTTTGTAGAAGGGCAATCTACCACTAGACCCCCTCTATTTGATGGCAGTAGTTATGCATATTGGGCTTGTAGGATGAAATGTTATTTACAGTCTAATGGATTGGATATTTGGAACATTACCCAGATAGAGTATATAGAGCCTCAAACTGAATATTCAAAATGGACACTAGACCAAAAGACACAAACACTTAATAACTCTAAGGCCATGAACATTATATTTTGCTCCTTAAATAGAAATGTATTTAATCGAATGTCTATTTATAATTCTGCATATGAAATTTGGAGAACTCTGCAAGTCACACATGAAGGCACCAATAAAGTAAAACAAACAAAGATATCTATGCTAACTAACCAGTTTCAAATCTTTCAAATGAAACCAAATGAGTATATTTTTGATATGTATTCTAGATTTCTAGATATAGTACATGCTTTAATATCATTAGGAAAGAAAATTACTGAAGAAGACCAAGTCAGAAAGATCTTAAATTCACTTCCTAGTGAATGGGATCAGAAGACTCTGGCAATTGAAGAAGCCAATGATATTGGTATTATGAAATTAGAAGGTTTAATTGGTAACCTAATGTCTTATGAAGTAAAGTTGCAGACTAGAAAAGAGAATCAGACAAATGAGAAGAAATCACTAGCACTCAATGCTATGATCGACAAAGATGAACCAGATGATGATTCTACTGATGATGATATCGAGTTTATGACCAAGAAGTTCAAGAAATTCTTGAAGTATTGGATAACAAACAAACTTCGAAAAACTAAAAACAATAATTCTAGAAATGGAAATGTTGTTAAGTGTTTCGAATGTGATAAACCCGGTCATTTGAAAAGAGACTGTCCAAACTGATAAAATCAAAGTCAAACACTTTCAAAAAGGAGAGGAAATAGGCATTCAATTCAAAATGGAATGATTCAGATACATCATCAAGTGATAGTGATTCAGAAATAGAAAACGCCAACATGTGCTTCATGGCAAAGGATGACCAGGTATGGAATTTTAATAAAGAAATTACTAATGTTTTGAATGATATGAACCAGGGATATAAAATACTTAGGAAAGGGTATAACAATAGTTTGGCAGAGATAGGTATATTAAAAATATTTAATGAAAGGTCTGAAGAAAAACAATGTCTAAAAGACGAAATTGAAAGACTTATGGGTATAATCATGAAAAGGATTTGACGCTTGGAAGTTTTGAAAAACTAAAAAGTGAAAATGAATCCTTAAAATCAGAAAATCTTTCAATGAAGTCACAGATCGCTGATCTGAATGATAAAATAACATCTCTAGACAATGTTATTCTTCACCGTAATAAGGACTTTGACAAAATGAAAACTGATGTTGATAAATTTAACAAAGGGAAGGATAATCTAGAAAAATTATTATCTACATCTAAACACACTAGGAATAAACATGGACTTGGATACACTCCTAAGGCCAAATTAAAGAAAAACAGTATTCAAAATACTAAGTTTGTTAAGGCTCCCAAGTTTAAACCAAAACCTAGGAAATTAAAGTTAAAACCTCCAAATAGATTCATTAATTTATGGGTTCCAAAAAGGGTGGATGATATTGAAAAAGAAAAATATATTGATAATTTTGTTAATAAGGTTCATTCATCTAATGATTATATTTTGAAAGGACATTCAAACTCTTCATGGGTTTGGCATCCCAAAACTTAACCCCATGGACCCAGAATAAAAAGGGTCCCAGTGTGCATATTTTATAATTTTTCAGGTACCAAACAATGTATATCAAATAGCAGATGCTCAAAGCATATGACAATAAATCTATTGTACATTGGATAAATATGAAAAGGATTTGTAATTGGCATCAGCAAAGTCGGTAACTCTAAAACTCATCTTATTATTTGATAAGTTTATTTCATGTTTTGAATTGATTTGGTTTCCCATCAAGTGTTTTATTTATAAGCATTTATCTCTATATACAAACTCTACGTATTGTCTAGCAGTGATTTAAGTGACTCTTTTTTACCCTTTTTGTTGATGACAAAGGGGGAGAAAAGGTATAAATATACTAGGCAAAATGATAGGAGGAGTGCATAGAGTTGGGGGGAGTCAAATATAAAAATATTATATTTTATCTCTCAAATATTTATATGGTTGTCATCATCAAAAAGGGGGAGATTGTTAATACCCTAGGTATTGATTTTGATGACAACAACCATATAAATATTAATACTAACGTATCTTCGAGTTATGCAATCATATCAGATATATTATGGAGACATTTACAGAGATAAACAAGAATACATTGAAGCAAATGAATTATAGATGAAGGTTGATCAAAGCAATTGAAGAACAAAACCCAATTAGAGAAGAATGCTGAAGCATAAAGGTGTTTGAAGTGATGAGGAGTTGGTTGAACCTTAGAATATCTTGTTAAAGATCTCACAAGAATTATACTTCAAGATCATCAACCATTGACCTCGACCGAATCACAAAAATCCACAAATATAAGGTAATTTGAAATGCTGAAAATTTGCAACACTTACTAGTGTTGCTGTTCTTTTTGCAACACACCCATGTCGATATGGGGTACTTGGGCATGTCGACATGCTAGCAGTTTTTAGAATTTCAAATTTTAAATGAAGAGACATTTCCCTCCGCCTCTTCACCAAAAGACATGTCTCTTCAACCACTATATAAAGGCCTCTGAAAACGAATATTAACATCAAGAATTCTCATTTTCTCTTACTCCTCCAAACATTTGCAAAAGAAATCCATTGCATATTCTTCAAATCTCCTTGCAAATTGATACTATTTCACACCAATTCTTCACTGATTTGCAAGCCACGCAATATCAGAGAGTTGTACTTTAATTCGCATCATTCTTTCTCTGTTCATCATATTCCTCAAAGAATTCAAAGATATATTGCCATTGGAGGTCTATAGGATCATTATACTGAATCTGCAAGAATCTGTATTGAAGATACAACCACTTGTCATAGTTTGTTGTTGGTGATAAGGAGAAGGTGTTCTTGTAGCCTGTAAAGTCAAGAATGTGTGTCTTGTAACCCGTGAAACCAATATTGTAAAGGTTGTCTTTCCACCCATGGAAAGCAAGCGATTATAGTGGAATTCTGCACAATAGAGTGGTGGACTGGATGTAGGATTGGTTAATCCGAACCAGTATAAAAATCCGGGTGTTATTTACATTACTGCATTTTACTTTATTACTTACTTATTCTCTAATTACTTCTTTCTGCTTGCAATTTGAGTAAATATAGTTTTATATTCATAAGTAAGTAGTTAATACACAATTCACCACTTCTAGTGTCTGAATAGCCTTAAGATCCAACATTGTGTTATAGCCACCCCAATTTTAACAAAATATTCGTTCATTTCACATTTTAACTTTATTCGAAAATCATTAATATATTATAAAATCATTTTGAATTCATTTTAATCCAAATTATTATAAATTTATCATATTTTCATATTTAATTTAAATTCCAATTATCACCAAATTAAAATTTCCAAAATAACTTACATTTCAAATTTTCTAACTTTTCCATAATTTATTTCACTTATAAATTTCAGAAAATCAATAATACTTTACAAAATCATTTTTATTAAGTTTAAATCAAAATATTATAATATTTACACTTCTAAAATATTTTTAAAATTTTTAGAAAAATATATTTTAACTACGGGTCTGTATATATAATTTTCTACGCTTGGTAAAGTGATATGGGTAATATATCATTTCAACCCGTAATTTACAAAGAAAACTTGGGTTTTATCATTTCAAACCCGCAGTCCCAAATAAATGAAATAATTTGAAAATCGCTCAGGCCTATTATTTCATCCCATAACGATTTTCCCTTATTCTAAATTCGTTCGGGTATGTACCATTTCAACCCATAGTGATTCTAATCTAAAGGGAACTTGCAGTGTGATAAACTGATTTAAATAACAGAAAAGTATAATATAATAGTAACACATGATATAACGTGTGTTTAAGCATGGGTGAATGTGATGCCCCACCTCTATACCCACACTAGCCAAGGAAACTACGGGTTAATGCCGTCAACAAGCATGGAGAATAAGGCTGTTGAGGAGCGACCATCCATGCACTTGCTTCGCGCGAGCACGGGTATGTCAGATAGTACAACATGCATTTCATTTCAAGAGGAAATCCGACATGCCGATACAAACTCAAAGCTACTACACAGTGGATCTATGATCATCAGAAACAAATATAGAAATAATCATAACACAAATCAGTCACAGAAGTTCATATCTCAAAGGCAGAAACAGATATGAATATTACACATAAAAGTGTATATCAGATTAGTGGTCTAACAAGATCCACGATATCGCAAAAGAATAGTTACAGTGCTACACAAAAGAATAAGTATACATCATTGAGTCTATATCTCAAATGTATACAACAAAATAAACTACTAACCTAAGTTGTTAGCCAAAAGTCAGAATAATAATCCTGGATGAGGAGTCAAGCAATGCACCTGTAAAATCTCAGTCTGACCCGAGTGTTATTTAATAAGAAAATAATAAACGGATCAGTCTAACTATAAATATCAGATAAACATTGGATAGAACATGAGATATAACAAAAACATATGATAACAATAATACCATACTATGAAGGGTATACATTAGAAAAATCTACCAAAATCATACAATATCTCAAGAGTCTCATAACATAAAAAAGAACGACATATTCTTTATTTTATTCACCAAACCACAAATATTGACATCATATCGCTGCCAATCATAAAAGCTGGTGAAACAGAAATTCTAGAAATCATCAATTAGAAATCCAGAAATCGCACAAAGGGGGAGGCCTATCACAAAACGGGAGCATGAAAACTCACCAACACATGTATCACAAACGGGACGCTATCCTATGGTCGCTAACCATAGAGCCGGTGCAACGACGTAGTATAATAATGGTACGCCCGAGGAACCTGAAACTCGAATAATTCGAAACAATGACGTAGTACAACGGTACGCCCGATGATCCTGATAAGCTGGTACAACAACGTAGTACAAAAGTACGTCCGATGGACCGAACTCCATAAAAGAACATGGGTCGCTAGCCCAAAAAAATTGAGTCGAAACTCCAAATAATACATAGGTCGTTAGCCTATAAAAGAAATGAGATGAAACTCAATAAAGCGAGGTACCGTCCCCTACGTGGACAAAGAAACATAGCATATAGCAAGTCTGAATCACATAAAATGATCATCAATGATCATCGAGAAGTGTCAACTACATTAAGCTAGTAAATAATGAGTTTAGCTTCATGTCCCATAACCACTGGCTTGACTTAAGTATTTACGAACAAATTGTAGACTCCACTCAAAAATTATCATAAGAGGTTCAATCGAACAAGTCCAAGAATTAACCGACGAGGTAAACGCAAGTGTTTCATACCACTTGTTTTACTAAGCCGTTTAATTAGATTTCTCATACGAGTGAGGTAAAGGTTTGAATATACTAGTAGATTCAAAAACGGTTAAAGAAGCGAGCTTCGTAATTAAAATGGTGTTGAAATCGTTTTGATGAAAGAGCTTTGATATTTGCTACTAGTGTAGAAAACCTTTGTATTTTAAAGTGACAAATCATAGAAATGGTTGTAGAAACAATCAATCATCAAGATTCACATTCAAAGACGTGAATAAAATTCGAAAAAAATCGATTACCGAATCCATCGAAATGGATATTCCCAAAAATCCCGATATAAAAGTCATCAAAGTCTATAGTAAATGATAATCAACAAATAGGATAATCACGAATCGACAAAATTGGAATTCTTAAGCAAAACAGGCAAATAAAGCATAGGTAGCAGATTCAGACGTCTGAAATCAAGGATTTAGACGTCCAAATCTGAAAAAATAAAAGTTTTCCAGAACAGATATTCAGACGTCTGAACCATAGATTTCAGATGTCTGAAAATAGCTTTTTAAGTCTATTTTCTTTCTGGTTGCATTCGAGCCAATTCAGACGTCTGGAGGTTTGGATTCAGACGTCTGAATACTGGGTAATAAAAATTTCCAGTGTAATATTCAGACATCTGAATCCTACATTTCAGATGTCTGAAACTGAAGTTCAGGGCATTCCTTGAACCTAGGCCAATGATGGCTAAAACGATTATCGGAAGCGATCGGACAAGCAACAACGACTAAGGATTTACGCCAAGCGATAATCCAGCCTTAAAGGCTCTTCGATACGCCTCTAATATCAATGTCCAAATATCCACAATAGGATTTCATGAAATTAGAACAAAACACCAAAAATTGGAATATTCACCAAAGCAATCCAAATCAAAATCAAACGAACACGTAAAGATGTTAGGAATTCATACCCAACAATCAAAGATAATTATGGACTTAGATGTGAGATAAAAATCTCACCTTTAAACCCAAATCAATGAAGGAGAAGCTTTTAAAACAAGCTAAGATCAATACCTCTTCAATAACAACTCAAGAAGCTTCAATCTAAGCTTAAAGGAAGAACGTTTCCTAAGTTTGGTTTAGGAATTTCTGAAATTGAAAGGATGATGAGTTGGAGAAGAAGAAGAGAACGCTTACCAAAGCTTCTTCTATGAATTTAGAGCTAGAACTTGAATTTGCAAAGATGTTTAGGGCTTGGAGTTTTAATTTCCCATTCCTCTCTCCATTTTCAGTGAAACTTGAGTGTTAGGAAAACAAGAATGAAGTGAAGAGGAGAGGTGGACTGAGCTAGAGTAATAAGTGGGGTTAATAGGCCGAAACCCAACCTAAAGCCCTAAGTGAAAAGTAGCAAAAATTCTACTAACTCCAAACATATCGAAGTTTGTACTCAAAAAAGTCACAAACACCATTTTGAACTCAATGGAAGTGGCATCGAGTCCAAATTCTACTGTTTGCACAAAATAACCTTTCGGACTAAAATCCGAATAACAATGATATATTTAAATAAAATAATTAAATACACAGTCATAAAATATGCGGGTTGTTGCAGACTCCCCTCCTTAAAGAAATTGCGTCCATGCAATATTTAAGAAGAAAACAAAAAGTTACAACCATAAAAGAATATCAACACAAAAGAAGTCTGAAATAAAAAGTTCACCTCAAAGAGCACGGGAAAGTAAGTCCAAATGTGTTCGCTCGATGAATTCTCTAGATTCCCAAGAACAATTCTTAGGATTTGAGGACCATTGAACCTTCACAAGAGGGACATCTTTATTTCGAAGGCATTTTACTTCCGAAGCAATGAATCGAATAGGATGTTGCTCATAAGTCAAATTAGGTGAAACTTCAATTTCTTCAACAATACCGGACTCAAGAATAGAATTGGAATCTCGAAGGTATTTCCGTAATTGAGAAACGTGAAACATGTCATGAATAGCAGAAAACTGAGCCGGTAATAAAAGGTGATAAGCCACGGGACCAACACGTTTGGTGATGGGAAATGGACCAATATATCGAGGTGCTAATTTTCCCGATCGACTGAAACGCACAACATCCTTCATAGGTGAAACACGAATAAATACAAAATCTCCCACAGAAAATTCTAATTTCCTTCTTCGGTTATCGGCATAGGATTTTTGCCTACTTTGAGCTTCTTTCATCCTACGGCGGATAAGGTCAATCTTATCTATGGAATCTTGAAAAAATCTGGACCTAAAACCAGCTTCTCACCGGCCTCAAGCCAACAAGAAGGAGATCGTCATGGCCTTCCATAGAGTGCCTCAAAAGGTGCCATACCAATACTAGATTGGAAGCTATTATTATAGGAAAACTCAACAAGAGAAATATGATCTTACCAACTTCCACCAAAATCAAGAACACAAGCACGAAGAAGATCTTCAAGCGTTTGATTCACACGCTCGGTTTTGTCCATCGGACTGAGGATGATAAAAGGTGCTAAAATTAAGCTTCGTTCCCAAAGCTTTTTGAAGACTCTTCCAAAGTCCACTAGTAAACAATGATCACGATCGCTAACAATAGAAGTAGAAACTCCATGCAATTTAATAATTTCTTTAATAAAAAGTTTGGCCAAAAGAGGTACGGTCCGATTGGACCGAATGGGAATAAAATGGGCGGATTTTGTAAGTCTATCCACTATCACCCATAGCTATCATGACCCGAACGAGAAAGGGGAAGGCCGACAATAAAATCCATGGAAAATTGATCCCACTTCCATATTGGAATTTCTAAAGGTCGCAATAACCCACCGGGCCTTTGATGCTCGGCCTTGTCAAGTTTGCAAGTCATGCAACGCTTAACAAATTTAGCAATATCAGATTTCATTCCATCCCAATAATAAAGTCGCTTCATATCCGCGTATATTTTGCTACTACTGGGATGAATGGTAAATTTAGAACGACGAGAATCTTCTAAAATGTCTTTTCGAAGATCACAAATATTTGGCACGATAAGTCTATCAAATTTTGGAATACCGCCACGAGAATCAATATTAAAGTCTTTCAAACCTTCAATATCAATTTTATCCCTACAACTTTGGCTAAGAAGAGCCAATTCGGGATCTAACTTTTGAGCTTCAAGAATGCGGTCTAAAAGAGAAGGATGAGCCTCAAGGCTACATAAAACAAGAGTTGAACATAAACCGGATACGATCTTGAATCTCACAAGTGGATAAAGTCTCGAGATAATTCCATTCGAATATCATCATGGAAACAACCGCCTGTTGCTTTCGGCTAAGGGCGTTGGCAACACGATTTCCCTTTACGGGAGTATAAAGAATATCAAGATCATAAGATGCAAGGAACTCGAGTCAACGCTGTTGACGCAAATTAAGTTCCTTCCGAGAAAATAAATACTTCAAAGATTTATGATCAGTGTAAAGAATAAATTTTTCTCCCAAAAGATAATGACGCCAAATTCAAAGGGCGAAAACAATAGCCGCGAGTTCTAAATCATGAGTGGCATATCTAGTCTCGGCAGGCTTTAATTGCCTAGAAGCATAAGCAATAACACATTCACTTTGCATAAGAACGGCTCCCAAACCAACACGACTAGCATCGGTATAAACAATAAAATCTTGGTTTCCTTCGAGAATAACAAGAATAGGAGCATCGGAAAGAAGTTCTTTTAATTTCTGAAAAGAAGCTTCACCTTTGTACGACCAAATGTATTTAACTCCTTTCTTTGTCAAACTAGTAAGAGGCATGGAAATTTTAGAAAAGTCTTTTATAAAACGACGGTAATAACCTGCCAACCCATGAAAGCTAGGAATCTCCGTCACACTCTCCGGTCTCTTCCAATTTGAATCGCTTCAATCTTTGAAGGATCCATGGAAATTCCAGATTCAGAAATAATATGACTGAGGAACTTCACCCGAGATTGCCAAAAGTGGAATTTAATTTTTTTTGCTTTCAATTGATTGCTCCTAAGAGTTTCCAATACAATCTGAAGATGCTTTTCATGCTCTTCCTCGGTTTTAGAGTACACAAGAATATCATCAATAAAGATGAGAACGAATTGATCGAGGAAGTCTTTGAAAACTCGATTCATAAGCTCAACGAAATAAGCTGGAGCATTCATTAACCCAAATGGCATAACAAGCCATTCATAAGATCCATAGGGAGTACAGAATGATGTCAAAGGAATACTATCTTCTGAAATACGAAGCTGATGAAAACCGGTTGCTAAGTCTAATTGTGAAAAGACTCTAGCACCACTAAGTTGGTCAAATAAATCATCAATCCGAGGTAAAGGATATTTATTTTTGATAGTAAGATCATTAAGCTTGCGGTAGTCAACGTAAATCCTAAGTGTACCATCGGATTTCTTCACAAAACTAGCAGAAGCTCCCCAAGGAGAGGAACTAAAACGAATAAATTGCTTCGTCTCCAATTCGAATAATTGTTTGTGCATCTCCTCATTTTATTTACTGCACATACGATAAGGAGGAAGAGTGATAGGTAGAGCTCCTGGAATTAGATTAATTCTGAACTCAAGTGCTCGCTTAGGTGATAATCCTAGAATGGGCTCAAATATGTCGGAAAATTCACGAACAACGTGAATAAGAGAAATGACATCTTCCTCACCATCATTATCGTCATCATTAGGATTTAAAGAATATAAAGATGTTGTGGAGTTGGAATCCAAATCTTTAAGAACAATAGAAATCTGCTTAACAGATTGAGGATGTCGAAGATGAATAGTCCGCTCAAGACATAGGATATGGGCATCATAACGGTTAAGCCAATCCATTCCCAAAATCATTCCCATGCCCAAGTAACGCATGACATGCTAATCGACTCGGAAAGAAAAAATCACACAAAATAGTCTTGACATCTTTACAAAGCAAGCTAATTGTTGCGGATCCACCAACCGGATTCGCAATTCTCAAAGAAGTCATTAAAGCCATAACGCTCGAAGAAAAAGTATCAACAGTTCATTTGGTATAAAAGAATAGGACGCACCCGTAACAAAAAGAACTCGAATAGTTGATCACGAAACATAATAATGCCATCAAGGATAGGATGAGAAATACCTTAACCACGAGAAGTGTTACTAGGGGGTTGCGTAACATTTAGCTTTCCCTCCTTCTGGCCTTGAAGTTTGGAACATGAAGATAGAAGATGACCCGAACCTTTGCAATAACGGAAAAAGAGAGGTTTCGGACATCTATTAGCATAATGGTCCTTAGAACCACAATTGTTGCATTGCCCACTACTAGGGGTAGGAGTCCTTTCTATCGAAGCTACTTGCTTCCCTTTCTTGTTGTGATTTGGGCCTTTGAATTTAATAGGCCTTTTCCTGTTGTTGTTGAAGTTTGGTTTGACACCCACAAATTCAACATCACTTTCCTTATCTGCCTCTTCAAGTTGAAGAGCGATATCAATAAGTTGGTCAAAAGAAACTTCCAATTTCAGAAGTAATGGCTTCTTGAGATTTTTATTCAAGCCATAGACAAATCTCTGATTCTTCTTCAATGGGGTATTAATGTACTCAACCCCATATTTAGAAAGAGATTTGAAAGATGCGACATATTCCGTCACAGAAGATTCACATTGAACAAGGTCAATAAAATGACGGGACAAAGTCACCTTTTCAGCTTTCGGCACAAACTTTGATTCGAACCTTCCCCGGAATTGCTCCCAAGTAAGATCTGCTACAATAATTTCAGAAATAAGAAGCTCATACCAATCTAATGCTCTTTCTTGGAGCATGCTAGAAGCCACTTGGACTCGATGAAGATCAATAAGATTCATGCGAGAAAAGATGCGATCGCATGTTCTAAGCCAAGCTTGGACTTCGATAACGCCCTCGGAAACCCTGAACGGCTTTCCACCCAAATTTGTTTAATCACTGCACAGGCGTGCAAATCCGGATTTTGGGTGAGTAGGCTCTGAAATGGGTCCGACAACTTGAGCGTTCCTTACAAGATCAAGAAGCTGTTGTGCAGACATAAATACTCCATCCTGGGGAGTAGCACTAGACTGATCGGCACCGGAACGACCTGGTCTAACCATTTCTCTTCTTTAAGAAGAAAAGAAAGAAGAAGAAAAAGTTATTCTCAGAATGAATATCAAACAATAATGATTGATAAAACAAGTCATCACAAAGAAAATAGGATAGAACAGGTCCAATGACTCGAATAAAATCCTAAGGCACGACTCCTTAGATGGTCTTAGGACGATGATCCTTGCTATAATATTTCATATTGTTTCGAAGTTTGGCTTTGATACCAAGTTGTGACGCCCCACCTCTATACCCACACTAGCCAAGGGCACTACGGGTTAATGCCGTCAACTAGCGTGGAGAATAAGGCTGTTGAGGAGCAACCATCTATGTACTTGCTTTGCGTGAGCAATAGTATGTCAGATAGTACAACATGCATTTCATTTCAAGAGGAAATCCGACATGCAGATACAAACTCAAAGCTACTACACAGTGGCTTTATGATCTTCGAAATAAATATAGAAATAAGCATAACACAAATCATCATAGAAGTTCATATCTCAAAGGCGGAAAAAGATATGAATATTACACATAAAAGTGTATATCAGAGTAGTGGTCTAACAAGATCCACAATATCGCAAAATAATAGTTACAGTGCTACACAAAAGAATAAGTATACATCATGGAGTCTATATCTCAAATGTATACAACAAAATAAACTACTAATCTGAGTAGTTAGACAAAAGTCAGAATAATAATCCCGGATGAGGAGTCAAGCAAAGCACCTGCAACATCTCAGTCTGACCCGAGTATTATTTAATAAGAAAATAATAAACGGATCAGTCTAACAATAAATATCAGATAAACATTGGATAGAGTTTTTGCTCCGCAGAGGCAATGGTTTGCCAAAAACCAAAGCTCTCATACCAACTGTCAGGGCCCGCCTTTTCGTACCATTCAAATCGACAATAATCCACACATGTCGGACTTGAATGATGTGAAATAACAGATTGTAAATAAATTTAGAGCAAATGAAATCAAATACACAGAATCACAGACATAGAACAATCAGAATAACTCGCAGCGGAATATGAAAATAACATACTAGTTCATGAAGCTACTATAACAGAGTCTCAAACCAAATACATAATAAAGTTTGAAACAACATAATAGAAATCCCAAATACATAGAAGTTCACTAATACATGAGATAAACTAGAACAGCTGAAACAGAAATAGATATAAATGTAGATAAGCAGAACTTCCGGCAAAGACCAGCTCCAGAAAGAGAATCCAAAGCTGTGAATACTCAGGCTGACCCGAGCGTAAAGCAAAACACAAAACACTCGAGTCAGGACAATATATACTTATATAATGTAAACAAACTCAAGCGAACTGTAATAAAGAACAAGTAACTTAAAGGATGCCTGGGACCGCCCATCCTCTAAGGATCCGTCAAACTATTTACTATATAGTAATATTTCGCTATTGTAATAATGTCTACAGTAAAATAAACATACTTTTCAATAACCTTCCAGGCTACCCATATCACCCTTCACACATAATAGTCCCAGTAGTCTATCCAGTATCAGTATATCTCCAGATTGGAAGACTACCCAAAATACTCCATGGGCTATGAGAGAAAAACAAACTCGTAGTAAAGGCTCGGTATGGTAGGTGACACGACACACAAGGCAATGCTAGGGTAGATATACCAATTACGCACACGGGCTGGTGGTAAAGCAGCAGCCACATACGCCCACCCTGAACAATGCTCCAAATCAAGGGGTGCACCCAATCGATCACAACAGTAATAAAATGGTATCGAAGAAGAGTGTCCAGCCAGAGGTGCTACCTCCTTTGGCCCAAGATCGCTCCTGTTTTAGCCACCTTAACCTAACTCACGGGAGTTAGGTCAACGTAGTGTACCTTAGGAACGTCGTTACCATCCTACTTCATTCTGAAATCTCCATCGCGTACATAGTTGTTAAAGTGGTTTTCGGTATCGACAGAGAGTATGTCCATATCCGATCCCGGACTCTTTAACAACCAATCGTTATTATAACCCGTAGTTATAATTTTAAAAATGGTATTTATTTCAAAAATGGTATTTATTTCAAAAATAAAATATCATTATACAATTCAATATCATTTCTTATCATTTCAAAATATCAAACTTATCATTTCATTTCAAAACCATATTCATTTTATTCAATTTAAAATACCATTTCAATTCACATTGTAAAATAGTTTATATTTCAAATCGAATTACTTCATTTAAATCATTAACAATGAAGTTATAACATTTAATAATAAAATTATTAAATTTCCAAAATTTTGAACTTTCAAAGTTCATTTATTTAATTAAATTTATCAAATAATGAAAATTCACCTTTCGTAGCATTTAGAAAATGCTACGGAAAGTCACATTCAAAACCGTTCAATTTAATAAAAGACAGCATTTAAAAATGCTGTAATAGGTTTACATTAGTTTCAAATAAACTTAGTTTAATTCAACAATTATAGCACCTACAAAATGCTATGATAGCCTCTAATTAATTTAGCCATTTGGTTCATTTATATCAACTACAGCATTTATAAATGTTGTAATATCATTTACATTAGAAATAATAGCATTTCAAAAATGCAGTTAATTAACACAAATATTCAATATAATTTCACCAACAATTATATTTTTATTTAAATCATTTTAAACTTATGAAATCACATATTTTCACTTTTATAACCATCATTTAATTTTCCTTACATTCATGATTTTATAAAGTTAAATTTCCATTCAAAAATCAATATTTAATAATTATTCACTTATTAAATTCCAACATTCAATTTTAAATTCATTAAATTAAATTTTAAATTAACAGTTAAGTTTAAATTTTCAAATATAACTTAACTTCATTTTTATTTACTCACCTTAAAAATTCAATTTTAAACTAAATTCACAAATTTCCAATTTAAGTTATATTTTAATATTTCAACTTAAATATTCATTCATTTCACATTTTAACGTTATTCAAAATCGTTAATATATTATAAAATCATTTTGAATTCATTTTAATCCAGATTATTATAAATTTATCATATTTTCATATTTAATTTAAATTCAAATTATCACCAAATTAAAATTTCCAAAGTAACTTACATTTCAAATTTTCTGACATTTCCATAATTTATTTCACTTATAAATTTTTAGAAAAACAATAGTACTTTACAAAATCATTTTTGTTAAGTTTAAATCAAAATATTATAATGTTTACACTTCTAAAATATTTTTAAATTTTTTAGAAAAACATATTTTAACTACGGGTCTATATATAATTTTCTACGCTAGGTAAAGTGATACGGATAATATATCATTTCAACCCGTAATTTACAAAGAAAACCGTGTTTTATCATTTCGAACCCGCAGTACCAAGTAAATGAAATAATTTGAAAATCGCCCAGGCCTATCATTTCAGGCCATAACGATTTTTCCCAATTCTAAAGTCCGCTCGGGTATGTATCATTTCAACCCATGGTGATTCTAATCTAAAGGGAACTTGCAGTGTGATAAACTGGTATAAATAACAGAACAGTATAATATAATAGTAACATATGATATAACAGGTGTTGAAGCATGGATGAACATCATATAATCATAGCATAGCAGATATAATATGGTGATGCATTTTACAGATTCACAAGTGATCGATTTACTATTTATATAAGTATAAACTGTCTGGTGAGAATAACTCACAGGTATAGCTGGAGATGACAACAAACGAATGCACAACTGAGATCCACATAAGCACGATAGCACGAAAAAGATTTGAGTGGGAGAGCCAAAGATTAGTTTCCTTGAATACAATTCAAACAAAACAATATAACGAATATAAGCTTTCAACTCAAAATACGATTAAACAATGCTAGAATTAACTGCATAAAACATAGCCAAAATGTTTGCACTTGCTTTCAACCCTCCTTAGGCTCCACCATAGGTTAGAATACAAGGCTGGAGCATGGTTTTTGATCTGGTTTTGGGTTCATAAGGGGTCGGCCTACATGGAAAAAATGGTGCAAAAGTATGGTGATGGGAAACTACACAAACAAGCAACACCACAAGGTTTCAAGGCCTAAATAGGTCACGGCGAAGGCCATATGGGCACGGCCATCTCTGGTGGGGTCAAGAGGTTGACATGGAAGAGAGTTTCAGGTCGGCTGGAGGTGGTGGTGGTGGTGTAGGTGGTGGCTAAGGGGGTGATGAAGGTGGTGGAAGCATTGTGTGCTCGGCTAGGGTCACATTGTTGGAGTTTTGTGCATTTGGTGATGGATCATCATCATGAGATGGCTCGGCAAGGGATGGTCAGTGAGGAGGTGGTGGTGGTGATGGGTTCTAGTGGTGGTGGAGGCGGCAAAGCTGAAGGAGGAGCAAGGCCGAACCTAGAAGAGGAAGAACAAGTGCAAATTCAAATCAAAAAAACAATGAAAAGTGGAAAAAGGAAAAGAAGTTTACCAAATATTCTTCACAAGCAATGGCCGAATTTTTTTCCAGAGATAATGAGAAAAATGTTTACGTGAAATGAAAATAGATAGTCGGCTGAAGGAAATGCGTTAAGGCAGCCAATTGAATGAAAAGTGATGGTTGAAATGTGAAAGGGCGTGAATACAAAAGGCCTTAAGAAATAAAAAGTCACAAAAGCTTTTACATTGCTCTAATTTCTTTTTATAATTTTAAATACTGAAATATATATATATATATATATATTCAGCTAAAATATGAAAATGTAACAAATAAACAAAATATAAATAAATAAATATTAAGTATATATGATTAAATTAAGAAAATAGCACAGAATATGAAAACCAGTCTAGAAAATTAAATGTAATAAACTTTGGAAAAATTTTATGTACATGAAAAATATTTATAAATAAAGATAAGAACATAAAATAAAAATGCATTCACAAAAATAAATAAATAAATTTTAATTAAATATAATTTAAATGAAAAAATAGCAGAAAAATCGAATCTAGCCTTTAAAAATAGGAAATAAATGCAATAAATTTTGGAAAAATTCTATTATCACTTTAAAAATATGTAGAAATGAAATCTCACAAATAAAACAAATTTAAAATAATTTCAAAATTAAATAAAGTAAAATTTAAATTATATTCAAAAATCTAGGGTTGTTACACTCCCCCTCACTCAAATCTTTTCGTCCTCGAAAAGAACGGGCACGGAAAATAAAGAGAAACAAGATAGAAAAACAAAATAGTACCTGAAACGAATAATTTGGATTTTAAGCATGAATTCTCTCCTCCGTTTTCCAGGTACAATCTCGACCTTCAGTACTCCATTGTACTTTGACCAGATTCACAGATTTCCTTCTGAGCTGCTTCGTATGCGAAGTGGCTTCTTCTCAACAGTCAGATTAGGCTCAATATCCAAACTATCAAGAACAGAAGGCTGGACAATAAGAGATGGATCATGAAGATGACGGCGAGGATGCGAAACATGGAATACATCATGCACTCTAGAAAGTTTCTCGGCAAATCCAGACAATAAGCCAAAGAACCAACTCTTTCCACAATGCGGAAAGGACCAATGAACCTAGGAGAAAGCTTTCCTCTATGACCAAAGCAAATGACATTTCTTAAGGGAGAAACCTTAAGGAACACCTGATCACCAATAGAAAATTCCAAATTCTGCCTATACCTATCAGCATACTTCTTCTTCCTATCCTGAGTGGCTCTCAACCTCTTTTTAATCTGCTCAACTTTCTCAGAAGCTTCTAAAATCACATCAGGACCAAGAACCAAACGATTACCAAATTCAATCCAGCAAGATGGGGATCTACAAGGTCGTCCGTATAGAGCAGCAAATGGAGACATCTTGAGACTGGCCTGAATGCAAATATGGAATGAGATAGACAAAAGATTAAGAATAGACTGAAAAACAAAAGATAAGATTATACCTGATAGCTATTATTGTAGGTAAATTCGGCAAGATGGATATAATCTTCCCAAGATCCTCCATAATCAAGCACACAAGCACGGAGAAGATCCTCGAGAATCTGATTCACTCTTTCCGTTTAACCGTCGGTCTGTGGATGGTAAGCATTGCTCAAATTCAGACGAGTAACCAGAGATTCCTGAAAAGCTTTCCAAAACTGACTGGTGAAGATAAGGTCACGATCACAAACAATACTGAGAAGAACACCATGGAGATGAACAATCTCTCTCAGCGGAATGAGTAGACTTAACCGGAATAAAATGAGTGGACTTGGTCAGTCTATCCACAATAACCCATATATTCTCATTACCCCTCCGAGTCCTCGGTAAACCATCGTTGAAATACATGGAAACCTGTTCCCACTTCCAATTGGGAATCTCAAGGGGATGCAACAAACCAGAGGACTTATGGTAATCGGCTTTGACTTGCTGACAAGTCGCACACCGACTAACAAAGATAGAGACATCCCTCTTCATCCCCTTCCACCAATAAAGCTTCTTCATATCCTAATACTTCTTCGACACACCAGGATGAATAGAAAGCTTGGATCGGTGATTCTTCTGAAGCAACTGCCTCAAACATCGACATTTGGGACACAAATCCTGCCATTAATCTTCAAAATCCCTCTATCATCAATCTGAGCTCCACTACTACCACTACTACCAACCCTACTACGAACACTCACCTTCATCAATCTAAGCATCTCATCCTCATCCTTCTCAGCCATGATACGATCCAGAAGAGGAGAAGAAGAAACAACAAGTTGACACAACAAAGCCTTCTTCCGATTCAAAGCATCGGCCACAACGTTAGCTTTACCGGGAGTATAGCTAATATCAAGGTCGTAAAAAGCCAGAAACTCAAGCCAATGAACTTGCCCCCGATTCAAATCCTTCTGGGAAAAGATATATCTCAGAGACTGATGATCGGTGAAAAGCTCAAACTTGGTTCCTAGAAGATGATGCCTCCAAAGCTTCAAAGCAAAGACAGCAGCAAGCAACTCTAAATCATGAGCAGCATAATTTGCCTCGTGGGTTTTCAACTTACGGCTGGCATAGGCAATGACCATACCATCCTGCATGAGAACAGCACCCAAACCCTCAAGACTAGCATCAGTATATGCCGTAAATCCATCTCTTCCGTTCGAAACGGTAAGAACTGGTGCGAAAGTTAGCTTGCTCTTCAACTCATTGAATGCAGCCTTGTACTGATCACTCCAGACAAACTTGGCATTCTTACGAGTCAGAGTTGTGAGAGGTGCAGCAATCCGAGGAAAATTCTCAATGAATCTCCGGTAGTAACCGACAAGGCCCAGAAAACTACGAATATCAGATGGAGTCTTTGGTGTTTCCCAATCTTGAAATAGAATAGGGAGAAATAAGGACAACAGCAAAGATAGAATTATTAAATGATAAAGAAAAGAGAAGAAAGAAAGACATACATTGATCATAGCGATCTTGACTGGATCAACTGAAACTCCATTACTAGAAACAATATGCCCGAGATATCGGACTTCATCCATCCAGAAATGGCATTTAGAAAATTTAGCCTTCAACTGATGATTTCCGCAAGTCTCAAGAACATATTTCAAATGCGACTCATGTTCTTTCTGGGTCTTAGAGAAGACAAGGATATCATCAACAAAGACTAGCACAAATTTATTTAGAACATCACGAAAAACACGATTCATCAAATCAACAAATTAAGCTGGAGCATTAGTCAAACCAAAAGGCATGACTAACCATTCACAGAACCCATTCTCAGTGTGGAAAGCAGTCTTGGGAATACTATCCTCGGCAACCCTAAGCTGATGAAAACCAGTGGTAAGATCTAGCTGAGAGAAAACCGTGGCACCATAAAGTTGATCAAACATATCATTGATACGAGGCATTGGATATTTGTTTTTCATAGTGAGCTTGTTCAGCTCCCTATAATCAATAGACATCTGAAGAGAACCATCAGAGTTGGTGACAAAAACCACCACAGCTCCCCGTTCAGAAAAACTAGGCCTAATCAGACCTTTGGAAGACAAGTCCTCAATTTGCTTTCCCAACTCAACCTTCTCGCGGGGTGCCATTCTTCTAGGAGGAAGAACAACAGGTCGAGCACCAGGAATAAGATCAATCTGAAAATCAATTTCCCGCTTCGGAGGTAAAGAAGTGACTTCACCAAATACATCGGGATATAATCTAACCACAGGAGTTAAATCAAGATCACTGGGAGAGGAATCCAGGGAATGAATAAAGTTTCCAGCAAAATCCTGAGGCAAGCGACATTGAATAATCAAGGAATTCCCTTGATCATCAACAAGACGAACAGTCCGGGCTTTACAAGAGATATGAGCATCATGATGCACTAACCAATCCCGACCAAGCAGTAAATCAAAAGCATCAAAGCCTAGAACATAAAAATCACCACTAAAGCGATGACCAGAATGGAGAAGTTTCACTTGCTTACAAATCCGATTAAGGTTAGCAGGACCCCAATAGGATTTGAAAAACATAATGGAACAGAAGCATACTCAGGAGATAGGAGATGCTCAAACTTATCACACAAATCAACAGAAATAAAACTGTGTGAAGCACCAGTATCAAATAAAACATGAACCTGATGATGGAATAAAGTAAATGAACTCTAGAGAGTACCTTGGTCATCACTAGGAGCAGGAGTAGGTGGAGGAGCTGGAGCTGGAGATGAGGCAGAAGTGACAGCAAATATACCAGAAGGAGTACCCCTCTGCTGGGTAGGGCAGTCCTTCTTAAAATGACTAGGCTGGAAACAGATATGGCAAAGATACGAAAGAATTTAGGACAAGATAAAGATAAGCCAAGATAAATTAAGATAAGATAAGAGAATTCACTTGGATGAATATCCTAAAGAAAGAAAAATCTAACAAGGTAGATACGAAAGAAAGGAAGTTAGAAAACATTTGAAAATCCTTTGAAACAAGAAACAATTTTATATATCAAAGTAATCTTTGTAAAATCTTTTAAAAACATTTGAAAAATCATTTTATACTTTGAAAATACATCTCTCACAAAGATATGATTCTGAGATTGATTTCACTCATTCTACGGTAGAAATACCCTATCTCTAATGAGTTTTTGCCCCACAGAGGCAATGATTTGCCAAAAACCAAAGCTCTCATACCAACTGTCATGGCCCGCCATTTCGTACCATTCAAATCGACAATAATCCACACATGTCGGACTTGAATGATGCGAAATAACAGATTGTAAATAAATTTGGAGCAAATGAAATCAAATACACAGAATCACAGACATAGAACAATCAGAATAACTCGCAGCGGAATATAAAAATAACAAAGTAGTTCATGAAGCTACTATAACAGAGTCTCAAACTAAATACATAATATAGTTTGAAACAACATAATAGAAATCCCAAATACATAGAAGTTCACTAATACATGAGATAAACTAGAACGGCTGAAACAGAAATAGATATAAATGTAGATAAGCAGAAACTCCAGCAAAGACCAGCTCCAGAAAGAGAATCCAAAGCTGTGAATACTCAGGCTGACCCGAGCGTAAAGCAAAACACAAAATACTCAAGTCAGGACAATATATACTTATATAATGTAAACCAACTCAAGTGAACTGTAATAAAGAACAAGTAACTTAAAGGATGCCAGGGACCGCCCATCCTCTAAGGATCCGTCAAACTATTTACTGTATAGTAATATTTCGCTATTATAATAATGTCTACAGTAAAATATACATACTTTTAAATAGCGTTCCAGGCTACCCATATCACCCTTCACACATAATATTCTCAGTAGTCCATCCAGTATCAGTATATCTCCAGATCGGGAGACTAACCTAAATACTCCATGAGCTTTGAGAGAAAAACAAACTTGTAGTAAAGGCTCGGTATGGTAGGTGACACGACACACAAGGCAATGCCAGGGTAGATATACCAATTACGCACACGGGCGGGTGGTAACGCAGCAGCCACATACGCCCACTCGAACAACACTCCAAATCAAGGGGCGCACCTAATCGATAACAACAGTAATAAAATGGTATCGAAGAAGTGTGTCCAGCCAGAGGTGCACCTCCTTTGGCCCGAGATCGCTCCTGTTTTAGCCACCTTAAGCTAACTCACGGGAGTTAGGTCCACGTAATGTACCTTAGGAACGTCGTCACCATCCTACTTCATTCTGGAATCTCCACTGCATGCACAGTTGTTAAAGTGGTTTTCGGTATCGACAGAGAGTATGTCCATATCCAATCCCGGTCTCTTTAACAACCAATCATTATTATAACCCGTAGTTATAATTTTAAAAAGGGTATTTATTTCAAAAATCAAATATCATCTTATAATTCAATATCATTTCTAATCATTTCAAAATATCAAACTTATCATTTCATTTCAAAACCATATTCATTTTATTCAATTTAAAATACCATTTCAATTCACATTGTAAAATAGTTTATATTTCAAATCGAATAAATTCATTTAAATCATTAAAAATGAAGTTAATAAATTTAATAATTAAATTATTAAATTTCCAAATTTTTAAACTTTCAAAGTTCATTTATTTAATCAAATTTATCAAACAATGAAAATTCACCTTTTGTAGCATTTAGAAAATGCTACGGGAAGTCACATTCAAAAACGTTCAATTTAACAAAAGACAGCATTTCAAAATGCTGTAATAGGGTTACATTAGTTTCAAATAAAGTTAGTTGAATTCAAAACTTATAGCACCTACAAAATGCTATAATAGCCTCTAATTAATTTAGCCATTTGGTTCATTTATATCAACTACGGCATTTATAAATGTTGTAATATCATTTACATTAGAAATAATAGCATTTCAAAAATGTAGTTAATTAACTTCAAATATTCAATATAATTTCACAAACAGTTATATTTTTATTTAAATCATTTTAGACTTGTAAAATCACATATTTTCACTTTTATACCCATCATTTAATTTTCCTTATATTCATGATTTTATAAAGTTAAATTTCCATTTAAAAATCAATATTTAATAATTATTCACTTATTAAATTCCAACATTCAATTTTAAATTCATTAAATTAAATTTTAACTTAACACTTAAGTTTAAATTTTCAAATTTAACTTAATTTCATTTTTATTTACTCAACTTAAAAATTCACTTTTAAACTAAATTCACAAATTTCCAATTTAAGTAATGTTTCAATATTTCAACTTAAATTCATTCATTTCACATTTTAACGTTATTCAAAATCATTAATATATTACAAAATCATTTTGAATTCATTTTAATCCAAATTATTATAAATTTATCATATTTTCATATTTAATTTAAATTCCAATTATCACCAAATTAAAATTTCCAAAATAACTTACATTTCAAATTTTCTAATATTTCCATAATTTATTTCACTTATAAATTTTTAGAAAAACAATAATACTTTACAAAATCATTTTTATTAAGTTTAAATCAAAATATTATAATGTTTACACTTCTAAAATATTTTTAAAATTTTTAGAAAAACATATTTAACTACGGGTCTGTATATAATTTTCTATGCTAGGTAAAGTGATACGGATAATATATCATTTCAACCCGTAATTTACAAAGAAAACCAGGTTTTATCATTTCGAACCCGCACTACCAAGTAAATGAAATAATTTGAAAATCGCTCAGGCCTATCATTTCAGCCCATAACGATTTTTCCCTATTCTAAAGTCCGTTCGGGTATGTATCATTTCAACCCATGTGATTCTAATCTAAAGGGAACTTGCAGTGTGATAAACTGATATAAATAACAGAACAGTATAATATAATGGTAACATATGATATAACAGGTGTTGAAGCATGGGTGAACATCATATAATCATAGCATAGCAGATATAATATGGTGATGCATTTTACAGATTCACAAGTGATCGATTTACTATTTATATAAGTATAAATTGTCTAGTGAGAATAACTCACAGGTATAGCTGGAGATGACAACAAACGAATGCACAACTGAGATCCACACAAGCACGATAGCACGAAAAAGATTCGAGTGGGAGTGCCAAAGATTAATTTCCTTGAATACAATTCAAACAAAACAATATAACGAATATAAGCTTTCAACTCAAAATACGATTAAACAATGCTAGAATTAACCACATAAAACATAGCCAAAATGTTTGCACTTGATTTCAACCCTCCTTAGGCTCGGTCATAGGTTAGAATAAAAGGCTAGAGCATGGTTTTTGATCTGGTTTTGGGTTCATAAGGGGTCGACCTACATAGAAAAAATGGTGCAAAAGTATGGCGATGGGAAACTACACAAACAAGCAACACTACAAGGTTTCAAGGCCTAAATAGGTCACGACGAAGGCCATATGGGCACGGCCATCTCTGGTGGGGTCAAAAGGTTGACATGGAAAAGGGTTTCAGGTCGGCTGGTGGTGGTGGTGGTGGCTAAGGGGGTGATGAAGGTGGTGGAAGCATTGTGTGCTCGGCTAGGGTCATATTGTTGGAGTTTTGTGCATTTGGTGATGGATCATCATCATGAGATGGCTCAGCAAGGGATGATCAGTGAGGAGGAGGTGGTGGTGATGGGTTCTAGTGGTGGTGGAGGCGGCAAGGCTGAAGGAGGAGCAAGGCCGAACCTAGAAGAGGAAGAACAAGTGCAAATTCAAATCAAAAAAACAATGAAAAGTGGAAAAAAGAAAAGAAGTTTAGCAAATATTCTTCACAAGCAATGGCCAAATTTTTTTTCCAGAGATAATGAGAAAAATGTTTACTTGAAATGAAAAGAGATAGTCGGCTGAAGGAAATGTGTTAAGGCAGCCAATTGAATGAAAAGTGATGGTTGAAATGTGAAAGGGCGTGAATACAAAAGGCCATAAGAAATAAAAAGTCACAAAATCTTTCACATTGCTCTAATTTCTTTTTATAATTTTAAATAATGAAATATATATATATAAATTCAGTTAAAATACGAACATATAACAAATAAAAAAAATATAAATAAATAAATATTAAGTATATGGGATTAAATTAAGAAAATAGCATAGAAAATGAAAACTAGTCTAGAAAATTTGAAAATAAATGGAATAAACTTTGGAAAACTTTTATATACATGAAAAATATTTATAAATAAAGATAAGAACATAAAATAAAAATGCATTCACAAAAATAAATAAATAAATTTTAATTAAATATAATTTAAATGAAGAAAATAGCAGAAAAATAGAATCTAGCCTTTAAAAATAGGAAATAAATGCAATAAATTTTGGAAAAATTCTATTATCACTTTAAAAATATCTAGAAATGAAATCACACAAATAAAAAAAAATTAAAATAATTGCTACACACAAGGATCAGTTCACTTGGGACCAGTTCAAAACCTAACTCGAGGAGAAGTTTATTCCTACTGTTTAGAAATTGGTGCTATTTAGAAAGTTCTCTTATTCGAAGTAAGGAAACATGTCTGTCTCAGGTTATATTATAGAGTTCATGCCCTGTTGAAGTATAGGATGTCTTTCATCAATGCTCCATTGAGAAAGAACAAGAAGTTTCATATGGGTTTGGATGACTATCTAAGGGAGACGTTGGTGAGTCATATTGATGAGCCACTTTAGAGACTCGTCGATAAAGCTCTTTGCTAGGACAGTTTGTACCCCAAGTCCAAATCAGCTGTAGTGGTTAAGGAAGAGACAAAACCACAATAAAGTGGTAGAGATAAAAAGAAATGGAATGGGAAGAAAACGAAGTTCCAGAATAAAAATTCTAAGACGAATGGCAAGTAGGAACCTACTTGTTTTAACTGTGGAGAGAGAGTGTAACATCCCCTATCCGAAGGCCCAAAGATAAGCGCTATAGATGCTGCAGTCATCCATAGCATTAACTTATGGTGACCAAATACGGTAACGTTAATGGTATCCATAATATCAGAAGCACTTGAGTATGAAATAAAATCATCACAGATTAAAACATTTTTCTGATTACATTTTATACAAACATTTCATATTTAAGTCACATAATCCCATAACATTTCCCAGGTTCGGATCAAATATATTATTATGTAAATATGCCAAGATCGACATATGACGATGCCTCGTTGGTTGACCAAAGTACTATATAGTCATAACTGACTTAATACAACAAAGCAGAATGAAACAAACATGACAACTCCTAAATAGCTATTCATCAGCCTCCTGCTTGTCTCTGGAAGCTTTATTCACCAACCTTCTAAAACATGTAAACCTCAACTCTTAGCCTACTCAAATCAATTTTGAGCACCCAAGAGTTTAAGGTGAAAAACCTAAAATTTGAGTCAGACATAAAGCTTGGTGTGAATAATACTATAAATCTCGGTTATTTGATATTAAGTGAGACTATGCCGCTTAGCGAAATGGGTTTCCATCACTAATATCCTTTTAAAACATATCTTTTGCAAATCTTAATCCTACAACCAAACTGGTTAAACAATAATATGCATATCATGAGAGCATATAAATCAGGTAACAAGTGGACTATGTATCCGAACACTATAGTTTTCTTTGGCTAATTACTAACCTTTGGCTGACTCGGGCCTACCAGACAAATTAAATAAATTATCTAACTTCTGTTAGATACTCCTCTTCTGGACGGTCTGTCTCTAACTTATCTTATCCCTAGGTCAACTGATCCTAATGGTTTTGTCGGCTCACCAATAACCTATCACTTCTCTATAGATTCCTTTCTATGTGTAACATCATTTTAGTCTTACCTATGACAAAGCCATACACACTAGAATTTTGGACTTATATTAGCTAGGGGCTAATAGCTAAAGTATATGGCATGACCATCTGCCAGTCCCATTTGGTATCCTAATATCTGTGTCATTTTACTTAGGGTTTCTACCCCTTTGAAAGCATTTACTTAAAACAAAAGGCGCAACCACTTTCGAAACCATTCCTTTGAAATAATTGACCCAGTCGAAAGCAAAGCTGACGCATTTTTATTTGAAAGCAAAGTAACACTTCGACCCCATCGGAAACCATTGTCTCGAACTAGTATTTTTCGCCTATATCCAATTCACTATGTACCAAGTCTTTGATACTATGTGCATTGGTTTTGTTGGCGATGGAGGCGGAAGTACTCAATCGAAACCCAGGTGCCGAAAGTTGTGAAACATGAAAAAATCATGTAAAATCTGGTTTTTAGCTTCTTAAAGTAATCTTTTCAACTAACCTACCTTGTTTTTCAAAATATTATTAGTTGCAATTTTCCTTTTCTAAGAGTACTACCGAAATTTCAGAAATAAACAATTTAATTTATTTACAAAATACCCCTTGTCCTTTTATAAATATATAAAACATTTAAGTCACATACCTTAAATAATTTTATATATTCATTAAAACACTTAGGAAAGTTCTACAAAAATTCCTATAAATTAGTTTAAATATGTTTTCTAACATATATAAATTTCAGACCCAAAACATATATAAGTTAGCCGTAACTTATTTAAACCCAAATATACATTTTCCTCGCTATTAAATTAATATAAAATCCACATTAATCTAGAAATTTTTGAAAATTGAAACCCATCTCTAGAATGTCATTTCTGATGTAAATATTAAATCTCAAGCATTTGGATCTCATTTAATAAGGTTTTCACATTAAAACATATCATAAAATCTATATGAATTAGCATAAATCATCAATAAGAATATATATCTATTTTATCACTCAAAAACACGGCTAAACATTTGCATATTAGCTCGGGTTTAATCTAAAATCGAAATCATTTAAAAACATGGGATGTAGTCATTATTCACCTTATCTTTGAGATTAAGGAGTTGAGATTTGATCTTGGGTTATATTGATTTTGCTTCTTCCTTTAGCTTATCTTCCTCTTGTTCTTACTAAAAGGCGGCCGACCTCTATTTATTTTTTATTATGAAATGAACGTGTAAAATGAATGACCGAAGGGTTTAGGGTTTAAGAATGTATCTATTCCTATTTTTCCCTCACATATTACCCTTTCTTATTTTAATTTAAATCCCCTTTTAGTTTAATTGTTATTAGGCACGGCTACCCCTATTAATCACAAATCTCAATCCCCTAATCATTACATTGTTTTATTTAATTCAACTAATTAAATATTCTAAATAATGTCACTCAAAATTAGGATCGCTATAGAGAGGCCACAAGAGAAAAAATTGTAAAGTTGAAAGCAATAAGTGTTGCAACTATGACAAGTTAGGGTATATGCAACAACATTGTCCAGAACCAATAAAGAAGAAGTAGGTCGTAAAGGCATATGCATTAGATGCTGTTACAACTTCGTCGAGTGCTCTCTCGGTGAAAGTGATGGGGAATGGAATTGTTAGTTAAGATATACTTTTCATTTATGATGTTCTCATATGTGTTTTGTTTGATAGTGGGGCTTCACATTCCTTTATATCTAGTGACCTGGTAAATAGTTTGGAATTGAAACCAAAAATAGTTGACAGACCTTTGATTGTTACAAACCTCATTGGAGGCTTTACTAGCCAATATGTGGTTTGTTGTGGTTTGGTCATATGAGTCATGGATGCTCTTTTGCTTGCGATTACTTGGTTTTGAATTTCGTTGGATTTGTGATTATCATGAGGATGGACTAGCTAAGGAAGTATGCAATAGTGGTTGATTGCGAGAAGATGTTGGTGACAATGGGGCTGTGAAAGGATGGACAATAATGATTGGCTGCCTAATGAAGGATAGGGTTATAGTTAACCTTCTATATTCGCTTGAGGTCCCACGGGATGATTTGTTATCTATGCCTATCATAAGAGAGTATACATACATGTTTGAGGAGGTGATTGGATTACCGCACATCGAAAGATAGAGTTGCACTTGGCTTAGTGAAGGATGTTGGACCGATAGTTATGCTTTTAAGGCATATGCCTCCCAAAGAGCCGAAGGATTTGGAGGTGCAAGTGAATGACCTATTGAAGTGACGGTTCATTGATAGGAGTATATCTAAGTGTGGTGCACCTGTAATATTCGCTACTAAGGCGGATGGCTCTCTAAGGTTATGTGTAGATTATCGTGAGTTGAAAGGTGACGGGTAAGAACAAAAGTCCACTCTTGCATATTGATGACTTATTCGATCAGCTCCATGGTGCGAAGGTGTTCTCTTAGCTGGATTTTATGACGGGATTTCACCAACTAAGAGTAGCAAACAGGAGAATGCTAATCGCCATATTTCGTACGTCGTTTGGTTTTTTATAAATGGTTGGTTATGTCATTTGGTCTAACTAATGCTCCATCATACTTTGATAATCTTATGAATCATGTATTTAGGGAACAACTAAATAAATTTGTGCTTGTGGTCGTGGATGACATTATGGTCTATTCTAGGATAGAGGAGGAGCATAAAACACACTTAAGGTTTGTGCTTGAAGTGTCGAGGAAGCACAAATCAAAAGAAAGTATTTGAACCATCACTTTTAGAGGAGGGAAGTGAGATTCTTGGGTCATGTTGTCTCGAAGCAGGGCATCGTAGTAGATTCTGCCAAGATGGTAGCGGTTCAAGATTGGAACCAGCCCAAGAATTCTACGGATGGAGAAGCTTCCTAGGACTAGCGAGATATCATAGATGTTTTGTCAAGGACTTCTCCAAAGTAGCGACACCATTGACCAATTTGACTAAGAAGAATCAGACCTTTGTTTGAGAAGCGAAGTGTCAATATGCGTTAGTAAGTTTGAAGGCGAAGTGGAAAAGTGCACTAGTGTTGACTATTCCGAACAAGAATGAGGAGACGATGTATACACAGACGCCTATGGTTTTGACTAGGTGCGATGTTGATGCAGAGAGGAAAGTTGTCGCCCATGCTGGTTGACAGTTGAAACCGCACGAGAAGAAGTTTTTAGCTCATGATTTGGAATTGGCTGTGATAGTGTTTTCGTTGAATATTTGGAGGATTATCTATTAGGAGAAAGGTTCGAGCTATTTAAGGGTCACAAATCCTTGAAGTATCTTTTCTTCCAGATGATTCTCAACCTTAGCCAACAGTAATGGTAGGAATTCCTGGCCTTCTACGACTTTGACATTCTTATACTCCCAATAGGGGAAATGCGATCGTTGATGCATTGAGTAGAAGACATGCCAGTTTGAGTGCGATGTTCCTTGAGTGGAAGTAGTTGGAGTATATAGCTGGCTATGACTTCAGACCTCATTGCAAGTTAGAGCCAGAGATGTTGGCAAGTTTGAAGACTAGACCTATTTTGATTGAGCGGATTGGTACTAGTGAGAGGTGAGACACTAGATTAACAGGGATGATGGTGAAAATAGAAGGAGAATTGTTTGAGGAGATGAAGCAATATGGACTCGACCACAAAGGTTGGCTCTATAAGGCTGGAAGGTTGTTTGTTCCCGATGTAGATGGAATATGAAATGACATACTACGAGGGTACCATCACTCTAGATTAACTTACATCCCAACGGTAATAAGATGTACCATGATATGAAGCAAACCTATTATTAGGAAGAGATGAAGAAGTATGTCGGGACATTCATATCGAAGTATTTGAACTGCCAATTGGCGAAAGCAAAGCACAAGAAGCCAAGTGGGTTGATGCAACCACTTGAAGTTCTCGAGTGAAAATGGTCTCGATGGATTTCATTGGATTGCCAAGGACCATAGTAGAATACGATAGACTTTAGGGTTAGTAGATTGATTGACAAAGAGTGCATATTTATTCCCATTAAGTTAAGTAGAACAACATCCAAATTGGCTGAGTTATATGTGAAGTAGATAGTACAATTCCATGGTGTGCCAAAGAGCATTGTGAGTGACCAAGACCCTTTATTTACCAGAGGGTTTTGGAACTCACAAGAGGTGTCGAGGCCTGAGATGCATCTTAGTATAGCTTATCACCCATAGCCTGATGGGCAGATCGAGAGGGTAAATCATATATTGGAGGATCTCTTGTGAGCTTTCGTACTTGATTTTGAAGGCTTATGGGATGATCACTTGCATTTGGTGGGGTTTGCATACAACAATGGCTATCTGTCTAGTATCAGTATAGCACCGTATGATGCATTATATGACTGACTCTATAATGCTCCTTCATGTTGGTGAGAAGTGGGCAAGAAACTTATACTTGGACTAGATAGGATTAGTGAAACCTCGAAGAAGACCAATATCATTCAGTAACAGATGAAAGCTACTTAGGATAGGCAGAAGAGCTAGGCTGATAGGAGGTATAGAGATTTGGAGTTCTCTATCAGTGATATGGTGTTAGTGAAGATTTCTCAATGAAGAATGTAATTCAATCCGGTGGTAAGAGGAAGTTGGCACCAAGTTTCATAGGTTCTATTTCGATACTATAGAGGATTAAGCTAGCACATAGGGTCGATTTACCTGGAAAGATGATGGACGTGCACAATGTCTTCCATGTTTCTCATATATGGAAGTTTATGCATGACTCAAGTGTAACATTGCACTGGATCGACTTGATGATACCACGATTGAATCAGAAGCCTCAAGCCTCATAGGCCAGTTCATATTGTTAGACATGACATGAAATAGCTTAGGAGGAAGACGTGGAATTAGTGAAGATTTATTGGGGCGAAAGTGAAGGTGATTACACGTGAGAAACCAAAGAGTGCATGAAGGCTGCATATCCGAAGTTTTTTGCATGGTATGGCCTACTAATTATCGTATTTAATTTCATTTTTGATATCATATAGGATAGTTCAATATCTCGCATGCTATGATAGGTTTATTTATCATATTGATTGCATGGGTGTTTGTTTGATATGTGTGATGGTTGCATACGATCAATATGCATGCATGATAACTATGGTTGACTATTCTTTGACTTGTTTGGGGATTTGGAGGTGAAATTCCTAAAAAGGGGAAAAGTGTAACAGCCCATATTTTATATATCAAAAAATCATAAAATATTTTTATTTAATTCATATGAGGCCGTAAAACTCTAAATTTTTTGAAAATCACTCTTAGGGACATTTTCCACATTTGCGATTTTTATCGAATTTCTTGATGACCATTTTGATCCTCGAAATATTGTATAGCCTATAACTTTTGACAAGGGCCGATTTAGGGTCTAAAACCATTTTTATCGCTTCAGGATGATGGTTTTCCATTTGGAGAGTGGTCACAATGGTAAAATGGACTTACCATTTGAAACTTATGGCAGTTTTGAAATCGGATGCTACTGGCCAGTTTAAATGGGTAATTAGGCCAACCCATACTTAGCCCACTAACCCATTTTGGGATTGAAGCCTAAGAGGAATTGATGGGACCATTTAAAGTCATTTTCGTCTTCCAAAAAATAGTTTCAAACATCCATCAACCCTAATCTCTTAAAAAATCATCCATTTTTCCTACCAATCTTAGCTTAATCCGCCATTAAAAGAGTACTTAGCTTAGAGGGATTGGAGATTATCATTTCCAACTAATTTGAATCTATTCTTCTTACAGTCCATTTTTAGATTTGGCTTAAAAAGTGATAATTTGGATATTAAGTGAGTGGTTCTTCACTTCTTACTATCATATGCATGTTCTTATAGTCAAATTTAATATTTATAGCATTATTTTTTAATGAAAACAATTTCTAACTTTAACAACACTTCTATACATGTTTATGGCCAAAATTAATAGGATTTAAAATTGTTTTGCAACCCTTTTTTAATCATATTGACATGCTAGTGTAAAAGTTAGATCTAGACTAAAATTTGTGTGATTATCATATTTTAATGAATTACAAGTGTGTATGAATGTATATGGATGATATTTCAGTTTGGTATGTTATTCTTTGATATGGTTTGCTAACGCTTTTAGGTAGTTAAGTAAGTGGTCATCGCATTGGGAAAATCAAAGGCAAAAGTGGTCGGAATTGGATGAAACTTAGTGGATTGGCTCTGGAGTGCGGGAGGAGCACACGGTTTAAATCGCATGAAAATTTTCTTAGTAAATTCTGGTCATGATGACTCGATTTAAGTCAGTGGAACATTTAGATTGGTGGTGGGGCTTTAGGTCAGTGGAGTTCCGTTTTGAGTCATTTTTCGGGCCAGGAGTTGGAGTGCTTCGAGGTTGAATTCGAGATAGGAATGAAGTAGAGTTTAGGGAGTTGAAGTTCGGAATTTAGTTAAGTGTTCAGGTTGATACCGACCTGAAATAGGGGAGATCAGACTTGAGTTTTGGATTAGGGACTTCAAAAAGCAAAAGAGAAGTTTGAATGAAGTCCAAGGACTAAGACTGGGATCAAAAGAAAATGTCGGTACCGACGACTTTAAGTCGATAAGGATATTTAAAATTTTCTTAATATTAGGTGGAACTTCTAGAGGTGAAGTGTGTGGTCTCTGGATCATGCTGGAGTTGTTCGTTCATTCGTCGTTTAATATAGATGTGATAGCACGATGAAGACTGATGGTTAACAAATGAAGCGATGTTGCAGTGCTTCGATGTGATAGCTTCTGGACTTTGAGATATTAATTCTTCGATCAATGAGTTGGTCTAGAAGTATACCGACGATTATGGCTCTAGGATGGCAGCCGTGATGGTAACACATAAGAACAAGTTATAGGATGCGAAATTATGAAGTAAAGCTAGGACGTGCTCAATTATAGGAAGATACGGTGAGACAGGTTCTAGGACGTGAGCCTACAAAGTGGAGCTAGACATTCCCTACTATGGAAATGGAAGTAGGCAGGACAAGGAAGGGTTCTATGAGGATGATGGAATGAATCGAACTAAATGGGTTCGAAGATGTGTGCATAGGGATCGTTCATACTTAGAGTGTTCCAGTGTGCTCTTAAAGCAGCGGTAGGTGAGGGTACTCATTAGGTATTAGTACGTATACCCATGGATCTAGAACGAGATCCATATACCATGGACTGCTAGGACGTGCAGTTTAGTTTTCCAGGCCTACTGAGTGGCGTGGATTTCAGGCACTGAGGAGCCAAAACTTTTCCATTGGTTATTGGCATTAGAACGGTCGTATAAGTTATCATAGATCCAAAGCACTTAGGTGATAGTGAGGATTGTTTAATGGATGTTATGTTTGCTTTGATTGATTTCTTATGTAGTCTATCATTCTAGGGATGTCACTTGGCATAGATATTTAGGATGTGGAAACCTAGACAACCGATACTGTATTTGGGACGTAGTACATTTTTATGATTATAGTATAGTAGCTTATTATAGATGTAATGTGCTAACTCATTGGATGAATGGACAGGTCAGGTATGACTCTTATACCTTTTTATTCCTTACCTTATCGACTTGTAAAGTATTTTGAGATTCATTTATTGCTCACACAAGAATATCGTCTGACTCAAAGTTTTGTATTTTGCTTCTTATTATCTCTGGTACTCTTAAATGAGTAGATTAGATAGCAGGTCTAGATGTACATGGTGGCACTGCAGAGGACGAGCAAAATGGAGCTTACTCATATTATATATGGATATTATATTTCTTAATCTGCTATGCAACACATCGGAGCGTGGACGATGTTTTCTTTGCTATTATGAGACAGTTTATCTCTATTTTTTATAAACTGTATTACTATGTTGTATAACTCTGTTGATCTATGCTCTAATATTTGGTTTACTTAGTTATTACCATCTCTCATGTTTATGTCTATAATGTATATTATATTTTGTTCCATGCATTGTGAGATATACGATATGTTCTGTGATGCATTTACTTCTTTCTAACCCTTGACAATCGTCCAATATCGATCGGGCATGGTAGTAGTGCACTATTTAGTTATATTGGGTGTCAGGGGTGTAGGACAGTCATAACACTGGTGGTTATGCTGAACCAAGAAGCATTGTACAAAAAAATGCGGCTCTCAAGATGGATGGTGATAGCACTGATGAAAACAGTTCTGAAATGAGATAAGTGAAATAACCCCAAAATCTGGTGGAGAATATTAAGATAGAAAGAAGCTTTTGAAGTCTATTCGGGTTGGAAACTATATGAAACTAACGGATTCCGTTGAGAATATCTATCTTGCTACGAAAGGTATGAAGTGAAAAAAGAAGCCTGCCTCAAGGGTGGCTACTGAAGAGGAGAAGCACTTTGGCAAATATTGTCGCTTCCATTGGATCAATGGGCACAATACAAATGAATGCAGACATCTTCGTGATGTGGTTGAAGATTTGATTAGCAAAAAAAATTGTAGCAATAAATCATAAACCCGCAATAGGGTGGACAAGTTAACAACCAACCTCAGAGGCAGCCGCCTTATGAAAATATGGTCAAGCCCAATGGAGAGAGGCCAAGATAGCCACGAGTTATGGTAATTAACACATTCTCTAGAGATCCACATCCTATGGAAAAAAGTTGGAGAGAAATGGAGCATTATAGAAGTTATCTTAGGAATTCGCCATAGAAGATGTATAAAGCCAAAGAGGAAGAAGCTCCATCTAAACAGTGTCAAAGGACTAATGATGATATTATCTTATATAGTACAAATGTTGATGGGGTCGAGGTGCCGACTCTCAATACAATGGTTATTACAGCCATGATTAGGGCGGCGATGGTACATCGAGTCTTTATTGATGGTGGGCATTCGTTGAGTATCTTATTCAAGCAGACTCTTAATAAAGTACAACATGATGAAAAGGATATGCAACCTTGTAAATCTCGCATCCAAGCATTTACCAAAATTCCAAGGATTCAATTGTTTGCATCAAATTGTGGATAGAGCTAGGAGAAGGAGACTACAAGGTGGTGTGACCGTGGAACTTCATTGTCGTGGATGGATTCTCAGCCAACAACATATTCTTGAGGCAACTGGCCATTGTTGATTTTAGGCTTGCGCTTTCTCTTTGGTACTTAATAATGAAGTAACAATGAACAGATTGGGGAAATTCAAGAAGACCAAAGCAGAAGTTGAGAAAGATATGCCATTGAGCTGAGGAAAGCGAGGTAATGGATGAAAGAAAAGATGCAACAATTTCGGCTATTTTCCCTTTACTTGAAAACCATATACACTGTTATAATATCACTGGATTTCCTATCAAATGTTTTGGTTAGCGTAAGGTTAAAACTTACCCATGTTTATGTGTGGGGAGTCTTATGTGATACCTTTTGTTTTCAAAGGATTTTTAAAGGTTAAGCAACTTTAACCCGTTTACTCACACCAGACCCATGTCTAACCCGGAGTTTATTCTATTTTCTTAAACTCTTGGGTACTCAAATTTTTACGAGTAGCCAAGGGATTTAGGTCTGCTTTGACGAATACTGGAGGAGTTATGGAGCAGGAGGCTTCAGCGCTAGTAGTTATTTGATGTTTCCGTTGTGATGTGTATCTGTGATGTATGTGTTGTACTTGAGTTGTATAATAGACAGACTTTTATAACTGTCTATCTTGTGTTGTTGAATCTGAGTAACTCTGATATGTAATAGACTGTGTAATAGTTATGTTATATATTATATTTTGTTTCCTTTCGCTGTGAGATTCTGATTTCGTTGAGCTCTTTTCTTCTATCTATTCAATTTCTACCTCTTTCTTTCTTAAGGATGATACGTCTTTCTGTGGAATGAAACGCGGGCCGTTTCACTTGGTATCAGAGCATAGGTTGAGATAATACCTAGGCTCTGGAGTGATGTCTATCTTGAGAGCACGTATTTGTGATTTTTAACTATATACATATATAAATTTGTTGGGTATCTGTTCGGATTTACAACATGAGTTCTAGAGGAGTTTTATCTCTCTATCTTTGATTGCTTAGCCCTCCTACCTTTGTACCAAGCTCTATAGATGGATAAACAAGAAAGATCAAATCCGTGGAAGCTTAAGATTTTCTTATCTTCCCCATAGTTTCTATAGAAACCTTTTATTTAATCTAAAGTGTTTTGATCTTGTTTGGATTTGGATTGGTTGGATGGTATTGGGCTGTTGATGTAAGAAGCAAGGATTGTATCTTTGAAAGCTGAGTTGAGAAGAATCGCAAAAGTGACTTGCGATAATGCCAGTGTTCTTTTGAGTCATATTCTACATGGAGTCAGGTATCTCCAGGAGGTGTAGAGTCCATCGAGGTGGTCAGAGATTTTTTGAATTTTTCGAAGGAGTGAAGGTTTTCCTCATCGGGAGATAGAGATTTGAATCGTCTTTAGTTTCGGAAACAGGGCCTATTGTTCAGCCTTGTTTTTCCAGTGGGAGTTCAGCTGTTGTCTGTGGCCTAAACAGATGAGTCTTTTGAGATTCTGTGTGGATTTGATGAATCGAGATTAGTGATGTGTGGTATAAGTTATTCTCATGTTCATCAATGTTTTCTTGTCTACTCCATGCCCGAAGAGGAAAGCAAGCGACATTTAGAGTTAGTGTTAGAGGCTTTAAGGAAGCATTTTGTTTTGGTGATGGTAGTTCTGTAGATCCAGCCTGGATAGTTACTATTCAGGAGTAGAAGCAACGTAGTTTTCTGGTTTGGCAGAATTCTACAGGAGTAGAAGTGGACCCGAGTGTAAAGAAATTTTCTCGGATTTGAAGGCAAAGCTGACTAGCGTGCCTGTTCTAGCTATCTCTGAGGGCAAGGATATATTTGTGATCTGCTCGGACATTTGTGTGTGTCTGATAGATGAGGTGAGTCAATGATGGTTAGTGTTCCAGTTCTGAGATGGATGGTCAAGGGAACATTGAGGATCATCGGAAGGATTTGTGTTCCGAATTCTTGGATTTTGAAGCAAGAAGTTTTGGCAAGGAGTCATCGATCCAGGTTATGTCCAGCCAGGGTGTTCAGAGAATATGGATATGAAGAGAACCTTCTAGTGGCCAAGTACGAAGTAGGATATAGCTGCTTTCATATTTGGATGTGCGATCTGTCAGCAGGTGTTGGTGATCAGCAGAAGACCGCCGGTTTGTAGTAATCTTTGGAGGTTCCGAAGTGGAAGTTCCAGTGGGAAGTGATTTCTTTGGGTTTCTTCAAAGGTTTTCCAAGGACCAAAGAGGGAATTATAGGAATATGGGTGATTGTAGATTGGTTAACCAAGAACGCCCATTTTATTCTGGTTGAGGCAATTCGTTCTGTAGCATTTTTTAGCTGAGTTTTTCTTGAAAGTTTGTCTGACTGCTTGGTGTCTCAGTCAGCATTGTTAGCAATTGTGATCTTATCTTCTCCAGCTAGTTTTGGAAGGTTGTGTGATCAGCTTGGGGTTCGAGATTAAATTTGGATACAGCCTATCGTTCCCAAACCAACGGAAAGGCTGAACCAAATCTTAAAGTTTTGAGAGAGCTTGTGCTTTGAATTTTGTGGATGTTAGGAGGATCATCTTCACTTATTGGAATTCCCATATAAATTATCAAACGAGCATCTGGATGCCACCCTGTGAAGTTTTGTTTGGAAGACCTTTCTGTGGAGTAGAGTCGGAAGATCATCTGGTTCTTGGTTCAGTTTTGGTCTGTGAGGTATCTGCGGTGGTGGAGCTTATCAGGAGAAGATTAGTGTTGTAGTCTTCAGGTTGAATTGCCAGTTTGGATGGTTGGAATTCACATTATTTTTCACGTATATCTTTTGAGGAAATACATGAATGATCTATCTTTTGTTGTGGAGTTAGGATTTCAGAGTTTGTCTAGGGAAACTCTGAATAATTTTAAGGAGACTTATCTGGATCTATGTCCGGATAGCTAGGATTGTTTGATTGAATGGATTGGTTGTTTAAATGAACTATTTGTTTGGATATATTGTTGTTGGTTGATAATGTTTGGTTGATAGGAACGCTTGAATAGTTTAAATGAAATAAAAGATTTTGGATTATCTTTATTTTAAATTTCGGGGACGAAATTCTTTTATGGAGGGAGGAGTGTAATATCCCAGAATTTCGGAGAATTTAAAATGAGATAATCTGTTAATTAAATCATTTAAAATTGATAAAGTGGTTATCTTCATATATAAATAACCAAAATAAAATTTATGTGATGTTTTTAAATTTAGAAATTAATTGATTTCAAATGGAATAATTATTTAATTTGTGTTTGATTTTTGATAAATTTGACATTTTAATTTAATAAGTATTGTTTAAATATATGTTTATTTAATAATTAACTTTAAAATTAGAATTTAATATTTCTTAATTTAAAAGTGTATTTGTTTAGTTTAATAAAAGCATATTTGATTTGAAATTTAAGTTTAAATTGAATTTGAATTTTTATATTTGAAATTTGAATTGGAATTTGTAATTTAAAAAGAATGTATATCTTGAAATACATTTGTATATAAAAGATTTATGAATAAAGTTTTATTTTAAAAATAAGATTTGTTTTTATATTAATTTAAAACAAAAGAATTTTATTTATATAAATTTGGAAAATATTTATTTAATAGTAAATAAATACAAGAGCATTTAAATTAACATGTAAAAATGGATTAAATAATTTTATATTATTTTATTGGGAATCTAATTAGTTTCTATCTTATTTTCTTTTGAAAGTTTTATTTTTATAAGAAAAGAAAATGGATTTATAAATTTATAAAAGCATTCATAAATTAGTAATGTATTTACAAATTAAGCAAATTGATAATAAAGGGTTTTAAAAATCATTTTAAAATAATTTAAAAATAATGAGTGACATGTATTCATTTTTAAACATCATAGAATACATGTGTTAAGAAATTAAGCTTGGGTTTTGACAAATGTAGTCAAAGATACAAGTGTCTATTTCTTTATTTTATTTTCTTTAAATTTTATTTAACCTTAAAATTCATTTTTATAAAATCCTATTATCTTCTTTCTTCTTTTTCTTTGAATACAAACAAGAATCCATGGCCACCCTTGTATTAAAAGTTCTCAAGTTCAATCTGAAACACTGAAATTCCTTCTCAGGTCTGAAAACTACTTTTATCAAATTTGAAACCCATATTCAATTCCTCAGAAATAAAAATCTGAATTTTTTTTACTGATCTCCTCAAACCATTCATTTCCGAACCCTATGTTGCTTTTATTAAAACCTAAAAAAAAACTATTCAAATCCTCATGTTCAAGAAGAAGAAAAATCTCTGAAACCAGAAAATCAAACCTGTAGCAAAACTTCACCCAAATCCTCAAGTTCATCTTCAACAAAAATCTGCAGTATTTTTATCATGCATGTAGCATGTTTCAACTGCATGCCTGAGATCAAGCTTCAAAATGCAACCTGTCAATCCAATTTTAAAGCTTCAATGCAATTTGGAAAACAACCCATTTTCAAAAGCTTTGAGCACCACCATAGTTCCAGTTTTAAAGAAATCAAGTATCAAAGTTTATAGCAGAGTCTACTATCGGTAATAATGCAAAGTTTCTGGAATTGCAACATCAGTTTTCAAAATTTTAAGGGGGGGTTTCCATTCCAGTTCCTAAACTCTGTGCAAAGTTAAAAAGAGGTGAGTAAACAATTAATCTAAGTCTTAAGTAGGATAAAATTTGTTGCTTAAGTGATATTGATTTTTGCATGTGCGGATAACAGTTTAAATTCTGTACTTATGAAAGCATTTGTTTCTGCATACCTGTTCCTTTGTTATTTCATGTTCACAAGAGTTTATAAATTAACAAAATTCAAAGTTTTTCATATAAACACTTTGAAGTTTTGAACTAAAACAAATTAGTTAAGTTTTAAACTCATCTAGCTTATGAAATCATGTTTAAACAAATGAAGTTTAGAATTTACCTGTAAGTTAAAATATGCTGTGAAAACTTATAAAATGAAATAAATAAAATTTTGAATTTTATTGATTCATGTTTATGTAATGAATCATCATTCGAAATTATGATTTTTAACACAAAAATCCAGATTTTTAAAAATGGATTGAATATGGACTTTGGGGTTTTCTGTAAAGTGGGTTTTGGGGAAATTCTGGAGGCTGATGCAATTGGATTGATCGGGGTTGCTATTGGAGGTGGGAAAGGCCATGGGGGTTCGGGGAAAAATGGTGATTGAGGCTATAAGAGGTTGTGGTATTGGCAATGATCGAGAATGGGTTTTATACCCTAGTTTGGTCGATGCAGGAAATTTTGTGTCTGAGCTTTTCTCTGTTGATCGAGCGTCGTGAAATTTCGGCTGGGGGTAGCGCATCGGCTTGGCAAGGGATGGTCGGCACCGCGCGACTTCTTGTGACCGGAGTTTGGTGGTTGAAGGGAGACTGTGTGGGGTTGTTTGGGTTTGGGTTCTGCAGTATTACCAAATTTGGATTCGAGGCGAGTATGTGTGTTTGAGTGATCGTATTTGGATGCTGGGGTGTTGAGAAAGTTGCCGGAGGTGGTGACGTTGGTCGGAGGTGACCAACGGAGGCATGCATCTACACGAGATGGTGGTTGGGTGTCAGCAAGTTTAGCATGGGAAAATCTCGAAGTCGCGTTCGAGGCTGGCATGGGGGAAACTCGAGATGTTCTCGAGTGTGTTGGTTTGGGAAACCTGTACTATTTGTTAATTGTATTTAATCAAAGTTTTTTTTAAAAAAAGGATGGAAGAAAGGCACTCGGGTTTTGACCCGAGTAAGTAAAGGGTTTGACCCGAAGCAGTAAACTTGAACAGTTTTAAAAAGATTTTTAAGTGGTTTTAAAACTTGTTTCTGAAATTTTAAAATTTAAATTAGTTTAAACCTTATATAAATTTCTTGATGTTTTAATGAATGTTGCATTAAAAATATTTTAAGAAGTTTTGAAGTTTGTTAAATTTAAACATTTGTTAAGAAATTTTAAAACGTTTTTTGAAATCGAGTTTTGAATGTAATTTTAATAGTTTATATAAAAAGATAAGTTTAAATTTAAATTGAAACTAGCTTTTTAAAATCATAGATTGATAAATGTTCAAATTGTGTTTTGATAACTTTAATTTATCAAGCTAAAAGATTGTTTTAACTTAAACTTAATTAATAATTTAATTAAGTAGGGATAGTTGTAAAGTAAAGTTGTAAATATGTTAAGTCAATTAAAGCATATATAGATAAATGTTTTGTCTTAATTAAGGTTTTAATAACTTAATTTTGATTAAGTTAATTTAAAGAAACTAAGTTTAATTTATTAGTTAAATATAAAGGATTAATTAAGAAATTAATTAAGGGAAATAATTTACTTGATTTACAAATGGTTAAGGGTTAAGTTTAATTAATTTAAGATTAATTAAATTGTTATTAGAAGATCATTAACTAGATTATTAATTAATGATTAAGGACACATAAATCAAGTAATTAAGTGAAATTAAACTTAATTAATTAAGTGGTTAAGATTTATTAATTAAGTAATTAATAAGTTGTTAATTAAGTAATAAAGGTTACTTAATTAGTATTTAAGAAGTGTTTAACTTGTAATTAAATTTTATTAATTAATAATTAGAGAATAATTAATCCATAATTAAGGATTAATTAAGAAGTTGTTAAATGGTAATTAATTGATTAATCAATTGTGATTAAGGATTAATCAAATGGTAATTAAGGATTGATTATCTGTTAATTAGGGATGGGTTAACAGTTTAATTAAGGGTTAATTAAATGATTAATTAACTGGTGATTAAGGAGTAAGTAATCTATAATTAAGTTCTTAATTAATAATTGATAATTAGGTTTATTAATTAATAATTAAGAGATAATTAATTGGTTAATTAATAATTAATTAATTATAAAAGTAATTATGGATTAATTAATGTGTATTAAGAGATACTGATTAATAATTAAGGTTATTAATCGATAGTAGATGGATTATTAATCAGTTAATTAAAAGTTAATTAATTGGTTATGAAAGTAATTAAGGATTAATTACTTTGTATTAAAGGAGATTAATTAATAATTGAGGTTTATTAATTGATGATTAAAGGACAATTAATCTGGATTAGGGATTGATTAATTGATTAATTAAGTTAATCAAGGAGTGATTAATTAATTAAGGTTGGTAATTAATTAATGATTGTATAAGCAAGATTAGGGGTTGATTCTTAAGGGATTAATTTAAGAAATTAAATTAATTATGATATGAATTGATAATGCTTGCTTACGGATGATTGGTTAATGAATATCTGAATTGGATGATATCTATTGGATTGATATCTATTGATGATGTGTTGTGACATTCTGTGATATGATATTGGTTATATCAATGATAAATGTGTGATATTTATCTATGTTAATGTTGTGTGATTTCAAAGCATTGAATTGTATTGAATTGAATTGAATTGTTTAAACCTTTAAACAACTTGGCCTTTAAGACACGTTTGGTTCGATGAGACCGGGATCAGGTATCAAATTTGATTATCCGAAAACCACATTGATCTAAGTTAAACGTTACGTCGTGAATTCAAGTGAAGATCGAGTTGAAGACTCAAGTGTAAGAACTATCTGTCATTAAGAACTCTGAGGGTGATTCCAATACGAGTATAACGGAGATAGTACTTTCAGGTTCGAGATGGAGTTTTTAGAGTGCAAGGTTATTGTCGTTAACTCTGAGGGTGATTCCAAATTGAGTGTAACGAGATAATGCCTGCGGCTTCGTTCGAACCCGGAACGAACTTGTATGGATTGAATGCTTTCAGAACATCGTCAGGTGGGCGATGAGCATTCTAAGATAGATGTGTTCTATAAAGGTAATATAGCCTCAAGCCTCATCAACCGGGAATGGCTAAAACATGGGAGGTGCGACAAGGCTAAGTGGGTCATGCCCAAGTAGGACGAGATTTACCCCTGTCTAGATCTCCCTTTTTATTTCGGCTGTGTGGGGGCGATTGCTAGCTAGAATCACCGGGGTGGTCTTGTTCGGAACTATTCAGTAAGGAATGGTTCCGGCTTTGTGTTGCAGAGGAGTTAGGGTGGCTTCTCGGTACGGTGATCTAGGCCACGTACTGTGACGGGCGGTACCCCAGTAGCCCTGTCATTGCTGGAAACCCATTCTTCCTACGTGCCCCTACGGTTTTGATTGTATTACCCACTTTTGTGGCTAGTAGCTAGAATCTAATAGATGTAACAATTTCGGCTATTTTCTATTTACTTAAAAACCATAGACGCTATTATAAAATCATTGGATTTCCTATCAAATGTTTTGGTTAGCGTAAGGTAAAAACTTACCCATGTTTATGTGTGGGGAGTCTTACGTGATACCTTTTGTTTTCAAAGGATTTTTAAAGGTTAAGCAACTTTAACCCATTTACTCACACCAGACCCATGTCTGACCCGGAGTTTATTCTGTTTTCTTAAACTCTTGGGTACTCAAATTTTTACGAGTAACCAAGGGATTCAGGTCTGCTTTGACGAATACTGGAGGAGTTATGGAGCAGGAGGCTTCAGCGCTAGTAGTTATTTGGTGTTTCCGCTGTGATGTATATCTGTGATGTATGTGTTGTACTTGAGTTGTATAGTAGACAGACTTTTATAACTGTCTATCTTGTGTTGTTGAATCTTAGTAACTCTGATATGTAATAAACTATGTAATAGTTATGTTATATATTATATTTTTTTTCGTTCCGCTGTGAGATTCTGATTTTGTTGAGTTCTTTTCTTCTATCTATTCTATTTCTACCTCTTTCTTTCTTAAGGATGATACGTCTTTCTGTGGAATGAAAGACGGGTCGTTTCACCAGCAGCCTCCTTCTCATCTTCGGAAGCTTTACTCGTCCACCTACTAAAAAGTGAAAAACCAAAACTCTCAATCTACTCAAATCAGTTTTGAGCACCTGAGAGTTTAAGGGAAAAAAACATAAACTTCGAGTCAAACATAAAGCTTGGTGTAAATAATATTATTACGGCTCGGTTAATTGATATTAAGTGAGACCACGCTGCTTAGAGGAACGGGTTTCCCCTTAATAATATCCCTTTAAACGTATCTTTTTGCAAATCAAAATCCTAAAACCAAAATGGTTAATCGAATAGATTATATCAATAATAGTAAATACTACACATGCTCAAAACAGGTAATAGATGGGCCATCTGTCTGAAAAATTGTAGTTTTGTTTGGCTAACTACTAATCTTTGGCTGACTCGGGCCTACCAGATAAACTAAACAAATTATCAAACACCTGTTAGACATACTTTAAAACGATCTGTCCTTAACTTCCTTCTTCAAGGGTCTCCTGATCCTAATGGTTTTACGGGCTCACCAATAACCTATCCTTCTTTTCTATACATATATATTCCTTTCTATGAGTAACCATCATTTAAGTCTTACCTGTGACCAAGCCCTACACATTGGAATTTTAGATTAAAATTAGCTTGGGTCTAAAGCTAATGTATAGGGCATGACCCTACACTAGTCCTATCTGATATACAAATATCTGAGTCATTTTACTTAGGGTTAACTACCCTTTAAATTTTCCTTGAAAACCTTTTCCAAATGATTTAACCCATTTAAATCATCAAATTGATTTAATCCCTTTAAATCGTACTTAAATAAGGAAAACATAACATTTTCTTTACACAAATCTCTTTGCCATGATATATGCTTCACTCAAGACATTATTGATGAAAACATTCGAAATCTTTGTTTAAAACCTTTAAACAATCTTATTTGAAAACAATGAAAGTATCTCTTTCGATATAAGTAAACTACTTTACTTAATTACCTTAGGCCTAAAGACCAAACATACCTTTCAAAACCATTGACAGTAGTCCTTTTGAAAACATTGAAAACACCTTCTTCGAAAGCTTTATAAACCTTAGACATCCTCTTTTAAAATCCTTTAAATATGCCTTTCGAAACCATTGGAAACCTTCCATTTAAACCAAGGTAAACCTTTCGAAAATACTGGAAACCATTCCTTTCGAAACCTTTACTATTTACCTTTCGAAAGCATTAAATTATACTACTTAAAAAACCATTCGAAAGAATTGGGTTCAAGTTAAAACATGTGGAAAAAACTACTGAAACCATTCCTTTCAAAACCTTTGGGTTTAACTTTCATAATATCAGAAAAGGTCTTAAACAACTAAGTTGAATGCAACTCTTTCGAAATCAATTTCCTAAGTAAAGAAGTGGATGGTATCAAAACCTATCACTTTGAAAGCAGTGGAGAAGCAGCTTTAATTTTTAAAATTAAAGACCCTTTCGAAACCAATATGAGTCAAAAGGAAAAAAAAGGCGATAACAAGGGTTTCAACCTTATTGAAAACATTTACTTTAAAACAAGGGCGCAACCTCATTCGAAAGCATTATTTCTTTAAAACCAATGACCAACTCGAACACTATCTTATTCAAAATCATTCTTTTCGAAAGCAAAGCAGGTGCATCTCCATTTAAAAGACATAAAAGGTTTCGACCCCAATTCACTACGTACCAAGTCTTTGATATCATGTGCATTGATTTCGACCAGGTCAGAGGTGAAGGTACTAAGTCGAAAGGTGGCTTCCGAAGATGATGAAGATCGGAACCTTTTAAAATCTTATTTTTTAACTTAAAAAGGTAATTCTTTTAAACTAACCTGCTTGTTTATCATCTTATAATTGGTTGCCTTAACTTTTCAAAATATTTTCTAAAAGGTGCTGTCGAATTTCAAAGATTAACATTTTAAAACATTTGCAAATAGCTCCTTCTCCTTTTATAAACATATGAAACACTTAAACCCCACACCTTAAATAATTTTATATATTTATTAAAACACTTAGGAATATTCTATAAAAATTCTCATAAATCACTTTTAATATGTTTTCTAATATATTTAAATTTCTGACCCAAAAGAAATATATAATTATATAATTAATTTCAAACTCAAATATCCATTTTCTGCACTAGAAAATTAATACTAAATCCACATTAATTCAAAAAATTATAAAACTTGAAAATCATCTCTAAAATATCATTTCCGATCATATACTAAAATCGTAAGGCATTTGGATGTCACTTGATAGGTTTTTCAATCCAAAGCATGTCATAAAATCAATATGAAGAAGCATAATTCATCAACAAGTATATATATCTAATTATCATTCAAAACATGGCAATTTACTTTGCAAAATCATTTGGGTCTAATCTTAGAAACCGAAAACATCAAAATATGAGATGTAATATATTACTCACCTTAGCTCTGTTTTTTAAGGAGTTGAGATTTGATCTTGGATTGAATTTTAATTAAGGTTTTCCTCTTGATTTAGCATTTCTTCTCTTACTCCTCTTTAATGGTGGCCGGCCTCTAGGTTTAGTGTTTTAGATTGTGAATGTGGGAAATGTTATGGTATGAAGGGTTTAGGGTATAAGGTGTAGCTTATTCCTATATTGCCCATATCTAGTTTCCCTTTCCTATTTCATTTTAAACCCATTTAATTCATTACCTAAGTCGGCATGGCTACACCTTATGTATTCAAATCTCAATCACTTAACCATTTAATCTTTGTATTATTCTATTTGATTTAACTAATTGAATCTCTTGAATAATGTTATCTAAAATTAAAGGTGTTACATAGAACTAGAATATTAGGTCATAAGTTTGCATGCAGTCTATATGTTTTTGATTGCATAGATTACGAGATCATCTTGGGTATGGATTGGCTGGGTAAGTATGAGGCTAGGATATTTTTCCAAGATGGGGAAATATCATTAAGACACCCTAATATTCATAATCAAATTATATTCTCAGTGGAGAATTCTGACCAAAGTAGTTGTGTTTTGTTAAGTGCTATGGAAGTGGGAGAAGAGTTAAGTCGGGTTCGTGTAGCAAGAGAGTTTACAGATGTCTTTGAGCCGGTTATAGGACTATCACCAACACGAGATGTTGAGTTTCAGATAGATCTTGTACCAGGAGTTGAACCTGTCAGTGGACCACCAAGCAGGATGGCAACGACCGAGATAAAGGAATTGAAGGTGCAGCTAGTGGATTTAGAAAGAAGGAATTTTATTGGACCAAGCAGTTCTCCTTAGGGAGCGGTTCTGTTGTTCGTGAAGAAACCAGATGGGTCATTAAGGATGTGTATCGACTATCGTGAGTTAAACAAGAGGACGATAAAGAATAAGCATTCTTTGCAAAGAATAGATGACTTGTTCGATCAGTTATGTGAAGCCATAGTGTTTTTCCAGTTGGATTTGGCAACAGTTTCCATAAGTTGAGGGTGGTAGAGGATATTATTCCATTGACAGCATTTCGGACTAGGTACGTTCATATAAGTGGCTAGTGATGCCATTTGGGTTAACAAAATACTCCTTCTTTCTTCGTGGATTTGATAAACTGATTTTTTTTAGAGTACTTAGATAGATTATATTCATGTTTATAGATGACATTTTAGTATAGTCTAACGATGAAAGAGTGCATGAAGATCATCTTAGAGTGGTGCTTGAGATGTTGAGGCAGCATCAGCTGAAGATGAAGTTTACCAAGTGTCATTTTTGAAAGAAAGAGGTCAAGTTTCTTGGTCACGTGGTTTTAGAGAAAGGCTTGTAAGTCGATCCAGATAAGATCGAAGCTGTTAATAATTGGAAGAGATCAGGGACGGTGACAGAGATTAGAAGTTTTTTGGACTTGCTGGCTATTACCGGAGATTTATTAAGGACTTCTCCCGGATAGCAGCACCTTTGACTAAGTTAACTAGAAAGGATATGAAGTTTTTCTGGTCCGAAAAATATGAGGAGGCGTTCCTTAAGTTAAAGCATTTGTTGACCAAATGCCCCTATATTAGTAGTTCCAGATGGAAACCAATGATTGGTGGTGTATACTGATGCATGTGGGACTGGATTGGGAGCTGTATTGATGTAGTGGGGTAAAGTTATTGCCTACGCTTCACGACAAATTAGACCACACGAAGTGAGATATCATAATCATGATTTGGAGTTGGTTGCGGCGATCTTCGCATTGAAGATTTGGAAACATTATTTCTTAGGGGAGAGATTTGAGCTATACACAAATCATAAGTCTTTAAGTTGCTTATTCTCTGAGAAGGAGTTGAATATGAGACAGGCAGAGGTGACTGGAGTTTTTAGCTGCTTATGATTTTGGTATAAAGTGTAACCCAGGAAAAGGAACTATATGTTTGCGCCAAAATTGGTCACAAACACCCAATAGTTGATTATTCACAGTCACAGATCTCAGATGAACAATAAGTACTAAAATCACTCAGCAAATTCACAATAAAGCAGTAAATGACAAAGGATTTATAGTGGTTTGGCGATCTTGCCTACGTCCACTCTGAAGTTGGTGACTTTATTGATTCACTTGATGATTTCAATCCGTTACATCAGATTACAGTAAGCTATAGCTCTGATGTTCGAATACAATGATGATAGAAAGATGTAGAATTGAATCCGGTAGAGTCTGGACGTCGAATGGCCAAAAGATCCCTCTTCAGAAGGCTCCAGGGTGCTATTTATAGGCGTAGGAGGCTGAGATCGCGCTCAAACTTCGGGAGACTTCTTCTGGCACGTGAGTGGGCCCACGCGACTGACCACACCAAGTTTTGACTCGATCTGTGATCGATACTAAATGATTTCGTATCCATCAAAAATTGATCCAATCGAGCTGAAACTTGGCAGGAACAATCCTTACCTTGTATGGAAGATGCAGTGAAAATTTCGTGGCATTTGGATTTGTGCTTTGGGAGATATGATCGATACGAGTTGTAATGTTTCAGTTGGCTATTTGTTTCAAACCCATCAATTTGAAACGATCCCTTCGACTCGATCACCTCACGCGGTCTCGTGATGATATGGCACGCACACTTCGTCTCGATCCGGTCTTTACTCCGAGTTGACCGTATCGACTCCATAAATCTTTCCTTGTTCGTATCGAGGGATGACACATCACCCAGGCTAGTTGACCTGATGGATACGAACAAGCCTCTGCTCATGGATTCAAACATGGTCTCATGATGGAGACGAAGCAGAGAATCTCTGATGGATGCGAAGTCGACGTTAGGTGATCATTACGAAGTAGACTACATACTGATGGATTCAAACAAGGAGCCATGCCGATGGATTCGAATAAGACTCTCTTGCCGAAGTTTGATCGATACGAAGTTCATTGATGCGAAGACCTGGCCATTCCGATCGATACAAAGTAAGCAAGCTCGATGGATACGAACTATGTATGGTTGATGGATACGAAACGCACCAACCTGATGGATATGAACCGTGGTCCTTCGATGGATTCGAACATCACATCTTCCCTAACTTGCATCGATCATATCTCATTCATGCGAACCCCGATTGACCTGAAATTTGGAACGTTGGTTCCCATGACTTTGCTTGCCGTGTCCTACAATTGTAGCCTGATCCGGACTCGGACAAAATTCATCGATATCCATAGTGAAGCAATGTATAACCAATCTTTGAGACGATCTATCTTTGGTTTTTTGATCAATCTTTTGGTATCGCGGCCTTGCCAAATGGCGGGATAACATTTGCCCTCCAAAACATGCCTTGCGATAGGAATGTGTGTTTTGTGATGCATAAGCTGGATGTTCATATCCTGTCACCAACCTGTAAGAACTCGATAGTTTCATATGACCTCGGACGACGATCGCTCGGTGTCGTATGCCATTTGAGGTGAATCAGGACCGTTCGCGGCGAATGATGAGACGGGACCATTCGTGATTGATGCCATTCGCGGCAAATGATGACATGGGACCGTTCGTGGTCGGATGCCGTTCGCGGCAGATGAAGAAACAGGACCGTTCGCGGTTGGATACCGTTCGTGGCAGATGATGCAATGGGACCGTTCGCGGTCGGATGCCGGTCGTGGCGAACTGTGACCGTTCGAGGTCGGGTGTAATCGTTCGCGATCGAATGTCATATAAGGTGAGTTGCGACCGTTCGCGGTCGGGTGCCGTACGAGGCAGAATGTGATCGTACGCGATCGGATATCATACTAAGTGAACCATGACTGTTCGCGGTTGGGTGCCGTTCGAGGCAAATTGTGATCGTTCGAGGTCATGTGCCGTTCGAGGCGAATTGGTGTGCCCGAGGGGACTTAGCATTATGGATGCCAGATTTCACGTTCGGGTGAGTTTCTGAATCAAAGACTTTGGCGGTTCATCGCCATACAAGAGGTGCTTGTGGACCGTTCGCGATCCAAAGCATACACAAGTAACTTCTTCTATAGAATTGCAAATATCAAATCAACGTTCACATGAATTCCATAACTGAAATGTCCAGACATAGCTAAGTCTAAATGTCCAAATCAAAACGAAACAAGGCAAAGCAAGGTGTCAAAGTGTAAGTTCTCACTACGAGATCGTTAATAAACATTCAGAGCATGCCTTTGGATAGTTCGTGATCTCATACATGTTTAGTGAGAAGTTTACGACTTGTTCATCGTTATTTCAATCAATTGATAATCATGTGGTGTCCCGGTTCAAGATCACCCCTACCTGAAGTAGACGGTGGTCGCTCCGGCTCCACCGCTGGAGCTCGCCTCCTCACATACTGAAGTAGCATACCGTTCCTAATATGCCCTTCCACCTCATCCTTCAAATGTCTGCAGTCGTTTGTGCTATGACCGTTCAGTTCGTGGAACAAGCAACATTTGTCTGATTTCGTCTCGTCAATAGTTGGATCCCTTCGCATTGGTCTAAGATATGGAACTTGCTCTCTTGTATCCTGATAGATTCGCTTCAAACTCTCATTCAGCTCAGAGTAAGTGATGAATCGCGGCTCCCTCCATGGCCACTTTGACCTGTCATCATTATTCTCAGCCTTTCTTTTTTCCTTTACTAGTCTCCACACCCTTTCCAGGTGGATTTCCGCCTTTGATTTCGAAAACGTCAATCCCTTCCTCTCTTTCTGCACTAGCATCTTCCAATCGCAAAAACTTTTCCGCCTCGTTATAGAATTCTCCTAGATCCATAGGCGGATCTTTAGTTAATGAATTTTTGAATTCTGTGCCATCAGCTATTCCAGACATAGCTGCCATCATAACCATGGATGGATCTGACCGATCCACCGATGATGCTGCCGCATTGAACCACGTCAGAAAACTCCTCAAAGACTCTCTAGCTTTCTGCTTCAAAGTTTCCAAACTCATCGCATTCTTGGGTCTTGCGATGTGTACCCTGAATTGCCTCATGAATTTCTTGGTTAAATTTTCCCAAGTTCCTATGGAGCCACTTTCCCGCTGTCTAAACCATAATGCTGCAATATCCGTCAGATATAATGGAAAGCACCGGGCCATAACTTCTTGTGATGCCCCCAGCACCTCCATGTGCCTCATATACTTCGTCAGATGGACCGCGGGGTCCGTCCTCCCATTGTACATCTCCACTGATGGTAACTTGAACTCTGGTGGGTTCCTAGCCATCCTAATTGCAGGAGAAAAGGGACTCCTGTTCATGTCTTCAAGATCTATATTCACTAATCCACCTCTAATGGCTCGCCTGACCATCTCCGCCAATCTATCATTATCTCCAAGATGCAATCCTCGTTCATCGTTGTCGACCTGCCCCCCGAGTCCACGAGAGCCTTCTGGAATCCGCCCCCCTGGTTGAGCGTTCATCCCTCTGCTACTTCCAGGTTGCTCAGATGCCCCTATCTCTCTCTCTGGGATTGGATCAACATGCTCCAAGTGTGTGCCCCCTAATCCAGGTGCTAAGCTGGATGGTCCTGCTTCGTTCTGGACTCCATCTGCTCCTCGGTTCTGTGCTGCAAGTTGCCCAATCTGTTGAAACAAACTCTGGATCAACTCCTCTTGTCTCTTCATCATTGCCTCCATCTCATCCCTGGTGATGAAGATCGATGCCTGATTCGCTCCTGAGGAAGCCTCTTAACTTCACTCATGTTGACTTCTCTCTGGCCTCTGCCTCCTACTCGTTTGCCTTGTCATAGCTCCTTAGATCTGAATTCATAAATCTTTAAATTCAACTTCTCCTGAATTAACCTTATCAGTGAAAGCACCAAAGTGTTTGCGCCAAAATTGGTCACAAACACCCAATAATTGATTATTTCACAGTCATGGATCTCAGATGAACAATAAGTACTAAAATCACTCACAAATTCACAATAAAGCAGTAAATGACACAGGATTTATAGTGGTTCGGCGATCTTTCCTACGTCCACTCTGAAGTTGGTGACTTTATTGATTCACTTGATGATTTCAATCCATTACAGCAGACTACAGTAAGCTATAGCTCTGATGTTCGAATACAATGATGATAGAAAGATGTAGAATTGAATCTGGCAGAGTCTGGACGTCGAATGGCCAAAAAATCCCTCTTTTGAAGGCTCCAGGTGCTATTTATAGGCGTAGGAGGTTGAGATCTTGCTCAAACTTCGAGAGACTTCTTCTGGCACATGAGTGGGCCCATGCGACCGACCCCACCAAGTTTCGACTCAATCTGTGATCGATACGAAATGATTTCGTATCCATCAAAAATTGATCCAATCGAGCTGAAACTTGGCAGGAACAATCCTTACCTTGTATGGAAGATGCTGTGAAAATTTCGTGGCATTTGGATATATGGTTTGGTATATATGATCGATACGAGTTGGAATGTTTCGGTTAGCTGTTTGTTTCAAACCCATCAGTTCGAAACGATCCCTTCAACTCGATCAGCTCACATGGTCTCGTGATGATGTGGCACGCACACTTCGCCTCGATCCGGTCTTTACTCCGAGTTGACCGTATCGGCTCCATAAATCTTGCCTTGTTCGTATCGAGGGATGACAACGTCACCCAGGCTCGTTGACCTGATGGATACGAACAAGCCTCTGCTCATGGATTCGAACATGGTCCCATGATGGAGACGAAGCGGCGAATCTTTGATGGATGCGAAGTCGACGTTAGGTGATCATTACGAAGTAGACTACATACTGATGTATTCGAACAAGGAGCCATGCCGATGGATTTGAATAAGACTCTCTAGCCGAAGTTTGATCGATACGAAGTTCATCGATGCGAAGACCTGGCCATTCCGATCGATACGAAGTAAGCGAGCTCGATGGATACGAACTATGTATGGTTGATGGATACGAAACGCACCAACCTGATGGATACGATCCATGGTCCTTCGATGGATTCGAACATCACATCTTCCCTAACTTGCATCGATCATATCTCATTCATACGAACCCCGATTGACCTGAAATTTGGAACGTTGGTTCCCATGACTTTGCTTGTCGTGTCCTACCAATTGTAGCCTGATCCAGACTCAGACAAAATTCATCGATATCCATAGTGAAGCAATGTATAACCAATCTTTGAGACAAGCTATCTTTGGTTTTTCGATCAATCTTTTGGTATCGCGGTCTTGCCAAATGGTGGGATAACACTATGGTGGCGGATGCTCTTAGTAAAAGACATCAGAATGTGGTGTTAGTTATGTTAGCCGGATATGGAAAGATTTAGAAGCTTTGATTACTTGTAGTGTGCAGTTAAGATCGACTACTAGTTCTAGTCAGAGTACAGCCATGTTGTCCTGTTTAGAAGTTTGATTGTTGTTGATCAAAAGGATTGCTTCTAAGTAGAGGGAGGATCTAGAATTAGCCGAGAAGATTAGAAGGCTTGAGCTTGGAACTGAGATCAATGATCTAAGAGGTTTTAGTCTTGACTAGAGAGAATGGCTGAGAAAAAAGGGACAATTATGTGTTTCAAAAGTTGAGGACTTAAGGAAAGAAGTTTTTAAAGAATTTCATCAATCCAAATTTACAATTCATCTTGGTGGGGCCAAGAAGTATCAAGATATGAAGAGGAGCTTCTATTGAGAAGGCATGAAGAGGGATGTTGGCTTGTGGTGCAAGCTACAACAAGTAAAGAGCGAACATTAGAAGCCAAGTAGGTTACTACAACCTTTAGAGATTCTAGTTTGGAAATGAGATCTGATATCCATGGATTTTATAGACGGTTTGCTAAGGTCAAATAGAGGAAACGAAAGTATATGGGTCATAGTGGACAGGTTAACCAAGAGTGCCCATTTCATTCTAGTTAAGTCAACTAGGACGACACCTATTTTAGCAAAGTTGTTCATGAAGAACATAATTAGACTACATGGGATTCCTAATAGTATAGTCAGTGATAGAGATGCTTTATTCACAAGTGAATTCTGGAAAAGTCTACATGATATGTTATGCACTAAGCTTAAGATGAGTATTGCATATCACCCTTAGACAGATGGGAAGACAGAAAGAGTCAATAAGGTACTTGAGGATTTATTGAGAGCTTGTGTATTGGACTTTGGTGGATCTTGGAAAGATTACCTACACTTAGTGGAGTTTTCGTGTGTTGATAGTTACTAGACTAGTATAGGAATGGCGCCTTTTGAAGCTTTGTGTGTAAGGCCATGCAAATCACCAGCTTGTTGGTTGGAGACTGGAGATAGATTAGTCTTAGGTCTAGATCGAGTTAGAGAGACGACAGAGAAGATTGAGTTAATCCGAGAAAGGATGAAGGAAGCTCGGTCCAGATAGAAGAGTTACACGGATAAGAGGCATAAAGACCTAAAATTCCCAGTTGGAGATAAGGTATTCCTTAAGGTATCACTAATAAAGGGTGTAGTATGATTTGGAAAGTCAGGGAAATTGACACTGAGATATGTCGGTCCGTTTTTAGTTATAGAGAGAATTGGAAAGCTCGCATATAGAGTAGAGTTGCCGAGCAATATGCCAGGTGTCTATAATGTATTTCATGTATCTCATCTTCGCAAGTATGTGCATGATCCAGAGGCTACTATTCCTCCAACAGAGTAGGAAGAGTTCATAGTAGAGCTGAATTTGACTTTTGTGAGACAACCAGTTCACGTGTAGCGAGAGATGAGAAGAGACTGAGGAACAACACAGTCAAGTTGGCGGAATTTCAGTGGAGCGACAACGAGAAAGACTGTACTTGGGAGACAGAAGAAATGATTAGAGATACTTATCCTGATCTTCTTTGAGGGTATGTCCATATTAGATTTATATAGATAGTTGATAGTCAAGTACACTAGTATGGTTGTTAGGAGTCATTGCAGATGATTGCTATGTTTATTATTTAGTCCTTACTAAATTTCGAGGATGAAATTCTTTAAGGAGTGGAGCCTATAACACCCCTAATTTTTGATAACATTATTTAGGAGATTTAATTAGACAAATAAAATAAAATAATGTAAATATTAGAGTGATAAGGGGATTGAGATTTGAATAAACAATTAGAGGTCATGCTTAAATAATAATAAATGGGTTTATAAATGTCTTATATGTTAATTAATTAAAACAAGGGTATTCGTGTGATTGCCGCCTATATTTATATTATCCTTATATTCATGTTTCATTTCCTAATCACGTTCATTTTCATTTCATAAAAACGCAAATCAAAAGAAGAATAGTCGGCCACTACTAGAGAAAGAAAAAGGGGAAAATTAATCAAAGCTAAGGAATTAAAGCAAGGGGACTAATCTCAATCAAATCTTAAAGTCCTTATCATAATCAAGGTGAATAATAATCTATATCATCTCTATTATGTTTTTAAGATCATTTATTTTCGAGTTTAAGATTAAATCCATTTTAATGATGATTTGGATGATGATATGCTTGGATTATAACATGTTTGATTTAAACAAAATTGTTTAAATATGATTTTATACGGTTTTAAAAGTAAAACCGATTTAATTTCGAATGCCATAAAAAAATTATGTCATGTAAAATATGGTTTTGGAGACGAGTTTCAATTTTTGTAATTTCCAAGCTATGGAAAATTTAATATGAATTTTTAAAAGGAAAATATGTATAATTAAGTTTAAAATTTTATTTCGACTATTTCATGATGAATATGGGTCTGGAATTTTTATATGTCAGATAAAATATGGAAAGTAATTTTCTGTAATTTTGGGGAATTTTTCTAGGTAATTTACTATGGAGAATAAATTATTTTAGAAAGAATGACTTATTTGCATTATTGGATTTTGCATAATGGAAGGACTTATTTTTTAGATTAATCCTTGTTTTAGATCTGAGATTATGCGGTAGTAATTTTGAGGAAGAATTTGAAAAGTTTAGGCAACTAATTAAATGTTTACAACTAAGCAGGTTAGTTATAAAGTAATCACTATAAATAGCATTAATTCATCCTTACCCAGAAAGTGAGATCCGCCTCTTTTAGAAGCTCCTTTCGACTCTGTACTTCCTCTTTAACATAGTCGAAACCAACAATGTCGAAACAAACATAGTCGAAACTAATACGCTAGGTATCATAAGTGTAACGACCCGTAAATTTGTCAATTTGTTAAATTATATTTATTTTTAAAATACTCAAATATAAGATTTTTTTTAACATAGATTATGATGTTTTAAACAATAAAAAATAATGGTAATCTTGTTTTGAATAAGTATTTACGAAAATGTAAACTTTGAAGGAATATTGATAAAATGGTCGAAAACCATTTTATTGATAAACAGCTCTATAATTGTAAAACATCACGCATGGAGATTGATACATACACTTATTTTTATAATTAAATAAGAATATGACATAAAATTATTATTATTTTTTTGGAAATTAAATGTGTATATAGTGATTTTCTTATATTTAGTAATTGATTTACGAATTTAAATTGAGATTTAATGATTTAATAATTATTACAATTATTCAAATAATTGTTTTTAAATGATAATAATTCATTTTAAATAGTTATTGAGTGATAATAAATGAATTATAATAGTTTTATAAAAAAAATGTTGAATTGAAAAATACAAGAAAATCGATATCGCTTTATCGGCATACTAGCAATTTTTGTAAATAATTGTTAATAGTGATTTAAATGGTTTTATAATTCAAATGAGATTATTTTAATTAATTAATAATGATTATAAATTAATTTTCAAATTTTTTTTACATATATATATATATATGTAATTTAAATTAGAAGTGAAAATGTGACTGGAAATCGGTTTCCAATCTTCAACGATTTAACGAACGGAGTTGTTCGAAAGACATTGCAACCTTGTTTATATGTTATGTGCACATATATAACATATAAATGCATCCACTAACATATACATACATCCACATATACGTATACATAACACATTTATACATTTACATATAAATAAAGTTAAAAATATCTAACATATTTTACAAAAACTTAACCCTTAAGTCATCTAAAGTCAATGCACATGGCTTGGAAGTGATTTGAGGTGATGGAAAACATGGAGGAGGAGGACCAACGTGTGAAATGATGGGAGGAGGTGGAGGCACATGGGTGATGGGAAGGAAAGGAAGTGATGTAGGATATTTTGCAAAATTTTGGCTATAAATACACACCCTCCATCCTCCCATTTCCTGACACCATTCCACTTCTTCTTCCTCTTCTTTTCAAGCTCTAATGGCCTCTCTAATGGCTTCTCTTCATAATAAAGATAATAATAAGAAATTTATTCCAAAATAGTGCAAATATTATAAACATATGAAATACATATCCATAGATCTCAAAACTAGGCTAAATCCACACCTCTTCTTCAACATCACCCACGACACACCTCTTCTTCAACATAACCCACGACCACCATTAGATCCACCCCAAGTCGAGAGAAGGGTAGGGGAAAGGGCTATGGCTAAGAGCATTGGAGGTGATGGAGGCAAGGCCGTAAGCGCAAAGCATTTCTAGGGTGATGGTCGAGGACTTGAAAGAGAAGTGGAGTTGTTTAGGTGATGTATTAGCAAAGTGTTGTGGTGATTTGAATGTTGGTTGGAAGTTGGTTTGATTAATGGTGGTACTCAACATTTAAATTTATGAATTAACCTCTCAAGTTTAATGATACGAAAGTTTATTATGTTGGATAATTAAGCATTTGATTACTTGGTTGATTACTCTCATAGGAACGTTTAATACCGATCCATTTCAAATCATCATACTTATATTGGATGATTAAGCGTTTGATTACTTGGTTGATTAGATGATTGTTAAGATGATTGATAAATTGGTTTATAAATGACAATGAAAATGGTTAGTAAACTAGCCATAATAAATAATGGAAATAAAATCCATAAAAAAATATGTGTGTATGAAGTTATTTAGCCTCTTAATGGTTTTGAAAATATAAAAATGTTGAAAATGAATAATGTGATAATAAAATATTATGAAATGATTTAAAAAAATATTTAATGTGAAAAATATTACTTTAAATGTTTGAAAATGGTTTATAAATGTTTTATAAATATTAAAATTCAATTTGGAGAAGTTTTGATGAATATTGAAAATTGAGTCAAAATAGGCGCATCACGTAACGGTAGTTCAGGATTTCAAGCCGTAAAAATCAAACGAATACATAGCATGAAATATAGCTTTGAATTCTTCAAGATAAGAATTTTCTGAACTATTATATCCATAGTTTTCAAACAAAGAAAATCGAGATTTCGACAAGTAGATTTTGAAATATGAGCAAATCAAATTTTAGATAAAATCGTGATTTGGCATTTCAGTAGCCAAAGTGGCAAATGTTTTAAATATATATTTTTAAAATGTTTAAAAATATGAAATAAATATTTTAAAGCATTTTAAAAGAGATTTGAGTTAAAAAAATGGATTTCTAAATGATCGAAAAGTCATTTTGATCAACATAGCTTAAAAAGCACTTTTTGCAGCACTTTTTCGTAGCACTTTTCTATAGCTTTTAAATTATAGCTTTAAACGCAGCCGTTCTTTTCCAATCTTCGGTAAATGTTTTCAAGTGATTAATAATGTATTTTAAAGATGATTTGAAGGATTTTTGGAATGGTTAAATGTTAAATGATTTAGAGTCGATCAAATTACTTGATCGCCTTATGGGTGTCAAAGAGGTAGTGTTTAGGCTTGGGTTTGGAAAACCAGTTTCCTGCTCTCCCTAGCTATCTTGACTGGCCCAACAGAGGGGATAGTAAATTTGATTTACTTGGATCAAAATTTTCCAAACTATAAAGGATATGATATTCCGAATATAAATAACCTAGATTGTATGGAGAAAATCTTCTTGTGCTCGGTGTTAAAGCCCGAAGAAGGAACTCGTACTATTCATGGAATTTAAATGGTGATTTCGTTGTTATTCTGCCCGTAGTACTTGTTGAATACGGAAATTAATATTGAGTAGAATTAGATGATTATATAGATTCTGCTCATTTAATATTTACTAGTTTTGGATTAACATTCTGGATAACATGGTTTTAACTCGATCAAAGTTCTAAGTTTTGAATTAAGAAATCTTTGTAAAAATTTAAATAAATGTTTTAGAAATATTTTCCTAAAGCAAAAGATGAAATAAATTAGAATTATTCCATATTAAAAAGGTTTTTAAATTAACCAAATGATTTGGTAAATAAGGCTTAATTATTCCATACACTGTGAAAAAGATAAAGAAATGATTCAATGATGATATCTCTAAGAGATATCTATGAATGAATAAAAAGATGAATCAAATTAATTGATAATTGATAATCATGTCCAAACTTAACTTCTTTTTAATCGATGATTGGTTTGAAGTAACCGGGGTCGAATTTGGGTAACTCCTATCCAAAAACCACTTCGAACCAATATATATGTTCGAAAGTGAAGACATGTTAAAGATGATGATTACTGAAGACCGAGGATCTTTAGAATGTTTGGATTGCTGTCACGAGCCCTAGGGTTTACCCTATTTTATATTTATATGGCAGCGATAACTGCATTCTGAAAATATTCATTGTACTGAAGACCGTGGATCTTCATAATGGAAGGACTGCTTGTTGACATTCTCTGGGTAGCTCCAAATATAGAGACATTTATATAGTAGTAGTCCTTTCATGTTTTGGAACCTTCAGGTTGCAAGGACTACTCACTATTAATGGTAGTAGGAGGAGTGCCTTCGATTTCGTTCTGTCCTAGAACGAACTTGTATGGACGAATGTCTGACAGTGCATTTCTAAACATATTAATTGATCTCTATCAACGTATTATCTGCTTGGTGGCGGAGAAGGCAACTTCTCTTTGCTTAATATACTTTCTTGAGACGTATAAGCTCAGGAGTTATACGTTGGTAGAAATCAATTATGTAATTAAGGAATGACAATGTGGCATTCTAAGTGGAATGTGCTTTATGGAAGAATAAAGTGTGGCTTTATGAATAGCAAAGTGTGGCTTTGTTAAAATTGAGCATAGCCTCGTGAACCTCATAGCACAGAGATGATACGGGTAATTATATGGTCTGCAGGACATAAATTTTAGGCTATTGGTTGTATGAGTATGGAGGAGTCCAGTGGAATCTGGATCCTCAAGTCATTTATTGCCCCATTTATTTGAATATAGTAGCTAGCTTGCGAAAAGCAATAACATTATCAAACATTAGTAGTGTAGCAAGTGTAGTTCTAAGTAGCTAGCTTGAGAAAAGCGATAGTTCTTCCAAGGGGACTATGGTTGTTATTCGTGGATCGGAGAAAAAGACCATTAGTTCCCTATCATGTTGGAAATCCAATTCCAATATGAGCTTTATGATTTTGGTTGTATTCCCAAAGTAACTGTAATGCTTTGCAAACATTTAAGCTACCCCTTTGGTATCATATCTTCCGTTCGGTGTTTTCCGTTGACCTAGTTCGAATATATTACCATAGACTTAGTCCGGATATTGATACTTTATTTTGATATGTTACTTGAAAAGTTTTTTCAAAATCCATGTCATTAAAGGTAAAATCAAAGTGTTTTCAGTATAAAGTATTTTGGTTATCATAAGATAAAAACCCATTTGTATTTATGTATGGACGTGGTCTTATGAGATACCCTTCTTTTCAAAGGTTTTGATTGACACCAGCATTAAAAATTTTGAGTAGCTCGCGCTGGTTTATCAAGCCTGGTCTAGGTATTTTTAATACTCGGGTCAGATCTGTAGTTTCAAGTTTAGTTGAAGATGCTTGGAGTTTCCAAAGGAGAGCGGGTGAACTTCATATACATATGAACGTATTCTATTATCTACTGCATCTATTGCATTTTTTTATTTTTCAGCAATTGTAAGGATAGAGATTTATAACTGTCCAGGCTGAATCTAAGTTGGACTTTAATATTGTATTCAAAATTTTCCGTTGTAAAGATTTTATATTGAAATAATATATGTTATTCCATTCGTGTGAGATTTTGTTCTATCTTTATTTTCTTTTTTCCCTAACAATTGGGCTTTCTTGCACTTGGATTTGCGGCACGTGAATACCGAGGATGTATTAGTGACGATTTTTGAGGGTTGAAAACCCTGGTCGTTACATTTGGTATCAGAGCTTAGGTTGAGCGAACACCTAGGCTTTGGTGGGGTAAAACTCATTATAGATAGGGTTTGTAGTACCCTAGAATGAGTGACTCTTTAGGGTTAGGGTTAGTAACATCCTAAAATGAGTTTGAGAGTATTATGTATAAGAGGGTGTATTTGTTATTTGATATAAAAAATGTTGTGTTTTGATTTATTTGTTGATTGGTTTATAGATTCTGGTCGATGAGCCTGATCACCGTTATCGGTAGGGATTTCTAAACACTTAAACAAGACAAACTGACACATTGTTTTAAAAGGATTCTACTTTAAGTATAAAGGAATATCTTTTCGAAGATATAGATATTTATGTGTGTCATTTTATGGTTTAGGGAATGATAATATTTAATTATTAGCATTTGTTGATTGAACGAACATCTTGTGAATTAAGTTTCACGATTTGACTATAAGATGTTTAATAATAATATGGGGTTAAAGTTAATGAATTTGTATAAGATAATAAAATAAGCATGTAGTATAATAATGTATTTTACACAAATAATTTTGTAAAAGATGGATATGAAAGATATGTCATATAAATTTTAAGAACTAAATTTTGGGTATTTTGGAAAAGAATTATCAAATTCTAAAAGGAAGTAGGTTAATATAAGATGATTTTATAAAAGGGGTTTATAAAATGGGTTTTATAAACAATATAATCTCTAATGGATTTTTGAAAAGAAATTTCAAATTAGAAATTTGAAAAGCAAGAAAGTCTCAAATGATAACTAGTTCAAGTGGCTAGAAAAAAAATGGGCAAGAGATATGTTCGGATGGTAAACAATTCTCTTAAGTATTACCCTTTTTATTAAGGGGATCTATGATACTCTTGGTAGTACTCGGTTCCGTAGTATTATTTTGGAGTTACTCAATCTACATAATTTTCCTTAAGTTAAAGGATAATTTTGAATTATAATTTGATAGGTTAATATCAAGGTTGATTAAAATGGAATATAATGAGAGGAGTTGATTGTAATTTTGGAAAATAAAAGGTAAATTATCTTTTAAATTAAAATGATTCCTTTAGGATGAAATGTTTTCCTTTAAGAAAAATATTTAGAAATAAATATTTAAAGTGGTTATATAAAGCATCTTTATATAAGAAAATGTTGAATACAAATTTATGAACTATTTTCATAAATATTTTTGGAATATTAATAAGTATGTATGAGGTACGTAGATCATTTCGTTGCACAATTTTGATCTAAGATTCGAGTACAGAACTTTGAGATGTTTACACCAGTTTGAAAGAGGATTTATTACTCGATTCTTGATGGCGAATATTGATGAGGATTTATGATTAGGTACTTGAGTTTTCAATCATAGTTGAGGACTATGTAAAGGAAACAAAGATTTCTGATCAAGAAGCCTAATCAGAGTCCGCACAAGAGGATCAGAGGATCAATACTAGTTTGGAAGTAAAGTTGCGCATTCGAATAGTAGATCGAGTCATATATTGCATACAGATGAACTATATACATCATATGGATGTAAGTTTAAAAATAAGTATTTTGGGCAAAACCTTTGGGTTTTTGTTTTCGGTAATTTGGGGATGAAATTCTTTTAAGAGGGGAAGTCTGTAACGACCCGTAATATCAATTTGATAAATTATATTTAGTTTCAAAATACTCAATTATAAGATTTTTTTTAATTTAGATTATGATTTTTTTAACAATAAATAATAATGGTGATATTATTTTGAATAAGTATTTATGAAAATATAAACTTTAAAGGAATATAGATAAAATGGCCGAAAACCATTTTATCGATAAACAGCTCTATAATCGTAAAACATCGCTCACGCAGCTAGATACATATACTTATTTTTATAATTGAACAAGAATATGAAATAAAATTATTTATTTTAATTTTGGAAACTAAATGAATATATAGTGATGCCCTTATATTTAGTAATTGATTTACAAATTTAAATCGAGATTTAATGATTTAATAATTATTATAATTATTAAAATAATAATTTTTAAATGATAATAATTCATTTTAAATAGTTATAAAGTGATAATAAATGAATAATAATAGTTTGATAAAGATATACATGTTGAACTGAAAAATACAGGAAAATCGATATCGCTTTATTGATATAATAGCAATTTTTGTAAATAATTGTTAATGCTGATTTAAATAGTTTTATAATTCAAATGAGATCATTTTAATTAATTGATAATCATTATAAATTTATTTTCAAATTTTATTTACATATATATGTAAGTTAAATTAGAAGTGAAAATGTGATCGTGAATCGGCTTCTCGATTTTCAATGGTTTAACGAACGGAAGTTTGTTCGAAAGTCATTGCAACCTTGTTTATATGTCATGTGCATATATATAACATATAAATGCATCCATTAACATACACATACATCCACATATATATATACACACACACATAACACATTTATTTATAAATAAAGTTAAAATTATCTAAGATATTTTACAAAAACTTAACCATTAAGTCATCTAAAGTCAATGCACATGGTTTGGAAGTGATTTGAGGTGATGGAGCACATGGAGGAGGAGGATCAACATGTGAAATGATGGGAGGAGGTGGAGGCACATGGGTTATGGGAAGGAATGGAAGTGATGTAGGATATTTTGCAAAATTTTGACTATAAATACATACCCTCCATCCTCTCATTTCCTAACATCATTCCACTTCTTCTTCATCTTCTTTTCAAGCTCTAATGGCCTCTTTAATGTATTCTCTTCATAATAAAAAAAAATAACAATAAAGTTGTGCAAAAATAGTGCAAATATTATAAACACATGAGATACATATCCATACATCTCAAAACCAAGCTAAATCCACACCTCTTCTTCAATATAACCCATGCCCACCATTAGATCCACCCTAGGTCGAGAGCATGGTGGAGGAAAGGGCTATGGCCAAGAGTATTGGAGGTGATGGAGGCAAGGTCATGAGCATGGAGAATTTTTAGGATGATGGTCGAGCACTTGAAAGAGAAGTGGAGTTGTTTAGGTGGTGTATTAGTGAAGTGTTATGGCGATTTGAATGTTGGTAGAAAGTTTGTTTAATCAACGGTGAGTACTCAATATTTAAATTTACTAATTAATCTCTCAAATTTAATGATATGAAAGTTTATTATAGTGGACGATTAAGCGTTTGATTACTTGGTTGATTACTCTCATAGGAACGTTCAATACCGATTGTCAAATCATTATACTTATATTTTCTTTATTCTTGATTAGAATTAGGTAGGAGTATAACTAAAACCAAATCATATGGTATCAATGGTAATTTTTACTCAACACTTAGCCAAATACTTGAGTCCTCTTAATTCTTTAACTTTAATATCTTCCAAGCTTTTTTACCTATTCTTTTATCATCTCATAGTCTTGATCCATCAAAATGTCGCTTGATTCAAACACTTGATAACAATTATCGGGTTCCATAAACATCTTATTTCAACAAGGAATTTGATTTTTATTTTTAAGAAGTTTAGATAGTTTTAAACTTTTATAAAATTTTATTTCCTCAATACTATTTTAACTTGGTTTAAAATGCTAATAATATTTCAGAAAATTGTTTTATAAAATGACGATGATATATTAAGTAATAAATTTTGATTCAAAGAGAATATGGAAGCTTTGATTTGAAGAATGAAAATAATTTGGTTAATGTTTTGATTTAAAGATGTTTTAGAGCCCTCATCAATGCGATGGCTAGTAGATCCTTCATTTGCACTTTGCGTGAGTCATCCCCGTCATCAAATGAAGAAGCTAGCATAAGAGGATTTTGAAATCAGATATTCACATGATCCGAAGGTTGGAACAAGATAGGTTCCAATGTGGATGTGTACCAAGGGATTGTTGATGAAAAAAGACTTTGATGTATGCATATGAAGAATGGTTTAATGAGCTTGCTCGTTGGGATTGTATGGGGTGATCTTTTTACCCTAGACCTAAGGTGATCTTATTTCCTGGTCGCAGGAGTGGCAATTATTATGGAAGTAAGTATTCATTGACCTTACGGAGGTGGTCATTTGTGTCATCATGTATCAAAGAGTATTTGATACTAGACCCTAGACTTTATGGAGAATGTCTAGTTTCTTAATCGTTGGAGTGACATGGATTCGACCATTGATGAGAACATGATGTTTAATGGTTGCTAATCATACCGAGTGATCCTATGAGTTATCATATATCTAGGAGTATGATGCCCTTACGATATAAGTATTCATTGACTTTAAGACAGAAGTCAATTGTATTTTCCGACAGTGCTTGGTATGAGACCTTACTATATGGTTCGGTGAATCGAAGATTGCTGCAACTACTGCATAGGAAGTAGGCCATATTATTTTGAGGATGTAACTATTACTAGATACATATTTTTAAGGATTCAACCATGAGTAGACGTCTACTATTTTTTGGATATAACAATAAGTAGTGCACATGATATTTTGGAATGTTGTAAGTATGCGATGGTACAATAATTATCTTGAGATGAGATTATGAGGAAGTTCATCGACGGTTCTGATGATACACATATTATGATGGATGTGTTGTTGGTATAGGGGTTAGGATACATTATTTGTTTGATGATATGTGTAATGATGGTAACCTGTTATTTTAAGTATGTTTGCTATATTTTGATGTGGTTATATATTTAATTATGTATGCATGTTTAGATAAACCTGAGTTTTTGTTGTGAACTTTTGTTATGGGCTATTATGGTTGGATCACTAAGATCCATGGTGTGACTTGTGGATGGAGTTGACCTATTATTGAGACTGGTTCACCCTTTTTTGATGGAATGTTTTTTCCATCCCATAGCTTTGATTACATGATTAAGGAAATTTATGTGTTACTATATCATGTGTATGTAGAAAGTTGAATTCATTGCTATAAATGAATTTTATCGTGTCATAATTAATTGTACTTTGTGATTTCCATATATCACTTTACAAGGGGTCAGTCTATAATTAATTTGTGATTAATCCCATAATGATATTTTATTAATTTATTTAAGGTTTGTTTTTAGGGAATTGCGGGGTGCACTTCTTTAAGGAGGGAGAGAATGTAACAGCCCGCAAATTTAACACCATGAATATTAAATTAAAATAAAGTGGACTAGTACTTAAAGGCTGACTTAGATATCTTTTTATAACCATTGGATAAATCTTTCCGAGTTGATCATTTTTGACTATACATTTTTTAAATTTGGAGTTGCGGTTTGGGAGATAGGCATTCTATAATTTAGAAATGAACTACGTGACTGCTTCAGGCCAATCCAGATACAAAACCCATAACCCAACTATATGACTACATAAATGAGGCCATGGAACCCTAGCCGTCATCTCCATCCTCATTTTTCCGCCTTAGTACCAAAATTTCCCAATAATCTGCTAATGACATATGATTATCTCTAGTCCAAATGTGTTTTGAATTCAAAAATGCCAAATATCTATTGAATTATATATCAAAACATCCGTCTAAGTGAGGCGGATTAATGACAAGTAGTTTTTTGTTGTAAAAAATGCACCAGTGAAACAAAAATCACGGTCATATATCTTAGTAGTGAAACCCTTGGGTTTAAATAGGGGGTTTTTGATTCGTGCACCAATCAGTGAAATTGATATATATGTGTAGATATCAACCAGATGAACTCCGATATGGTTTCAATTTGTTAACCCAATCACCCAGGCCTTGACAATCAAAGGAAGAAGGTAAAAATAGTAAGAATTATGCTGGCTAATTTCTAACGATAAGTGGTGAATGGAGAGGCGACACTAATTATGATTAGTGGCGAAAGCAAAGACCTGTCGATCGCAGTTGTTGGTGCAATGAATAGTGGCCAGAGTTGGAGGAATTCATGGTCAAAATTTGACCAAGCAGCAGCAGCGGGATTTGATTTGGGGTGGTGAATTTTCATTTTAGACCTTAAACTTGTATTAGTTTCAATTTAAACCCTGAATCATCTAACCTTCGTACCTTTGCATATAACTCTTTTCATGTGAGATTTGATCTATTGGACTCATGGAGAATCCAGACAATTTGGCATGACATTTGTTAGGTTTTGGAACTATGCGGAAAAGCATGCTGGCATGTTTAAATAATATAAGTTCAATTATATTTTAAAAATATAAAGTAAATATCCAATGATGAAATTTTACACTTGTAGATGTATGCAATTTTTTATTGATGATTGCTTAGTTCTTAAAGTGTTTTAATATGTTGTGCCTAGATTTGATTGTTTATTGTTTATTACTATATTATTGGATAATGGATTTTAGTTGTACTTAATTGTGGATTTGAAAGGGAACAATTAGTTAGTTGAAAATATGCGAAATGGTATAATTTTGGGAAACAGACAAGTCAATGTAAAATAAGATTATTCGCAAATTCTAGATGATATTGGTAAATATTAATGAATTGAAAATTTATATGGTTATCAATGTGAAGAATTTAATAACGTTATTTTTTATGAATTTTTTGATAAGTCATAAATAATAATGAAAAGTCGATATAAATGAGTTTTTGAAAAAATTACGTTATTTGTAAAGTAAGCTATCATTTGATGAATAGTAATGCCATTTTAAAAAGATCATACCATTTTGAGTAAACACTAGTGTAATTATTTTACAAAGTTTATTGAAAGATATTATTATTATTTGAATAACAAAAAGAAGAGATTTTGGAAATAGTAATAATAATGAAGGTGTGTTTTTAAAAGTTTTTTGTGTGGAGTTAATATTATTTTGAGGTAAACAACAACAAGTGAGTTTTTGAAACTTAAGATAGAATATTACTATTTTTGAGTTAAATAGTTAATTACGAAAGATAATAAAGTTATTTGAGTAATTATTATTATTTTGATTTAATGTAAGAATATTTTAGCTCTTTTAAAATGAATGGACGTGAAGTACTATTTCTGATTAAATAACGATATTTTGGGTATTTGAAGTAATATTTTGAAAATGGAAGACTTTTAAGGTATATTATTGCGTTTGAGAAATTATTATTGTTTTGAGATTAAATAAATACATGTTTTTTATAATAAACAACGATGAAATGATTTTATACTTAATAAGAAATAATGGGTATAAATACCTTATTTGATTATTACAACATATGCAATTAATTATTGGTTGAAATTATCATGTATATTCGTTGAGTAGAGATGCAATCTCCGTAAGACGAATTATATGATATTTTAACATTATTACTATGCGGATGTTGTGTACGTAATTATGCTTTTGTTGTGCAGATGACATTAATGTTGAATTACTAATATGAGGTAATCAATGCACATTTGATGAATTTGATGTTTATAGTACTAACATAGGTAAGTTAATACATATTTGTTGAATTTGATGCTTGTACTACTAATAAGGGCTAAATAATACACATTTGATGGATTTATACTTGCATTTGTGATATTGATGGTGTAATACTCATAATGGATGATTAATTACCCTATTTTTACACATTTGATTCATTTGATAGAAATGATGCATTTATACACACTTGATTCATTTGATTTTTTTGGGTTGACATCGAGTATTGTCAAATTTGTATGATGTTTGGAGGATATGTGTTGTTATTATTACTACCCCATATTTACATACGGTGATTGAATGTGGTAGCATGGTAGAATTTGATGTTTTCTGCTATAGTTGGATTTTTGGCTGTTATAATTGTACAATGATATGTGCTAACAAGTGTTTGATGCAAAGATCAAGAAATAGAACGACATGGTCTTGGTCCTATATGTAGGCAGTCTTTTCTATGTAATTAACACTCAGTTGCCTTGTGATCAGAGTTAATAGAAATTGGCATAGTCCAAATATAATTGATCATGACCATTATATTTATATGTATAATATGGTTTATGCATAAATTGGTGTAGGTACTTTGTCCTTGTATTATTTAAATGGTATTTTTTTTAAAGTACATATATTATTTTCTATATTCCACTATGAGGTTTTTCCTTTTTTTCCTATATTAATTTTAGATTTTAATTTACGTAACCAATGGTCCACTGTTTTAATATCTAAAATCTGTGTGCATACGTATTTTGATGGCGTTATGTTGATCGTTTTTGATACTAGAAGTAGAGAGGCGTCACAGGTTAAGTATTACTCACCTAAAGCAAAAAGCTTTAATTAAAATCTTCTTTTCTTCTCTTTAAATGAAAGCTTTGACCTTCGCTTGCTCAATTTCCCTCTATTCCTCTCCTTTATAATGGTGTCCTATTATTTTTTTGTTTAAATAAAATGAGGAAAAGTGAAGAGAAAGAGTGTTGTCGAGGGTACGGGTAAATAGTTTGGGCTAGGTTAAAATACATTTCAAGCTTAATCTCATTTATTCCTTAATCCCTTTTTCATATTTTCTTTTCACTAATTTAATTTATATGGTCGAATTTACTCTTATAATAATTCTTTATATATGTTTTTAAATAAATTGTTATTGTTACATAATCTCATATTATGACACTTGAATATATGGGGTGTTATAGTAATCCCTTCTTACAGGAATTTTGTCATCAAAATTCAGATAAGGCAAGATAATCACCATCATCATTAATACAAATACACACACATGTACAACCTTACATTGGTTCCTACTGATGTAAATCATCA